>CM032326.1:41063500-42287960 GCA_019022515.1 Quercus aquifolioides
AATGGTTCATAATTGTAAAAGAATTAAGAACTCGCTATGCCACTCTGAGTTACATAGTTTTGGATGGCAATGGAACATGCTTGCGGTATTCTCCAAGAGCCCACAATGGGAAAACATTTCTATATGCTGAATAGTGCAACATGCAGTTTTTCAAGTAGACTCCTGTGGTTTCCTGCCACAACAAAGTAATTAATGATTAATTACAAATTATTGGAAGTAAAATTATTAGTCAAGGGAAAAAACAACGTTCCTTAATGGAAGAATGATATCTATGTCTTGTCAATTTTCATATTTCTATTTGTTATTTGAAGTTATGTTAAACAAAGACACCTGTTGAGGAAAATCGCCATTTTCCAATTGGGAATTGATTATCAACTTTGCTGCGCGATGAAGAGGTGTCAAGTCTCTTTCAGCCTATTACAAGTAAAATTTTATTCTTAGAATTATTCAAGAAAAGCATACGATAACACAATATATATGTTTTTTAAACCATAAACTAACCTGTTTGGCATGAATAAGACCCATCATTGCCCATGCAGTTTGTACCAAATTTGATCGATTTCCTTCAACGGGTATATATATCTATGACGAAGCATAGAGAATTTGTTATTTTAATTTTGATGGAAGAATCTATACAACATCTACAAAATCTCATTTAAAACAAGAATAGATATAAATTTCTTTAAATTGAATCGTTGATCTACAAAAGCTTCATTGAACCAAATTGATGTAAAGAAAGATATTAAATATGAAAAGATAAAGAATTTAGAGGCTTAAAGCAAAATCCATGGTTAAACACTACCTTTTTTGGGCATGAAAGATGACTCTCCGACCAGCCACCATCATCTTTTTGTGTTCTGAGTAAAAAATCAACAGCTTTACGTATAGCAGAACAATTGTTGTAAGTCTTGCCCACCGCAGCTAATGCTCCAAGGGCAAACCATGTACCATACATAAAACAAATTCCCCAATTTCCATACCTACAACAAAGTCTCATCTTGTAATTTATTTGTATTACATCTATATATAAAACTATGATAACAATAATAGTAAACAAATGTTTCAAATTCATCATGTAATTAATCTAACCATATTAACAATAACAATGATATCTAGTAAACTAGTACATGAACATACCAAGAACCATCAGACATTTGTATGTCTAAAATGTATCCAACTGCTTTTTGAATGGAATTCTCAATCTCTTCTTTCCTATGTTTAGGGTGCAACTTCTTAAACAAAAGTAAAGCTTGGATTGCTGATGCAGTGCACTCAACATACTCATGCTCAACGACAATACTCTCGAAGAATTCTGTGGGATTAAACAACTAGAAGGGGAAAAAATTAATAAATTTTCCACTGATATATGATAATTAAGAGTGAATACATCTGCATAGATATTCAAATGAACATTTCAACGACACTTCAATATGTTAAGGTACTAACTTCCAACCAATCTTGAGCTCCTGCAGGCTCCCAAGCAGAGAAACCTCCATTTTTACTCTGCGTTATTGACATGAGAGTAATGATTTAATATGGAAAGAAACAAGCTGCCCGAAAAAGGCAAAAAAGAAAAAGAAAAAAACATTAACAAAGTTGCTTCGGAGTTAGTTCAAAAGATGACGAGGGGTTTATATATATACTAGTCTCTAAGCACGCACGTTGCACGTGCTCAGAAGCTCTTCTATTTTTTTAGATAAAAATTAAAATTAAAATTTAGAAATATATATTTTTATTTTTCAAACAAAAAAAAAGGGATAAACTTTAGAGATAAACAATAATATCTTATTGAATGTGAAGGTAAAAAAATCCTAAATTTTAGGAGTTTTTTTTTTTTTTTTTTTTTTTTTTAAATTCAAAATTAAATTTGTTATTTGACATTAATGACCATTTTTCTAAATAAAGTTACCCTTCATTAATGAAGGTATATTTGAACCACACAAAAGTCCTGTTGAAAGAGGGGAGTCCTCTTATATATATATATCAATAGTAAATACTGAAATTTGTGTACAATTTTGGTTTTTTGAGAAGAATATTCTTAGATAACAAATCTCTCTAGATTTGAACAAGTAATTTTCAGCATTTTTAGATCCACCTATAACAACGGTAGCTTGTATTACCTATTCATGCATACACGTGTAAAATAAGGAAACATAAAAATACATCACTATGTTAAACTAATGATTAGATGATTAGTTTACCAATCCGTAATTATTTAAACTTTTAGGAAAATTGATAGTTTATAATGATATCATAGCAATTAATCTATAACTCATGTTAATCTAAAAAGTTAAAAGCTTTGGTTGATACTTATTAAATCTAGGTCAATTCATGAGGGAAATGTGTTAACAATAATGGTTAAATCAATTAAATTCCCTTCCTAAGGGCATATGTTTTTGCTACAAGTGGTAATTTATCATGCTTGGGAAAGTTAATCCTCACCTGTAAATAAAGTAGGATATTTACGGCATCAAACAAGCACTCAGGCTCCATTTTCTCACCAACAACTTCAGGTGGCATCATTGAAAAAAGCAAGCAGCACTGTGAAGTATAGGAGAATTTGGTCACTCGATGATTATGGACAAGGAAAAACAGTAGAGTTTGAGAAAGTATCAAACAGAGTTATTTACCTTCAAACATTCTGCAGTGCAATCAGAAACTTGTATTCCTTGATCTTGATCAGAGAAAGCCCATGATCCTTTAGAAATGTGACGAAGCATTTTTCTAAAGTCTCCAAAAGGATTGTCCCTAACCTTTACTTTGTTTAAGGGGAACACCAAATGAAATTTTGACAATGACTTTCCTAAGCAGCAAATGTTGACTTTTATGATTTAAGAATAGAAAGTCAAACCTAGGATTTTTTTATGAAGTCATGCCCTTTAGCCAATACTGGTCCAATTTCATTAGTGAGATCACTAGCTAGAAGAGCTTGAATACTGAAACCCGTATCCCATGATTGACTACCAAAACTCTACACACAAATTGCATAAATCAAAGTCAACAGTTCATGCAAATGGATAGGTGTAAAGTTCTACAATTGTTTTGCATAACATGTGTACTAACATGCGCCTTGATTCCATCTTCAGCAACCCATATGAATTCTTTCACCCTAGCAAGATGCTTCTTAAAAGAATCCCCGTCTGGATCTTCAACCCAACAAGCAAGCGTACACAATGCCTATTCAATGCAAATGGCATTAGGAGCAATATTATATAGCCTAGATTAACCATGTTTATGGCTTTTCTAGAGCACTATAGAATCACATTACCTTTTCCACAACCCCAGCGGTAATGTATCTACTGGCTTCATCTCCATAGTGAATAAGCTTCATTGCTACTTGAAGAGCTTTTTTTCTAACCAATTGATTTAAAGGCCAACGAGTGAGAACAGGCTCAGTTAATATGTATAGGCTATCCCAAAGTAGATCTTGTATCCAAGGATGCGGATAGTGGATATCCTCCTGTAGTAATTGATTTCAACAGTCAATGCATCGAAAGATGTATTTAAAAGACTATATGGTATAAGTCATTCCAAAATTACCAACCATGAAGGTTGTTGGAATATTGACGTGTGAGTGACATAGTTAGCTAAATATTAAAGTTATAGAATTGATATTAATGACAAGAATGAATGGTTAATATGACATAATTGGGTCCAAACTTGCAAGCTTCAACTTTTGAGTCATGTTATGTCTTTATATGTTATATTAACCCTTCAATTGGTGTCTTCTTATGGTGTTAGCTCCTTATCAAAGGTAAACTCACCTTTGCACATTGATGACATGCTTTGGCCCAATTAACTTCACTGTAAGGTTGAATGTAAAGTTCCTCCCTTAATTGAAGAATAAGAGGTGTGATTGGCCCAACAAACCTTTTCCCATATAAGTATGAAAAAGGCAAGTACACCACCCGACAATAGATCCACATTTTGGCTGCATTTTAGGCACCACAAAATAGATAAGTTATAATTAGAATTTGGTGCATTAAAAATAATGTTAAACCTCTGTATTGACAAAGGCATCAAACAAATGTACTAACTCTGTTTCAACATTGACTTAATTGAATTTAGAAAAGTTTGACATTCGATAATGATTTAAAATACACAAGAACTCTAAGAACTTTTAATGAAGAAGTAAGCATATATTGTATAAACCTAGATACATGGGAAGAAATGAAGGAAGAAGCCAAAATTCCGGAGGCATTGGGTTGCTTCCAGCCCATTCAAACACACCTAGTATCTACAGTTTACAGGATATTGTATACTAGTGTTAATTATCAACAAAAAGTCATCATGCATGGTGAATACTTGAAACCAAATTGTGAAAGAAATATAATTATATTTTAATTTAAAATAGAAATTATTTTGAGTATTTAACTCTAATTTGATGTTAATCTCCACAAATAAATAGTCATACCGAAAGCCAAGACTTTCCCCAAGAAGATATGTGTGTTGCACCACCACGATCAAGGATCCATTTTCTTGCTCTTGTACAAGCATTGTCCTGACCACCATCAGGTCCTTCCCCAAGTATTCACATACAAATGTAGCTGAGAATTGTGCAAAACATGATGCTGTGGCCTCCTATGTAAAATCCCCATCCACCATCTTCATTCTAAAATGTGATAAAGTTATAGCATAAATATTATACATGATGTTTGAAGTTTAAACTAAAAACAAGAAAAATAAAATAAAATAAAAGTGACAAATTTTGCAAAATTTCTATTCTTATTGATTCAATTAATATTTTAAACTTTCAAGAATATATACCTAATGATTGTATATGTAACGAAGAATTTCTTTTTTATACTCAACTGGGAAGACAGTATTAAGATGTCCTGTAATGTAAAAACAAAATACCTGCAGTTTTTGGATCAAATACAAGAAAAATTGTAGTTATATCGAGCTGAAAGCCAAAATAGTTCACTGGCAAGGATGTTATTTGTGAACAATTTCATTGTTCACAGTCACTTATTATTGTTGAAAAATTAATAATGATAATGATACAACTCACAAGAGGAGGAAGGAAAAACAAGGGGCCAGTATTTTCAGCAGGCCAATGGCCATGACAAGACTGCAAGGCCGCATAGAAATGGACAGCCCTCCTCAATGCACTTGTGGCCTTTTCATGTGTGATTTCCTCTCCATCCTCAATCTTAACTGGGGGAATTGCTTGTTTGAAGTTTTTCTCCCTCAAAAACTGCAATCATTTTAATAATTCCCACGTCATTAGCAAAAAAAATTCCTAAGGCATTAGAACTTCAAAATACATATGTGTGAACATTAGCATCACCTACGAATACCATAGAATTTCATTTCATAAAATAAACAACCAAAACAACATTTGTAAATTTGGGCACTATATTATACTAGAATTTTACTTTGATGAACATTGATCAATAATATCTATAAACTAATCCAAGTGGCTAACAGAAGATACTGAGAGTTGTGGTTGTTGTTGGCTTTTTCTTTTTCTTTTTTACTTTTATTTTTTTTAATTTTTTTGGTGTAAATACAATCCAATGATAGTTGTTACTTGTTAGAATTGAGAATCAATTTTCTATATATATGCAAGCATAAGTGTATTGTACAAGTAAAAAGTTGTACAAGTAAAGTACATTGGACCTAGAGTCCATTGGGCTTGTACCATAAGTAAAGATAAGAAACCTTATGTTTGGAAACTAGATCATGAGAGCGTCCTATGGGATGGGATCTAGTCTGGAAACTAGATCACTTGACAAGATCCTGCAAGCTGATCTTGACAAGTGAGAAAATTTAGCTGAAATACCATGTTAAAATTGATAATCAAAATTTAGCTATAAGAGTATTTTACAAGTAATATGTATGTAGTTTAAGTAAAGTTCATTGCGCCTATAGCCCGTTGGGCTTCTACACCACCAAAAACAAATCTCAAATCCAATTAACCATTTGAATTCGATCTTCTATTTCTAGCATTTGGTTGTTAAAAATTTTTCTTTATCATTTTAGGTTCTTTTAAAATTTTTTATGTATAATTATACTTTAACTAAAATAAACAGATCAACAAAATGCACATGTACTAATTATACATATATATGCCCATGCAATGCAAAGATAATGTCGGCTGTATGGTTATTGGTGAAAGAGTGATTATAGCGATATAATAAATTTTACTATATAGTTTTACAAACGGACATATCTATTTTTTAAAATTAAAAAAATATTTATTATATTATTAAAGCAATATCAATCGCATTCATTATTATTTCATCTGTTTGCAGACTTTTTGAAATAAAATTCATAATAGAACTTGATGTAACATAGGCCAAGGTTACAAAATCAAGTCAACCACGTTAGTTACTAAATAACCACACGTTAGTTACTAACTAACCATCAACAAAAGTATGAATAATAATTTAAAAAGAAAAGAAAAGAAAGATATATTACTAAGGGGTAATTACACTCCCCTACTTAGATGTTTGGAGAAATGACGTATCATCCCAAACTTCAAGGGACAAAACATCCCCCCCCCGGCATCCGATTGATCAAACTTTGTTAAATTAATATTAAAATTATTGTGTACTAACTTACCATTTGCTTAAGGATAAGTTTCGAAAATTATTTTATTTCATAACTAAAGTTCATAATTTTTTTTTTTAAATTATGTAGAGATTTTGCATTGCAAGTATTTTGGTGCTTGAAAATTTTTTCTTTTTATTCTAAATTTATCAGTTTTATTTTTTTACTAACAATGGCTAAATTTTTTTAAAGAGATTCTAATAAAAATTTAGGATATTTCATTACTCATATAACAAAAAGAGAGGGGGGGGGGGGGGGGGGGGGGGGGGGGAGTGTTAATTTCTTTAAACCTCAAGTGAGGGGAGTGTAATCACCCATATTACTAATAACCTATATATGTCGATAAATTGGATGGGTTTGATTTTGATCCAATCGGATATGAGTAAGAAATTTATCATACTAAAGCGAGTTGTTGTATCTATAACCCTGGCCTAAATTTTGATTGGTTAGCTCAACTCAATATAACTCATTTTCTTTTTCATTACAAAAATAGACTTTTAACAAACTTTATAACCTCTCTTTGTTCGAATTTCTTTCAATTTAAATAAAATAAAAAGAAAAGTACTCAGGTAATTAATTCTAATAATTTACTAGTCAAATAATTTCACAAAAATAATAAATAAATAAAATACCTATGCATGGTATACATGAAATAAATATATAAAGTTAAGGTACCTGCATTCGCCAGAGAAGATCACCGCAAGCCGGGAATTGACGTCGATTTTTGTGGAAATTTTGACGAGCCTCTTCAACCTCAGCTCGCTCTTCTGGTGTGCCAGCCTCCGGGTCAAACTCCCATGTTTGTCTTCCCGCAAAGTTATTTGTACTAAAAAGGTAAGGGTCATTTTTGCCCTCTCCTATCTTTAGCTTCCACATTCTTTCTTAGTTAATTTGAATCTGCATGTGCAAAGCTCTATTATAGTGATGATAATGACACCACTCTCTTCTCTTCTCTTTTGCTTGTAACTATTAGAGTCTATGACAGTAAATAATCATGTATATATATATATATATATATATATATATATATACAATGAACATCATTTCAACAAAGAAGATTAGAGTCTGTGATAGACAAACAACATACGAAAAAGATCTTGAAATTGACCATTTAGATGATGTATACCAGAAAACACTTATGTGATCCCATATATTTCACTGTAAACATGTTAGAATATGTGAGAGAGAGAGAGAGAGCTACCTTTATGAAATATATGGTACTCAAAACCTATAGTACTGTTGTGTTAAGAACTTCCTACCAATATAGATTTGGCTATGGAGAGGAACAAATGGAGATATGTGGGTTTGCAAGGCCTTAAACTTGAGAATAATTTTTGATCTTCAACAGGCTGAAACTCGCCTAATATAGAAAAAATCTACACTAGGTATTATAGAGTGCCCTAGTGACAAAGGTTTATTACTCTATATTCAAGACTGTAACCTATAACCAATGCTTGAGTGAGCACTTGTCCTCAAGCATTGATTCCTCAGCAAGTACCATGGTCCACGACTGAACCGTACCCCTTAGCCTTTGAGAGAGAGAGAGAGAGATGGGATACCTAGCTAATTGATTGTGGGATGCAAATTTTTATAAAGAAATTACAATGACTTTTGTTAAGGCTTCCCACCAAAGTTAGAATATGACTACGAAGCAGTGGCGGAGTTAGGATTTCAGTTTAGGGGGGGCAAGGTTTAAAGACAATATTAAACTAAAATAACCTTAAAAAAATTAATCAATATTAATAAGCTAATAAATAAACAATTGTAAATAACTGTAATTGTTATACAAAATTTAATGTAAGTATAAACTATAGTTTATTTTTTCATAACAAATTTAATTTGTTCAACAGTATTTGACGTTTTATATTTTGAAACCGTTGCATAGTCACTAACAATCAAAGTAAAAAAAGTATAGCAATAACCTATAAAATTGAAAACTAAAAAGTCAAGGAGAAAAAATGGATAGTGGAGGTTTGAGAATTTCAATACCATACTGGGACATTAGGTAGTTTATCTTTTCTATAAAAAAAATAATTAAAAAAAGAGTGTAAAATTTAAGGCCACCATCGTTGTAGTGAAAAAAACCCAAAAATAATAATAAAGAAGAAGAAGAAGAAGAGAAGAAAATTGAGTTAAACAGTGAAGTGTCATATACGGTGATAAGCTATAAATTTGGACAATATAAGAGCTTTATAGAGAAAATATGTATTACTATTATAAGTGGGATGATCTATGCAGCTTTTTCTCTTTTTATTTTTGCGCGTCAGGATTGTTTTTCTATAACAAGACATTTTGTCTTTTTGAATTCTTTTCCTATGTTGGGCAAAGCATTTAAGAAAGGAACGTAAATGCTATAACCTAGGGACTTTTCAGTAGGAGTCAGGGGGGGCAGTTGCCCCATCTCGCCCCCCCTTGGCTCTGCCCCTGCTACGAAGTGAACATAAATGAAAGGTATGGGTAGTTTTGTGATTTTCAATAGGCTCAACAGTCTAATACAAAAGATACACCTACTTTGAGTTAAACAATATATATGTTTTCAGGAGGCAAATGTTGGGACCTAGTCAACGTAACAGCAAAAGTGACAAACATGAACAAATTTAGGAACATTAGTATTCTTAACAACAAATCTAGTCTCAGATTTTGGTTTTTGTCTCAACAAAGAACAATTTGGTCTAATGTAACCAACAACACCACAAAGGTGACAAATAGGCACAAAAACATATTTTTTATGCACTATTGCCGAATATGTCTCTCTTTGTTTGTTTGTTTTTTTTTTTTTTTTTTCCCAAAAACTGCACTGTCCTCTCTCTCACTCTCTAGGACTTTACATAGTATGTTATAATTGTTAGGTGCCCACATCACACAAAACGGCACACGCCTAACCCTTGACCCTCTTTTATTTCTTGAGTTTTTTCTTTCTTAGCCTAGGACTTCTTTTTATATTTTATTTTTAATGAATTTCTTAAGCTAGGACTTTTTCTTAACCTACGAGTTAGGACACCCACAAAACAACTAACACATCTTCATAAATGTAGCCAAATTTGTACATAATCTCTATTATTATTATGCATAGGCGGCTCTACTTGTATGTGAGGGTGGTCCTCACACATCTTCATAAATGTAGCCACCTTTGTACATAATCTCTATTATTATTATGCACAGGCGGCTCTACTTGTATGTGAGGGTGGTCCTAGGACCACCCTTACTTGTCAAAAAAAAAAAAAAAAAAAAAAATTATATATGGAAAAAATTTATATAAAAAATTATTTTAAATTAATATATTCTGGGACCACCCTGACTTGAAAATATTGTGTATATATACTTTAAAAGTATATATTATTTACTAAATTAACCTATTTTGACCACTCTAATAGAAATGTTGAACACTTTTACTTAGAACTCATAAAAATTTGAGTTTAATAAATATAGGAGTAATGCTACATATACAACATTTTCATAATAAATTTTATATGGTAAACTATTACTAATTCTAATTCGGGTTCAATATTGACATATTTTACCCACCAATAACAGGCTAACAACTTGTTGCATAAGATTTGTTATGAAATTATTGTGGTCATTTTATTATTCTCATATCAAGAATTTCAATTTGCACTTTATCTTTTATTAGTTTTTTTTTTTTTTTTCTTATTCTCTTTGTTAATACAAAAAATTGTAATATTTTATGTATTTGCGTGTTTTTTTTTTTTTTTTGTGACGTTGATATATTCAAATTCTCTTTTTATTAAATTTTGTATAATTTAAGTTTCTTAGTGACCACCTTAAGCAAATTCCTAAAGCCGCCACTGTTATTATGTACAAAAGTCGGCTGGAGATAAAAGAAAAGACTGAAGAAATAAAAGGGACGCCATTCAGCCATTTGGGTAAAGTTACTATTAGGGGCCTAGCCAACTACCTCATTTAACAAGGTCTTTTATCAAGTGTGGCCTGGACCCAATATATCATTTGTGTGAAAATCTATATAATTCAATATGATGAGTTTTTTCGCAAGAAGTGAACTAAAGAGAACTTAAACCCCAACTTGGACAACCTTGCTATTGGGCTAAGCCATTAACGCTCCGTTTGTTTCAATGTAAAATAATTTCAAATGTAAAATATTTTACAGAAAACATTTTCAAGTGTTTGGAATAACAAAACACATGAAAATGCAAACCATCACTAGCCACCTCCAAATAAGCACAAGCCACCACCAACTGCCCCACCACTAAATTAGCATAAACCATTAAACCATGCCCAAAAAAACCAAATCTAGAAGAGAGAAAAAAGACAGCCACCACCATCACAACATCCCAGCCACCACCTAAAAATTTGACCATTAAACCATAAATCTGATCATAAACCACCAGCAATCCACAATATATGAGTATTAAACCATTTTTTCTTTTTAATTTTCCTCCTCCACACGTTTTTCTCTCCAAAGGTGCAGTCATTGATGGGCCACACAATAAGAGTATATCTAAAAAAGAGAGCATTATATGCCATGTGTCTAACATGCAATTACTTAAGCAGAAGGTCCTCTAATGGTAGTCATGCTCCACTCATTTTTAGTCCTAAATACAGTCAAAAAGTCTCTTGAAAGGTCTCCTATTAAATCTCTCTCTCTCTCTCTCTCTCTCTGTTCTTTAGATCTGAACAAACACACACAAAAAATCCAATCTCTTGTAGATCTCTATCACTCTTACAAAGTTTTCACATCAACCATAGTTACCATATGAAGTTTAACTTCAAGTCATAGCATCAGTAGATGAAGTTTAGCATCAATGGCCGAATTTTTCTCTCAAGCATGGTGAAGGAACTGCGTTCTGTGTGAAGTTCAGTACCAGTATGAATGTCTTCCCTGGAGTTGAGCATGAGTGATGAGGAGTTAGTGATGGGCAGTGCCGGTGGAGCTTGGACCTGGCTCGTGGTGCCGATTAGAACTTGCTAGCAGTAGGATAGAGGGATCAAAGGTGGCTAGGTAACCTGGGTTATGGAGATAAATTTGAGAGGGAGAGAGAGCGTGAGAGGGAGAAAGTGTGAATGTTATTGGGCAAGACAAGAGAGAGAGAACAAATGTAAAATATTTTACCAAAATTTCAAGTGTAAAATATTTGGGCGTAGCTTACGTCTAGTGATCCAGTGCACTGGACGCGTTGCGATTGTGACACGTGTCCAAAAATGGACACATGTCACAATCGGTGCAACTCCAGTGCACTGGAGCACTGGACATAAGCTGCACCCAAAATATTTTACACAAATTTGCCTAGGTTGATTTGGTTGACTGAAAATATTTTACTTTTGACCAAATATTTTACTGCATAACAAATATTGTAAAATGTGAAAATATTTTCCTAAAAATATTTTACATTGAAACAAATGAAGCGTAAATAACCTTATTTACCAAAGGTTAAAAGATTTACATGTACAACCCTTGATAAATAAGGTTATTTAAGGGTCTCTTGACCCATAAAATAAGATTTTCTTTAAAAAAAAAAAAAAACACCACAATCATGCACAAAAACCACATACTACAACCAAATATATCAAAAATCCAATATATACAACCAAATACATCAAAAGTTCAATTTACTATAACCAAATACAAATATAGAAGATAAATCCATTTATCTAAAGAACTGAATTAACAGTTTTCTAAGCCACAATTCACCACCCTTATTATAAACACATGATATTTCCCCAAGTGCATAGGTTCGAACAGTCACATCATGGTCTGAAGTAAAATTAGAAAGGATAGGTCCTAAACCATTTGCTTCCATGACTAGTTGTTGAAGACGGGGATTGGTCTGGACAATGGTTGTTACAACTTCTGCAGCCTTTGCACGAATATTTGAGTGGGAGTTTTTCAGGTAACCAAGGAGAGGAACCAAACCACCAATTGATGAAGATCTATAGCATATGCATTAACAGCCAAAACATGAGGCGTACTCTTGACACAACTAAAAATAAAGGATAGGAAAAGTGTGCACAACAAGTATATACAAATAACTAGTTACACAAAAAACCAACCCTTCAAATTCTCTTTAACTCAACTAAATCAGTAGTAAGACTATAAGACAAAGGAACGAGGGGAATTAAAAATTAAAAAAAAAATAAAAATCTGGCTGATTAACCTAAAACAGAAGGAAACCCAAAAAAAAAAAAACTTTATTACAGGGCATCAGTGACTTACTTAGAGCCTGAGCAGCAGTTAATCTCTTACGATAATCCTTGTGTTCAACAGCCTCTTCACAAAGTCAATTGCATCAGGGGACAAGGATGGCCAAGGGGCTTCATCAAAGCTTGGATCTGCCTTGAGGACATCTCGGAAGATGCCAGATTCTGTCTGGGCCCAAAAAGGCCGGTTTCCACATAAAAGAATATAAGCAATAACACCAATTCTCCACATGTCTGCATATGATCTATGTATAACTTCAGGAGCCACATAATAGGCACTTCCTACGATATCATTCAACCTCCCATCTATAGAAACTTCTCAGTATTAGACCATAACTCTGCTTTTTTAAAGTAATCAGAGCTACAGGTCAGGTAGTAGTCCTGACCTGGCTTTACATAGTCAGAGAGTCCAAAATCAATGGCCTTGAGCGGGGAATTTTCATCATTGGAAGTGAAAAGAAAATTCTGAGGCAGAAAAACGCGCATTCAGAAAAGACGATGTAGAATCATTTGTGTCTATAAATATATTCTGTTGAAAATACTCATCTCAAAAGATAGATGATAATTAGTTGACAGACTGGTGCTATAATATAAACGACCACAGAATCAGTATCTAAGAGATCATGAATGTGGTCAGAAAATGCTATATAACAGGCAAATATGGCATATCTTTTTC
Organism: Quercus aquifolioides; assembly: GCA_019022515.1. Taxonomy (NCBI): domain Eukaryota; kingdom Viridiplantae; phylum Streptophyta; class Magnoliopsida; order Fagales; family Fagaceae; genus Quercus; species Quercus aquifolioides. The sequence goes on from CM032326.1 coordinate 41,076,906, forward strand.
CCACTTTATGGTATATCAGAAAATATTTAGTAAGAATATGAGTACCTTGAAAGTATCCTAACAGTTCACCTCCATTGCATAACCTGAAGAATGCAACATATTAAAGAGGGTGAGCTCAAAATTTTATAGGATGTAGCTTTCATGAAGACAGTTTAGAAACTTAAAAACAATTATTGAACTCCAATCAGGCTATCACTGTTTTGGGAATAAATAATAACAGACAGAAAATGTATAACATGAAAGGCAAGAGGACAACACATTGATAAGCTTGCATCCCTAGAAATCCTGGTATATCAGATGAATATCATACAACACAAGGGCCAAACCTTTTTCCAAGTATCAGACTATTCAACTAATCCATTATTATTCTCATATATGGATGACTGAGCCATGTCAAATCCATTTGATATTACAAGCAACATGGTAAAACTGGCATCAATATCTCAATAATTTATATGGCGACCAGAAGCACGTTTAGAAGTGTGAATTATTTACATAGAAGTGACATCTATGTAAGATTGACACATGTACATATTTGCAATCTAATTCTCATTACCAAAAAAAATATCATTCAAGTTCTACTTTGGCAATTATAGACCACATATATCTTTTTATTTTATCTTAGCCAAAAGACCAAGAAAGGTACAGTGAGTTCATACAACAAAAAAAAGGACAAATTCTTGATATAGAAATTAATATGATATTTAGGAAAATTAATATGATCAATCATTGTATACTGCAAAGCACAATTATGATCCATTGTCAACTCCACTACAAACACTTGAGTCCAATTTTTTGTACCACTTTTTGTGTACCACTTTATGTTCCACCAATTACTACTTGCCATGTTTTCATTTTACTTTTCTTATAGAATAACTGAAGTTTAAAATGGAAAGTAAAATGAAAACATGGCAAGTAGTGATTGGTGGAACATAAAGTGATACACAAAAAGTGGTACAGAAGATCTGGACTCCAAACACTTACCATGTACAATAAATTAAGGAAGATAACTTATGACTTCCAAATTGGCACTGCAACTTACCACTAGACCAGCCTATATATGACATCTCTATTCGCTGCAATTAAAAAAAAATTAGTTGAAAGCCTTTCTTCTAAGAAGCCTTCTTACACCGTAAATCATGTGAAAACAGAGATTAACATCTAATGAATTATAAATCTTCCAAATTCCTGCATACCTCTAGTGCCACTGATTGCAAACTACCTACTATCCAAAAAACTCACTAGCATATTTACCCATTCATACTCCAACAAGACCAAGGTGGGACAAAAATTATATATTATTGCAGCACAAGTCAAACTCTGCTCACAAAAAAGTTTTCAATAATCAAAAGAAGATACTGTAAGTCTGTAACTTACAAAAGGACTCACCTGAGTTTCTCCACTGGAAGACAACCCAGATCAATGTTGCATACAGGACAGCAATCCATCTCCTCATCTAAGATCTACTCATAAATGCACTTCCTGCAAACTGGTTTCGGGTTTGAAATTATAATAAGTGTCAGAAATGGTTGTAGAAAGAGCCAAAAACATTCCAGGAGATAAAAATTTTAGCATTTAATTTTTTCAATTTTTTTTTTCAACTCTGTGACAAAGTATAGTGTTGAATTTAATCTAACACATATTAAGTAAATGAAGAAGAAAAAATAAATAGTACTTCAACATTGTGAAGCCAACCATAATAGAAAGACCATGTTGAGATGAGCATTTTTTTATTTTAAAATTTTTCTTAAGTAGAGATAAGCTTATCCTACTCGACTTCTCAATAGCTACATCGGCTAGCCTACTCGACTTCTCACTGCCGGTTGATGGTAGGGGTGGCAAATGGGCGGGTTGGGTCATAAATGGGTTAGGTCATAAATGGGTTGGGTGTGTAATTACCCATTTATCCATTTATGACCCCGTTTATATATAAATTAATTATCCATTACCAACCCAACCCATTTAATTAGTAACCCACCCATTTAACCCAATATGACTCAAATACCTCTAAAACTACTTGAATACCCTCTTGACCTCCAAAATTACCAAAATACCCTTAAATACCTATAATGATACAAATACCCCTACACTTCCAAAATTACCAATATACCCTTGGACATCCAAAATTATCCCCAAAATCTCTAAAATGAGCAAAATACCCATGAAACCTCAAAAATGACCAAAATACCCCCGATATCTCTAAAATCACCATATATGCTTAAAACCCGCTAAAATGACCAAAATACCTCCAAAATCTCTAAAATGACCAAAATACCCCCTAAAACCCAAAAAATGACCAAAATACCCCCGAAACCTAAAAATGACCAAAATACTTCCAAAACCCAAAAAATGACCAAAATAACCCCGAAACCCAAAAAATGACCAAAATACTCACGAAACCTAAAAAATGACCAAAATACCCCCGTAACCAAAAAATGACCAAATTACCCCCGAAACTCAAAAAATGACCAAAATACCCCCGAAACCTAAAAATGACCAAAATACTTCCAAAACCCAAAAAATGACCAAAATACCCCTCGAAACCCAAAAATGACCAAAATACTTCCAAAACCTAAAAAATGACCAAAATAATCCCGAAACCCAAAAAATAACCAAAATACTCCCGAAACTTAAAAAATGATCCAAATATCCCTGAAACCTAAAAATGACCAAAATACTTTCAAAACCCAAAAAATGACCAAAATAACCCCAAAACCCAAAAAAATGACCAAAATACTCCCGAAACCTAAAAAATGACCAAAATAACCCCAAAACCCAAAAAATGACCAAAATACTCCCGAAACCTAAAAAATGATCCAAATATCCCTGAAACCTAAAAATGACCAAAATACTTCCAAAACCCAAAAAATGACCAAAATACCCCCGAAACCTAAAAATTGCCAAAATACTTCCAAAACCCAAAAAATGACCAAAATAACCCCAAAACCCAAAAAATGACCAAAATACTCCCGAAACCTAAAAAATGACCAAAATACCCCCGAAACTTAAAAATGACCAAAATACCCCCGAAACCCAAAAAATGACCAAAATACCCCCGAAACTCAAAAAATGACCAAAATACTCCCGAAACTTAAAAATGACCAAAATATTTTCGAAACCCATAAAATGACCAAAATACCCCCCGAAACTCAAAAAATGACTAAAATACCACCGAAACTCAAAAAATGACCAAAATACCCTCGAAACCCAAGAATGACCAAAAAACCCCCGAAACTCAAAAAATGACCAAAATACCCCCAAAACCCAAGAATGACCAAAATACCCCTGAAACTCAAAAAATGACCAAAATATCCTCGAAACCTAAAAATGATCAAAATACCCTTGAAACCTAAAAAATGATCAAAATATGCTCGAAACATCCAAAATACCCTAAACATCTATTTCGATAATTTCATATGTTTCTGGTGTATTTTGGTCATCTTACATGTTTAGCGGTATTTTGGTCATAATTTGGGTTTCAGGTGTTTTTATCGATCATTTTTTTTAGCTTTTGGGGTTGTTTTGGTCATTTTTTAGGTTTTTGGGGTATTTCAATAATTTTTTAGGTTTCAAGGTATTTTGGCCACTTTTTTAGGTTTCAGGGGTATTTCAGTTATTTTTTAAGTTTTGGAGGCCATCATATCTTGTCTTATTTATTTTTCCGCTGCATGATTTTGACATGATATTGATATTAGTTTGTTTTAACAAGTTTTATTCAAAATAAATCTAATTAACAACTTAGGTTTAAAACTTGTTAATTCTATCAACCGGGGTCTAAATTTTGCAACATATTACACTACTTAATAACTTATTATTCGATGTGAATTTTGACAAATTTATCTTTGGATTACATTATATTCATATACTATCCATGCTTGCAAAATTTCAAGGTAATCAAAAATCAATAGTCATGTTACCACTCATTGTTTAAATTCAAGTTTTTGTAGTTTAAAATAATCCATAAAAGATGAGTTTATGGATCGCTTGGTAAATAACACTAATTGGTATGAAAATTGGCATGCATGTTAAGCACATATAAAACATGTAATTCAATGGTGGGATTTTTAAAATATGAATTTAATAACAAGTTATTAGGTGGTGTAACATCGTTTAGAGGAGTTCAAGTTACACTTAATATAATTTTAAATAGTGTTACACCACCCAATAACTTGGAAATCCCACTGTTAAATTACATGTTTTATATATTCTTAACATTCATGCCAATTTTCATATCAATTGGATGTTATTTACCATTCAAATTATAAACTCATTTTTTATGCATTATTTTAAACTACAAAAACTTGAATTTAAACAATTAATTGATAACATGACTATTAATTTTGATCAACTTGGAATTTTGCAAATATGGAGAATATACCAAGATAATGTAATCCAATGGTGGATTTGTTAAGATTCGCATTCATTTAAAAAATATTGAATGATGTGATATTGAAATTACACCAAGTGTAATTTGAACCTAACTCATATATATATATATATATAGTTGTGTGTCTTAATTTTTGGTTAGGCTAGCTATTCCACTCTTTACTAATGGGACATACTGAAAACTTTATAGACAAATATAATGGTAGATGAAATTTGAAACCTCCAAATTTAAAGTTATGCTCTTCAAAAGACATTGAACTCAGCATCTAAATGTTAAAGGGGCCCCGCCAGACATATTCAATCATGTATGACAAAAATAATGAATTTTGTGGTTATGCACAGCTTATGACAACGCGGCTGGCTGCAAGTGTAACACAGGCCAACAACTAATTGTATAATTGTATCTGCTTTGCGGTTGTTTGTTTCTTAATCTTAATTATAGAGATGTCTTATTCAGTTAAAGATGTAAAGATAGGTTATAACATTAATATTCTTTTGTTCTTGTTCACACATTAGTTTAGTTTATCTTTGCCAACTGTAACCCAATAACACTAATCAAGAAAAAATTTCTGAAAAGGAAATTTAATTTAAAAAACATGGCAATTAACATGTGCATTATAAGAGGATTAGGATTCTACAGGCAAAGAAAAAGAGAGCATCTTCTTTTTAGTAATGCATTACTGTATAGTTTTTTTTTTTTTTTTTTTTTAATGAACTGTAATCTAGAATCTTTTTTTTTAATAGAAAAAACTGTAATCTAGAATCTAGATATCACTGATCAAGTTAAAAAAAAAAAAAAAAAAGGTATAAATGCACTTTTAGTCTCTACATTTTAGTGTTTTTTTTTTTTTTTTTTTTTTTTTTTTTTTTCATTTTGGTCCCTACATTTTCATTTTACCACTTTTAGTCCTTAAACCAATTATCGCGTGACATTTAAGTCCTTACCGTCACCCAACTAATAGAAAAAGCTGATATGGCTGACGGCACATTAAAATAATAATTAAAAAATCTATTTTGGCATTAAAAAATGCCACATCAGCATCTAAATTAATTTTAATTAAATAAAAAAATTAAAAACAAAAAATTACAGATCTAAGAACATAAGAATATAAGAACTTGTTTTTCAATGTTCTTCTTAAATCAAGAAATAAACAACCGCAACTTGAACTTTTGAATCTGATAAGGCTGATAACTTGTTGTCCGTATAGGTACTGCAACAAATTGGAAAAAACATGATCCAATCAAACAACGCACAAGTCTATCAAAACCTAACACACACATTTCTTTGAAAGAGAGAGAGTGAGAGGTTACCGTTGATGTTGTTGAAGGAGCAGAAAGGGCTAAGCATCTGAACGAATGAGAGGTGGTTCTTGAGGGAAGCTTCTTCGATGAGAGGAGTTGAGAGGACCATGACGATCGGAGTGATCTTGTCCAATAGCTTTTTGCCAAGTGGTGTGTTTGCCGGATCCATTGTCTTCTCCGGTTGATCAAAGCCGAAGAGAAAGCCCAGATCCCAACAAACCCAGTTGAACCCAGCACCCACCATCTCTTTCTCTAAACCCAAATCCAAAGAGAAAGCCGAAAGAGAGATAGAGATAGAGATTTTGATTTGAGAGAGAGAGAGCTTTAGATGAAAGAGAGCTTCATTTTAGACGAGAGAGAGCTTTAGTAAGTTGAATCTAGTGAATGAGCAATGACCAAAATGTATTTTGTCATATTTGCTGATGTGAATATTTTTTATTTATTTTTTGGGTGAACAAATATTCAATCTTTAAAACTAAAAAAAGTAAAAATTTTGTTTGTTTTTTATTTGGATTTCAAATAAAGGAAAATGTCGTTACTGAGTTTGATGTCTTTGATATTCAATCTGGGTTTGCTCTTTGATTCTGGGTTTGATGTCGTTGCTAAGTAGCATGGGTTTATTTCTTGATTTAAGAAGAACATTGAAGAACAAGTTCTTATGTTCTTATGTTCTTAGATCTATAATTTTTTGTTTTTAATTTTTTTAATTTAATTAAACTTAATTTAGATACTAATGTGGCATTTTTTAATGCCAAATTTCTGTTAGTTGGGTGACGATAAGGATTTAAATGTCATGCATTAATTGGTTTAGGGACTAAAAGTAGTAAAATGAAAATGTATGGACCAAAATGAAAAAAAGTCAAAATGTAGGGATTAAAAGTGCATTTACGCTCAAAAAAAAAAAAAAAACTACTCCCTCTAAATGAAATTGAAATTTAACAAAAACCAGAAGAGTAACATCTATATTATAAGAGGATTAGATTCGAATAGCATAGGAATAAAAAAGCATAACCTTTTTAGTATTGAGTCTTGACAAAATTAATTATTCGCTCCCTCGTATTGGTGCAACCTGTCTCTGGTTTAATGAATGAGTACATCCTCAGTATAAATCAAACTTGAATGTTTGTAACCTGAGCCAGGCAGTAGTATTTTTTAGGACATTTTATTAAAGGGAGTAGTTTCTTAATGGAACAGTTGTATGCAGCGGTTTCTTTGTAGCAAGTGTGGGATACACAGGTTTATAGAATCCACTTGTTATGAGGAAGACGTTGCATACAACAGCTCTATAAGGGCCCGTTTGGATTGAGGGAGAATGAGAGTAGAGTAGAGTAAAGTTGATTGAAAATAAGCTAATTTTCGGTCAAATCTACTCTACTTTACTATTCCTCTCTCCCCTTCAATTCAAACAAACCATAAGGGAAGGAAGATCTATTCCCTTATATAATCCAACCATTGAATAGAAACACAAAAATAGAGACTTTTAGACGGTGTTTGGTACATGCACTTAAAAACTGAAAATATGTATGGAAGTACGTGTAGGTAAAAAAGTGTGTGGAAATACGTGTGGTAAAAAAGTGTGTAAAAATATGTGTAATGTTGTTTAAAAACTGAAAACATGTGTTTGAGTGGGTGTACCAAACAGGCCCAATTCCAAAAAATTAAAAAAGAAAAATAAATAAAAGTTTGACCCACCAAAAATCTCGATGGGCATTTGAGCATGAAAAAAAATATCTAATAAAATTTTCAATTAACTTGGGCGAAATTATTTCCCAATTATTTTTCATCAAAACAGATGGCAAATTTTTCCATGTCAGTGGCTTTGATTTGAAAATTCTCTAAAGCATTGAGGACACGACAAGTGGCACAATCTGGAGATTATATTTGTAAGAGTACTAGAAAAACATGGGGCAAGGATGGCAATCCCAGTTGCAGTTACCGGTGCAAGAAATAAAGAAAAGTGTCATTAAGGTAGTTTAGTAGTATGTAGCATTGCAATTGCTGTTAAATAAGCCTAACGAGAGAAGAACACGTTGAAGGATCAATTGTAGATAATTGTCAAATCTCAAGTACAAATAGATGATTCATTCTCAAGAAATGATACTGGGAATAAGCTAGAGAACTTGTTGATAGGCCACAATTTGAATGACTCCTTGTGATTAAACCTAATTAATTAATTAGCCAAGTTGTTAATTAATCAATTAATCATGCAATTGCGTGTAAGTACAAACAAATCACCAAAAACTAAATATGTAGCGGAAATTAAATAACACGGTGATTTGTTTACGAATGGGGAAAACCCTAACGGCAAAAACCTCACTGGGTGATTTTCAGGTCACTACTCCCGAAACTCCACTATTATCAAATCAAGCGGTTACAAGTAAAGGAATCCCAAGTACCTTACCAACCTACAGTTGAACCCTTACCCCAATACCCAATTGGACTTGATCTGTAGTGACAGTTCCCCGTTTTGATGCACGACTCCCAAGTACGTGACTAACCAGTTTGATGCGCGGATCCCAGTTCGCAGCTTACTCCTTTGCACGAATCCCAATACGTGACTAACTTCACAGCAACCCTTTGATTGTTGTAGTTGATTTGCAGCAGCTTCACATAGAAACACCAATAAGATCTTCAATGTTGGTGCAAAAAACTTTGCTTGGTTACAAAACCCAAAGGCGTACAAGAAACGCAGCAAGAACTCTTTCTTCTGTAGAAGGAGGCTAGGGTTTCAAAAAGAAAATCTTATGAAGTTCTCTAGGGTTAGGTTTTTCTTTTTCCCACCTCCTTTAAATAGGAGCTTTAATGGGCTCTCCTATTCCAAATAGGTTTACACAAACCTTGGGCTTTTCTAGCCTAATAAAGATTATACAAACCCTTAAACAAATAGCCTTTTAGATTAAAAACGTTGCGGCTATAATCTGAAAACTCGTAAGCTCGATCGATCGACCAGCTGTCGAGATTTAATGAACCTCGACAGATCGAGATTCTATCGAGCAGGTATCGAGACCTACAAATTGCACTTTTCTTGAGCAATTCTTGAGTAATCTTCATGTCTTCAATTTAACCACTTGTGATGATCATCTTGAACCTACTTAGATTTACCCAAATAAAAGTAAAGTGCGTTTTGTCAAAGGATATGCCAATTACATAAAAATATGTCCCCAACAATCTCCCCCTTTGGCAATCCGTGACAAAACCACAAGAGTACATTGAATGTCCTAGAATACATTCTACTCAAGATTACAGAATAAATAAGCCTAGTCTAAAAGATTTGAACCTTGGAAGTTGTTGCAAGAAGAAGGTTCGGAATCTTGACTTGACTTTAACTTGTCTTTCCTGAAAGGCACTAAACAAAACACATCAAGGTACCATGTGGAAAATAATGACAAGTTAAATAAACAAGAAACATGTGTATAAAGAGAGAAAAGAAATAACACATGTGAGATAAAGAGTGAAACACATACATCATCATCAAATATAGAACCAACACATGATGTATGTAAATGGTTACAAAACCAAAAGATACACAACACAAAGATAATGTCAAGATTAATGTGTATCAAACTAACTCTTCCCCTAAGTTAGTTACATCAAAAACATTCTTCCCTTTAGCATGAAGTTCTCCCCTTAAATCTATTACTTCCCCTGAGGAATGACATTCAATTCTCAAATTTCTCCCCCTTTTTGACACGATTGTCAAAGGGCATAAAAAGCCAAAAGACATGACAGGAGACAGACAGAAAACTGACAAAGAGGGAAACGAGGAGAACAAGGAACCATAAACCTACAAGAAAAAGAATAACAAGATGCTATGGACAAAAAAGATGCAAAACAAAAAAATGAAATGCATGCAAGGGAATCTCGATCGATCGAGAGGTGTCGAGACAGGTGTTGAGAAAGAAGACATCAGACACAAGAAGAGAAGCTCGATCGATCCATCAGGTGTCGAGAAGGTATCGAGAAGACAGAAACTTTCTCGATCGATCCACAAGGTGTCCAGGAGGTGTCAAGATTGCGATAAAGAAAAGCTTGAGAATCTCAACAGATAGCCAGATATCGAGGAGGTATCGAGGAGGTGTTGAGCTTGCTTTTGAAAACAGTTTTTCGAGAAGTGAAAAACACAGACATGAATGCAATCCAACATGCACCTCAACCAATGATCCAATCAACATATTAAGCTCTCAAAATCATCTCTCAACAATAATTTTCAAGCACATGGATCCTCAGAAACACACACACACACTAAACAAGTCTAACCAATTTTATTTTTCAAAAACAAGTCAAGACAGTTTAGTGAGCATACATTAGCACATGTAAACACTTGTGATGGCCAAATCACATTGTACCTGCACATGTATCAATAGTAGCAAAAAATATTGCGTGTTGTGTGTGAAAAACATCGCAAGATTGCATATGTGTATGCATGTTATGACGATCTGAGATATGAGAAAATAACCTTAACTCACACACAATCATAACTGTTTGATGGGGACTATCACCTTCGAGGTACATCCTATAACTCTCACATCTCCTAGAATACACACTTGCAACCATATTTAAAGCATTTTTTTTATCTTTTTGCTTTTTATTTTCTTTGCATATTTTCTTTTATTTTAGCATATCATGCATGGGCATATAAAAGAGAGGAAAGAAATACCCAAGATGTTAAGCATTTGACATCGCACTTTTGCTATGCCGAAGCATACGAATGTCTTTGACACTGCACTTTTGCTATGCCGAAACATACAGATGTCATATTATGATTGGCGGGCAACAGTGGTGAGATGGTCATTTATGCCTTTCTCTTAGGATTTTCTAGTCCTACCCGTCAAAAAGAGTGATATGAGTGTTAAGTTTAAGAAATAACTTAATCTTACTCATCACAAACAAGAGCCACAAAGTTCACTTGCTTAGTTGTGCATAGAGATGCTCATCTAAGCTACAAGAGATACAAAGTTTAGAAAACTTTGTTTCATTGGCCATCCAAGGTACACAAATACCAAAGTACACATAACACACACTGTTTTTGTATTTTTCAATTTTTTCAAAATTTTTTTTTTATATTTTTATCAAAAACAAAAATAAACAAAACTGAAAACAAACAAACAAAAACATGTTAAAAAAATGAGAGCATGAAAGAAAGATGCAAATGCAAGAAGGCATGATAGAAAGATGTAGATGCATGAAAGCATGATTTCAAAAGCAGATAAGAAATCAAGCAAAGAAAGTCTTACTTTAGATAGAAAGAATTAAAGTAGAGGACAAACAGAAAAGACAATTAAGTCTTAGGATCCTTTATCACCCACACAGCACGAGTCTTTGGCCGTGAAGATGAAAAGACATATGTCCTAGTATGATTACTAAAGGACATAGAGGAATTATAATTCCCCTGAAATTGAGTCAAAAAGCTCAAAGCTTTTAATAACTCACTAAGAATAGGTACAGAGCCTTTAGACAAAGGATGAGACCTATTGGACACTCGCTTATGAGGAAACAACTTGAAACAATTAGGGCGAGTGTGACCAGAATCACCACAATGGTGACAAACATGAGTAGTTTTAGAGCTACTCGGCGTCCTAGAAGGAGGTCTAACCTTAGAGGTTGACAACTTAGGACAATTTGGCCTAATATGACCAACAATATGACAATGATGACAAGTGGGGACAAATTCAGAATTTTTATTCAACCTAGGAGGAGTTTTAGACATAGGTTTAGAAACTTCAGCGTTAACATCAGAAATTTTACTTTTGTCTATCCTAGCAATATTAGCCTTCAACTCTTCATTATTCCTTTTAAATGGGGGAATATAAAAATCTTTTTCTTTTGAGTTAGGCTCAACAACAAGTTTGGCACTAGTTAATTTTTCAACTTTAGTTTTAAATTCAACTAGTTGCTCTTCCAAACTCTTAATTTTGTCCACCTGAGATGAAATTTGATTTTTAAAATTCTCATTCAAATTATTGGCTTCATCCAATTTTGCAATCAATCATCTTTTTCAAGCTTGACCTTTTTAAATTTAGCTTTTAATTTTGCAGAATATTCAAGAGATTTCATACAAAAATTATAAAGCTTGCAATAGGCATCTTGAATATCATCATCATCATTCAACATAAGATCATGCAAATCAAAACAATCAAGAGTTTCCATGACAACAGGGGTCAATGGATCAACACAGCAAAGATTAAACCTAATCAGAGTGTGTCTGCTCTGATACCACTTGATAGGCCACAATCTGAATGACCCTTTGTGATTAAACCTAATTAATTAATTAGCCAAGTTGTTAATTAATCAATTAATCATGCAATTGCGTGGAAGCACAAACAAATCACCAAAAACTAAATATTCAGTGGAAATTAAATAACACGGTGATTTGTTTACAAATGGGGAAAACCCTAACGGCAAAAACCCCACCGGGTGATTTTCAGGTCACCACTCCCGAAACTCCACTATTATCAAATCAAGCGGTTACAAGTAAAGGAATCCCAAGTACCTTACCAACCTACAGTTGAACCCTTACCCCAATACCCAATTGGACTTGATCTGTAATGACAGTTCCCTCTTTTGATGCACGGCTCCCAAGTACGTGACTAACCAGTTTGATGTGCGAATCCCAGTGCGCGGCTTACTCCTTTGCACGAATCCCAGTACGTGACTAACTCCACAGCAACCCTTTGATTGTTGTAGTTGATTTGCAGCAGCTTCACATAGAAACACCAATAAGATCTTCAATGTTGGTGCAAGAGACTTTGCTTGGTTACAAAACCCAAAGGCGTACAAGAAACGCAGCAAGAACTCTTTCTTCTGTAGGAGGAGGCTAGGGTTTCAAAAAGAAAATCTTATGAAGCTCTCTAGGGTTAGGTTTTTCTTTTTCCCACCTCCTTTAAATAGGAGCTTTAATGGGCTCTCCTATTCCAAATAGGTTTACACAAACCTTGGGCTTTCCTAGTCCAATAAGGATTATACAAACCCTTAAACAAATAGTCTTTTAGATTAAAAACGTTGTGGCTATAATCTGAAAACCCGTAAGCTCGATCAATCGACCAGCTGTCGAGATTTAATGAACCTCGACAGATCGAGATTCTATCGAGCAGGTATCGAGACCTACAAATTGCACTTTTCTTGAGCAGTTCTTGAGTAATCTTCATGTCTTCAATTTAACCACTTGTGATGATCATCTTGAACCTACTTAGATTTACCCAAATACAAGTAAAGTGCGTTTTGTCAAAGGATATGCCAATTACATAAAAATATGTCCCCAACACTTGTTAACATAATGAGAGATCATAGTAATTTAGTTTCTTAGGAGATCTTATTGTAGTTCATATGTTTTACTGAAGAATTTATACTTTTATGTGTTAACATGTAACTTTGTAACTTAGTTTAATCATGTTTATAAGAGATCATTGAAGTTTGATTCAAACTCTTAGTTTCTTGTTTGATCTAAGTATGTTTACTCCGAATCAGTTTGATGCCAGTGTGTGGTAATCTAGACATTGATATGTTTACAGGAACCTTGGAATCATTAATTGTTTAAATGACTTAGGCTTTGAATTGACCTGTTTTCAATCTTATTTACTTCCTTGAGATCCAACAACATTAAAAGTGATTTAGAATTCAGTCTTGGTACTTGATAAATAACCCGTTTGGTAAGAGAATTTAGGTATTGATTTTCAAAATGATGTGAAAATTGTAGTTTAAAAAGTGTTGTGAAAACACATATTTAAAATACTCATAACACAAAAAATGTATTTAGTACCAAGTTTCTAATAACATATTTTCAAAGGTAAAAAAAACACAATTGTGTGTTTGGTATGAGTATGTATTTTTAAGAAAAAAAAAATTGTACTTTATGTGTTGTTAACATCATATGAGTCTTATGGTTTTACAAATAATTACAACAACGTTATTCAAAATTGTTACTTGAAAACTGAAAACTTCTAGAGATGGACAACCCCCCTCCCCAAAGACACCAAGAACAAAGATTGACACTTGTGGATGCGTTTTATAGGGAGAAATAAACAATTTTGTTAAGGACACCAAATTTTACACTGATTTCATTTGCACATCTCGTATTTGATTTTGAGATGGGACATATGTGAGCCCACAAAAACATAGGAATGTGTAAAAAACGTTGAAATTTTTTGAATGAGAGAAGGACAATTCCATATCCCCCAAAGAACAAAGGTTGTCACTTGTCGATGCCGTTTATAGGGAGAAATAAACATTTTTGTTTAAGTACAACAAATTTTACATTGATTTCATTTGCACATCTCCTATTTGATTTTGAGATGGAACTTCATCGAGTCCACAAAAAGATTGGAATGTGTAAAAATGGCTGAAACTTTTCGTGCCACAGATTTTTTAAAAACAAAAAAAAGTTGTGCAAGCATTTTCCGAGCACAAAACAGCACAAATGTTACAAATCCCATCCAAATCAGAGGTGACTGAGACTCCATAAATGTACCATAAAAATCAACCCCTTCATAATTTCTAGGCATCTATAACATCAAAGTCATGGTCGCATTAAATTCAATGAGCCTTTTATTTTTTATTTCATAACTATATTGTCCGGAAGAAAGAGTACTCCGAAAATAAAAACAAAATTTGTACTCACCGCGTTTTCATGGCTTTATCTTACATCACAGAAGAAGAAGAAGAAGAAGAAAACCCATCCACAACCATCACCACATTTACATAAAACAATTGCATAGATTTTGCATATCAATCAATTAGACACCCAATTACATACAATCCATCTCCTCAAATAATCAAAATTTCCGGAAACCATATCAAAAAGAGAAACGTGCAAATTAATGAGCTTGAGAAAACATATAAAAAGATACAGATACTGCTATTATGATTCAAGGGAAAAAAAAATTCCACTGCTATTAATTAATCAATCTATAAATATTTGCTATAACTAAATAGCTACACAGGGTCAAAAACTATAATTACAAGTATCCAATTCACAATATTCACATCTTGAACCGGTTTTGGGCCTTCAACCCAACAATCTTCCATATTTTTAATACCCAAATTCAAGGGGAAAAACCCCAAAAAAAAAAGAAAAAAAATTTGTTAAAAAAAATACAAATAATACAAAAATATTAGCCTGCAATAGACCCTGAAATCACAGCAGCACAATTAGCTGAGTTTGCTGTAAGCAATAATGCATCAATCTGAGTGATCATCGATCATACGAGGTGAGTTGCAACCACTTGAATATGTGGAACTTGAGCTAAAAGAGCCTGCAGTTTGGGTGCGCTTCAGTTTGCGCTCACTCGCAGTCTTAGTCCCAGTTCCAAAGGAGATAATTGCGTTTGCAACAACCTTGAATATTCTGCGTTTGACCTCGCCTCTCTTAGGAGGGAGGGTGGTTAATCGGCTCGGGGATTTGGCTTGTGGGCTGGACATTTTGGTGAAGTGGGTACTGGAAATTTTGAAGCTAGACAAGGAGGAAGTGAAGAAACAGAGGAAACAGAGGCCAAGTAAAGCTATGAAGCTGTGGAGTCTGAGGGAGAGAGAGAGATATGAATGAATTAAGAAGAGGGAAGAGAAGAGGGTTACTTTTATATACAAGTTTTCTGGGACTGGGGGTGTTGTTTTTACTTGTTACCGAAAAAAAAAAGGTTCACTCTTTTCTGGGGATGGTATTATCTAGTCTATACTACACAGACAGACTAAAAAAAGGTTCTCTCTTTGTTTGCTAGAAGAGAGACTCTTTTTTGTTATTTGATAACCTAGAAGAGAAACTCTTGGGACAGAATAATAATACTTTATCATTTTCCATACTTTGAACTTTTTAAAACTTAGACCTTAGAAATATGTTATAATAGTTAACCAAAAAAAAGAAAAGAAAAAAGAAAAATGTTATAATATTTTATCAAACAATTAAAGCTTAGTTGGAACCAGTCACGTGAGAATTAGAATGAAGTAGGCCTTGTTTTCTTCGTGGTGCTTTATAAAGTGGTGGAGGAAGAGATGCTCTTTCTTTTCACCTTTCATTATTATGCTATAGGTACAATTTTTTATTTTCTTACTTTCTGTTTATTAACCACACTTTTTCTTCAAATATGCTCGCAATTTGGGTGGTGAAGAGTGAAAATTTTTCAATTATTTTTATATGTAATCATCATTAACAATACTTTTATTTTTCATCACTAACAATTTGATAATTTAATAAAATATTTAAAAATTGTATTGCGAATTTACTATACTTATTCTTTTACTAATGTGCTCGTTATAATTTCACTATAAAAAAAATAAAAATAAAAAAAAAATAAAAAAAAAGCTGTTTCGGTTTACTTTATAATGTTTTATAAATATTGTGGGGGGAGAAAAGCCCAACCAAGCGCATTGGGCTCAAGGCCCTATCTGAGGACCACTGTTGTCCGAAGAGATGAAAAAGCTCAGTTAGAGGCCCTGAGAAAGGAGCATGTCAGGAGAGGAGCATGGCCATGATCCGAGGAGATGTTTAATGGGCCGAGGAGTCCAATACCCTCGGACCCGAAGAGTCTTGGTCTGACATGCAACCCTTTGCAGCCCAAGTGATCCTCCTGACAGATGTAATGACTGAAATGAACCTCGGACACGAATGAAGATAACTGGAGCGGAGAAATATCTAAGAGACAGACTTCAACCACCGCATTAAATGCACTGCACCTACTTCTCTGGCCGCATTAATGTGGAGAAGACCCCTGAACAGTATTAGCCCAGCTACCACCACTCACATAAGGCTAAAGAACACCTCTGATGGGACATGCACTCAAGTGGGCGTCTAGATGATGAACAAGTGGACGGTGAAGATGCAGGAAGGCAGTACTATATAAGAGAAGGGTGTCTCTGATAGAGGGGATCGAAAAATCAGAAAGAGAAAAGAGTGTATCACATTACTGTAGCTCCAACAATTGTAACCCAAGTTCATCAATGAAAAACACCTCTTCGGACGTGGACTTACATCCGTCCGAACACATTAATACAAATTCTCCCACTAGCACTGCTGTTTAATACTGTTATTTCATTATTAGCCTAGCTCTTTCACCCACTCTCTACAAATTTATTGTTTTGGGTTCAGTGGGCTCAAAATCCATACCTTCTTGGGCTTGGGCTGCAAAAATTGACCCTACAATTGGCGTCGTCTGTGGGGAGAGCTTGTGCAAGAGTGAAAACAACAGTTGATGATGGCAGGACAAGGTGAACAACAAGCAGAATCCAGGGCATCCCAGCACGTAGACCATTTTGTCAACTCAGAGAGGAGACAAAATCGTGAGGGCAGTGTACATACTGTGCGCCTTAGCCAGAGCCAATCACAGGGCGGAAGTCACATGTCCCATGCAGAGAAGAACCGTGACTTACAACTGGAAGTGGAAAAACTAAAGAGGGAGTTACGCCATGCAAAGAGGAAACGGGCTTCCTCATACTCTGAGGATGATCTTGATGACGAGCAGGATGTCTCTTATCAGCACAAATCTAAGACACCAGCCAGCAAGTCCTACACCTATGAGGAGGAGTCCCATCGCAAGAGGCAGCGTAGGAGCCCATCACGTGAGGATATGGAGAACGATGCCATGAACAGGGCTTTGAATCAGATATCTAAATCACCTTTCACACACAGGATAGAGGAGGCCAGACTCCCTCGGCGCTTTAACCAGCCAACGTTCACCATCTACAATGGTAAAACTGACCCCGTGGAGCATGTGAGTCATTTTAACCAAAGGATGGCGGTCTACTCCAGAGACAAAGCTCTGATGTGC
Organism: Quercus aquifolioides; assembly: GCA_019022515.1. Lineage (NCBI taxonomy): Eukaryota > Viridiplantae > Streptophyta > Magnoliopsida > Fagales > Fagaceae > Quercus > Quercus aquifolioides. The sequence continues at coordinate 41,094,347 of CM032326.1, forward strand.
AAGGTTTTCCCTTCCAGTCTTGGGCCTGTTGCCATGAGGTGGTTTGACGGCTTGAAGGCAGGCTCCATCAACTCCTTCAAAGAGCTCACTCGGGCATTCGGCTCCCGTTTTGTTACATGCCGAAGGGTTGCCAGACCCTTCTCTTCACTGCTATCCTTGTCAATGCAGGAAGGCGAGTCCTTGAAGGCATATTCAGACAGATACTGGGAGATGTTCAATGATGTGGAGGGCAACAATGATGCAATGGCCCTCAGCACGTTCAAGCTCGGCCTCCCCACTGACCACGGTTTGAGGGCATCCCTATCTGGCAAACCGGTCGCAAACGTGCGTCAATTAATGGACCGCATAGAGAAGTACAAGAGGGTTGAAGAAGATCAGCAACAGGGCAAGGGAAAGGACAAGGTTATCTCTCAGGAGAGGAGGGATTCGCGGTCGGACCGTTACAATTACAATAAACCGCGGAGGGATTTTGCCGGGCAATCAGGATCAACGAATTCTCAATCGGTCAACACCGTGTTCAAAGAGCCAGTACACCAGGTCCTGGAAAAAATCAAGAACGAATCATTCTTCAGGTGGCCGAACAAGATAATAGGAAACCCCGAGAAACACAACCATAATCTCTACTGCCAGTACCATCAAGACCATGGGCATACCACGGAGGATTGTAGGAGCCTGTGGGATCACTTGGACCAATTGGTTCGCGATGGTAAACTGAAACACCTCCTGCACCCCTCCAGCGGCCGAGGGCAGACGGGCTCGGGGCCACGCAGGGACGACCCCTCAAAGCCGCCGCTGGGGACTATAAACGTCGTCTTCGCCGCACCGGGGAGAACAGGGTCCTGGCCATTGAAAGTTATGTCGGTGGGCCGACCATCCGCAGGAGAGTCAAGCCGAGGACCAAAGAGAGCTAAGCTTGGTGCCCCGCTAGTTATGGGATTCTCGGACGAAGACATGATTGGCACCATCCAACCCCATGATGATGCATTAGTCATCACCCTCAGAATAGGAGGATACAACGTAAAGAGGGTGATGGTGGACCAGAGCAGTGCTGTGGAGATAATGTACCCAGACCTCTACAAGGGGCTAGGCCTAAGGCCCCAAGACCTGACGCCATACGATTCCCCCCTTTTGAGCTTTGAAGGAAGGCCTGTCATCCCGAAAGGCCGGATACGCTTACCTGTGCAGTCCGGCTCCGAGGTGGTGGAGTTGGACTTTATAATTGTGGACGCATATTCGCCCTACACGGCACTCGTAGGCAGACCTTGGATTCACGCACTTGGAGCTGTTCCCTCTACTTTGCACCAGAATGTCAAATATCCATCAGAAGGGCAGATACATGAGATCCGAGGAGACCAGTCTATTGCTCGACAGTGCTTGGTAGCTGCCATTCAGCATAAGACCCCAGCCAAGTCCTCGGACGTAGCTGGGAGGGATTTATAGCAACTACAGTCTCGGGGATTGCCCTTTGAAGAATCAGATGAAAGCACTCGATGTGAGGATCTGACGAAAGTGGTCATTGGAGATGATCCTGATAGGTTCTTTCAAGTCGAATCTCAGCTACCTCTTCAAGAGAAGGAAGAGCTAATAGAGTTCCTCAAGCGAAATCTCGATGTATTTGCCTGGAGTGCTTACGAAGCCCCAGGGGTAGACCCGGAGTTTATATGCCATCACTTGAAGGTGAATCCACTAGTCACCCCCAAGAAACAGCCTATTCGGCGCCCATCCAAGGAACATGTTGATGCAGTGAGAGACGAAGTAGCGAAACTCAAAGAAGCTGGGGCTATCAAAGAAGTTTTTTATCCCGAATGGCTGGCAAATACCGTGGTGGTAAAGAAGAAGAGTGGGAAGTGGCGAGTATGCGTAGACTTCACGGATTTGAATAGGGAATGCCCCAAAGATCCGTTCCCTATGCCGAAAATTGATCAGTTGGTCGATGCCACTGTCGGCCACCCTCGGATGAGCTTCCTGGACGCCTTCCAAGGCTACCACCAGATACCATTAGCCCTGGAGGACTAGAAGAAAACTGCTTTTGTCATCCCTATTGGCAACTACCACTATAAAGTGATGCCGTTTGGCCTGAAGAACGCGGGAGCTACCTACCAGAGGATGATGACGAGGATGTTCGAGCCACAGCTGGGCAAAAATATCGAGGTTTACATAGATGACATGGTGGTGAAGAGCAAAGTTATAGCTGAGCATGTGAAGGACCTTGAAAGTACCTTTGAGATTCTACGAAGGTACAAGCTACGACTAAATGCTTCTAAGTGCTCATTTGGGGTAGGGTCCGGCAAGTTCTTGGGATACATGGTCACCCACAGAGGAATTGAGGTCAACCCCGACCAGATAAAGGCCATTAACAATCTCCGAGCTCCTCGGAATCCCAAGAAGGTTCAAAAACTAACCGGAATGACTGCTGCCCTCAATCGGTTCATCTCTAGGTCAGCAGACAGGTGTCGGCCCTTTTTCTCTCTGCTCAACAAGTGGAAGGGATTCGAATGGACTGAGGAATGAGCTTTGGCATTCCAGCAACTCAAGGATTATCTGGCTCGGCCACCTATCATGTCCAGTCCTGAGCCTGATGAGGTACTGTTCGCCTACATCGCTGTAGCTCCCTGCGCGGTGAGCCTGGTGTTGATACGATCAGACTCTGGTGTGCAAAGGCCTGTTTATTACGTAAGCAAGTAGCTGCATGAGGCTGAGATTCGTTACTTGCCTTTGGAGAAGGCTATCCTAGCAGTAGTGTTTGGCACATGGAAGCTACCTCACTACTTCCAAGCCCACACGGTCATCGTTCTCACACAACTCCCACTCAAAGCTATACTCCGAAGTGCTGATTACACTGGTTGGATTGCCAAGTGGGGTGCAATCTTAGGGGCTTTCGATATAAGATATATGCCCCGCACATCGGTCAAGGGACAGGTCCTCGCAGATTTGGTGGCTGAGTTCACGGAGCCCCAGTTAGAAGAAGTAAAGCCCACGTCAGGCATGGATGAAAAATCAGTTGGCATGATCTCCCAACAGAATCCCTCCCATTGGGAAGTGTACGTTGATGGCGCGGCAAACCAAAGAGGTTCTGGAGTTGGGCTGGTATTGATATCCCCCGAGAAAATCATTATCGAGAAATCGTTAAGGCTGGACTTCTCGGCAACGAATAATGAGGCGGAGTATGAAGCCCTGTTGATGGGAATGACTATGGTTCGTAGAATGGGTGGGAAGTCCGTGGAGTTGTTCTCGGACTCAAGATTGGTAGTAGGTCAAGTACAAGGTGAGTTTGAGGCAAAGGACGAAAGAATGCAGGGGTATTTGAGTCGTGTTAAACAACTGCAATCAGAGTTCTACTCTTTCAATTTGACGCACATCCCCAGAAGTGGCAACTCACATGCGGACTCCTTGGCCACGCTTGCCACCTCCTCGGCGCAAGACCTGCCGAGGATCATCCTCGTCGAGGACTTGCACAATCCTACGGAGGCGAAAGCAGAGGCAGTCCAGGTTCACCAGGTCAGGGCCGGGCCGTGCTGGATGGACCCTTTAATCAAATTTCTCAAAGAAGATATATTGCCTGAAGAGAAGGGAGAAGCTGATAAAGTTCGGAGGAAGGCAACTAAGTTCTGGTTATCCGAGGACCAAAAACTATACGGACGCTCCTACTCGGGACCATACTTGTTATGCATGCATCCCGAGGCAACTGAGATATTGCTAGAAGAGCTGCACGAAGGAATCTGTGGGAGCCACACTGGGGGTAGGTCCTTGGCTCACCGAGCCCTCACCCAAGGCTATTGGTGGCCTAACATGCAAAAGGAGGCACACGAGTATGTCAAAAGGTGTGATCAATGTCAGCGCTTCGTTCCAAACATTCACCAACCAGGGGGAAATCTTAATCCACTATCCAGTCCGTGGCCTTTCGCCCAATGAGGCTTGGATATCGTGGGACCATTCCCCAAAGCTGCAGGAAACAAGAAGTACCTTCTGGTCGGCACAGACTATTTCACCAAGTGGGTCGAAGCCGAGCCGCTGACCAATATCAGAGACGTTGACGTGTAAAAGTTCGTGTGGAAGAACATTGTCACCCGGTTTGGAGTTCCTCACACCCTCATCTCAGACAACGGCCTTCAGTTCGATAGCAGGGCCTTCAGGAATTATTGCGGCGAGCTGGGAATTGTAAACAGATACTCCACCCCCTCATATCCTCAGGGTAATGGACAAGCAGAAGCTGTCAACAAGGTTATACTGAGCGGTTTGAAGAAGAGGCTAGATGATGCGAAAGGTAGATGGGTAGAAGAGTTGCCACATGTGCTTTGGGCTCACAGAACTACGCCTCGCAGGTCTACTAGAGAGACCCCCTTCTCGATGACCTATGGAGTTGAAGCTGTCATTCCTTTGGAAACAGGGTTCCCAACACTGAGAACTAGCTCGTTTAGTCCGACCAGCAACAACGAGCAACTAGAGAAAAGTTTGGACCTGATTGAGGAAAGAACGTGAAAAATTTTGAGGGGCTATTGTGGGGGGAGAAAAGCCCAACCAAGCGCATTGGGCCCAAGGCCCTATCTGAGGACCACTGTTGTCCGAAGAGATGAAAAAGCTCAGTTAGAGGCCCTGAGAAAGGAGCATGTCAGGAGAGGAGCATGGCCATGATCCGAGGAGATGTTTAATGGGCCGAGGAGTCCAATACCCTCGGACCCGAAGAGTCTTGGTCTGACATGCAACCCTTTGCAGCCCAAGTGATCCTCCTGACAGATGTAATGACTGAAATGAACCTCGGACACGAATGAAGATAACTGGAGCGGAGAAATATCTAAGAGACAGACTTCAACCACCGCATTAAATGCACTGCACCTACTTCTCTGGCCGCATTAATGTGGAGAAGACCCCTGAACAGTATCAGCCCAGCTACCACCACTCACACAAGGCTAAAGAACACCTCTGATGGGACATGCACTCAAGTGGGCGTCTAGATGATGAACAAGTGGACGGTGAAGATGCAGGAAGGCAGTACTATATAAGAGAAGGGTGTCTCTGATAGAGGGGATCGAAAAATCAGAAAGAGAAAAGAGTGTATCACATTACTGTAGCTCCAACAATTGTAACCCAAGTTCATCAATGAAAAACACCTCTTCGGACGTGGCACTTACATCCGTCCGAACACATATTAATACAAATTCTCCCACTAGAACTGCTGTTTAATACTGTTATTTCATTATTAGCCTAGCTCTTTCATCCACTCTCTACAAATTTATTGTTTTGGGTTCAGTGGGCTCAAAATCCATACCTTCTTAGGCTTGGGCTGCAAAAATTGACCCTACAAATATAATTAATTATTTTTAGATAAAAATATTACCTTTTCTTTGTTATAATTTTGTCAAGTTCAATTTATTGCACATTAATCTTTTTTTATTATTTTAATTATCACTCATTTGATTTAGGGGCTCTCTCTCTCTCTCTCTCTCTCTCTCCTTAGTTTCCTCATGCCTTTCATGTGATACCTAGTTTCAGCAAAGCCTCCTTCAATCAATAAATTCATTGTAAAAATGCCAACCACATCAGATTTGAACCCACTACAATTGCAATACAATTATCTATCAAGATGAAATCTAACGTTCTTTTAAATCTAAAAAATGAATGTGTGTGTATGTGTGTGTCTATATATATATATATAAACACTTACATATTCACACTTCACTTAAAAAAGAGAGAAAAAGAGATTAGTTCATAGGAGAATATCCAAAACTAAGGTGGCTGCATGGACAACGGTGGCGGCATCTCTCTCATTATTATTATTATTATTATTATTTTGTCAATTTCAATCTCTCTCTCTTCAACTTAGATGATGATGGGTTGTTCAAGTTATATTTTGTAATAATTTGTTAACTTTTTTGGGTTGTGATTTGTTTGGGCTTATCTAATTGGGGGAGAGGGGGATTTTGGAGGAGGGGCAAAGTTTTATATTTCTTGAGCTCAATTAGAATTACACAACAAGTCCATAATATACATATAATTTTTTTTCCCTGCAACTCAAGGAGGACTAGGGCCCCTTTGGGCCCTTGTTAGACATGGCGAAACGGGTCAGAATTTTTTGACCCGACCCGAAAAATACTTGATCCGAACTCGATTTTTTTTACCCGAAGCAAAAATGGATTGACCCGTGACTCGACCTGTGTTTTTTGCGAGTCAACTCGACCCGACCCGAACCCGAATAATATTTAAAAAAAAAAAAATTTTGGTAAAAAAAAAAAGTAAAATTAAGACAATATTGGTTTAATTATTTATTGTGAGCTTTAAGGAAACAATTGATACATTTACATAACTGCATGCAAATTAATTGAAAGATAAATGGTTGAGTATTCTGTAATGAGTAAAAATTTTTAGATATTCAATAGTAAAGTACAAACCAAGATAATCTGGTTACAGTAGAGTTAAAAACATAGATTTAAAATTATAGACATGTGTGAGAAATATTCACAAGTGTGAAAATAGTGAAGAGCCAAAGTATCAAATCAGTATAAATTATGAATGCTTAGACCTATTTTTTTAACAATTTATGTTCAAAATAAACAGTTTTTCAAAATAAATTATGATATTTCTTAGAGTATGTGTTGCTTAACAATGATATGATATTCATAAAAGAGACCATATATAAATAAGTAAGCAATCAAACTTTAATGTATATCTCAATTGAAATAGAGTGTCAACCACAATTGATAATAGATTATAAAATTTATTTTCAAAATTGTAAATTTCTTATATGTTTTTATTATTTATCAAATGAGTTATTCAATAAGTCATTTGTAATTTTGTTTTATATTTTGGAATGTTGATATTGTCTAGAAATAAAATGTGTGTATTTGTTTTACTTATCTTTGTATTATTTTGTTTTAGATAGCAATGTTAGGATTTGTATAATTTTAAAATTATTTAATAAGAATTAATAAGTTTAACTGAGTTCATTCTTAATATAAGTGGTGAATTCAAAATAATGCATTTTACATCAAGTAATTTGTTGCATAATTTTCCAAATGGCAAATATATGTTGTTTTCTTTTTAAAAATAAAAAATAAAATCATGTGAAAAATACAGGTCAACCCAACTCGACCCGCAACCCGATTGACCCGAACTTGTTATTAACCCGCTTAAAATGACCCTTTTTGACCTGTGATTAGTTTGATCCGCAACCCGATTGACCCGACCCACTCGTTTTGCCATGTCTAGCCTTTGTTAGGCTCCGTACCTACATTTAAATTGATAATATCTTTTGATCTGGTTGAAATCCTTAATTTTATTGATGTCTTGGGTGTTGACTATTTCAAACAATAAACTTTCCTAATCACCTTAGATGAGATATGAAATTGAATTCTAGCTAAACCATAGCCATAGGTTAAAACTCTCTCAAAATAATAATTGTGGGGGAGAAAAGCCCAACCTAGCGCATTGGGCCCAAGGCCCTATCCGAGGACCACTGTTTTCCGAAGAGATGAGGAAGCTCATTTGGAGAGAAAAGGACATGTCAGAAGAGGAGCATGGCCATGATCCGAGGATATGTTCGATGGGCCGAGGAGTCCAATACCCTCCGATCCGAAGAGGAGTGGTCTGACATTCAACCCTTTGCAGCCCAGGTGATCCCCCTGACAGATGTAATGATTGAGATGAACCTCGGACACGAATGAAGATAACTGGAGCGAGGAAATATCTAAGAGAGACCTCAACCACCGCATTAAATGCACTGCACCTACTTCTCTGGCCGCATTAATGTGGAGAAGACCCCTGAACAGTATCAGCCCAGCTACCACCACTCACACGGCTAAAGAACCCCTCTGATGAGACATGCACTCAAGTGGGTGCCCAGATGATCAACAAGTGGACGGTGAAGATGTGGAAATGCAGTACTATATAAGAGAGAGGAGTCTCTGATAGTGGGGATCGAAAAAGAAGAAAGAGAGAAGAGTGTATTATTTTACTGTAGCTCCAACAATTGTAACCTAAGTTCATCAATGAAAACCGCCTCCTCGGACGAGACATTCACACCTGTCCGACCACGTATTAATACAAATTCTCCCCTTAGTACTGCTGTTTAAGACCGTTGTTTCATTTTTAGCCTAGCTCTTTCACCCATTCTCTACAAATTTATTGTTTTGGGTTCAGTGGGCTCCAAATCCACACCTTCTTGGGCTTGGGCTACAGAATCTGACCCTACAATAATAATAATAATATAGAGACTTAACATTTAAGAGAAGAGTTTACCTTTAATTTTGTTGTTCATAGGTTGCCTTGGTCATGACCAAGCAATAATAAATTGAAGTAAAAAAAAAAAAAAAAAAAAAAAAAGTACTTCAGAAAATTATAAAAACCAAGTATATTGAACACAGTTGGAAAAGTGCATTGTTCAAGCTAAGTTTGACAAAATCTAAAAGTCCTTGGTCAAGCATTTTATTAACGTGCTAGTTTTAATGAGAATGAGCTGTGATTTTATAATCTTATTTTAAGGATAATAGTAAGTTATAGTAATAAATATAAATGATATAATTCTAGGGTGGGCTTTTTCTAGGTTTGATGTTATTGGGCCTGTTGGACCCGGAAGGAACAAAAAATAATACTTATAAACTAATAAAGATGAATTGATCATGGATTTCTTTCCGTTGAATTTTCCTTACTAGGTAAGAAGTTTTCTCATGCTAAGAAGCAATAGCAGAATCAACAAGAACGATTTTTTTTTTTTTTTTTTTTTGCTTTTTTCAACTCTGTCATCCAGCATGTAGAAAATTAACCAACATGATTTTTGCAACTTCGTAAGTAGCTTTTTATTTATTTAATTAAGCATGGGCATATGCTATGAAGCAAAACTAAGCACCGGGGACCTAGGACTAGGATGCTTAATTAACTACAAGTCTAACCTTTCTTTCTTTAATCTCTTGTAAAATCTTTTGATTTTACCAATAAACTTATTTTTTACCCTAATGCCACGTAGAAAATATTCAAAATAGATATAATACTCTAATTCTCTACTTATTTTAGCAAATTCTCCTCCTCAGTCACGCCCTAATTTTTGAACCACCAATCACAACACAAAATAAAAATTGTAAAAGCAGAAGGGTGGGGGTGTGTGAGCACAAAAAATCAAAAATGCAAAAAGATTATAGTGTGGTTTTGAATTTTTGATATGCTTTTTGGGAGGGTTTTGGAAAAATAATACAAAAATATAAAGTCTTTAGTTTTTTGTCCACGATACAAAATTATCTGGGAAAATATGGCATATTGCCAAAATCAACAACCAATTTCAAGTTGAAAATTAAAATCGGCTAGCAGTGTCGAATTCAATTTAAAAAAAAAAAAAAAAAATTGAAAACACATGCCAATTTCCAAGGGTGGGCTTTTTCTAGGTTTGATTTTATTGGGCCTGTTGGTCCCGGAAGGACCAAAATAATAGTAATAATAAAATAAAGATGAATTTTTTTTTTTTTTGGAGAATGAAAATAAAGATGAATTGATCATGGATTTCGGTTGAATTTTTATTTCATTTTAATGTATAAGAAGTTTTCTCAAGCCAAGAAGCAATAGCAGAATGGACAAGAATGATTTTTTCTACACTGTTATCCAGCTGGACCAGCATGTCGGAACTTTACAAACATAATTAGATATCAATATTTAAGGACCATTTATAAGGTTTTTTTTTTTTTTTTTTGGTTAACATTATCTTGACTTCCCTTTAAATAAATTAAAAAAAAGAAAACATTATCTTGACTTAAAATTTTAACGCAGACATGAATCTATTGGATGCCTGTTTGCCTCACAAAGCTGCTTAAAAACGTAAGCAATGACGACTTTTATGTTACAGAAGAAGTATCCGTTTGGATATTGATGAAAACTCACGTGTCCGCATTTTTTCATTTTTGTGTTCTGTTTTCTTTTTACTGGTGCCTCTTGCACTGTTCATGAGACATGAACAGTGCATTAAGGCAAATGAACAGTGTTTAGGGGAGTGAACAGTAACTCGAAAATTATTTTTTTATTATTTCAGCAATAAATTTTCAGTTTTTAGCAAAATAAGTGGTATCCAAATACACCTGAAAATTATCATACAATTAAGCATGGGCGTGCTATGAAGCAGAAAAGCACCGGGGATCTAGGATTGTATATACTCCAATCATCCCAAGTCAAGAGAAAGAAGTAAAACGCCCTTTTTTTTGGGGGGGGGGGGGGGATTTTAAGAGGAAAAACTAGTGGGGCTCGGGTGTTTTCTTCGTGGACAAAGTTTAGTTACAAATTGGTTGTAACCTAATTTAACCATTGGATTGCATGTTCTTTTCACTCTTAATATACATGCCAAATTTTGCACTAATAAAATATTATTTACTATATGATCTATAAAATTATATTTTATGCATAATTTTGAACTACATAAACTTGCAAATTTAAACAACTTGTTAATGACATAGTTATTGATCTTTAATTTTTTAGAAAATTTTCAAGTATGGAGGATATAAGAAGGAAATGTAATCCAACGGTGGATTTGTTAAAATTTACCTTCAATAAAAAAATATTGAGTAAGGTTATAGCCTTAGACTACAACCAATTTTGTAACTAAACTTTGTCGTTTCTCCCCAATTTGAAGAAAAAATAGAATAGAAGAGTAGTTGCAATCAAATGGTTGAATTAACCCCTTCTCTCACATTTTCCTAGTCATGATACAACTGCTGCTTCTCTTTTTGTTTTTATTTATTTATTTATTTTGTTCTTTTTAAACTGGGCATTTTGCTCTTCTTCTTCTTCTTTTTATTTTTTTTTAATTTTTTTTACTGGGCATGATTTTTCTTTTTAATAAACTTAGGCGATTGTCTTTTTCTTTTTTTGGTTGTTTGTCTTTTTTTTTTTTTTTTTTTTTTTTTTTAATTTGGTAACATTTTTTAATAAGGGTATATGCGTAAATTTATAAAACCTCTATTTTCTATTCTTTTATTTTTCTTTTCAACCAAACAAAGAAAATTTTCATCCCTCCATTTTTCCACCTCCAACCAAACACAAATGAAGGAACCTAAAATTTTTATCTTCACACTTTTCTATTTTTCCAACTAAACAAAGCCTTAGCCCTAATGGCAACCAGTCTAAAATACTAGTTATAATAGTCTATACTACTTAGTTTAGCAAATTCTCTTCAAGCTCTAATTTTTAAACTATCATTTACAACACACAAATAACACAATAAGATGAAAATAAAGGAAATTTGCATAGTAGCCGAGTTTTTTTTTTAATATATATATTTGGTATGATTTTTTTGTTAGCAATATAGATTTACTAGTCGCTAACCCGTGCGATGTATGAGAATAGCTATTGAATGAGTTTCAAGAAGAAAAAGAAAGCTATTATTTTTTGGTTGGATTAGTAAGCAAAAATGCATGAAAAAAAAAAGAATATTGAAAGAAATAGCACAAAGTTTTATTAATTAGTCAAAAGAAAGCAATATTGTATTATTTATTCATTTTTTTGTGGGAAGGAATAAGAGACAAAATGTTGCATTTTTAGTTTAGTTTGTGTTGTATATGCATGTATATATAAAATAAGTTGTAATATATATATACCAAAAGGTGGCTAATGAAAGTTCATAACCCTTCAAATTTGATATACCAAAAGGTTTCTATTGAAAAGTTATAATCCTTCATATTGGATATATAAAAAATGCCTATTGATTGAAAAAGTGTCTATTGAATGAAAAAAGTGTCTATTGGCTGAAAATGTGTCTATTGAATGAAAATGTATCTATTGACAAAAAATGTGCCTAGTAAACGAAAAGGTGCATATTGACCAAAAAATGCATGTATTGAATGAAAATGCGCCTATTAACTGAAAATGTATCTGTTGAATGAAAAAGTGTCTATTGATCGAAAATGTGCCTATTGAAAAATGAAAAGGCACAATTGTTTAATTTTTTTTTTTTAAATGTTTACATGGTATTAATTTATGTAGTCACATGGCACAATAAGGAGTGGTCAACAAAAAGTCAAATGTTTCAGTTTTATATTATATATAGATATATAGATGGGCAAGACTTAGATAGTAGATACAGTACTTATGTGTTATTCCTTATATTCCCTTCTTAAGATTCTAACATGTGGATTTTTTCTCATAGGATGGAAGTGTATTTTTTAGTTAAGTAGCCACATGGCTGAATCTTAAGAGAGGAACCTAAGAAACCGCACCTAAGGTATTGTACCTAAGTTTTGTCCATATATAGATATAGATGTGATAGTAATTTTATCACATTAACTTTGTAGGAACTCATGTCATATATTATGTAATAATTTCAAACTTATATATATATATATATATATATATATTGTTTTTGGTACGATACCTTTATTAATATGGACCAATCTTATTTTAAGTTCGGCTACATCATATGATAACTCTTTTTTTTTTTTTATAATTTTTATCAATTTGAACATAAAATAATAGGGTTACACACAAAATAATAACTTTAATTTTTTAATGAAACAAGACTATAACTTTGTTATATTTGCTAATTGTACAAGTCATATTAAATAATAACTCTAACATCAAATAATAACACCAAACGAGAGAAGGTGAACTCTACCATAAGTATTATATTTCAAAAGTCATTATAAGGAATCACCACATTTGGTCCAAATGGTACCTCCCTAGGTACTTAAAAGGGGGAGGGAGTACGGGTAGTAATAGCCTAATAGGATCATTTCTTATATTAAAAGGGGAAAAAAAATTATGAGGTACAATAGAAGGACTCGAAAATAAACCTTTTTCCTTTTGGAAGTTGCAAATCATTTGTCACCCAATATGTCTCAATCAAGTAGAACACTTCCTTTATTTAATTTTTATTAGTCATTTGACTAACAAAAAGTAAAACAAAAGAAAATGAAAAAGAAAGCATTTCCCCCCCCCCCCCTAAATGACAATGTTAAATATATTAGCAACACGATGTGTTATACCATGTTATATATGCTAAAGTGGATGCCGAAGGGGAAGTATAGAATAGAAATACCGAGAACATAAGGGTTACATGTTTCAACCTTGTAGGCCTACTTCCACAGATGAATCTCTTAAGGGTTACATCTTTATTATGTTGTGTTATACTATGTTATATATACTAGAGAGGATGCGGAATGGGAAGCGTAAAATAGGAATACCGAGAATAGAAGGGTTATGTGTTTCAACCTTGTAGGCCTACTTCCACGAAGGAATCCCTTAAGTGCTACATCTTTATTATGTAAGAGTGCAGTACAATAATCTGTTTTACAATGAATCATAACATTAGTATATATAGGTGATTAAACCCTAGACTACTAGTATAAGTAGGAGTGGGCTTGTGCTTATTACATTGGGCTAATATGTCTAATATATCTCTAACACCCTTCCTCAAACTCAAGACAGAAGCTTGATGAAAGGTTGAGGTTGGATAAGTATGAGAAGATCCCTTGAAGATGCCTTAAAGAATGCCTTTGAAGAAACCACGGTGAAGAATGTTCCAATTGATCGATTTCGGAGCTTCAAATGAAGAAACAGAGTCCAAAATAGGAATCTACACAAAAAACTAAACAAAATAGGCAATTTCAAAAATTTTGACTTTTGGTCAATGGTCAACGCATAAAGTCAAAGTCAAAGTCAACAGTCAATGGACAGTCAAAGTCAATGGTCAGGCAACAGTGCATCAATCAGCAAGATCCGGGTCGGATTTGAGTTTTAGGGTCAATTTCGGTTCAGGTCATGAATCGGGCTGCAATATTGTTGATGTCATCTTATGACGTGTCGCTAACGTGTCCTAGGGCTCGTGTGGCTTCTGACATGGACTGAGTAATGTCATCGAATGACGTCATGAAGACATCAATAGAAATCTTCCGGTGCGTGTGGAGCGTGCGAGACCCAAGAGGCACGTGTAACCGGTGGTTAGAGTGTGAAGGCACGTGTTTCATCGGAAGAGGGCCAAATTCTTAGGTTTCGTAGATAGGCAGACAACAAGCTCTACATGGCGGCGCGTGTGACCAGAATCCGATCAGAGAGTTGAGAACCCTTGGCGGCGCATGTGAGGAGGGCCGAAGCCTGTGTCCGCGCGTGGAGGTGCCGATGGGGATAGATTTCTTGAGTTTTGGTCGCAGTAGGTCGTTAAGCACGTCTATGTGGTTGGTTTCATCAAGTAAAGCCTTGATTTGAACAGATTTATGATTGGAGGGGCACGACTTGCTTAGCTTGTGGATCTTAGGGTTTGTTTGGATACCACTTATTTTGCTGAAATTGAAAACTTATTACTGAAAGTACTGTAGATAAATGTAAAAGTTAGTTGAAACAGTACAGCGAGGCACATGAATAGTACCAAAAAAATGCAGTGGGGCCCATGAATAATAGCAAAAATAAGCTAAATAGTCAAATAATTTTAATTTTTCATTGGTATCCAAACACAATCTTAGACACGGGTGTGAGCGATGGTGGCTGCATGATTCCGTGGAGTCCAAATCCGGAAGGCAGCAAGGCAAGTGGCTATGATGGAGGGTTGATCTGTATTGTTGTGCACGTGAGAAATTTCTTTGCTGTGTAGAAATGTTTGTTTGATGCCAAGAATGAAGTTTGGCTTTGATACCATATTAAATATATTAGCAACGTGATCTGTTACATCATGTTGTATATGCTAGAGTGGATGCAAAAGGGGAAACATAAAATAGGAACACCGAGAACAAGTGGGTTACGTGGTTTAGTCTTGTTGGCCTACATCCACGGAGGAATCCCTTAAATGCTACATATTTATTATGTAAGAGTATAGTACAATAACCTGTGTTACAATGAACCATAACATGAGTATATATAGGTGACTAAATCCTAGACAACTAATACAGGTAGGGGTGAGCTTGAGTCTATTACATTGGGCTAATATGTCTAATATATCTCTAACATCAAATAATAATACCAAACGAGAAAAGGGGAACTCTACCATAAGTAGTCTATTACATTGAACTAATATGTCTAATATATCTCTAACATCAAATAATAATACCAAACGAGAAAAGGTGAACTCTACCATAAGTATTATATTTCAAAAAACATTATAAGGAATCACCACAGTTGGTCCAAATAGTACCTCCCTAGGTACTTAAAAGGGGGAGGGAGTATGGGTAGTAATAGCCTAATAGGATCATTTCTTATATTAAGAGGAAAAAAAATTATAAGATACAATAGAAGGACTAGAAAATAAACCATTTTCCTTTTGGAAGTTGCAAATCATTTGCCGGCCGCCCAATATGTCTCAATCAAGTAGAACACCTCCTTTATTTAATTTTTATTAGTCATTTGACCCAAAAAAAAAAAAAGTAAAACAAAAGAAAACGAAAAAGAAAGCATTTTTTTTTCTTTGAATTGCGGGGACCTTAAAAAAAAAAAAAAAAAAAACAACAACAACAACAGCAACAACAACAACAAAAAAAGGTGTTGTCTTGTTGTTTGATTAATCACCCTTTCTTTTCCCAAAAAATTCTTCAGGCTCTAAGATATTAATTTAACATTACACGTCATTTTCCTTCTCTTAGAGCATCCACAGCAGTGGAGCTAAAAATTTAGCTTTTTAGCTCCACCAAAAGTTACTTTATCTATTTTACTTACACACATGCTGCAGCAGTGGATCTATTTTAGCTTTCAACACAATAAAATAATATAAACATCACAATAAAATAATATATCTACTACAATAAAATAATATATCTATTACAGTAAACAACAATCACAACCACCTACAACCGTCACCGCCACCGCTACCGCCGCCACCGCCGCCGTCGTTGCCGCCGCCGCCATCGACTCTTCCACCATCGCCGCCGTCGCCACATGATAGCAAATAATCGTCTAGTGTTAACAAGTAATTTTTTTAACCCCAAATTATACTTAATACATTTTTTTTAACTAAAACAATTTTTCAATCATCATAATAGCCTATTATCGTCTCAATTGCAAAAAGCCAGTCCGAGGAGCTCCTCCTCATTTCTGTAAGTCCCTCTATCCCTCTCTGAGCCTTTTTCCTCTCTACTCGTCCTTCTCTTTCATTCGCTCCTCTTTTAGTTCTCTTAGGCGTCATTTGGGATGGGTAGACTTAAGAAGTATGTTGGCTCTGAGGAGGCGATGGAGAAATTCATCGCCGATTACAAGATACCGGCCAACGTGGGCTTAAGGTATTGTGAGGAGGGGGAGTGGCACCTCCGGAGGCAGGAGGGCGAGGTGGTGATTCCCATCATCGCCTTCCTTGAAGGGGGGATGAGGATCCCCATGGGGCCGGTGACGAGGGGTTACCTTACATACTTTCGGTTAACCCCCACCCAATGCGCCTCCAACATGTTCAGAATTCTGGGCAGTGTGGATGCCCTCAATGAGAAGATGGGTCTAAGGCTGACCTATCATGATGTGAATTACTGTTACAATCTTCAACATCTGAAGAACAAGTCCTACTACATAAGGACGAGGGACGACAGGGTCCGGCTTATCCAGTGCCTGCCCTAGTCCAACAAGGGGATGAATGAAGATTTTCTCATCGTGTCTGGAGCGTGGCATGATGGCCTTCACTGCCCGACGACAGAGGGAACACCAGGTGGGGCAGTGGGAATAGGAGGGGATTCACAGATTCTAACTTCTTTTCTGCATTATTCCTTTTTGCACTGTTTGGTTTCTAACCGTGGGTGTGTTTTCTCTCTACAGATCCGCACTCTCTCGCGCGTCGCTTCAGCTTAATCAACAGGGAAGACTTGCAGAAGGCGCTCAGGTCTGCGGCCTTTGAGAACGAAGCAGACCACCAAGTCAGAGCCGCGCACAAGATTTTGGGGTACACTCCACTCCAAAAGTCATTCGCGGCCCCAAAGCACGTGATCAGAGCTAAGGATCCTCGGCTGCAGAAAATAAAAGTGACCGAGGACGGGTTTGAGTTTCCCGAGGACCCCTCCACTTCAGAAGGCGTGCAGTCCCCTCGTCTTCCCACACATTCCCCGAGGCCGCGGAAGAGGACTTAGAGAGGGAAGGGGACGCTGCAGATTTTGGTCCTGCCGAGGACGATTTTAGCGTTTTCCAGCAACTCCATCAGTCCGAGGACCCTTCGGAGACTTGGGTGATCCTCGTCTAACCGAGGCAGACCTTTTAGCGTCGGAGGCATCTTCTCGGCTTGAGATGGGCCACAAGAAGAAAGCCCAACCCACCCTACTCGACCTAATCGAAGGTCAGCCGGGGAAGTCCAAACCGAAGCTTCCTCCTCCTCCTCCTCCTCCAAAGGCTCGTCCTGCTCAGACCAGGTCGGCCTCAACACAGTCCAGGCTTCCTCCTCCTCCACCTCAGGCGAGCCGCCGTCTAGGCACGAGCCTGCTGACCCTAAGCAGAAGAAGGACAAGGGCAAGAGGACCCTTGAGGACAAATCTGGGCCCACGCGGGAGGGCGATGGCACTCGGCGGCCATCGAAGCAACTGAGGATAGGCTCCTCAACGCAGGATAAACAGGTCGCTCCCCCGCCCGAGGTCCAGGCCTGGCTCCCCGCCCCAATGCTCCGCGGGGCACCTTTGAGGGATGACTCCTCCCTCAGGGACTTTAAGGATGGCGAAGGCGCGTATGTGGCCGACGCTATGGAGAGATGCCTGCTCCTTCCCGCGGACATGGCGGAGCTGGGAACCATGAGGAGTAGGGACGTCTTCCTCTGCCTCAAGCGATATTTGGGGATGGTAAGACCTTAACACTTGTGCTTTTTCTTGCCTCAGTTTTTTCTGATTTCCTTTCTTTTTTGAGCTTGGCTAATTATAACTTATCTGTTTCGTTTGGCAGGCTGTACAGGCCGCTTTCAGGCTAGAAGAGGCGGCCAATGAACATGGAAAGGCCATGGATTTAGAGCGCGATAAGCGTTTGGAGGCTACTCGGACCCTCAAGACATCCGAGGAGGACCTTGCCAAGGCCAGGGAGGAGCTGAAGGCAATGACCCAGGCTAAGGACAGCGCAATGTCAGGCCTTGAGGGTGCCCAAAGGCAGGCCGAAACTCAGACAAAGCGTCTGGGTAAGGCAGAGAAGCTGCTGAAGCTTGCCGAGGAGCAGATAGCTGGCTTGATGAAGAAAGTGGCCGATGCTGAGGAGGCCAAGAGGGTGGCTGAATGGGCCAAAGGGGAGGCTGAAAAGGCCAAGTTTGAGGCAGAGCAGGGCAGGGAGGAAGCCTGGGCCATCAAGCAGGAAGCTGAGGAGTCAGCCTATACTGCCGGGGCAACTAAGATAGCAGCTGCCTACAAATCCCAAGTCCCTGGGGTATGTAGGCGCTACTGCTCCGAAACTTGGAGTGAAGCCCTCAGACAGGCTGGGGTGGATGCCTCTTCTGACTTGTGGAAGGAGGAGAACGTGTACTACCCCCTCGTCATCCGCGAGGCTGCCCCAGATGGCTCTGAAGCCGAGGAGGCTACTGTGGAAACTGCTGCTACTCTAGGTGAGGGGGCCTCGGATGCTGGAGTCACTGGTGAGCCAGTCCAAGGGAGTAATCCTCCCGTGGTGGTTGAATTGAGTGATGGCTCTAACGAAGATGCGCCTCAGCAGGCAGCGAAGCCCTCACCGGATGCCCAGGTTTCTTCTGCCGAGGGGGCAGCTATTCCTGCCGTGCCTCTGCAGGCCATCCCCCTTAGTCAGGGCTCAGAGGACCCTGAGGTAGCTACGGGCCAGCCACCCACCGAAGCGGGCAACTAAATAGAAGGACTAGGCTCCTTGGCGCTTCTGCCTGCTGCACTTCATTTTTGCATCTTTTTCTTCCATTTTTCTTTATTTGTAATGTGACTCCCTTGGTGTAATTCTTTTGGACTTAATGAAATGAGAGCTTTGTTTCTTTTTCTGTTTGTTGTGGCTGCTTGCTTACTTGCACATTATCCGTTTTTTCTTTACTTGCATGATTTTAGCTTCAATTGCATCTCAGCCAATCGTGGCATCAGTTATTATAATGAGAGGGTATGTATGCTCTGATGCACTTTTCGTTTCCTAAGGACCAGATAGAATTTCTTCGAAGTAGACACTTAGTGTTTTTTCAATGTAGTTAACTTCCCCATAGGCCTGAGTCCGAGGACCATGCAGAGCCTTGGTCCTGCTTGATACTTAGCTTCTTGAAGTAAATAGTGTTCCCACAGGCCTGAGTCCGAGGACCATACATAGCCTTAGTCTTGCTTGACACTTGAGTTTGGCTGTAAGTAACTAGTTTCCCCATAGGTTTGAGTCCTTGGACCATGCAAGAACTAGGTTCTGTCTAGCACCCAGATATAAGTGGTTAGCTCCTCGTAGGCTTGAGTCCTTGGACCATGCAAGACCTAGGTACAGTTGCTACCTTCAAGATAAGTGGCTAGCTCCCCGTAGGCTTGAGTCCAAAGACCATGCAAGACCTAGGTACAATTGCTTCCTTCATGATAAGTGGCTAGCTCCCCATAGGCTTGAGTCCTTGGACCATGCAAGACCTTGGTACAGTTGCTGCCTTCAAGATAAGTGGCTAGCTCCCCATAGGCTTGAGTCCGAGGACCATGCAAGACCTAGGTACAGTTGCTGCCTTCAAGATAAGTGGCTAGCTCCCCATAGGCTTGAGTCCTTGGACCATGCAAGACCTAGGTACAGTTGCTGCCTTCAAGATAAGTGGCTAGCTCCCCATAGGCTTGAGTCCGAGGACCATGCAAGACCTAGGTACAGTTGCTGCCTTCAAGATAAGTGGCTAGCTCCCCATAGGCTTGAGTCCTTGGACCATGCAAGACCTAGGTACAGTTGCTGCCTTCAAGATAAGTGGCTAGCTCCTCATAGGTTTGAGTCTGAGGACCATGCAAGACCTAGGTACAATTGCTGCCTTCAAGATAAGTGGCTAGCTCCCCATAGGCTTGAGTCCTTGGACCATGCAAGACCTAGGTACAGTTGCTGCCTTCAAGATAAGTGGCTAGCTCCCCATAGGCTTGAGTTCGAGGACCATGCAAGACCTAGGTACAGTTGCTGCCTTCAAGATAAGTGGCCAGCTCCCCATAGGCTTGAGTCCGAGGACCATGCAAGACCTAGGTACAGTTGCTACCTTCAAGATAAGTGGCTAGCTCCCCATAGGCTTGAGTCCGAGGACCATGCAAGACCTAGGTACAGTTGCTGCCTTCAAGTGGCTGTAAGTAACTAGTTTCCCCATAGGCTTGAGTCCTTGGACCATGCAAGACCTAGGTTCTGTCTAGCACCCAGATATAAGTGGCGTTGGGACGCGAGACGTGTGATCATGATAGGCAGAACATCTGAATCAAAAAGGACTTCTTTATTAATAGTAATACCTTTTCAGGTTATTTACATTCCATGGACGAGGTACAGGTTTGTCATCTAAATCTTCTAAATAGTATGCTCCTATCCCTGCCACTGAGGTGATTCGGTAGGGGCCCTCCCAGTTGGGTCCGAGCTTTCCCCAAGAAGGGTTCTTGGCAGCTCCTACGACTTTTCTCAGCACCAGGTCTCCCGATGCTAGTGGTCTGAGCTTTACATTGGTGTCATATCCCTGCTTGAGCTTTTGTTGGTAGTGGGCTAGCTGGATCATTACTTGCTCTCTTCGTTCGTCTACCATGTCCAGGCTCCGCCCCAGCAGTTCATCATTGCTGCCTAGAGTGAAGGAGCTCGTCCTTAGTGTCGGGAAGTTGGTTTCCAGGGGGATCACTGCCTCCGCACCATAAGTCATGGGCAATCTTGGAACAATGTGAACTATGAAATGCATGAACTTTATAAGAAAACATATAAAATAGAACGCATATTATAGCAAGAACAATGTAGTCCATACATTACTCACGTACATAACTCAAATCAAATTGCAATAAAACTCACACACTCGCACAAGTTCCTATGACTCATGCTTCTCAACATACAAAAAAGAAAGTTCCTACGACTCGCCTTGCAATTGCCATAAATGTTCAATAAGGTCCGACTGGAGTTGAAAATGAATTTCTCGGTCTCTAATGCGTCCATGCCTCTCAATGTATGACATAAATCCATCACTTTGTTCACGTAACACTTGCAGAGGAGAATTATCCACTCCATCAATTTGTTCATAATCCAAGTCTACCACTTCATTATCATCCCGTTCATCTTCCCGCTCATCTTCAACAATCATATTATGGAGAATTATACACGCTTTCATGATCTTTTGGAGTGTTTCAAGATGGAAAAATCGTGCAGGTCCACGGACAATTGCGAAACGTGCTTGAAGCACTCCAAATGCTGCAAATAATTTATACTTCTGTCCTTGTGGAGCTGGGATTGTTTTAACAAATGTTGCCCACTTTGGATATATGCCATCAGCAAGGTAATATCCCATTGTGTAGTCATGACCATTGATTGAATAATGTACTGCAGGAGCACGTCCTTCAGCAAGTTCATTAAATACATGAGATCGCTTTAACACATTAATATCATTATTTGACCCAGGTAACCCAAAAAATGCATGCCATATCCAAAGATCATATGATGCTACTGCCTTCAAAATAATAGTAGGTTCACGAATATGACCACAATATTGACCTTTCCATGCAGATAGACAATTTTTCCACTTCCAATGCATGCAATCAATTGAACCTAACATACCTGGAAAACCTCGGCATTCGTCATGAGCTAATAGTCTAGCAATGTCTTCATTGTTTGGCTTTCTCAAATATTCCTCAGAGAAAACATCAATTACTGCAGTACAAATTTTTTCAAACTTTCTAATGCAGTAGTTTCTCCAATTCGCACATATTCATCTATCAAATCACCCGATACTCCATATGCAAGCATTCTAAGTGCAGCAGTTATCTTTTGTAATGAAGATAAACCAAGTTTGTTGGCACTATTTCTTTTTTGAACAAAGTAAGAGTCATAAGCTTCTACCATAGATTGAATACGGAGAAAAAGAGAACGCTTCATCCAAAACCTCCTACGAAATAAAGCAGGTGGATATACTGGTGTGGGAGCAAAATAATCAAGAAAAAGCCTCTCATGACCCGCCAAATGATTACGTTGGATAGAACGTCGACGTTTAGGTTGTGATGTTTCCATAACAAATTCTTCGATGATCTCATCTTCATCTGAGTCATCAAAAAGGAACTTGCGAACCAAATAGTGATTCATGGATGCAACTTTCAAGACAATTGAAAAGCAATTATTACTATAAATGCAAGATTAAAGCCAAGTGATATAAGCCACAACAAAATGAATATAACCAATTCATGCACAAGTCACAACACAAACACAATTTTGTGCTTACTTTCAAGCATTAAAAAGATAAGTAAAATAAGAAATACTATGAATGCTCATTGTTCATAGATTTATTCTAAGACCTGTCATCTCAAAACCAAGCTTATGATACTAGGAATGTTCAATGAATAGAAATAATTGGATCAAAGACACTCATAATGGCTGTAACAGCAAGATATATAATAGTTTCATTTTTCAGTCTACAAAGAATTATATCAATGCCTATCACAAGACCAAATGAAACTTAACAAAAGAAAAAAAAGATTGCACTTCAAAATCTTTGTTAGATTGCACTTCAAGTCACAACACAAATACATACATCTAGTTTAAGATTAAAGTCAAGTGACATAAGCCACTATTGAATACATAAAGTTACTACCAAAATACATAAAGGCCTACATAAGCCCCTACAAAATACATAAAAGCCTAAATTACATCCAAAATACAATCAAACTCATTAATTACGTGAACTTTGTTTTGCCATGATTTCCTCTTGGAGTTGTTCATAAAAAGCTTTTTGTGCTCCAGTCAAGCCACTTGTATCTTTCATCATGATTCTCTCCTCCTCTAACCTTTCCATCATCTCAAATTTTTTCTTCTCAATCATGATTTTTTCCTTCTCAATCTTAAGTTTTTCTTCAATTTTTTCCTTCTCAACCGCAAGTTTTTCTTTCTCAATAAACATTTTCTCCTCTTCCAATCGAGTTACATCCTCAATCAATTTCAATTTCTTGTTCAAATATTCTCCTACATCTTTTCCAGTGGCTTTGTTCTTTCGGATGGCCTTTTCCGCCTTCCTACCAATAGGTCTCTCAAAACTAGAAGAGTCACCAAGTCCGGACCCACAATCCCCTTCACCAATAGATATTGACTCCGGAGTTAGAGGCATGGATGATCTTGATTTAGCATTGCTAGGATCGGCAAACTTTGGTTGGTCCTTTAACATGAGCCAACAATGGTCAAGAAGAAATGGTTTCTCGTGCTTCTCTATAAACAAAGCCTTTGCATCTTTAATCTAAAAAAATTAAAAAAATATAACATAATTAATATCTTTAAACTATTGGTGAATGGACATGTTAAGACTATTGCAATATAATTTATACCTTATCTTCTTCGGTTGTACCACTTTGATGAAGTGCATTAACTTGAGCCATACACCCAGCAAACTTATTTACCTTTTCACTAATTGCTCCCCAACAACTTATCAAAGAGATAACAGTACGTGTAGTACCGGATGTATTATACTTCTGGAAATATTCCCAAACTTTTTTACGAAATGTATTTTGTGTTTGTTCATTACTATTTACGACATCAACACTAGTATTGAGCCATGCTGCCACTAGGAGTTTATCTTCCTCTACACTAAAGTTAGAGCCCCGTTTTCCTTTTGTAGAAGAGGCATTTTCAACTTGAGGTTGAGGTGGAGGTGGAGAATCAGAAACTGACAAAGGAGTATTTTGACTCGTTCCCAAAAATTGTGAGTCAATTTCTATATCCCCATTCATGATACCCGTAAAATATGGTAGGTCTCTGCACAACTCAGTGCCTCTACGCGACTCCATAAAATTAGAAAAAAAAAAGTTGCAAACTTCCCTGCACACAGAAAATTCCCAAACTAACATTTATATCAAAACTTAAAATACTTAGAATTATAACAATAGAACATGATTATGCATAAATACCAAATTCATTTTTGAGCATCTCAAAACTAAACTAACAATTTCTCATTAAAATGACCACAAGAAATGCGTGCTCTGTTTCTAGTTTTGTGCAACAGAATATATCCAACAAAATCCACCCAAATCAGATGTGAAACATTAAAACAAAATCCATACACCAATGCAATCTCATCCAAATTTGCAATCGTTGGTAGTTCTATTTTCAAGCATCCACAACACAGAGTAGAAACACCAAACAATCAAATAATAATAACAATAATAGTATGATTATAATGTAGAAAATGCTCAAGTATTACCAAGAAATCTTTTTCCCCAAAATTACCAAGAATCCAGAACAACAATAAAAAAATCAAATATCAAAAATAAAAAACAGAGAAATCCACATGAAGTGGATCCAAATCAAAAACCGAAACTGGATCGGTGGATCGGCGAAGAGGATGTTAATACCTAAATAAAAAACCCAACGCATCCACATGAAGAAGACAGAGACAACTGACCTGAAGTGGATTGGCGAAAGCAAAGTGCGTCTGAGGCAGATCGGCGGCGTGGGTCTGAACTTGATGATGGCGGCAATGTTGATGATGGTCGGGCCGACGACGTTGAGAGAGTGAGCTTGAGAGGCTTGAGATGAGAGATGACAGTGAACGAGAGAGAGTGAATGAGACCGGATTTGATAAAATGAAAAAAGAAAAAAAGAAGTAGGTTGTACCGTACCGGAGTTGACGATGGCGGCGACCGTACTGGAGTTGACGATGGCGGTATATCTGTGTGTGTCTATGTGTGAGCTTGAGAGGAGAGGCTTGAGAGATGAACGAGAGAGAGAGTGAGAATAGAGTGAATGTGAATGACCGGGTTGGATAAATGAAAAAAGAAATAGGAATAGTGGTTCGGTTGAATAAAAAATCATTTTTTATTTTTTGCTCCAAGCTACAGTGCACATCTAAAGATAGATGTGCACTGTAGCGAATCAGCTAAATTTTTTAGCTTTTGCTCCACTGCTGGAGCATCATTTTAATGAAAGTGGAGCTAAAATATAGCATTATTGCTTTAGACCACCACTGCTGCATATGCTCTTAGCAAATGATTAATCTAGACCTATTATATATCTTCAGTTCATCAAGCATGAACAGAAGCGCCCCACCTGATCTCCGGTCCCAACTGGTCAAAGTCAAGAGCAACCCTAATCGCCGCAAGAATTATTATTATTATTATTATTTTAAACAATATAAAATTTCTATTTTAATCTAATCTAAGTGTATATAGGGATAATAATTTGGTTCCGCCCCGCATAATTTGCTCCTCCCCACTTCACCCCAAGCAGGTTTTCCCTGCTTCGCAAAGGAAGTGGGGCGGGGATGGGGCAATATTTTAGCCCTGTACCATGGGGAGAAGCGAGGATGGGTATAGACTTTTTAAACTCACCTTACCCCGCCCGCGTTACTAAGGGTTATAATTGTAAATTTTTCATATCCTAAAACCCTATTATTTAAACAAATATATCAATATTAACTTGTTTTATTCTACCTAATGTGGTTTTCTGCCTTTATTTTGTTATGTGTTATATATGAGATTTTTTTTTTTGGTGTGATTGTCTTGTTAAATGCTTGGATATATTATTCAATTTTTTCTAAAAATTTATTTAATTTGATGGGATAAATTTAGTTGTAATTTCAAGTATATTTTTTTATTAATGAAATAGGTTTCATTAAAAAAAAAAATTGTACTATTTGTAAGACAAATTAACAAAAAGTAGAGTTTTACGGTGTAGGGCGGGACTTTGCGAGGCCCTAAGGGGCGGGGATGGGGTGAGAAAGTTTTCCTCATCATGCGAGGCAGGGCGAGGATATGGCAAGACAAAACCAAGTGGGGCGGGGACAAAGACCCCATCCTTCGGCCCCGTCCTTCCCCATTGCCATCCCTAAGTGTATATGTGTGTGAAACTCTCTTGTGAAGATTTGAACCCTGACCCTTACCCCCCACACCCCACAAGCATTTATACTTATAAAGTGATCATCGTACCAAGGGTGCGCGGTGGTCCTAGCTGCAAGAACTTGCATGACCTATTCTGCACTCAGCCGCTTTATTTATTAGAAACAAACCTTTCATAGTTTCATTTTATTACTATAATTTCTAGGTACTGTTTCTAAAAAAATATATATTTATAGGTAGTGCATGCATGCACCGAAGTCCAAAGTCCAAAATTCCAAAAGCATATCAAAATAATTTACTCATTAGCAGAAACGTGACAGGCCATAAAGCAATTCTGGTGAAAGGGAAGCCTCATATTTTATAATATATACTAATATTTAATCTTAATTTAGCAAATATAATATACATTCACTAGAAGTATATTCTAATGAATGTTTTAGACCAACACATGACTTTAATACTATGAGGAATCCAAGCATGAAGGAAATGAGTGAATTTATCTACCATATTCATATTCTATTATTCTGTCTGCTTTTGAAAGGCGGTAAGATCTAAGACATAATTTTTCCTTTCAGTAACTTTTCATCTTTTATTAATTGAAAAAGTAAAAATGATACATGCATCTTAGCGTTATGGTAAAGTAATTCATAATCGTTTCATAAGATAATTCATAATTGTTATCATTACGAATGTACGTTTATATATAAATAGCAATAAAAGAACTCTAATTCTTGCACAATCATGTTTAAGTTATATATGTTGCTATAGTGGAGATGTAAATTTAGATGTTCCTGTAACAATATGCAAAGTTTTAAATAGCGATGCATGATGGGATGTATGGTTGATTTTTCACTTTTTTAAGGAAGCCATGATCTATTTTGTATTTCATCCTGTTTTTATGGTAAGGAAGTCAATACCGTACCGGAGGCTGTACCGATTTGGCCACTAGTACGATATATTTCGGATACTGGTCAATACCGGTGTACCGTTTCGGATTTACCGCTATTTTATATATTTAATATATGTATATACACACACACCCACACCCACGCCCACACAAACACATCCACACAGACAAATCAACACAGAGATACGCAAACACACCCAGTGTTTTTGTAATTGAGCAAAATTTTGTCATATATTATTTAATAATACTCAAATTATTTATAAAAAAATTATTATTGCACACACAGTATTACACATAACCGTACACTAACTATCACTATTCTATTTACAAATAAGGCCAAACATTTAAAGTGAGTTTGTAGTTATCTCAATGCTTCATTATAATAATTACACATGTTACTATTATTAAATATAATTTAACATAAACAAACATATAAGTATGATAATAAACCAATACAAATAACAATACATTGTTATCAAAACTTAGAATAATATAAAATAGTAAAATATTAAAAGGGAAGTATAATAAAATATAAAATAAAATGTATTCTCAAAATAATAAAATAATACTACATGTGAGCTGTAAACCACAAAGTAATTTACTCAGCTGACAAAAGTCTCAGTAGACTTAGTTACACGAACATAGTTCTCAGTACTCAGTAGACATTTTTACATTTCAAATATAAACACACACAGAGAGAGGGGTATGCCATTGCACGCAGCACACTGATGAACAAAGAAATCGAGATAGAGGGATGTCGAGAGAGGGGGAAGACAGACCAAGAATGAGAAGAGGTTTCCTAGCGGGCTAGCGTTAGCTTCGGCTCTGGCTCTGACTCCGGCCAAGTGCAGCAGCTTTGGGTAAGTTCTGAAAATTCGTGAGAATTTTTCTTTGGGATTTCTCTATCTTTACCCCGTATCCATTTACCGGCCGAAATAGTCGGATTTCGCCGGTACAGCCAGTATTTTTTCTGGTATGAAACAAGGGGTAATCTGTACCGGTGCACTGACCGGTATGGTATATACCGGCCGTATCGGCCGGTACGGTACAGAATTGACTTGTTTTATAGTTGAACGGTTTTCAGACCCCTTAACCCAACCAGATTAACCTAGTTAATTAGTCAAGTGATTAACTTAGTCAAATTATGCCAATCTCGGTTATCACAATCAAACAATCATATCAAGAATATAAAGCAGCGGAAAAATAAATGACACAATGATATGATGACCCAGGAAACCACACGGTAAAAACCTGGGGAGGATTTGACCTAACTATTCTCAAGGTAAACTTGAATCTACTAGAATTTTCAATTTTTCACAAATCACAAAATTGACCAAATTAAACCATCAATATCATGTTTATATCATGTCCCAACAAAAACCCATTGATCAATTTCACTTAAAAAAACTTGAATCAACAAAAACCCCAAAAAGAACTAGGTCCGAAAATTGGAATGAATAATGCATGAAAAGTGCATGAGATATGAAAATAAAAGAAAAAGGAGGGGTAAAATGGACATACCAGCTTTAGAAGACAAAAACCTTGCAAAAGATTCAGAGAAAAACAACAAAAAATAGAAGCTTTAGCCTTGCCGAGTCGAAGAGAGAGAGAAAAAGGTTTGAAACTTTTGGAAAGTGATTTGAACAAGTCAAGAACAGTGTTTAAAAAACCTGATTCGCGATATTCGATTTTAAATTACGATCGAAAATTACATTCAATCGATCGAATCAACCCGAGACTCCTAAAAGGATTTTAAGTAATTTTCGATCGATCGAAAAACAGAATGGATCGATCGAAACAGGCAGAGGCTCACAAAATTTTTGAGAAAAAACATAGTTTTGAAAAACAACATCCACATTTTGGGCACAACTCCTCAAAACATTAAAATTGATGAAACAAAATGCATGAGCATGAGATGAAATGCTTTTTCAAAAAACCCAAGTTTTAACCCCAATTTTTCAAAGAAAATTTCAGCCATTCTTCCTTTAAATTCTTAAGCAAAAAAAAAATGTTTTACATAATACTCAAGGTATTTTCAAACTTGGTTGGTCAGACCAAAAACACACATAATAACATGTACAGTATTTAGCCAAGAGTAACTTGTGTAGTGTATGCAACTAGCAAAAGCTTGAGATACATGTGAGGTGATATGTGAATAGAAATCAACCACAAAGTCTACAAAATTCATCACATAGAATTTAAAAGTGACTATCACCTAAAGAGCTACATCATATAACTCTCACATCTCCTAGAACATAAGCTTGCAATCATGTAAGTTTCTTGAATTTTGCCTCATAATATACACACCAATTTTAATTATGTGATTTGGCATCAAGCCTAATAGTACACACCAATTTTAAGCATTAAGCAATTAAACCGAGGCTTCACCTTATGTTCTTTTTGTGCATGTGCTACACTTTCTTGAGCACAGAATCTTAAGATATGCACTAAGGTATCATGATTGGCTAGTGAACAGTGGTGAGATGGTTATTTATGCCTTTCTCAAATAGATCAAGTCCGACAGTCAAATAACATGTGACTTCAAGATTAATACAAAGTGATAAACACCATAAACATCTTTTCCACACAACATGCACTACAAAGCTTCAACTAGTCAAGTGCAATATATAAGCTCATCAAAGCTAAACAAGGTATAAAGACATGTTATGTGTAAATAAATTGACCAACCTTGTTTACAAAAACCAAGAAAAATAATGCCAAACACAATTTACTTTTCTCTTTTTTTTAAAAAAAAAAAAAAGAGAAAACAACGAAAATCCTAGAATGAAATGCATGAATGTTATGCAATGCAAGTCCTAGAAACAAAAACAACACAAAAACAAAGAACAATGGTCAAAAAAGAGTAGAGCAATGAAGCACAAGGACCATGTCAGAAAGACTCAATTAGATCGAGTCTTTTGCATCCAAAACCTATTAGATGCACCACGAGCATTGGAGTTCCTATTCACGTTCGAGTGATTTCTAACTCCAGGATTGGAATAAAGGTTTAAAGCCTTTACCAATTCACCAATGAGTGCCATAGGATCTTGTACTTGAGGCACAGACACTTTTGGTTTGTTTGCTCTCTTAGCAACTTGAAACTTGTAACAGTTAGGACGAATGTGTCCAGACTTTCCACAAAAATGACAAACCCAAGCAGGTTTACCATGCATCTTGTCCTTAGAAAGGGTAGACTCTTTAGGTTTAAACTCTCCCAGATCAACCCTAATCTTCCTAGGAAGTGAAACTTATATAGGTTTGACAACTTCACTCACAGGGGATTTGACAGTTTCACTCACAACCTCACTCACGGAAGGTTCAAAAGAAGATGAAGGAACAAAGTTCGTGGAATTAGGTGCATACACAAAGATGCTTTCAACAAAACCTAATCCAGATTTGTCAGAAGGAGCCTTTTGAACATTCAGCATTTGATCAAGTTTAGAACTAGCAGATCTAGCAACAGATAAATCATGTTCCAAAGTTTTAACTTTATCAAGTAAGAGCATGTTCTCAGATTTCACATTGTTCAAAAGATCATTAGCATCAAATAATTTAACAAGAAAATTCTTCTTTTCAAGCTCAAAAGATTCAATTTTCTTCAGGCCAAGTTCAACATCCATAGCATTCTTTGCAGCAACTTTGCAAAGTTTATTATAGGTCTCTTGAAGATCTGCATCCTCAGAGAGTTCCCCATCAGAAGGGTTATCTTCAACAGACACGCTTTCATTGATTACAGCAGTAGCAGTGAAAGCAATGAAGTTTCCATCCTCGTCACATCCAGACTCATCATCAGAAACCTCATTATCACTAAGGGTTACAGCCATAGCTTTACCCTTAGATCTCAAGAATGTAGGACATTCAAATTTAACATGACCATACTCTTGACATCCAAAACACTGAGGACCCAAAGAATTGTTTGAAGATTGACCAACTTTTTCTCTAGGTTTTTCAAAGTTAGTAACCTTAGTGGGATCATTCTTCCTAAAGTTTCTAGGTTCAGCAGTGTTTGTACTTCTCGCCTTTCTGTTGTTATTCCTAAGAAAGTTTCTAAAGTTCTTGGCAAGGTACACAATCTTTGTAGCAGAGAGCTCATCATCAAATCCACTAACCTCAACATCATCAACTGACTTAAGAGCCATTGATTTGGATTTGTTTACTTTGGGTAGGTTTAACTCATAGGACTAAAGAGATCCTACAAGTTCATCAACAGGGATGAAGTCCACATCCTTGCTCTCAGTAATGGTAGTCACTTTAGGCCTAAAGTCCTCAGTCAAGGATCTAAGAATCTTCCTAACAATTTTAGGTTGATCATAGATTTCACCCAGCTTAAAAGCAGAATTAACAATATCATTCAATTTAGCATATAATTCATCAAAAGATTCATCATTAGACATTCTAATGCTTTCAAATCTAGAAGTTAATTGCTGCAATTTATTAATCTTCACTACCTTTGTGCCTTCGTGCACAGTCTGGAGGATTTTCCAAGCGGTGTGAGCAACCTCAACATTTGAGATTCTCTTAAATTCCTCCATAGAAACAGCATTAAAGATGCACTCATAACTTTGCTATTGAAACCAGCTGCTTCTTTTTGAGAAGTTTGCCACTCACTCACAGGAGTAGTGGGCTTCTCCCATACGTACTCAACGGAATTCCAAACCCTCTCATCAATAGATTTCAGGAATGCTTTCATCCTTACTTTCCAATAAGTATAGTTATTCCCATCAAAGTGAGGAGGAATAACCAGAGAGTGTCCGTGTTCTATGACAACATGGGTCAAGGATCAGCTTAGAGATTAAAAGATCTACAACAAGAGAGCTGCCTGCTCTGATACCACTTGAACGGTTTTTAGACCCCTTAACCTAACCAGATTAACCTAGTTAATTAGCCAAGTGATTAACTTAGTCAAATTACGCCAATCTAGGTTATCACAATCAAACAATCATATTAAGAATATAAAGCAGCGGAAAAATAAATGATACAATGATATGATGACCCAGGAAACCACATGGTAAAAACCTAGGGAGGATTTGATCTACCTATCCTCAAGGTAAACTTGAATCTACTATATGAAAGAATCGAAGTTCATACAAAAGGACTTACAAGCTCCTCGCTTGACTTCCTAATGCTACCCACCAGTAGAACTTACTGACACGACCACGTGCAAGTTCCGAATCCATGGACTCATTCTTTCTTGAATTCTCCACCAGATACAAGCACCCACGCTTGTTTTTCTTTAAGTTTCAATGGCAGCAACTGAGTTGATCATCAAGATGTTGATATAATCTCTACCTTGAAAACCCTAAGTTTATGTGAAGGAAAGCTCCTCAAGGATCTCACAAGAGATTCACACAAACAGCAAAATATGAGCAACAATACAACCAGAGCAACTCTAAAAAACGTGGCTAGGGTTTTGCCTTATATACCTAGGGCAAAAACATAAAACCCTAAACGTTTAATAAGATAGGGCTGAGTTGGAAATTCTACAGAAAAAACATTCTGGCCGACTTTCGATCGATCGAGTCAGGCCGAAATGCACCAATGTATCTGCAGCTTCTCAATTCCAACTTTACATGAATTACACAACTTTAAGCAAGCCTAAACAAGACTAAACATATTGTTTTGATCATAGTTTGCCAACATTACACATTAGAGTTCAAAATACATAAATTCCTAAATCTTTAGAACCTAACAATAGTGATGCATAATGCTAAACTCCATCCATGTGTAAAAGAAAAGGAAGATTATTAATTAATGTTTTATTTAGATAGAAGTATTTTAAAAGATTCTTCTAAAAAAATAAAAGTATTTTAAAAGAAGACATTAAAATTAAATTTTCAGTTTAATTGGCTGGAATAAAATATAAAAATTAATTTTTTATTGATAAATTTATGAATGAATTTAAGTTCAATATATAAATAGGAATAAATGTTGTAGGGACTCAATTTGGGTTGGACCCTAACAATACATTTTTAGAGAGTGGGTTGAAGAACTTGGCCCTTACAGACGAACGAAGCCCAACGGTGGATTCATCACCGTTAAAGATCGGTGCGTTCATATTCCCCTTTTAGGTTGCTCCTCGGCATTGATCCGAGGAGCTCCAAATTTATCCCTTCCCCCCCCCCCCCTCTTTGCTCTGTTCCCTCTCCTTATATAGTCCTTTCACTCCTATCTATTTCTTCCATCTGTTGATCATCCACTCACCTTCCCTCTGACTGTCCGTCCCATTAGATGCCTTATCAGTACTCGAGTGATTCACAATAACCAATGTTGCCCTATTCAGGGGTCACATTCCCATTAGTGCGGCCAGAGGATTAGGTGAGCGCATTTAGTATGGAGGTGACAACCTGTCCTGGGCCTGTTCTCCCACCTGGAATTAGTCTCGGTCCGCCGAGGACGGGATATCCTCGGCGGGGATCTAAAAAGCTTAGGCCTTCATACACCATCCTCGGACGATCCTCCTTCTTCGGTATAGGCCTTGGGCCAAATGCACTCACCTGAAGGGTAAGTCGTATTATATGAAGACGAGAGATGATAGGGTTCGGCTTATCCAGTGCCTCCCCGATTCCAATAAGGGGTTGACTCAAGATTTTCTCATTGTGTCGGGGGAATGGCATGATGGTCTCCACTGCCCGACAGTAGAGGGAGAGCCAGGTAGGGAATCCGAAGTGGGAGGCCGTCCAGATTCCTTCATTTTTTTTCTTTGTTGTATATCTTCTTTGGTAGATTGATCATAAGAGTTTTGTTTTTCTCTCTGCAGACCCGCACGCCTTCGCGCGTCATTTTCACCTGGTCAACAAGGAGGACTTGGAAACCGTTCTTAGGGCGGAGCTTTTTCTAAACGAGATCGATAACCAGGTTAGAGCCGTCCACAAGATCCTCGGATGCGATCCGTTCCAAAAGTCGTTCCCGGTCCCAAAGTATGTTATCAGGGCTCGTGATCCTCAGCTTAGGCAAATCACTATGGTAGAGGACGGTTTTGCGTTTTCTGAAGGATCCTCTATTCCGGAAGGCATTCCGTTGTCAGGTTCTTCCTCGTCCCATCAAGTAGCGGAGACTGAGGAAGGGAGCTCGGGGAAAGAGGAGGAAGTAGTTGAACTAAGCTCGTCTGAGGACGAGTACAGTGCGTTTGACCGAGCTGATCAACCCGAGGATCCCTCCGGTGACCTAGGGGACCCCAGCTTGTCCAAAGCCGATCTTCAGCCCCTGAGGGTTGATACCCAAGCTGAGATGGGTCTTAAGAGATAGCCGCAGACCAGCCTTCTTGATCTGCTTGAGGGCAAGTCCGGGAAAGGTGAGCCGAGAGAGTCACAGCCCAAGCCTCCTCTTCCCGGATCTAGGCCTCCATCCGCGCAGACCAGGTCTTCTTCCATCCCTCAAATCTCGGACTCTCGGCCTGAAGCCTCCGATCCAAAAAGGAAGAGGCCTTCCAAGGGCAAAGACCTAGTGGATGAGGGCAAATCCCACCCTTCTCCAGAGGAAGATGAAGCCCGACGACCTTCTAAACAATTGAGGCTGGGTGGTCAGCCAAAAGGGAAAGAAATCGTTCAACAGTCCAAGCCCCAAGCCTGGCTGCCCGCTGCCATGCTCCATGGAGAACCTTTGATGGATGACGTTACTATCCGGGATTTCCGAGGAGGCGAAGGGGCTCGCGTAGCCGATGCCTTGGAGAGGTCCCTCCTCCTCCCCGTTGACATGACTAAGCTTGGGGGCATGAGGGGGCCAGAGGTTGTCAGCAATCTCAAGAGATACCTGGGCATGGTAGGGCCTCCAGTACTTGTTCATTTCGTTTGAATTTTATTGCTTAGCACTTCCACTCCCCGTTACGGCATACTTGTTTTGGTTGGCAGGCTATCCAGGCCGTTTTCAGGCTGGATGAGGAGGTCGACGGCCAGGGTAACGCTCTGGTGCAAGAGCACGACAAATTCTTGAAGGCTGCCAGTACCCTTAAAAAATCTAAGGCGGATCTCAAGAAGGCGGTTGAGAATCTGGAGGAGATGATAAAGGCTAGAGACAGTGCGACCTCTGACTTAGCCGTGGTTACGAAGCAGGCCGAGGATCAGACAAAGCGCTTGCAGGATGTTGAGGGTCAACTGCGGGCTGCCAAAGAGGACATCACCGACTTGAGGAAGAAGTTGGTCGAGGAGGTCAGGGCGAAGGATATTGCTGAGTATGCCAGGGACGAGGCCGTGAGGGCCAAAGAAGAGGCAGTGTTTGCGAGAATAGACGTCGAGCGTTCCGTAGAACAGGCGGAGGAGGAGGCCTTCGCTGAAGGGGTGGCTAAGACTGAAGCTACCTTCAAGGCCCAAGTCCCTGAAGTGTGCAGGCGCTTTTGTTCCCAAACCAAGAATGAAGCTCTCAATCAAGGGGGGGTTGATGCTTCGTCTGACCTTAGAAGGGCAGAGAGAATATATTACCCCCCCACAATTCGCGAGGTTATCCCCATCACTTCTGAGGGGGAGTCTGCATTACCAATGGCCACTGACAGTTGGACCAACACTGCCGAGGATACACATTCAGTTGACAGACCTTTTGAGGGGGCTGAGCCCCATGGAGCTTTGGAGGGGGCTAGAATCGACAGTCAAGAAGTGCCCTAAGATGTGGCGAGGCTTCCAGCTGACTCTCAAGCCGCACACATTGTCCCTCAGATTCCTCCTACCGTGGAAGGGTCCTCTGAAGTAGCCCCTCCGAGCTAAGATCCCTAAGTGTTAGTCGAAGCCTGCCTACTGAGTTGGGGGAGTAAGCCATCTCGTTGGACCGCCCCATTTTGATGACATAGGACACTCTTATTTGCTTTCTTTTTCATTTCATTTTGCTTTTAGCCTCGGCGACATTGTAACGAAACGACATATTTTCTATTTGAAATTTATATTCAATAGTTTGCTTTTGGTTCTTTGACTGATGCTTCCTTTTACTTGTTATACTTTAATGCTTTGCTCAATACTTTGGTTCTGTTCTGGACTTAGTCTTATAAGACAATCAGCGATCCTTCAAGTTTGTATCCGATGATTGTACCACAACTCGATTCTACCGAATGCCTTTGTTCTTCTGTAAGTAGCTAGTTTCCCCATAGGTTTGGGTCCGAGGACCATGCAAGACCTTGGTTTTGTCTAGTACCCAGGTATATTTGAGTGGTTAGTTTCCCCATAGGTTTGAGTCCGAGGACCATACAAGACCTTGGTTCTGTCTAACACTTCTGTTCTTCTGTAAGTAGCTAGTTTCCCCATAGGTTTGGGTCCGAGGACCATACGAGACCTTGGTTTTGTCTAGCACCCAGGTATATTTGAGTGGTTAGTTTCCCCATAAGTTCGAGTCCGAGGACCATACAAGACCTTGGTTCTGTCTAACACTTCTATTCTTCTGTAAGTAGCTAGTTTCCCCATAGGTTTGAGCCCGAGGACCATGCAAGACTTTGGTTCTGTCTAGCACCCAGTTATATTTGAGTGGTTAGTTTCCCCATAGGTTTGAGTCCGGGGACCATACAAGACCTTGGTTCTGTCTAACACTTCTGTTCTTCTGTAGGTAGCTAGTTTCCCCATAGGTTTGGGTCCGAGGACCATGCAAGACCTTGGTTCTGTCTAGCACCCAGGTACATTTGAGTGGTTAGTTTCCCCATAGGTTTGAGTCCGAGGGCCATACAAGACCTTGGTTCTGTCTAACACTTCTGTTCTTCTGTAGGTAGCTAGTTTCCCCATAGGTTTGGGTCCGAGGACCATGCAAGACCTTGGTTCTGTCTAGCACCCATGTATATTTGAGTGATTAGTTTCCCCATAGGTTTGAGTCCGAGGACCATGCAAG
Source organism: Quercus aquifolioides (assembly GCA_019022515.1). Classification (NCBI taxonomy): domain Eukaryota; kingdom Viridiplantae; phylum Streptophyta; class Magnoliopsida; order Fagales; family Fagaceae; genus Quercus; species Quercus aquifolioides. The sequence continues at coordinate 41,130,869 of CM032326.1, forward strand.
ACCTTGGTTCTATCTAACACTTTTGTTCTTCTGTAGGTAGCTAGTTTCCCCATAGGTTTGGGTCCGAGTACCATGCAAGACCTTGGTTCTGTCTAGCACCTAGGTACATTTGAATGGTTAGTTTCCCCATAGGTTTGAGTCCGAGGACCATACAAGACCTTGGTTCTGTCTAACACTTTTGTTCTTCTGTAGGCAGCTAGTTTCCCCATAGGTTTGGGTCCGAGGACCATGCAAGACCTTGGTTCTATTTAGCACCCAGGTATATTTGAGTGGTTAGTGTTAGGTTCTAAAGGTTTAGGAATTTATGTATTTAGAACTCTAATTTGTAATGTTGGCAAACCATGATCAAAACAACATGTTTAGTCTTGTTTAGGCTTGCTCAAAGTTGATTAAATATTGTAAAGTTGGAATCGAGTGGCTGCAGATGTACTGGAGCATTTCGGCCTGGCTCGATCGATCGAAGCTTAGGCTCGATCGATCGAATCTCGGGTCAGATTGCGTTTTCTGCAGAATTCCAACTCAGCCCAAACTCTATTTAAACGTCTTGGGGTTCAAGTAAAACACTCCTATATATAAGGAAAACCCTAGAACGTTTTTGGGACTTTTGGAGAGAGATATTAGAGTGCCTCTTGTGCCTCCTTTTATTTTTAGGGTTTTGTACCCAAACCTCTCTAAGTCTTTGTTGCTCATATTTGCAGTTTATGTGAATCTCTTGTGAGATCATTGAGGAGCTTTCCTTCACATATACTTAGGGTTTCCAAGATTCAAGATTATGTCAAGAACTTGGTGATCATTCAGTTGCAGATTCAAGAACTTAAAGATACACAAGCGTGGGTGCTTGTAGCTGATTGAAGAATTCAAGAAAGAAGGAGTCCGTGGATTCGGAGCTTGCACGGGGTCGTGTCAGTAAGTTCTACTGGTAGGTAGCATTAGGAAGTCGAGCGGGGAGCTTGTAAGTCCTTTTGTATGAACTTCGATTCTTTCATAGTGGATTCAGGTTTGCCTTGAGGATAGGTGGGTAAAATCCTCCCCAGGTTTTTACCGTGTGGTTTCCTGGGTGATCATATCTTGTGTTATTTATTATTCCGCTGCTACATATTCCTGATATGATTGTTTGATTGTTTTAACCTAGAATTGCATAATTTGACTAAGTAACAACTTGGCTAATTAACTAGGCTACTCAATCTGGTTGTGTTTTAAGGGGTCTAAATTTCCAACAGTTAGTTTCCCCATAGGTTTGAGTCCGAGGACCATACAAGACCTTGGTTCTGTCTAACACTTCTGTTCTTCTGTAGGTAGCTAGTTTTCCCATAGGTTTGGGTCCGAGGACCATGTAAGACCTTGGTTCTGTCTAGCACCCAAGTACATTTGAGTGGTTAGTTTCCCTATAGGTTTGAGTCCGAGGACCATACAAGACCTTGGTTCTGTCTAACACTTCTGTTCTTCTGTAGGTAGCTAGTTTCCCTATAGGTTTAGGTCCGAGGACCATGCAAGACCTTGGTTCTGTCTAGCACCCAGGTATATTTGAGTGGTTAGTTTCCCCATAGGTTTGAGTCCGAGGACCATACAAGACCTTGGTTCTGTCTAACACTTCTGTTCTTCTGTAGGTAGCTAGTTTCCCCATAGGTTTGGGCCCGAGGACCATGCAAGACCTTGGTTCTGTCTAGCACCCAAGTACATTTGAGTGGTTAGTTTCCCTATAGGTTTGAGTCCGAGGACCATACAAGACCTTGGTTCTGTCTAACACTTCTGTTCTTCTGTAAGTAGCTAGTTTCCCCATAGGTTTGGGTCCGAGGACCATGCAAGACCTTGGTCCTGTCTAGCACCCAGATATGTGGTAAAGGAGTTTGTCCTCGGCGCAGGAAATATTATTTTCAGCGTGATGATAGCCTCGGCCCTGCTTCGTCGGAAGTGTTTCATCCCGCGGACCGGACCCTTGACTCCGCGGTGCCCTGGGCAAGAATGGTTTAGAATTCTAACCCTACGCGTGGCGGTAACCCCGCCTTCAGTTCAAGTTTCTGCCCTCTTCAATTACGAGGCGCCTCTTGACTGTTCGCGTTCCGCGCTTGACGTTTCGACACGCAAGGCGTGCTCTCATTAATATCCTCGTGGATTGATATAGATCGAACGGTTGCTAACCGCCTTGAAATTTGGTCAGAATTAATGTCACCGATAATCCTTCTCTCGAATTCTGCGTAGATCATTTCCCACCAATTTTCACCCTCTATAAAAGGCTATATGGGGGGAAATGCCCTTCTACGCTCCACGAATCTTTTAACAAAACAAGAAACATGTCCCATCAACCTTCAGAGCCCCCTTAATAATCCTACCAGAATTGTGATAAGAGTTTGGAGAAATGGGACGGCCTTGGATGGGAGTGAGGGCACACAGGCCAAAAGTCCTCCTCCCTCGACCGAGAACCGTTGTGGATATAGCCCGCGTCAGATCTCCGGCGCGGCAAAGTTTGAGCGTCATCCTGAGGGTGTCGTGCATAGCGGCCAAGAGGGAGGTCCCTGAAGTACATAACGCCCTTCTCCGGGATGCGTCTACGTCGGTGGAGGTGTATAAGATTACGTCATGTCTGGTGCCCGAGTGTTGCCGTCTCCAATGATCAACCACCATGGCGCTGGAAGAGAATCAAGGGAACATCATGGGGAAGAGCCGTCAGACGCCCTTGCATCTGCTCCTTTCTTCGTGCCAGCACCATCGCACCGGCGCAGGAGTTATTGGTAGCCTTGAAACAGGCCGGCCTCAGCCCCCTTTCCCTTAGTTAGATTTAAAACAGGCCCATCCGGACCTCTGTTTGTAAAATTGGCTTTAAAACAAGCCTGTCTGAGCCTCTGTTTGTATCTTGTACGTTTTCTTTTCATTTAATAAAATACTGCAATGTTTCTTCTCTTTTCCTTTGAATCTTCTACTTTTCTGCAATGGTTTTTTTTTTTTTTTTTTTTTTTTTTTTTTTGCAAAAGCTTTGTCGTTGACCTTCCGTAAGCTAGTTACTTAGGAACGATGGTCCATTGCGTCTGCTGGTGCACAAATTCTTCCCACAGACGGCGCCAATTGTAGGGACTTAATTTGGGTTGGACCCTAACAATACATTTTTAGAGAGTGGATTGAAGAACTTGGCCCTTACAGACGAACGAAGCCCAACGGTGGATTCATCACCGTTAAAGATCGGTGCGTTCATATTCCCCTTTTAGGTTGCTCCTCGGCATTGATCCGAGGAGCTCCAAATTTATCCCTTTCCCCCCCCCCCCCTCCTTTGCTCTGTTCCCTCTCCTTATATAGTCCTCTCCCTCCTATCTATTTCTTCCATCTGTTGATCATCCACTCGCCTTCCCTCTGACTGTCCGTCCCATCAGATGCCTTATCAGTACTCGAGTGATTCGCAATAACCAATGTTGCCCTATTCAGGGGTCACATCCCCATTAGTGCGGCCAGAGGATTAGGTGAGCGCATTTAGTGTGGAGGTGACAACCTGTCCTGGGCCCGTTCTCCCACCTGGAATTAGTCTCGGTCCGCCGAGGACGGGATATCCTCGGCGGGGATCTAAAAAGTTTAGGCCTTCATACACCATCCTCGGACGATCTTCCTTCCTCGGTATGGGCCTTGGGCCAAATGCAAAGTGGGCCGAGGTCACCAGGCCCATGGGCCCCACAAATGTTATTTCGAATTCTCTAATACAAATGTTTTTGTATAAAAACCTCAAAATTCATATAAAATATATATTCTTAATTGTTCTTTAGATAATACAAATGTGAGACAATTCTGGTTGTATATATCTCAATTGAGATGAAAATAAAACAATTTGGATAAAGCTTTTGTTCAATGAATTTGTGCACTGAATATGATATGATGCGAACACATGTAATTAATTAATTATTTTATATTTTTATTTTTTTTGATGAGGCAGCTCTTTAGTATTATTCCCTTGTTAAAGAAAATACATCAAACTAAAAAGTGAAACAGGTTTGTGGTTTGAGCATCGAAGTTAAAGATGGAAGATGAACGATAATGATGAGAGTAGGGAAATCTAGATCCGTTGTTCTAAAGATGCTCCAACTTATATGTTTCCACGTGGAAAATGTTCTCTGAGAAAGCAGACAAAAAGCATTGATGGGTTAGAAATTTAGAATCGAATTAATTCTAGTGATAATGAGGGACAAGAGACAACTGTCTTTCACTTCAATTATACTTTAAAGTAAATTGAAGAATTTACTGGCTGAAAGACTCAGCTCCCGCCCAATATAACCTCCCATCAATTGTTTATTTGTTTTGATCAAAAAGTGGATTCGAGTTTAAAATACGGATTTCAAGTACATTGAACATTTCTTCTCCAAAAGAACTACCACGAAAAAAAAAAAAAAAAAACAAGTACATGGAACATAATAATCACCGTTGCTCGTCTCAAGAAATAATTAGGAGGAATAGTTCAATGATATGGAGCATAATATTCTGCTAGGCTGTTATATATATATATATTGGAAGGACCTCCAACTTGTGGACAATTAATAAGGGCAGAAAGTCCAATACAATATATTTATTAGAAAGTAGATCTTACAAGAAAGAATGTTTCAGCAAATCAAATATGGGCCTTAATTGAAAGAGATTAAGCCAGGAAGAAAAACGTAATACGGTAATAGCACTCCTTGGTCAAGTCTGAGGATAAGTTGTATTTATATATACTCAAGCTTTTTCTAAGTACAAGATATTCTCTTTTTGTTCAGTTTGTTTACGGGGGCATTTTCTTTATATAGTCCTATTTTTTTTCAATCTCAGCCTTTCACCTGTTGATTATGTATGTGATTCTTGAATGATTGTCCCATCAAAGCCCTCCTTGAAACTTTGTGTGTAGCTGTAAGGCTAAATATCACTGTTTAGGCGTTATTTCCACATAAATGCGGTCAGTTGGTTAGGTGCAGAACATTTAATGTGGTGGTAGCAGCCTTCTTCTCAGATATTTCTTAGTTCACTGTTGACTCTTTTATTTGAAACTTATCCTCAAAAGTATGGTTGCCTCTTGCACGGTATTCTTTAGGCGGCCGGGTTCCAACCCTCTATAACGCCTCCCGAGGAAGTTTGGCTCCTCGGGAGACACCACTTGTTCGTTGTTATTTGTCCTTCTCCTCGGCCCATTAACCCACATACTTATCTTACTGTTTAATCATCATCAGGCTCCTTGCATCCTCAGGCATGGCCCACGTACAGCACAACACTCCTACTCAGTTCTTTTATCCACACACACACAGACACATATATATAACTTCAAGGTAATCAAAGATCAATAGTAATGTTATCAATCAATTGTTCAAATTCAAGGTTTTGTAGTTTAAAATAATCCATAAAAGATGAGTTTATGAATCGCTTGGTAAATAACACTGGTTGGTATGAAAATTGGAATGCATGTTAAGCACATATAAAACATGTAATTCAATGGTGGGATTTTTAAAATATGAATTTAATAACAAGTTATTAGATGGTGTAACATTATTTAGAGGAGTTCAAGTTACACTTGGTATAATTTTAAGTGGTGTTACACCATCCAATAACTTTGAAATCCCACAGTTGAATTACATGTTTTATATATTCTTAACATTCATGCGAATTTTCATATAATTGGATGCTATTTACCATTCAAATTATAAACTCATCTTTTATACATTATTTTAAACTATAAAAACTTGAACTTAAACAATTAATTGATGACATGACGATTAATTTTGATCAACTTGAAATTTTGCAAATATGGAGAATATATCAAGATAATGTAATCTAAAGGTGGATTTGTCAAAATTCGCATTCATTTAAAAAATATTGAGTAGTGTAATATTAATGTTACACCAAGTGTAATTTGATCTCAACCCATATATACATATATATATATATATATATATGTATGTATGTATGTATGTATGTATGTATAGTTGTGTGTCTTAATTTTTGGTTAGGCTATTCCGCTCTTTACTAATGAGACATACTAAAAACTTTATGGATGAATAATATGATAGATGGAATTTGAAACCTCCATGTTTAACTTTATGCCCTTCAAAGACACTGAACTCACCATCTAAATGTTAAAGGGACCCCGCCAGACATATTCAATCATGTATGACAAAAATAATGAATTTTGTGGTTATGCACAGCTTATGACAATGCGGCTGGCTGTAAGTGTAACACAGGCCAACAACTAATTGTATAATTGTATCTGCTTTGCGGTTGTTTGTTTCTTAATCTTAATTATAGAGATGTCTTATTCAGTTAAAGATGTAAAGATAGGTTATAACATTAATATTCTTTTGTTCTTGTTTAAACATTAGTTTAGTTTATCTTTGCCAACTGAAACCCAATAACGCTAATCAAGAAAAAATTTCTGAAAAGGAAATTTAATTTAAAAAACACGGCAAGTAACATGTGCATTATAAGAGGATTAGGATTCTACAAGCAAAGAAAAAGAGAGCATCTTCTTTTTAGTAATGCATTACTGTATAGTTTTTTTTTTTTTTTGATGAACTGTAATCTAGAATCTTTTTTTTAATAGAAAAAACTGTAATCTAGAATCTAGATAACACTGATCAAGTAAAAAAAAAAAAAAACTGCTCCCACTAAATTAAATTTAATAAAAACAAGAAGAGTAACATCTATATTATAAGAGGATTAGATTCTAATAGCACAGGGAAAAAAAAGCATAACCTTTTTAGTATGAGAGATGCTACGTCTACAACAATTTTATAATATTTTTACAACAAATCATAGGTGGTTAATTGTTATTGGTTCAAATTTGAAACTAACACTAAGATTACTTTTTTGCCCCAACAATAACAACCAGTAACAACCTGCCAAGTCTCAAGTATAAATAGATGATTCATTATGATATATCATAATGAGAGATCATAGTAATTTAGTTTCTTAGGAGATCTTATTGTAGTTCATAAGTTCTACTGAAGTACTTTTATGTGTTAACATGTAACTTTGTAACTTAGTTTAATCATGTTTATAAGAGATCATTGAAGTTTGATTCAAACTCTTAGTTTCTTGTTTGATCTAACTATGTTTACTCCGAATCAGTTTGATGTCAGTGTGTGGTAATCTAGACATTGATATGTTTACAGGAACCTTGGAATCATTAATTGTTTAAATGACTTAGGCTTTGAATTGACCTGTTTGCAATCTAATTTACTTCCTTGAGATCCAACAACATTAAAAGTGATTTAGAATTCAGTCTTGGTACTTGATAAATAACCCATTTGGTAAGAGAATTTAGGTATTGATTTTCAAAATGATGCGAAAATTGTAGTTTAAAAAGTGTTGTAAAAACACGTGTTCAAAGTACTCATAATGCAAAAAATGTATTTAATACCAAGTTTCTAATAACATATATTCAAAGGTAAAAAAAAACACATTTGAGTGTTTGGTATGAGTATGTATTTTTAAGAAAAACAAAAGTGTACTTTATACGTTGTTAACATCATATGAGTCTCATGGTTTTACAAAGATTGACACCAAGAACAAAGATTGACACTTGTGGATGCGTTTTATAGGGAGAAATAAACAATTTTGTTAAGGACACCAAATTTTACACTGATTTCATTTGCACATCTCGTATTTGATTTTGAGATGGGATATATGTGAGCCCACAAAAACATAGGAATGTGTAAAAATCGTTGAAATTTTTTGAATGAGAGAGGGACAATTCCATATCCCCCAAAGAACAAAGGTTGTCACTTGTCGATGTCGTTTATAGGGAGAAATAAACATTTTTGTTTAAGTACAACAAATTTTACATTGATTTCATTTGCACATCTCCTATTTGATTTTGAGATGGAACTTCATCGAGTCCACAAAAAGATAGGAATGTGTAAAAATGGCTGAAAATTTTCGTGCCACAGATTAAAAAAAGAAAAAAAGAGAAGAAGTTGTGCAAGCATTTTCCGAGCACAAAACGGCACAAATGTTACAAATCCCATCCAAATCAGAGGTGACTGAGACTTCATAAATTTACCATAAAAATCAACCCCTTCATAATTTCTAGGCATCTATAACATCAAAGTCATGGTCGCATTAAATTCAATGAGCCTTTTATTTTTTATTTCATAACTATATTATCTGGAAGAGAGAGTACTCCGAAAATAAAACCAAAATTTGTACTCACTGCGTTTTCATGGCTTTAACTTACATAGCAGAAGAAGACGAAAACCCGCGGTGCAGTTTTGTTCTGCCCTCCCACCAAAAAAAAAAAAAAGGGCCATCCACAACCATCACCACATTTACATAAAACAATTGCATAGATTTTACATATCAATCAATTCAATCAAAAAAAAATCTTGGGTGAGAGACAATGGGCGCATGCGCCCATTTTACAGGATACCTTCTCTTCAATCAATTAGACACCAAATTACATTCAATTCATCTCCTCAAATAATCAAAATTTCCAGAGACCATATCAAAAAGAGAAACGTGCAAATTAATGACCTTGAGAAAACATATAAAAAGATACAGATACTGCTATTATGTTTCAAGAAAAAAAATCCACTGCTATTAATTAATCATTCTATAAAATATAAATATTTGCTATAACTAAATAGCTACACAGGGTCAAAAACTATAATAACAAGTATCCAATTCACATTATTCACATCTTGAACCGTTTTTAGGCCTTCAATTAAACCCACATCATATTTTCAGTCTTTACCTTATTAACCAGTTCATTAGCATCAAGCAAATTCAACAAGAAGTTTTTCTTTTCATGTTCAAGAGTGGCTATCTTCTTTAGCCCTAAGTCCACACTCATTGCATCCTTTGCAGCAACCTTGCATAGCTTGTTATAAGCTTCTTGCAAGTCAGCACACTCAGAGAGTTCCCCATCAGAAAGGTTCTCTTTAACCAAAACACTTTCATCAACTACAACAGTAGCTGTGAAAGCAAAGAAGTTTCCATTTTCATCACTTCCAGACTCGTGATCATAAACTTTACCATCACTAAGAGTTACAGCCATAGTTTTATCCTTTGATCTCAAGAATACTGGACGTTCAGATTTCACATGACCATACCTTTGACAACCAAAACATTGTTGACCTAGAGAATTACTATAAGATTGACCAACTTTTTCTTTTGATTTATCAGCATTATTGATTTTCTTGGTTCGTTTTTCTTGAAGTTATTAGGTTCAACATTGTTTCTACCTCTTGTCCTTCTATTGTTATTCCTGTTAGGCTCTAAATGTTTAGAACAATTGGCAAATCGTAAACACAAACTTGTCTAGATATAGATCTTAGAGTCTATAGGTTTTATTAGACAATACTCAAGGTGATTCAAGTCAAGATTCAAGAACATACAAGCTGCAGGAAGAAGACTTCATATTCTGCCTAGTTCGATTGATCGAAGAATAGGCTCGATCAATCGAAAATCGTATCTACAGAATTTTAAGTCGGCCTAAACAGCAGCTTAAGCCCATTAAGGATTAGGGTTTCAGATTTACTTTTCCCACTATATAAAGGAAACCCTAAGCCACGTTTTTGAGACTTTTGAGAGAGAGAGAAGAGAGTGCCTCTTTTGTATCTAGGGTTTTGTACCCAAACCTCTCTAAGTCTTTGTTGCTCATACTTTGCTGTTTGTGTGAATCACTTGTGAGATCATTGAGGAGCTTCCCTTCACATAAATTTAGGGTTTTCAAGGTAGAGATTATTTCAATATCTTGATGATCAACTCGGTTGCTGCCATTGGAGCTTAAAGAATAACAAGCGTGGGTGCTTGTAGCTGATTGGAGAATCCAAGAAAGAAGAAGTCTGTGGATTCGGAGTTTGCACGTGGTCGTGTCAATAAGTTCTACTAGTGGGTAGCATTAGGAAGTCGAGCGAGGAGCTTGTAAGTCCTTTTGTATGAACTTCGATTCTTTTGCATAATGGATTCAAGTTTACCTTGAGGATAGCTAGGTCAAATCCTCCCCAAGTTTTTACCGTGTGGTTTCCTGGATGATCATATCATTGTGTTATTTATATTTCCGCTGCTTTATATTTTTGATATGATTGTATGTTTGTGATAACCTAGAATTGCATAATTTGACTAAGTTAATCACTTGGCTAATTAACTAGGTTAATCTGGTTGGTTTAAGGGGTCTAAATTTCTATCAAGTGGTATCAGAGCGGGTAACTCTTCTTGTTGTAAATCTTTTGATCTAAGAGCTGATCCTTGACTCCTGTTATCATGGATAATTTGAAGTGTATTTCTGCTCATGTTTGTGATAATTTGAATAAAAATGACACTATTGTTTCTGTTGATTTTATTGATGTCTGTGAAACTCTTTGTAAGGAATTATCTAAATCTTTGAAAATTTCTAAGAAATTTAAAGAAGAGTTAAAATTGGCTAATCTTGAAAAATAGAAATTGATTATGAGATTGGATAAGTCTAATAAAAAGAATGAATTTTTAAGAAATCAAATTTCCTCTCAAGATGAGAAGATGAAAAGCTTGGAACAAGAGTTAGTTGAATTTAAAACTAAAATTGAAAATTTGACTAGTACCAAGCCTGTTGTTGATAACAGAAGTGTTTCTGTTTCTCTTAAGTCTAAGACTGAGAAAGTTTATATCCCTCATTTCAAGAGGAATAATAAAGAGAATGCTTATTTTGCTAGGTTAGACAAAGGTAAAAGTTCTGATGTTAACGCTGAAGTTTCTAAACCTATGTCTAAACCTGCTGCTAGTGTGCAAAAGAAATATGTTTTTGTGCCTACTTGTCACCTTTGTGGTGTTGTTGGTCATGTTAGACCAAATTGTTATTTGTTGAGGCAAAAACCAAAATCTGAGACTAGACTTACTGTTAGGAATACTGATGTTCCTAAATTTGTTCCTGTTTGTCACTTTTGTGGTGTCTCTGGTCACATTCTTTCTAATTGTCATAAATTGAAATTTAAGCATTCTGTGTTTCAATCTAGGATATGTGATGACATTTCTCCTGCCATAAGTCCAAATAAATTGTTTCATATGCTGTTGAAAAGTTTAAGCTTGTTGGCTTGTGAAAGGAATTTGCAGGATTTCAGTCTCTCTCAGAAGATTGGTGTAATTCCTCAAATACACTCTGCTTCTCATAGATTTTCACCTACAAAGCCGAAGAATCGTGCTATATGGGTGAGAAAAGATTCTCCAAGGTGAGTGTTGCTAACTTGTCCTGGATTTAATTCTTTCATTTATTTGTGGACATGTTTTGTTTTTGTTTTTGGTTGTTTTTTATTTTTAAAAAAAAAAATCCAAAAACATTGAAAATTTTCAAAAAAGACAAAAATATTTTATTTTGTGTCTTGTTTTATTTGTTTTGAGGATTACATGAGTTATAATATCTCTCTCTTGATTTAGAACATGCTTGACATTGTGGAGAAATTTGAATAGTTTGTGCTAAGCTATTTTTGATTTTGTGTGAGTATGTACTAGTTTGTACATGTACTCAAGGGTTAATTAAGAAATTTATATTTCTTGTTTGTTTACCCTCTATAGCTTAGTTATGCACTATCATGCATTGCATATGCATTGTTCATTTAGCATAATATGTGCTTTTTTGTTTTTTTGGTCATATAGTTTTTTGAAACCAAAAGGATTTTTGTGTTTTGTATTTCACATCTTGGATTTATAATCAAGGATTGGCCATATTATCTTTACATAACAAGTTTGTGTACCTTGTTTAGCTTTGATGAGCTTATTTATTGTACTTGACTAGTTAAAGCTTTGTAGTGCATGTTGTGTGGGAAAGATGTTTATGGTGTTTATCACTTTGTCTTAATCTTGATGTCACATGTTATTTGACTGTCGGACTTGATTCTTTTGAGAAAGACATAAATAATCATCTCACCACTGTTCACTAGCCAATCATGAACACCTTAGTGCATATCATAAGATTCTGTGCTCGAGAAAGTGTAGCACAAGCACAAAAAGAACATAAGGTGTAGCCTCGGTTTAATTGCTTAATGCTTAAAATTGGTGTGTATTATTAGGCTTGATGCCAAATCACATAATTAAAATTGGTGTGTATATTATGAGGCAAATTCAAGAAACTTACATGATTGCAAGCTTATGTTCTAGGAAATGTGGAAGTTATATGATGTAACTCTTTAGGTGATAGTCTCTTTTAAATTTTATGTGATGAATTTTGTAGACTTTGTGATTGATTGCTATTCACATATCACCTCACATGTATCTCAAGTTTTTTCTAGTTGCACACACTATACAAGTTACTCTTTGCTAAACTTGGTACATTATATTGTGTGTGATTTTGTTGTGGCCATCCAAGATTAAAGGTTCCTTGATTTTAATGCAAAATGTGTATAATGTTTTGCGCTTTGAGGACAAATTGATTGAAAATCTTGATTTTGGAAGATTTGGGTTAAAGTCAAGTGTTTTTGAAAAACTTTTCGTCTCATACTCATGCATTTTTTTTATAAAACAATGTGCTTTGAGGAGTTTCTGCATTAAAATGCTCTATTTTTCAAAAATCTGATTTTTCCAGACTTTTGATCGATCGAACCTGTTTTTCGATCAATCGAAATTGCAATTAAAATTTTTGGTTTGAGTCTGCCTGACTCGATTGATGTTCGATCGATTCTCGATCGATCGAAACTGAAAAATTTTCAGTTTCTACGTTTTTGACCAAAAAAATTTTCATGCATCATTTGTGTTTAGGATTCACATGCATTGTATTGTTTTTGTATCCATCTTGCAGTTTTGCAGTCATATCTCTCATTGTTTTCACACATAACATGCATACACTTTGCTACATTGGGTACTCAACTTGATTTAAAAATTGATTGATTAATTTTTGAGTTTTGTACATTCTAGTATATGCTATTTCTTATGTGTGAACTGTAGAAAATATTTTTCTTAAGAGATATGATGGATAATTAATGTGCAAATATTTTCTCTACTCATGCAACTATTTATGGGTTACATAGTGCCATGTTTGCATTTTATTAAAAGAGAGAATATTTTTTCTTCATGTGTATCCTCACCTTAGTTTTTAACTTTGGTTTGTGTGTCTTCCCCCCCCCCCCCCCCCTCCTTTATTTTTCCCCAAACTGTTTTTTCCAAAACTTGTTTTGTTTTTCCTATTTTTATAGGGGGAGAAACTTATTTTTAACCTTTGTTGTACATAGGGGGAGTTGTCTCTATTTTCTATAGAGTTGTCTTATTTTGTATCCCGTTGATTCTCTATTTTCTCTTATCCTTTATTGCGTATGTTAACTATTTACTCTTTGTATGAGTTGTCTTTGTCAATACGTGACAAAAAGGGGGAGAAATTATTGATTTATGGGAATCATGTTTGTCTTGTTTAGGGGGAGTTGAAATTATTTTTGAAATGGGAGAATATAAATAAAAACTTTTTGTTGTATCTAACTTAGGGGGAGAGTTAGTTTACTTATGTTTTTATTTCTGTTTCTTGTTCACTGCTCATTGATTTATATTTATGAGTTATTCATGATATATGTCTTTGTTTTGTGTTTTGTGAAGTCAAGAATTTAATTTTGATTTACTTGTATTTTTTCCACACATGCGTTTATGCGTTTGTTGAGTGTTTCAGGAAATATACAGGTTGATTCAATTGAGCTACTGTCTACACTTGCAACTGATGGATAGTAGTTAGGTTGAATTTGTTGTAATGGGCATTTTATTGTATTGGGTTGTTCTTGTATTTGAGCATTTCATTTTGTATGAAAGTTTTGTCACGAATTGCCAAAGGGGGAGTTTGTTAGGTTCTAAATGTTTAGAACAATTGGCAAATCGTGAACACAAACTTGTCTAGATATAGATTTTAGAGTCTATAGGTTTTATTAGACAATGCTCAAGGTGATTCAAGTCAAGATTCAAGAACATACAAGCTGCAGGAAGAAGACTTCATATTCTGCCTGGTTCGATCGATCGAAGAACAGGCTTAATCAATCAAAAATCGAATCTACAGAATTTTAAGTTGGCCCAAACAGCAGCTTAAGCCCATTAAGGATTAGGGTTTCAGATCTACTTCTCCCACTATATAAAGGAAACCCTAAGCCACGTTTTTGAGACTTTTGAGAGAGAGAAGAGAGTGCCTCTTTTGTATTTAGGGTTTTGTACCCAAACCTGTCTAAGTCTTTGTTGCTCATACTTTGCTGTTTGTGTGAATCTCTTGTAAGATCATTGAGAAGCTTTCCTTCACATAAACTTAGGGTTTTCAAGGTAGAGATTATTTCAATATCTTGATGATCAATTCGGTTGCTGCCATTAAACCTTAAAGAATAACAAGCGTGGGTGCTTGTAGCTGATTGGAGAATCCAAGAAAGAAGGAGTCCGTGAATTCGGAGCTTGCACGTGGTCATGTCAGTAAGTTATACTGGTGGGTAGCATTAGGAAGTCGAGCGGGGAGCTTGTAAGTCCTTTTGTATGAACTTCGATTCTTTCGCATAGTGGATTCAAGTTTACCTTGAGGATAGCTAGGTCAAATCCTCCTCAGGTTTTTACTGTGTGGTTTCCTGGGTGATCATATTATTGTGTTATTTATATTTCCGCTGCTTTATATTTTTGATATGATTGTATGTTTGTGATAACCTAGAATTACATAATTTGACTAAGTTAATCACTTGGCTAATTAACTAGGTTAATTTGGTTGGTTTAAGGGGTCTAAATTTCTATCAGTTCCTAAGAAAGTTTCTAAAGTTCTTGGCAAGGTATGCAATCTCTGTAGAAGAGAGTTTATCATCAAATCCATTATCATCAACATCACCAATTGACTTAAGAGTCTTTGATTTGGATTTATTTGTTTTGGGTAGGTTTAACTCATAGGACTGAAGAGATCCTACAAGTTCATCAACAGGGATGAAGTCCACATCCTTACTTTCAGTAATGGCAGTTACTTTGGGTCTAAAGTACTCAGTTAAGGATCTAAGAATCTTCCTAAAAATCTTAGGTTGATCATAAATTTCACTCAAATTATATGCAAAATTAACAATATCATTAAGCTTAGCATAGAATTCATCAAAACTTTCATCATCAGACATCCTAATGTTTTCAAATCTAGTTGTTAACTGCTGCAACTTGTTTATTTTAACTGCCTTTGTGCCTTCATGCACAGTTTGGAGAACTTTCCAAGCAATATAAGCAACCTCAACATTTGAGATTCTCCTAAACTCCTCCATAGAAATAGCATTAAAAATAGCGTTTATGGCTTTGCTATTAAAAGTGGTTGCTTCTTTTTAGGATGTTGACCACTCATTAACAGGAGTAGTCGGTTTCTCCCATCCGTATTAAATGGAATTCCACACTCTCTCATCTATAGATTTAAGGAAGGCTTTCATCCTTACTTTCCAATAGACATAGTTATTCCCATCAAAGTGAGGAGGGATCATAAGAGAGTGATTGTGTTCCATGACAACAGGGGTCAAGGATCAACTCTTAGATCAAGAGATCTAACACAAGAGCTAACCTACTTTAATACCACTTGTTAGTTTTTAGACCCTTTAACACAATATGTTTAACCTAATGTTAAGCCATGTTGATTAACAAGTTCGTTAATTAAATCTAGGTTAAAAAAATATGTGTAAAACAAATATAACGCGAAAAATAAAGAATACACAGATCTGATGACCTAGGAAAACCTAACTGGTAAAAAACCTGGGAAGGATTTAACCTAGCTATCTTCAAGGTAAAAACAGATCCACTATGAAAGAATTGAAATTTGTACAATAAGATTTAGACCACTAACATCCTATTGTTACATCGTGTAGAAAACTTACTACCACGACCATGTGACAGCTTCGAGTCCACGGACTAATTCTTTCCTTGA
Organism: Quercus aquifolioides; assembly: GCA_019022515.1. Taxonomy (NCBI): domain Eukaryota; kingdom Viridiplantae; phylum Streptophyta; class Magnoliopsida; order Fagales; family Fagaceae; genus Quercus; species Quercus aquifolioides. Next base: position 41,146,662 of record CM032326.1, read on the forward strand.
TCTACAGTAACCACAAGTTCTCCTACTTGTGATTTGAGACACCTCTCAAAGGTTTCAGATCTTCTTGAAAGTTCTTTATGCAGCAACTGTTAGGACATATGTGATTCACTTGTTAGGAACATATATCACTACTTTATGTAATTGGCTAATCTTTTGATAAAACGTACTTTACTTGTAATTGGGTAGATCTAGGATGTGTTTAATATTTCAAGAAACCTTGTTTCAAAATCAAGTGTTAAAGCCATGCAAGTCTGTCCAAGATTCAAGCAGAGAAAGTGCCTATCATTAAAGCTTAACAGCTAGCATCTATCGAGCTTCAAGAGCTGTTCCAGCCCCGTGGCTCAATAGCAGCTCGACAGATAGCTATTTGTCGAGGTTTAAGAAAAAAAAGATTTTTCTGTTTTGTTTTCTTCCAATCCGTGATTGTATGTTTAGGCTTTTTTTTTTCTCACAACTTTAGACATATAAAATGATTATTTTAAGGGCCGTCAAAGGTGGACATAAGTTGCACAAGTGTTGAGCAAAGTTTGTTCAAGCAAATTGTGACCGGAGATAGAATTTTCCCTAATTCATATTTCTTGTGAAGAAGTTGTTGTGTTTGTGCACCATTAGGTTTTGTCACCAAGCATCTTCTTGATTTTCACCGTGTGATGAACTGAAGAGCTTTGCAGTGAACAACCTTCTCTAGTTGGTGATTGAAGTCATGTATTGGGATATGCGCAATTGGTTAGTTACGTACTGGGAGCCGTGCATCAAAAGGAGAGATTGTCACTACAGAACAAGTCCAATTAGGTATTGGGGTAAGGGTTCAACTGTAGGTTGGTATAAGGTACTGAGATTCCTTTACTTGTCACTGCTTGTTATGATAATAATGGATTCTCGGGAGTGATGACGTTAAAATCACCCGGTGGGGTTTTTACCGTGTAGGTTTTTTCCATTCGTAAACAAATCACTGTGTTAATTTATTTTCTACTGCATACTTAGTTTAATTGGTGATTTGTTTGTGCTACTACACTTATTGCATGTTAATTTGATTAATTAATAAACTTGGCTAATTAATCAATTAGTTCATCATAAGGGGTCAATACGTATTTAGCCTATCAAGTGGTATCAGAGTAGGCATACTCTGATTAGGTTTTAATCTTTACTATGTGATCCATTGACCCCTGTTTGTCATTGATAGAGGACAATCTCTTATTATACCTCTTTTATTCGATGACACTAACTATGCATACTGGAAAGTACGCATAAGAGCTTTCTTGCAGTAACTAGATGAGAAGGTGTGGCAAGCTGTAGAGATTGGCTGGACCAAGCCAAAGGAAGCGCCGGCAGACTAGGATGATGCTTAGATCAAGGTGGCAAACTTCAATAGCAGGGCATTGAACTCTTTGTTCAGTGCAGTCACTAATGAGGAATTCAAGAAGATATCCTCCATTGAAACTGTAAAGGAAGTATGAACCATCCTCCAGACAACCTATAAAGGAACCAAGATTGTCAAGGATTCAAAATTTCAGAGGCTCACTACAAGCTTTGAAGAGATCAAGATGGAGGAGGCTGAGTCATTTGATGAGTTCTATGCCAAGCTCAAGGACATAGTGAACTCAGCTTTCAATCTTGGGGAAACCATTCCTGAACCCAAGATTGTGAGAAAGGTACTCAGATTTCTACTCGAGAGATTCCATGCCAAGATCACCGCGATCAAGGAATCAAAGGACATCAACAGGATTCCTTTGACAGAGCTGGTTGGTAATCTGCAGACCTATAAGTTAGGTTTAACAAGAATTGGCAAGTCAGGTAAGGGCAAGAGCATGGCATTGAAGGCCAAGAGCAGTGATACTGATGAGTCTTCAGACGAAGAAGATTCTAAGATGAAGTCCTACATTATCAGGCAATTCAAAAAGTTTATGAAGAATGCAAATGGAAAGGGCTTCGACAAGGATCGTAGGCAATCTAGCTCCTCATAGTTCAAGAGCCAAGATAAAGGGAAGAAGGACGCTAGGGATGGCGGTCAATACATTGTTCCTTTAGGACCAAAGTGCTTTGGGTGTCAAGGTTTCGGTCATATGAAACAAGAGTGCCCTACATATCTCAAGACCATTGGGAAGAGCAACGCACTTGCTGCTACTTTGAGGGACACCGAGCTTGAGGATGATTCCGACAATGAGAATGATAGAATCCTAAATGCCTTCACTGCCATTGTCAATCCTACTGAGGGCATTGTTGAAGATGTGGATGAAGAAGAGGAATTGGTGGAGTCAAAGTTTGAGAAGATGGATGAACAAGATGACATCCACATAGCCTATGCAAAGTTGTACAAGGTCTCAGAAAAGCATGAGAAGTTGTATAGATTGACCACCAAGAAGCTCAGTGATGTGGAACTTGAGTGTGAAGAGCTTTCCATAAAGTTTGATGAATCCAATCAGACTATTGGAGCACTGAGGTTTGAGAATAACATCTTGGCTGAAAAGATCAAGAAGCTTGAGGCAGAACTATTCCAAGCCAGAGCTTAACTGGAAAGGACTTCAAGCGCTAAGCTCGATGAAATGCTCAGTCTTCAGAAATCTGCTTCCAATCGAACTAGTTTAGGGTATGATTTCTCTTTTCCTAGTATTGCTTCTACTAGTACTACTGTTTTTGTTCCTCTTGATAATAATGTTGAAATTGAGAACACTAATGTCAAAACTAATTTAGCTAGTGAGAACATAGACAATGGTAAATCTATCTTAGGAGCACTCCCTAAGCAGGATAAGAAAGAAGTTAAAAACCCTAGGGCTAAGAAGGCTAACTCCTAAAAGCCTAAACAGAAGAAGCAGCATCTCTGTCATCATTGTGGAGCAACCGGTCATACTCGACCTAATTGCTATAAGTGGCTAGCCACTCAATAAAGCAACGACATGATGGCATCAGGAAACTAGAATCAGTTTCCATCCTTTTTTGCTCATCTTGGAGATCTTCTCAAAGCCTTCATGTTCCTTTCGAACTTGAACGGTTTTAATTCTTCCCCCTTACTGCTGGATCAAGGATTTGCTAGACAAAAAGGTTCTTCCAAGGTGTGGAAGGAAAATGGCTCCAAGTGATTCTGTCACTTCTTCTCTCTCTCTCCCTTCTTGTTTTTGTTTGCATTACTTATGTGTTTTGCTTTATTATTTTGAGCCAGTTTAGTTTTTATGCTTTGTTTTGTTTAATATGTTTTTGTTTGTTTTCAGTTTTGTTTATTTTGTTTTTGATAAAAAAAAATAAAAAAAAAAATTGAAAAATCATAAAAATACAAAAACAGTGTGTGTTCTGTGTACATTGGTACTTGTGTACTTTGGATGGCCATTGAAACAAAGTTTTCTAAATTTTGTATCTTTTGTAGCTTAGATGAGCATCTTTATGCATAACTAAGCAAGTGAGCTTTGTGGCTCGTGTTTGTGATGAGTAAGATTAGGTGATCTCTTGTACTTAACACTCGTATCACTCTTTTTTACGGGAAGGACTAGAAAATCCTAAAAGAAAGGCATAAATAACCATTTCACCACTGTTGCTTGCCAATCATGAAATGACATTTGTATGCTTTGGTATAGCAAAATTGGAATGTCAAATGCTTAACATCATTGGGTATTTCTTTTCCATCTCTTATATGCCCATGCATGATTTGCTAAAAAGAAAAATATGCAAAGAAAAATAAAAAGCAAAAAGATCAAAATGCTTTTAAATATGATTGCAAGCGTGTATTCTAGGAGATGTGAGAGTTATAGGATGTACCTCGAAGGTGATAGTCTCCATCAAACAATTATGATTGTGTGTGAGTTAAGGTTATTTTCTCATATCTCAGATCGTCATAACATGCATACACATATGCAATCTTGCGATGTTTTTCACACACAACACGCAATATTCTTTGCTACTCTTGATACATGTGCAGGTACAATGTGATTTGGCCATCACAAGATTTACATGTGTTAATGTATGCTCACTAAATTGTCTTGATTTGTTTTTGAAATATAAAATTGGTTAAACTTGTTTAGTGGGTATGTGTGTGTTTTTGAAATCTATGTGCTTAACATTTTTATTGTTGAGAGATGTTTTTGAGAGTTCAAAATGTTGTTTGGATCATTGGTTGAGTTGCATGTTTGATTGCATTCATATCTTTGTTTTTCCTTTCTTGAAAAACTATTTTTAAGCAATCTCGACACCTCCTCAACACCTGGCTTATCTATCGAGCTCTTCAGTTGTTTTTTTATCGCAATCTCGACACCTCTCGATAGCTAAGTGGATCGATTGAGCTTCTTTATGATCTTTTCTATTGATTTGATTCTCGACAGATCCTCGTTCACTGGCTCAATAGCTAGGACACGTGATTAAACCTCGACAGCTCCTCGACACATCTCGATCGATTGAGCTTTAAAAGGTTCATATATATACGCTGTTCGCGATTCTGATCTCACTTTCCTTGATCTCTCTCGACAGACCCATCTCCTCACCTCCCAAACACTCACTTCTCTCTCAAAACCTTCAAACCCACATGATTTTCGGCCTTTTCTTGCTTCAAATCACCTGGTATGATCTCTCTTCCTTTCATTCTTCATGATTTTCATGCATTCAGATCTAGGTTTTGAGTTTTTGAAGTTTTTCAAAATTGTTGAATTTTTGACGAAATTTTGGGATGGGTTTTTTTGTTTAAATGATCTTTAAACCTCATGCATTGCATCACATAAACATTATAACAGTATTATCATGCATTTAGATGTGTGCAATTGATTGTGTGCTGGTAGATTTGGATTGGGCTGAGCCCATGATGATATTATTGTTGCATGTCACATGCTTATGCATATTCATGCATACTTCCTTTCCATTCAATATATTTCTATATATTTGAATTGTTTGGGACTTTTCTGAGTGTTTCTTTCTTCCCCCTCACTCTTTAGTTTATGTTAGTGCGTCAATGGCACCGAAACGTAAGTCTGCTCTGTCTCGGAACCCTCTTCGTTCTGGGGCATCTTCGTCTTCTGATCCTACCCCTTCCTCTATTCGGTTCCATGATAAGGATGCCCGAAAGGACATCTCGGAGAACTTCTCTAGAAGAGGCATTCATTCAGAACACCAAGTCATCTTGTCGGACTTCTCCGACACTGACCTACCCACTGTTATTTGCAGTCGGGGTTGGGAGTCATTGTGTGACATCCTAGTCACATGTCCTTCCGTGCTAATCCAGGAGTTCTACTCCAACATGCATGGACTGGATACTTCTGTACCTCTTTTTCATACTCGTGTTCGAGGTATGCGCATAGTGGTCATACCGGATATTGTATCTGAGGTGCTCCATGTCCCGAGGGTAGCGCATCCTGACTACCCCAGTTGTGAGCATCTAAGGACTGTCTCCAAAGACGAGATGATTTCTGCTTTCTACGAGTGTCCGTCTAATTGGGGTGATCGTTAGTTTATACCATGTTCGACCTTTGCTAAAGGTCCTAAATTCATGAACATGGTGATGACTTTTGTTTTGCACCCTCTTTCTCACTATAACTCTATCGCAGAGCCTCATGCTTGATTTTTGCTTTCCCTTCTTCAGCATCTCACTATAGATTTTCCTTCACATTTTATTCTTTCTATTATAGATGTCTATAGAGATACGTCGATCCATGATAAGCTCATCTTCCCTTCAGTTATCACACGGATTTTATGCCATTTTTCTGTTCCTTTTCTCTCATCTGACCATTTCCCCGTTATTTGTGCCATTGACTACACTACCGTTAAACGGAGCGAGGCGCAATTTAGATCGAGGCAGTCTGGTCTGGAAACTCCTCCCACTCCTTCAGCTCCATCCACCTCTACTCCCTCTACTTCAGTGGGAGGTGTGACTCTGGCTGCGATCATGGCGCAGTTTCAGCGCATGGATGCTCGCCTTGATACACTCTCTATTGAGTTGTATCAAGTGAACACCCGTGTCGGCCGTATTGCTAGATGGCAGGCTTGCCTTGGTGGCTTTGTGGAGTCTCCCTCTCCTCCTCCCGAGGCATCCGAGGACGATGACGACTCCGACGACGATAATGATGGTGAGGATGGAGATGCTAGCTCTTCCAGGTCTAACGAGATGTTTACTTGACACTTTTACTCTTTGTCATTCGTGACAAAAAGGGAGAGTAGTTTTGGATATAAGAGTAGTCATAGTTAGGGGGAGGGTTGGTATAGGAGATTTTTGTTAGGGGGAGAGTGCACATTGAGGGATGTAGTGAGGACTAGATGTATCTTTTTCTTTTCTTTCTATTTTAGATACATTGTTCTTGTACCTTAGATCTTGTGATCATTTTGTGATAGAAAACCTTGTACTTGTTTATATATATACATTTGAGGTTGTTATTACAGTTCTTTCACTTATTCCTACATGTGTTGTTTCTTTTCTCTCTTTATATACATGTTTCTTTATTTGTATGCAATCTATTATTTCCGTTTCACACTAAGATGTCTTGATGAGTTTTGTTTAAAGTGTTTCAGAAATACAGGTTGTCAAAGTCTTTCTTGCCATAGACTCTCTTCTTGCAAAGTTTTTCAAGAGTTTGTGTTAGGATAGATTTTATTGTATTCAACAAGTGAATATGAGTTGAGTGATTTATGACTTCTCTCATATGTTCATTTGTTTGTTGTGGTTTTGTCACGGATTGCCAAAGGGGGAGATTGTTAGGACATATGTGATTCACTTGTTAGGAACATATGTCACTACTTTATGTAATTGGCTAATCCTTTGACAAAACGCACTTTACTTGTAATTGGATAGATCTATGATGTCCTTAATACTTCAGGAAACCTTGTTTCAAGATCAAGTATTAAAGTCATGCAAGTCTGTCCAAGATTCAAGTTGAGAAAGTATTTGTCATTAAAGCTCGACAGCTAGCATTTATTGAGCTTGAAGGGTTGTTCCAGCCTCGTGGCTCGACAGCAGCTCGACAGATAGCTATCTGTCGAGGTTTAAGAAAAATATATTTTTCTATTCTGTTTTCTTTCAATCTGTGATTGTATGTTTGGACTTTCTTTTCTCACAACCCTAGACATATTAAAGGATTATTTTAAAGGCCATCAAAGGTGGACACAAGTTGCACAAGTGCTGAGCAAAGTTTGTTCAAGCAAATTATGACTGGAGACAGAATTTGCCCTAGTTCATCTTTCTTGTGAAGAAGTTGTTGTGTTTGTGCACCGTTGGGTTTTGTGACTAAGAATCTTCTTGATCTTCATCGCGTGATGAAATGAAGAACTTTGCAGCCAACAACCTTCTCTAATTGATGATTGAAGTCGCGTACTGGGATTCGCGCAATTGGTTAGTCACGTACTAGGAGCCGTGTATCAAAAGGAGAGATAGTCACTACAGAATAAGTCTAATTAGGTATTGGGATAAGGGTTCAACTATAGGTTGGTATAAGGTACTGGGAGTTCTTTACTTGTAACCGCTTGTTGTGATAATAGTGGATTCTCAGGAGTGGTGACCTTAAAATCACCCGGTGGGGTTTTTGCCATGTAGGTTTTCTCCATTCGTAAACAAATCATCGTGTCAATTTATTTTCCGCTGTATAATTAGTTTAATTGGTGATTTGTTTATGCTACCACGCTTAGTGCATGTTAATTTGATTAATTAATAAACTTGGTTAATTAATCAATTAATTCATCACAAATGGTCAATACGTATTTGGCCTATTAGCAACTGAAGCAATCATCAAGTTCTTGATGTGAATCTTGATCTTGATAGCTCTATGTGTGGGTTTGAAGATAAACACCTCTCAGATCTCACAAAAGATTTAACACACAACTCAACAAAGACTTCTAAAACGTAGCTAGGGTTTTTCCTTTTATACTTGGAGTGAAACACTTAACCCTACACGTCATATGAGCTTGGGCTAGTTTGAGAATTCTGTAGAATTCCTGCAATTACTCGATTCCAACTTTACATCAATCCAAACTTTGAGCAAGCCTAAACCTAGACTAAATGTTTTGATCATGGTTTGCCAACATATACAAATTGAAGTTCTAATACATTAGTTCCTAAAGTCTTAGAACCTAACAATTATTAAGCTATAGGGACAATTTTTTTATTTTCTTACTTTCTATTTATTAACAACACTTTTTCTTCAAATATGCTCATAATTTGGGTGGTGAAGAGTGGAAAATTTCAATTATTTTTATACGTAACCGTCATTAACAATATTTTTATTTTTCTTCACTCATAATTTGATAATTTAACAAAATATGTATAAATTGTATTGCTAATTTACTATACTTATTCTTTTATTAATGTGCTTGTTATGATTTTACTAAAAAAATGAGCTGTTTCGGTTTACTTTATAATAATTTATAAATATGATTAATTATTTTTAGATAAAAATATTGCATTTTCTTTGTTATAATTTTGTCATGTTCAATTTATTTCACATCAATTTTTCTCTTGATCATAAATTGAATTTGATAGTAAGATTTTGGTTTTTTTTTTTTTCCTGTGGGGGGGGGAGGGAGGGTAGGAATTGGCAGTAAGAAAATTGATATTTACAGTGATTTGACCATCTCTGCATGTAAGGCACATCCTAAAAATTGTAGGCCTAAAGTCCATGTTGATTTCACATTTACTTTTCACCACTGTTGTACCCCTCTCTCTCTCTCTCTCTCTCTCTCTCTCTATATATATATATATATATATATACACACATACACACACTACTCTTTCCTACTTCTCATCCTTATTAGGGATGATAACATAACAGGGTGGGGGCAGATTATGGGTATCTTGTCCTCTTTTTAGAGCAATTAAAATATGCGAGAAATGAGAGTAAAGAAGGTGAGACCAATAAGTTGGAGGTATGTTGGCATCTCTAGTGTGGTGTGGCTCTAGATTTGATGAGATAGAAATGAAAAAGAAAGTGTAATGGTAAGCGTGAGAGTGCTAAAATATGGGAAAATACAAGTGTTTTGGGATGGTAATATAAATTATATAATATACAAGAATTAAATAAATTATAAAATAGAATATGCATACAAATTTAATTCTATATGTAAATAATTTAAATTAAAAATATATATATATATATATATATATTTATATATAACGTGGTGAGTAAAACTATTTCCATCCCGTCACCTCTTTGGGGAAAGAAAAACCCATGGGACTAAGTAGGGTAGGGCAAGTCAAAGTGAAGCAAGGACCCTCACTCTTTGCATTTAGAACATGATTTTACTCATGTTGAAATGATTTTGATTCTATTTTTAAATATATTTATGTTGCGCACTATTGATCGTATTTTAAAAGGATTTATGCATTGTTATTAATGTTGAGCAACTCTTGTAACTCAAAAAATGTAGATATATATAGGATTCATCATTACTATATTAAGGAGAAATACACAAAAATCTACATGTGCTTTTCCCGTAGAAGTGTAAAACACAGATCTCCCTTAAAGTTTTGAGTTTAATACTTTTTTTTTTTTTTAAGATATTTCAACTTATGGCGTCTACTTCTGATAATAGCTTTATATGATTAAAACACAAATTGGCGGCTTTTGGTATAGGCGGGGATTGAACTCCAAATCTCTTATTCAATCATCAAAGACTTTACCAGTTGAGCTAATTGGAACTCACAAGTTTAATAATTTTTTTTTTATACAAAATAGAAATTCTACTCTTGCCTAATTTAAGTGTATATGTGTGTGAAGCTCTCTCTTGGAGACTTGAATCCCGGCTCTTGCCTCCAACACCCCACAAGCACTTATACTTGTAAAGTGACCATCACACCAAGGGTGTGCGGTGGTACAAGTTTAATACTTAATACAATACAAAATGACACCAACTAACACTTAGAAAGAGCTATAACATTATTTTTGGAAAAAAAAAAAAAAAAAACAGAGGAAGAAGAAGAAAGAGCTATAGCATAGTAGGGCAGCAACTACAAGGGCTCACTTTTATATTTTGAATAGCCATCACAAACCCACAAAATTCTTAAGTTTAGAAACCCTTTTCACACACCTAAAATGATTTTAAAACAAAATTTCATTCATCGATTACAAAACCCTAGTTCATAGGAATTTCAAGTTGACACCAATCATTCAATTGTTCAACAAAAGCACACATCCATCTTAAGAAACAAAGAGGAAATCTGTGGAGAATCCAGGGACAGGAGATGTTGCCATAGGAATGGACGCTTGAATTCAGAAAACCTCTGCCAATTTCATCATTTTAAGATGCATGCATGTATAACTCTACTTCATTTGATGATATGGGTTCATGAACATGATTCCATGTAATTTAAATTAGGGTACATGATCACATAATTTACAAAATGAATACTCAATTCAGATGACATGCTTAGAAATTAATCTGAATTTGAATGAATTCCCATGTTAAACATGAAATGAAATGATCACATGCTAAAATTTGAATTTTAAACAAACTATAAGTACGAAATGAATGGAAAAAAGAAAAATGATCTTTTGATGTTTTAATGTTGACATGCTCATTAAAAAGATGAGCACGTCAACATATGAATGATGTTTCAAATCTATGTTTTCTGTTATTTTATTATCTTCTTAGGACACGACATGATCTGTTTGGATAACTTGAATGATGCATAACATGAAAATGATCATTTATTTTTAGATGACCGACTAAGGTGGGGCAGGATAGGTGCTTTACATCTTCTCTTCTCACACCCTAACCTTCAATTTTAGATTAATAGTTCAAAGACTATGCTTTTTCAATGTAATTAAGAGCCAAAACTATATAATTTTTTTTTCAAACTGTAACTTGGATCTAAAGCCTTATAATTTATATTTTCATTCTATCACAATGTAATTTCAGATCTTATCAAAAAAAAAAAATGTAATTTCAGATTTCTCAATGAAATAAATATGTGTTTCATCTACTTTTTTTGGTTTTTATATCTCTAACAGTTTCTTATTTTTATGCTTTAATAAAATAAGTGACAAATCCAAATTGTAAAGCTCTCAATCTAGGAAGTAAAGTACTGTTAGTCGGGTCATTAGTCATTGCATTGAGACTCATTTAATCCCCCGCTTCTCACAATGTGAAACATTTGAAATGCCCCTAAATGTCTATATAATCCAAACAAAAGTCTTTAATTAAATGGTATAAATTACTTATATAATCACATACATTCTTATTGGAAGTGTGAATGGTGGGAAGATCTTATATGGTGATGGTTTACACAAAGTGACCGTGGTGATTATTATTATGAAGGTCTGTCCTTACTTTGATTTGGGTGAATCGGAATTTCGTCAATTTATTTGGAAAATGACATAAACATCTCATACAGATGTTCAACTCAAAATCATCCTAATCCTACATTTTTTTTTTTTTTTTTTTTAAGTGTTCGGTTTACTTTTGATCGGTAGCAATATGCATGTGACGATAATGTTCGATGTGATATAGTTTTAGGCTTCTAGCTCGCCTTTGTAAGTTGTAACCTATGAGTTGTACACTTGTACGTGAATCAGTGAATGTAGAGCTAGAGTCCTCGTGAATGCATATATAGGATCAAATAATAAAAATTACATATACATTATGCCAAATAAATAAATAATTAATTTCAATATTGTAATATAAATAACATGATCATGGCATATATTGCACAAATGCATGCAAAATAATGGAAAGGGAAAGAAGAATCACACATTGTCTTACTCTAAAAAGATTAAATAATACAAATTTCATGCACATGGAAAATGAAGATCATATGTGCAAAATAAACAAAAATAGAGTACAAAGCAAAAGCAAGAAAGACTTTACATTGTTGTATTATTCGGCACTGCTAGCGGATTTCAACTTGGAATTGGTACTAACTGTGTTGATTTTGGAATTATGCCGTAATTTCCCAAATAAATTTGTATCGTGGACAACAAGACGGAGAAAATGGGCAAATGCCCCTTTCAAAAAAAAAAAAAATCCAGCATTTTGCCATATTTCTCAAACTAATTAGAGAAATGTTCCTCTTTTAAAACTCAATTTTCTCAAAATCAAGTTATAAAAATAAAAAAAAAAAAATTCTGGAGCTCTATAGTGACGTTTTAAGCAGCCTATAGTGGCGTTTTTTAACTCGATCACCATGAAGTCGAGTTACGTGCAATTTTTTTTTTTTTTTACCTATAACTCAATTTCATGTATATCGAGTTATGAAACGCCACTATAAGTCCTTAAAACGTCACTATAGGCTCCTTAAAAACGCTACTATAAGGCCTAAATCGATTTTGAGAAAATCAATTTTCAAAAGAGGGGCATTTTCTTAATTAGTTTGAGAAAGATGACAAAATGCTGAATTATTTTTTTAGAAAGGGCAAAGACCAATTTTTTTCACAAAAAGACAAAAAGACTTTACATTTTTGTATTATTTATTTATTTTGCCAAAACCCTCGCAAAAGCATATCAACATTCAAAACCACACTATAGTCTTTTTGCAATTTTGTGTTCACACCCTAACCCTTCTGCTTTTGCAATTTTATTTATTGTCCCACAATGAGATTATTATATTGTTTGAGTAATGAACTAGTATTTTTTAAAAATAATTCTACAACCATAAAGTATTTTACAACATTTTTATAAGCTGTTGATGTAATCAATATTTACTGGTTCTTATTTGAACCTACTATTAATATCACTTTTTTACTTACCAATAATCATTCATTATATTAACAATTTATAATAAAAAAAATTTGTAAAATAATTTATAACTCTAATATTTTTCATTTTTAAACATTTGAACTCTTTAGAATGGTAGATTCAATCTCTCATATGTCGTCAAATTGTAAGATTGGGTCCCCTTTCTATGTATCAAAAAAGCCTAGGTCACTCAGTCCTATTGAAGAGGACATATACTATGCATATTCGGTGAATCTTTCCAAAAACAAATTGATTAGTTTATTGGATTATAAACTCTCATACTAAACCCAATGGACTAGTGATAACCAATCTCAGTAGACTTTTATGATTTATGTCAACCTACAAACGTGGCACCGTGGATTATGAAATGCATAACCCATGAAAGATGACAATCACGCGTAATGAAAATTTGGAATAACATTTGATAATTCAAACGTTAAGCAAGGGTTGGAGAATCGTTTACTAGACAAAAAGAAAAAAAGTATTTTCACAGTTTAATAACGATATTAATTAATTGCTCGACAAGAGTTAAGACTCTTGTTTTAAAGTCATCGAACGCGGTATTGAATCAACATTTCATTACATATTATTTGAACTGTGATTTTCCGAATTAAATAAGTGTTCTAGACAAAATGATTACTCTGCACAGTTGAAGTAACGTTTAGTACTCCCATCAAGACAAAATTTCAACATCAAAATGCTGGTTATTAATTTATTGGAAGCCAGTGTCATAAAAAGATTAAAATATGCTTTTCATGGTTTTTGATAATGAATAATTTTAAGAAAATTATAATACAACTTTTTAATTCCTTTTTTTTTTTTTCCTTTTATAAAAAATTAATTATTATTTTTTAATATTTTTATACAAATACTCTTAAATCATTCGTTAAAAAAAGCTATAGAAATATACGAGTATGAAGTTACGATTTTTGGATCATTCAAATGCGAGCATCATGAAAGAATGTTTAGCTAACGGGTCATGCAACTTTATGAATGTGGAATTTTAAGGATTCAGAGAAAGAGGTCAAAGAAGAAATGAAAATTGAAGTATTCCCATTGATCAAAATTGAAAAGGACTTGAAAAGCTTTAGGGAACACCCATCCAATTCCAAGTTGACGCGTTATCACAGTATTTTAGGCAAGGGAGTCAATACCGTACCGGAGGCTGTACCGGTTTGCCCAGCGGTACGGTATATTTCGGATACCGGTCAATACCGGTGTACCGTTTCGGGTTTACCGCTATTTTTTATATTTTTAAATAAATATATATATGTATGTGTGTGTATATATATTATAATAAATATAAAAGTTTACTATAAAACATTTCCTCAATTCAAAACTAATTATTCATAATTTTAGACTTTAGTATCAATTAAAAGAAAAAAAAAAACACACAATATAAAAAATAGAAAGCTTAAAAGTTACCATTGTATACTAAGAAAACAAATAATACTAATAAGTTAATACAAATAAGTTACCATTCTACCCTAACAAAAATTCAAAAATTACAAAACTTAAAAAAAAAATTAAAAAAAAAACTCTTTTCGGTACCGGCCGGTACGCCCGGTACCGGCCGGTATTGCCCGAAATTGGCCGGTATGGCCGGTACACGGCCGGTACGGCCGGTATTTAAACCGGTACGAAACATTGATGTTTCGATACCGGTATGCAACCGGTACGGCCGATACCGGTACGGTATCGACTTCTCTAATTTTAGGTACATAGTTAACTATAGACTAAACCAAATATCGTGAAAAAAGTTATATAAATCTATATTGTTTAGACTTTGCAATCAAGTGAACCACTCATTTTCGCATAAAAAAAAGAGAAAAAAGAAAAGTGAACCTTTCAATGAAAGAGAGGCTTTTTTTTTTCAGTCAAAAGCACCCCCAAAAAAAAAAGTTCAAGAAAACACACTGATTAAGGACTAGGCAGCCACGTTACTTTCACTACTTTACCTAGACGAAACAAGGGAAATCAATAATCATACAATTTTGGGAAAAATCAAGAGAATGTCAGCAACACCAGAACCTAAAATATTCAGAATGGGTTAACTTTGCAGAGGACAAGGCAATTAATGTTCTGCACGAAGACCCAATTAAAAATGACAATTATTTTTTTAATACACATTAATAGTCGGGCAAAATTTGGGAATAATACTCAAGTGCACTAGATTTGACACAATACATATGACAAATTTTGGACACATGTTAACATCGTGTTGGATTCATTGCATTGGAACACAAGACCCAAGCCGATTCCTGAAATTTCAACACCCCTCTGCTCAGCAAGCTAGGTTCCCCTCCAAATTCGGTTTCTGTGGTTAAAATATTAAAGAAATCTAATTTAGGCCAAATCACAAATTCCACTTTCTGTTATATGAATTTAATCAAGAACAATGTTTTTTTTTCTCATGAAGATGCTAGTTAGTTGAGAATAGCAGCTTCATTTAAAGAGATGCATTATGTTACATAACCATCAATATTATTTTCAATGGTATGTGCATGCACCATAGATTTCCAAAGGCAGATGAGGAAAGCCAATATTCTATGAGGAAGCTAAGCCACATTTTTCAAAACTTTGGTCTAGATCCTATTGCTTGAAATGTATATAATAAAGAAACTAAACTAAAGCCGTTTTTAAAAGAAGCTGTTTATAATTAGATAGGGATTGGTCTGCCTTCAACTCTCGAAACAGGTGGGAAATGGGAAGCACGACATAAAGAAATAGCATAATATAGATATATTCAATCATTTATGACAAAAAGGATAAATTTTATGTATGCACTAAAGTTTAGTGATAATGCGGCTGGATATAACACAATCCAACAGCTAAGAAAGGTTTTTCTTAAAAATAAAAATAAAAAATAAAAAATAAAAAATAAAAAAAAAAAACCCCTAAGAAAGTGATGTCGCAAAAACTTGAAGAAAGCAAACACGATACTTTCTTTGATGGACATAAACTAAATTGTTAGTTTTTGGGTAGTAAATCTCGAATCCATGAGGAGTTCCTTGAATCCACAAGGCAATAAACTGGAATTCAAATTTGACAAAAAATCTATATTTATTAATAATAATCTGATGGGTTTGGCTTATTTCCAATACTTTTTTAACTGGACATATCATTTTTTAAATATACACTGGCAAGTGGTAGTAGGTTTTAATCTCCACATTTTATTTAGTTAGTGGATGATATAACAGTTTCTCATTAAAATAAAATAAGATTCCAGTTAAAAAAGTACTGGAGGTAAGCCAAACTCTAATCTGATTTGCCTTTGACGACTACAACACATATAAATATTGAGAAAGTAAAACCCTAGGACTATTAGGAAATGTCTAAAACCTTAATTCGCACTAATTATGCGATTAGGTGACAAAATACCAAAATTTACCAAAAATGGCAAAATTGAGTTAAATGTAGAATCATAAACTATTGACTTTAAGGGTCATCCCAAAACAAACGAGATCTTATTCTGACTTTTGAGTAAAAAGTTATTAAGAAAATAAAAATTACTATTGTGGGGGAGAAAAGCCCAACCCAACTTATTGGGCCCAAGGCCCTATCCGAAGACCACTGTTCGTCCGAGGAGACCAGGACGCAGTCAGAGGCCCATGTGAAAGGAGAATGTCCGCAGATGAGTACGTGCACTGTCCGAGGAGATGCTCATACGTCCGAGGAGACCGATACCCTCGGACCCGACGGGGTTTTTGTCCGGCTCGTGTCAAGCGATCTGTTTGACGAGTGTCAAGGGAGAAAAGGGACCTCGGACACACAAGAAGGTGGCAGGAACAGAGAAATATCAAGGAGACAGACTTCAACCACCGCATTTAATGCACTGCACCTACCCTCCTGGCCGCATTTATGTGGAGAAGACCCCTGAACAGTGCATCCTCAGCTACCGCCACTCAAACAGGGCTAAAGGGGGAGTGTGATGGGACATGCACTCAAGTGGGCGCCCAGATGGTGAACAAGTGGACGGTGGAGATGTAGAAAGGCAGCACTATATAAGAGAGAGAGAGGTCTCTGATAAGGGGGATCGAAAATTAAGAGAGAAAAGAGCATATTATTTTACTGTAGCTCCAACATTTGTAACCTAAGTCTCTCAATGAAAATCACCTCCTCGGACGAGACATTCACCTCTGTCCGAGCACGTATTAGTTCAAATCTTCCTGTCATCAGTGCCGTTTAATACTGTTATTTTTCATTATTAGCCTAGCTCTTTCACCCACTCTCTACAAATTTATTGTTTTGGGTTCAGTGGGCTCCAAATCCACATCTCCTTGGGCTTGGGCTGCAGAATCTGACCCTACAATTGGCGCCGTCTGTGGGGAGAGCTTGTGCAAGAGTGAAACAACAGTTGACAATGGCAGAACAAAGTGAACAACAAGCAGAATCCAGGGCATCCCAACACGTGGACCGTTTTGGCAACTTAGAGAGGAGACAAAATCGTGAGGGCAGTGTGCACACTGTGCGCCTTAGCCAGAGCCAATCACAGAGCGGGAGTCACATGTCCCATGCAGAGAAGAACCGTGACTTGCAACTGGAAGTGGAAAAACTAAAGAGAGAGCTGCGACACGCGAAGAGGAAGCGGGCTTCCTCGTACTCTGAAGATGATCTTGATGACGAGCAAGACGTCTCTTATCAACACAAGTCCAAGACACCAGCTAGCGAGTCCTACACCTATGTAGAGGAGTCCCATCGTAAAAGGGAGCGTAGGAGCCCATCACGCGAGGACATGGAGAATGACGCCATGAACAGGGCTCTAAATCAGATATCTAGATCACCCTTCACGCGCAGGATAGAGGAGGCCAGGCTCCCTCGGCGCTTTAACCAGCCAACATTCACCGTCTACAATGGTAAAACTGACCCCGTGGAGCATGTGAGTCATTTTAACCAGAGGATGGCTGTCTACTCCAGAGATGAAGCTCTGATGTGCAAAGTTTTCCCTTCCAGTCTTGGGCCCGTTGCTATGAGATGGTTTGATGGTTTGAAGGCGGGCTCCATCAACTCCTTCAAAGAGCTCACTCAGGCAATCGGCTCCCGTTTTGTTACGTGCCGAAGAGTGGCCAGGCCTCTCTCTTCCCTGCTATCCTTGTCCATGCAGGAAGGCGAGTCCTTGAAGGCATATTCAGACAGATATTGGGAGATGTTCAATGAGGTGGAGGGCAACAACGATGCAATGGCCCTCAGCACGTTCAAGCTCGGCCTCCCTACTGACCACGGTTTGAGGGGATCCCTATCTGGCAAACCAGTCACAAACGTGCGTCAACTGATGGACCGCATAGAGAAGTATAAGAGGGTTGAAGAAGATCAGCAGCAGGGCAAGGGAAAGGATAAGATTATCCCTCCGGAGAGGAGAGATTCGCGGTCGGACCGGTACAATTACAATAAACCGCGGAGGGATTTTGCCGGACAATCAGGATCGATGAATCCTCAATCGGTCAACACCGTGTTCAAAGAGCCAGTGCATCAGGTCTTGTAAAAGATTAAGAATGAATCATTCTTCAGGTGGCCGAACAAGATGGTAGGAAACCCCGAGAGACGCAACCACAATCTCTACTGTCAGTACCATCAAGACCATGGGCATACAACGGAAGATTGTAGGAGTCTGTGGGATCACCTGGACCAGTTGGTCCGCGATGGTAAACTGAAACATCTTCTGCACCCCTCCAGCGGCCGAGGGCAGACAGGCTCGGGGCCACGCAGGGACGACCCCTCAAAGCCACCGCTTGGGACTATAAACGTCGTCTTCGCTGCGCCGGGGAGAACAAGATCCTGGCCTTTGAAAGTTATGTCAGTAGGCCGACCACCCGCAGGGGAGTCGAGCCGAGGGCTGAAGAGAGCTAGGTCTGGTGCCCCGCTGGTTATGGGATTCTCGGATGAGGACATGATCGGCACCATCCAACCCCATGATGATGCACTAGTCATCACCCTCAGAATAGGAGGGTACGATGTAAAGAGGGTGATGGTGGACCAGGGCAGTGCCGTGGAGATAATGTACCCGGACCTCTACAAAGGGCTAGGCCTAAAACCCCAGGACCTGACGCCGTACGATTCCCCCCTATTCACCTTTGAAGGAAGGCCTGTCATCCCGAAAGGCCGGATACGCTTGCTTGTGCAGTCCGGCTCCGAGGTTGTGGAGTTGGACTTTATCGTCGTGGACGCATATTCGCCCTACACGGCACTCGTAGGCAGACCTTGGATTCACGCACTTGGGGCTGTCCCCTCTACTTTGCACCAGAAGGTCAAATATCCATCAGGAGGACAGATACATGAAATCCGAGGAGACCAGTCTGTTGCTAGACAGTGCCTGGTAGCCGCCATTCAGCATGAGGCCCCGGCCGAGTCCTCGGACGTAGCTGTAAGGAATTTATAGCAACTACAGTCCTGGGGATTGCCCTTTGAAGAACCAGATGAAAGCGCTCGGTGTGAGGATCTGGCGAAAGTGATCATTGGAGATGATCCTGACAGGTTCTTTCAAGTCGGATCTCAGCTGCCTCTTCAAGAGAAGGAGGAGCTGGTAGAGTTCCTCAAGCAAAATCTCGACGTGTTTGCCTGGAGTGCTTACGAGGCCCCAGGGGTGGACCCGGAGTTCATATGCCATCATTTGAAGGTGAATCCACTGGTCACCCCCAAGCAGCAACCTATTCGGCGCCCATCCAAGGAGCATGCTGACGCAGTGAGGGACGAGGTGGCGAAACTCAAAGCAGCTGGGGCTATCAAAGAGGTTTTTTATCCCGAATGGTTAGCGAATACCGTGGTGGTGAAGAAGAAGAGTGGGAAGTGGCGAGTATGCGTTGACTTCACGGACCTGAATAGGGCATGCCCCAAAGACCCGTTCCCTATGCCGAAAATCGATCAGCTGGTTGATGCCACTGTCGGCCACCCTCGGATGAGCTTCCTGGACGCCTTCCAAGGCTACCACCAGATACCATTAGCCCTGGAGGACCAGAAGAAAACTGCTTTTGTCACCCCTATTGGCAACTACCACTATAAAGTGATGTCGTTCGGCCTGAAGAACGCGGGAGCTACCTACCAGAGGATGATGACGAGGATGTTCGAGCCACAGCTGGGCAAGAACATCGAGATTTACATAGATGACATGGTGGTGAAGAGCAAAGTTATAGCTGAGCATGTGAAAGACCTTGAAAGTACTTTTGAGGTCCTACGGAAATACAAGCTACGACTAAATGCCTCTAAGTGCTCGTTTGGGGTAGGATCCGGCAAGTTCTTGGGATACATGGTCACCCACAGAGGAATTGAGGTCAACCCCGATCAGATAAAGGCCATCAACAACCTCCGAGCTCCTCGGAATCCCAAGGAAGTTCAAAAACTGACCGGAATGACTGCTGCCCTCAATCGGTTCATCTCAAGATCCGCAGACAGGTGTCGGCCCTTTTTCTCTCTGCTCAACAAGTGGAAGGGATTCGAATGGACTGAGGAATGTGCTTTGGCGTTCCAGCAACTCAAGGATTACCTGTCTCGGCCACCAATCATGTCCAGTCCTGAGCCAGACGAGGTACTGTTCGCCTACATCGCTGTAGCTCCCTATGCGGTGAGCCTGGTGTTGATACGGTCAGACTCTGGTGTACAAAGGCCCGTCTATTACGTAAGCAAGTCGCTGCATGAGGCTGAGATTCGTTACTTGCCACTGGAGAAGGCCATCTTAGCAGTAGTGCTTGGCACACGGAAGCTACCTCACTACTTCCAAGCCCACACGGTGATCGTTCTCACACAACTCCCACTCAAAGCTATACTCCGAAGTGCCGATTACACTGGTCGGATTGCCAAGTGGGGTACAATCTTAGGGGCTTTCGATATAAGATATATGCCCCGCACATCGGTCAAGGGACAGGTCCTCGCAGATTTGGTGGCTGAGTTCACGGAGCCCCAGCTAGAAGAGGTGAAGCCCACGACGGGCATGGATGAAAAATCAGTTGGCATGGTCTCTCAACAGAATCCCTCCCATTGGGAAGTGTATGTCGATGGCGCGGCAAACCAAAGAGGCTCTGGAGTTGGACTGGTATTGATATCCCCCGAGAAAATCATTATCGAGAAATCATTAAGGCTGGACTTCTCGGCTACAAATAACGAAGCAGAGTATGAGGCCCTACTGATGGGGATGACTATGGTCCGCAAAATGGGTGGGAAGTCTGTGGAGTTGTTCTCGGACTCAAGATTGGTAGTAGGTCAAGTACAAGGCGAGTTCGAGGCAAAGGATGAAAGAATGCAGGGATACTTGGGTCGTGTTAAACATCTGCAATCAGAGTTCGAATTTTTCAGTTTGCTGCACATCCCCAGGAGTGGCAACTCACATGCTGACTCCTTGGCCACGCTGGCCACCTCTTCGGCACAGGACCTGCCGAGGGTCATCCTCGTCGAGGACCTGCACTGGCCTACAGAGACGAAGTCGGGGGGAGTCCAGGTTCACCAGATCAGGGCCGGGCCGTGCTGGATGGACCCGTTGATCAAATTTATCAAAGAAGACATATTGCCCGAAGAGAAGGGAGAAGCCGATAAAGTTCGGAGGAAGGCGACTAAGTTCTGGCTGTCCGAAGATCAGAAACTATACAAACGCTCCTATTCGGGACCATATTTGTTATGCGTACATCCCGAGGTGACTGAGACACTGCTAGAAGAGTTGCACGAAGGAATCTGTGGGAGCCACACCGGAGGCAGGTCCTTGGCTCACCGAGCCCTCACCCAAGGCTATTGGTGGCCTAACATGCAGAAGGAGGCACACGAATACGTCAAAAAGTGCGATCAATGTCAGCGCTTCGCTCCAAACATTCACCAGCCAGGGGGGAACCTCAATCCACTGTCTAGCCCATGGCCCTTTGCCCAGTGGGGCTTGGATATCGTGGGACCCTTCCCCAAAGCTGCAGGAAACAAGAAGTACCTCCTGGTCGGAACAGACTATTTCACCAAGTGGGTTGAAGCTGAGCCACTAGCCAATATCAGAGACGTTGATGTGCAAAAGTTCGTGTGGAAGAACATTGTCACACGGTTTGGGGTTCCTCACACCCTCATCTCGGACAACGGTTTACAGTTCGACAGCAAGGCGTTCAGGAATTACTGCAGCGAACTGGGAATTACAAACAGATACTCCACTCCAGCCTATCCCCAGGGTAATGGCCAAGCAGAAGCTTCCAACAAGGTCATACTGAACGGCTTAAAGAAGAGGCTAGATGATGCAAAGGGCAAATGGGTGGAAGAGTTGCCACATGTGCTTTGGGCTTACAGAACTACGCCCCGCAGGTCCACTAGAGAGACCCCTTTCTCGATGACCTATGGGGCTGAAGCTGTAATTCCTCTGGAAACAGGGTTCCCAACACTAAGGACTAGCTCATTCAGTCCAGCCGACAACGATGAGCAGCTACAGGAGAGCTTAGACTTGATTGAGGAAAGAAGGGAGAATGCAATGGTTCGGTTGGCACACTACCAACAAAAGCTCAGACAAGGCTACGACGCTAACGTGAAGCTGAGGCCTTTAGAGCCCGGTGATCTGGTGCTGAGGAAAGTTGTGGGCACCGCGAAGAACCCAGCTTGGGGAAAATTAGGACCCAATTGGGAAGGACCATATCGTATCACTTCGGGCGCTGGTATTGGAGCATATTTCTTAGAAGACCTGGATAGTCATGTAATCCCTCGCCCTTGGAATGTAAATAACCTCAAGAGGTACTTCTATTAATCAAGTCTTCTCTTCAATTGATATACCAATTCGCTGTGTGAAGTTTTCTCTCAAGTGTTTAAACTTAAATCCAATCATGCCTGTAGTCCTCGGACCAGATGATTAGGGTTAGTTAACACTCATTCACCGCTCTCTCAAGTGTTTAAACTTAAATCCAATCATGCCTGTAGTCCTCGGACCAGATGATTAGGGTTAGTTAACACTCATTCACCGCTCTCTCAAGTGTTTAAACTTAAATCCAATCATGCCTGTAGTCCTCGGACCAGATGATTAGGGTTAGTTAACACTCATTCGCCACCAGCTCAAGTGTTTAAACTTAAATCCAATCATGCCTGTAGTCCTCGGACCAGATGATTTGGGTTAGTTAGCACTCAGTTACGGTTCTATAGTGTTTAAACTTAAATCCAATCATGCCTGTAGTCCTCGGACCAGATGATTTGGGTTAGTTAGCACTCAGTTACGGTTCTAGTGTTTAAACTTAAATCCAATCATGCCTGTAGTCCTCGGACCAGATGATTTGGGTTAGTTAGCACTCAGTTACGGTTCTATAGTGTTTAAACTTAAATCCAATCATGCCTGTAGTCCTCGGACCAGATGATTTGGGTTAGTTAGCACTCAGTTACGGTTCTATAGTGTTTAAACTTAAATCCAATCATGCCTGTAGTCCTCGGACCAGATGATTTGGGTTAGTTAGCACTCAGTTGCGGTTCTAGTGTTTAAACTTAAATCCAGTCATGCCTGTAGTCCTCGGACCAGATGACTAGGGTTAGTTAACACCGATGCGGTTTGTGTTTAAACTTAAATCCAGCCATGCCTGCAGTCCTCGGACCAGATGACTAGGGTTAGTTAACACTCGAGTACATACGAATTCTATAATCCTTGAACCAAGCGACAGGTTAGTCAATACCCCCACGCGGCCCGTGTCACTGGGGCTTAGTGCTAAAACTCCTAATCGCGTTTAAATTGTTTCTAATTTATAAATGCTTCCCTTAGTTGTGTTTAGTTTGAAGCCGAGGAATAATGATTTATGTTTAACTTGAAAAGATATGCAAACCATCATTAACTCTTGCTAGGCCTATCCTTTTCAATATTAATTTTGGTTACTTACACCATAAGTATGATGTATCAAGCAGATTCATTTGCATTATTTGGTTACAAGTGCAATGTACAGTTGCATGTGACAGTAGTAATTAGTAAGGCAGGTATTTAAAACATCATAGACAAGTGAAAATCTATTTCATAAATAAAAGTATGGTTTACAATTCTTCGGATAAAACAAAAAAGGCACAGGCGCAAAAAGTAAAAGCCCTATACGTCTACTTTTTTGCTGAAGGAAGCACAGGGTCAGCAGCCTGGCCTATCCGAGCAGTTGCGTCAGGGGCTCGGTCCTTGGGCTCAGAAGGAATTTTCTCTTCGCCTGACCCTTGGCCTTTCTCTTGGGCTGGTTCAGTTGGCTTATCCTTGCCGCTTGGCTGACCAGTTTCCTTGCTTGCACCAAGAGTGAGTGGAGGAGCATGGCTGACCAAAGTTGGCTCCGAAGCCTCTGGAAGCTGTGGAACCGGAGGGAGATCAGTTCCTGGGAGCTCTCGGATATCAGGATCATAGTATACGCTCCCAGGCAGCCTCAGCTCCGAGTCGGCAGGGACTCCAGCTGCATCCAGGGCTTTGCCCCAACTTATGTTGCAGTAATCTCGGCTGACCGAGGCGAACTACTCTAGAAGCTGGGACGTGGCCGTCTCTACTCCCAGCTGGTAAGCTGTCTTCTTTTCAGCCTCGGTCGCCTCCTGGGCCAACTGGGCTTTCTCCTCGGCATATCGGACGCTGTCTTTGGCTCTTCGGAGTTCATCCCTTAGCCCGTTCACCAGCTCCCTCTCGGTCTTCAGATTGGCCTCTGCCGCCTTTAGCAACTTACGCTGGTCCTCAACCTGCTTTTCAACATTCTTTATCCCAGCGTCAAGGCTTTTCTTCTGGCTGGTCATCTCCGCGAGCTCCCCGGACAGACGGGTATAATCGTCCTTCAGTTGACCCAGAGATTTCTCCGCCTCGTCTCGGGAGCAGAACGCCGCCTGGGTTTCAAGGCGATTCTTCTTGTCCCACTCCTCGGCTACGTAAATCTGTTGAGTGACCTGCATGATGGAAACTCTAAAGGTCAAACGCAGAAAAATGGGAGAGGCAAAAATCAGTGAGTCAGCCGATCGGATTAAGGTTACTTACGATGGCTAAATCCCTCTTGAGGGATCGAAAGAGCTTTGCCTGGTTGAAGCGCCTGAAAGACTCCATGTCATGAGGGAGGAGAAGTGGTTGCTGCAGGGCCTCAGCAACGTAGCCGGCCCTCCCTCCATCATAGTTCCTGAGGGAGGTCTCCCAGAGGATTGGAGCGCCCTCCAACTCCAATTTTGGGGACCAAATCCGCGGTCCCCCTCCTCCTCGGCGCACCTCTGCCACTGTGCCCTCGTCTCGGCTTTCAGTAGACACAGCCCTGCGACTTCGGTTGTCCTGTGCCACCTTTTGCTGCTTGGCCCCCTTGGTTGGTGGCACCTGTTTTTCCTCAACCTCAGTGTGGGGCCTCTTCTTCTGCAGTTGTAGCATGGGTTTTAGGCTTGGGTCAGGGATCTGGGTAGGCGCCGGAGGAAGTGTCACAAGTGTCTTAGATGTCCCGGCATCTTTCGGGTCGGATTTTTTGCCTCTACCCTTCATCAAGTTCCTCAGATCCATATCTTCGTCCGAGGAGTCCTCTAAGTGAGTGGCTAACAAATTAAGCTGGGCGCCTGACTGCTCGTAGTCCTCTTCCTCAGCGTCTGAGATCTCTACCACCTGATTCACCCTTGAAGCTTCTCCCTCAAACTGAAATTCGTCTATCTGTTCTTCTAGCGAGGAAGTAGAAGAGCCAGCCCCCTCACCTTCAATCTCCTGTCCGAGGGGAGCTTGCTGGAGTGGTTGGATAAGGGGAGGTGCAGCTCGAGGAATTGGACGGGGTACAGGCTCAAGATCGTCTGGCGCCAAGAAGCCCTTCCGACCGACGTCGATACGCGCAAGACGATGATCTCCTTGGACGATTGCGTTGCCGACCGGTTAAAAACCCTTTGACTTCGCTTTATATCCAAGAATAAGGGGAGCAGATCGTAGTTGCCCGTCCTCGCTCACGAAGATCTCCGACCTTAAAAGGTAGTTGAGGGCAACGATATTCGTTAGGCTGAGCCGAGGAGAAACTTGGTTCTTATCTGTTGCAAGTAAAAAGATAAAATGGTTAGAAACTCAGAAATAGAGACCGAAGAGAAATCAAAGACAGTTAAAAGACGGGAGCCCTAAGCCTATGGTCAGTGCGCCTAAATCTACATGTCACACCTGGCTTCCCAGGCTTGGTTGGGCAACCAGGGCCGTTGCGCCAGGCGCCCGAGACGATCACATAGTCGTCTTTCATCCCTTTGTTGGATTTGGGAAGGCAGGAAATGAGCCTGACAACATCCGACCGGGATTTTAAGTAGTACCCAGCATCTCGCTGGCTATGGCATTCGTACATATGTACCACGTCAAGCCAGGTGAGTCCCAACCCCAAATGGCGCTCAAGGTCCTCAATCGCTCCTAGGATCCTAAACATGTTGGGCGCGCACTGCCAGGGAGTAAGTCTATGGTTCCGAAGGTAGGCAGTGGTGATGGGACCCATGGGGATTGTCATTCCCCCTTCTTTGAAGGCGATGAGGGGGATAACCACCTCTACCGTCTCCCGGTCTGTTAGTATTTTTTCTGGGGGGCAATACCTCACGCCCACGTTAGGGGGTATGCGGTACGCGGTCCTAAACGCCTCTATTTGCTCAGGGCTATCCATCATGTACTCGAGTTTCCCCATGGAACTTAAGTGAAACGGTTGGCCGAAGAGAAAACTAAAAGATTCGGTGGGCGACGACTTACAAGGGTCAGACCGGAGAAGCGACGGCAGGCTCGTAGGAGGACTCGTGAGGATTCTGAGTAAGATTGGCACCGGCGACTGAGAGATTCGGACGGAGAGATTTGGACGGAGTGAGGCGTCTGTTCTTGCTGGAGCGTCTGAAGATGGAAAAGTGAGGAGGAAATGATTTCCTCTGAAGCTTTATACGGGGTCAAGCGAAGGGTCAGGGGCACTCCCGCCCAAATTTTGAAGAAAAAAACCACAGCCATTGGATCAATCAGCCACCGTTGGATACGAAGGACAAAACGTCACCTGGTGCAGTTAATGCAGTGCTTTGGGAATAAGGAAACCGCAGCGGCATTAATGAGGCGTCTGCTCCCACGTTCACACACGTGCCAGCTCGGTTGTGCGTGTTTCCAAGCTTTTGCTCCGTGGCAAGTCAAAATCCCACTTTTCCTCCTCGGATGCGAGGGAAAAACTACAATTTTGAGGGGCTATTGTGGGGGAGAAAAGCCCAGCCCAACTTATTGGGCCTAAGGCCCTATCCGAGGAACACTGTTAGTCCGAGGAGACCAGGACGCAGTCAAAGGCCCATGTGAAAGGAAAATGTCCGCAGATGAGTACGTGCACTGTCCGAGGAGATGCTCATTCGTCCGAGGAGACCGATACCCTCGGACCTGACGGGGTTTTTGTCCGGCTCGTGTCAAGCGACCTGTTTGACAAGTGTCAAGGGAGAGAAGGGACCTCGGACACGCAAGAAGATGGCAGGAACAGAGAAATATCAAGGAGACAGACTTCAACCACCGCATTTAATGCACTGCACCTGCCCCCCTGGCCGCATTAATGTGGAGAAGACCCCTGAACAGTGCATCCCCAGCTACCGCCACTCAGACAGGGCTAAAAGGGGAGTGTGATGGGACATGCACTCAAGTGGGCGCCCGGATGATGAACAAGTGGACGGTGGAGATGCAGGAAGGCAGCACTATATAAGAGAGAGAGGGGTCTCTGATAAGGGGATCGAAAATGAAGAGAGAAAAGAGCATATTATTTTACTGTAGCTCCAACATTTGTAACCTAAGTCCATCAATGAAAATCACCTCCTCGGACGAGACATTCACCTCTGTCCGAGCACGTATTAGTTCAAATCTTTCTATCATCAGTGCCGTTTAATACTGTTA
Organism: Quercus aquifolioides; assembly: GCA_019022515.1. NCBI lineage: Eukaryota > Viridiplantae > Streptophyta > Magnoliopsida > Fagales > Fagaceae > Quercus > Quercus aquifolioides. Next base: position 41,174,044 of record CM032326.1, read on the forward strand.
TTTTTCATTATTAGCCTAGCTCTTTCACCCACTCTCTACAAATTTATTATTTTGGGTTCAGTGGGCTCCAAATCCACATCTCCTTGGGCTTGGGCTGCAGAATCTGACCCTACAACTATAAACGGAAAAATCACAATTTTCGGGGACCTAATTGGAGGAATTCGCCATTTTCAAGAGTACCTCGTGACAAAGCGACGACTATTGCTCAGAAGGCCGTTTCACTTCAACCTGCCAAATTTCATGCGATTCCAACTTTAAGATCCATGATTTCTACTAGTGTCTTTTTGTCTTGTGCGACAATTTCAGATGTGCGTGAGAGTCTAGAATGTCTGTTCTACATTAGTAAGATTCTTGTTTATACCGTTTAGTTTGGTTTTCTTAGCCGATGATGAATGAGCTGTAACGCAAGAAACACTAATCAAGAAAAAAAAATCGCAAATTGTATTACTATATAAAAAAAAGTACACATTAGAGTATTCTTATCAAGTGTGCTGTGCCAAATGCCATTTTACCACATCAAAACCTACTTTATCAATTTTAATACATCATTTTACAATTTAACGTTCATCACATCTTCTATTTTTCAATTCTATACATTAAAATAATATATACAAATATTAAAATAACATTAAAAAACCAACCATATAAATGTATTCCCACCGTCACTCCCACCAACTCACTGCCACCCCCACCACTGATACAAACCCACCATCACATCTCACCATTGTTACAAACCCATTACCACCAACCAAAATCAACCAACCACTATTATAAACATTGCCATAAGCACCGAGAGAGAGAGAGAGAGGCGAGGTGGAGAGAGGAGACGTTGGCGGCTCTAGGCAAGATCGGCAGCTCCAGGTGAGGCGGCTTTAGGCGAGATCAACTTCAGTGGCTTGAGGTGGCTTTAGGCAAGATCGGCTTTAGGTGGCATTAGGTGAGATCGGCTTCAGGCAACTTCAGGTGAGATCGGTTTCAACGGCTTGAGGTGGTTTTAGGCGAGATCGGCTTCAGGCGGCTTGAGGATGAGAGATGAAGAGAATTAGAGTGAAAAGGGAGCTCTGGAGGATGACTATGGCTCCAAACAAGATCGTTGGCTTCGGCGAGATCAGTGGCAAGATTGGCGAGAGAGAAGAAATGGCAGGTAGAGAGAAAAAAATCCAGATGAGAGAAAAGAGAGAGAGAGAGAGAGAGAGTCTGAGCAAATATATGAGAGAGAAACGGTCAGTGAATAAACAAATAATAAAATATTTTGCAACATGCTACAGTGCGGTTCCATTTATGAAACCACACTGTAGCATGTTGCAAAAAATTTTGAGATTTGGAACATCTCATGAAGCTTGAATATTGGTGTTTGGTGTGTCAAATGCCAAATATTTGGCATTTAACACACCTGATGATAATGCTCTTATAAGAAATATTTAATAAACTCAGTAAGCCACATGTTCATTATAACTTTGACTACATATCATTAATGAGTCATGAAATATGTTATCTAACTTAATGAAGTAAATAGAAATAGGAGTTTTTCTACGACAAGTCCAGGCATTAAAATAGAAAAAAAAAAAAAATTTGACCCTGCAAATCTTGACGGGCTTTTGAGCTTGAAAAGATAAGACCCGTTTGATAATGTTGTTCTAGTAACATTGTTTAAGTGTTGTGAAAATACGTATAGATAAAAAAGAGTCGTAGAAATACGTGTTGTGTTGCAGGCTAATTATATAGTCTTCTCTTTGGTAATAACTACAAGTCAACAATTTGTTAAATATAAACCACAACTTCTCCTCTCTAACAAGTTATATATATATATATATAGGGAGAGAGAGAGAGAGAGAGAGAGAGAGAAATATTCAACTTATGGCATTCGTTTTTGTGATTTTTACTCTTTACCATTAGACCAGACACCAATCGAATTTTAGTATAGATAGGGATCCATAAGAATATATTAATAGTATTAAATTTCAAAAATGACAAATGAAAGATAATGTCATATACTCCTTATCTCTTTTCATTTTTTTTGGGGCTAAGTGTTTTATTTTCTATTTGATTTAACCATGAATAATTACTTTATTCGTGAGACCAATGAGGACCTATGCTATGAGAGATTGTGTTTATCATAAATCAGATGATACAAAGTGTGTAAGTTCATGGATTCATATCATCACGCAATGGTGCATGAATGGGTAAGATTGAAGGTTAAAAAATTCATATTTCATCTTAAAACTAGGATAAATTTTCTTTTCATTTTTTACTTTTTTACATTTCTAACTATTCACGAGTACAGAGAACCCCCTCAATTTAACACTGTTAAGATCCACCATCGTTGATTCCCCCACCCAAAAAATAAAATAAAATAAAATCCACCATAGTTAAACACAAAATTGGACATACTGGTTGAAGAGAGAGAGAGAGAGAGAGGTTAATATACCTGCCCATCTCCTTGCCCAATGGCCTGCTTTTGTTTCTTTGGTAGGCTAGTTCCCATCTCCAATCTGCTTCTTTCTGTGGTGAAATCTTTAGATAGAGATGGTTTCAGCCCAAACTTATTTGTTTTTTTTCCCTGTTTTGGATTGTGTAAAAAGTATTTACTTAGAGAGAGAGAGAGAGAGAGAGAGCAAAGTCATAAACAGTCAAACACCACCAAATTCCCAGGGATGTTTTGTCTAAACAATTATGAAAATGATAATGAAAATTTGTGTCCCTGTCAACACTAGGTGAATGTTAAAATGCGATATTCTCAAGGATGTTTACTCCGACCACTCGCTTTGGGCAAAGAAGAACTAAAACAATATGAATAGCCATTGATTAACTAGGTCATTAATGTAAGATATCATATAGAATTAGAATTCACAGAAACATTGATCCTTCCTAATTATTATTCTAAGAATGTCCACTACACAAAAGGTTGACCAGTACACAAAAGGTTATATTGCTCGAGTAAAGAACAAGTACTTTAAAAATAACTCTTTAAGAATGGTAAGATCAAATCTTGCATATGCTTGTCTTTGTTTATCTAGTCTCTACCCACCCCACCCCCTTGTCCTCAAAATGTATAGATGAGTGGAATGAAATTTTGGTCCAAATATCACGCCATTCAGTACTATTAAAAAAGACATTAATTACTTCAATATAACCAAATAAAATCAATCGTTGGGTTATAAACTCTCATACTTAACCCAAGCAGGTTAGTTAGAGGAGCTAGAGTTGCTAATTTGAACAATTAAGTAATGCGAGCTAATTTAAAGTTATCTATTTATACTATCTATAAAAGAATTCCATTCTTTGAACTGGACTTTTATGTGATTTAGAAATACTCCTAAACCTTAGATTTAAAAGGGAAAAAACTTGAGGACAACCCGATAGAAATATATCTCCAATTCCATTTAAAATACCTACAAAATATGATACTTTCTTACTAATCCATATCTTCAAAACAAACTTATCCAAAATTAAGGTTTTCTAAAAAAAAAAAATTATGACACTAGAAGCGCGTGTGTTGAGGCTAGTAATCTCTATTTTCTTTATTATTCGATAAGTAGTAATAAGATATTTGAATTTTTAATGTTTAAGTTGGAAACACTTCATTAAGCTATAAAACTCTTGATGATATTATAAAATGATTAATAAATAACCAATACTTATATAAATGAAATTCATAGATTATGAAAGTTCAAATAGCGTTTAAACCACTATGAACGTTTAGACCCCCAATTACAAAATATCAATTCAAGCTTATTATCAAACAATAAATGTGCGGAACATGAACATAAGCTGATGATAGAATTGATAAACAATCTAAACCAATTTAAAATCACATCCACAGCAGATAATAAATGGTAAAGATTAAGGGAAGAGAGATGCAAACACAAAGACAACACGATGATGTGTTATCGAAGAGGAAACCGAAGCTCTCGGCGTAAAACCTCTCCGCCGCTCTCCAAGCGGTCAATAATCCACTAGAAAATGTAATTGGGATACATGAACAACAACAAACCCTCCAAGCCTAATCTACCAAGGTACCTAAGCCCTCCAAGCTTCTTGCTCCAACGAGGTTGCGTCGAACCTTTTTCTTCTCTAGCTTACCGGATTCCGCTATAGCCCATAGCATCAACCAATAACCATTGGTCCCTTCCAAACTGCTTCCCTAAGCACCAAAAGACCTTCTCACAAACGTGGGTGTGGTGAGAAAAAGATTTGGTTAAGAACCTCTCAAGGATGTATCAATGGAGAGGAAGAGAATAGAGGAATTTGAAGAGTCTCTTAGATGAAGATTGTAGATGAATCAATCTTATTTTTCTCTAGAGTTTCTCTCTCAAAATTCTCTTTGGAAGCTCTCTCATTTCGTGGGAATAAAGGTCTATATATAGTGGGGTGAGAAAGGAATGCGAAGAGTCAGTTTTTCCCAAACAGGACTGGTTGACCGCTTGGCCTCGCGACTTGACTGAGTCGCGAGTTCAAGCCGCGAGATAACAGAATGGCCAGACTAGACTTTTTGTCCTGTAGTGCTCCAGCTGGCGCGACTGTTCATCTTCTCGTACGCTTCACTCATGTGCTGTATTTGGCGGCTTGCCAATCGTGAGTCACCTACAAGTTCCAGCCATGAATCCCTACATCTTGCACAAACTTGAGCATTTCTTTACACTCTCTTACACACTACCCTTACATGAATCCCACCTAAATACAGGGTTTCTAAGTGCTGAAATTTGTACGCTTCACTCATGTGCTGTATTTGGCGGCTTGCCAGTCATGAGTCACCCGCGAGTTCCAGCCGTGAATCCCTACATCTTGCACAAACTTGAGCATTTCTTTACACTCTCTTACACACTACTCTTACATGAATCCCACCTAAATACAAGGTTTCTAAGTGCTGAAATACAAGCAAATTGGCACGAAATAAAGTCAACAAGATGGTTGATTACATTCAACCTTACAATCTCCCCCTTTGGCTATTCCGTGACAAAACCCTACAATAAACTCTAGACTTAACGTGTGAATTGGGAACAGTTGAAAAACTCATTCACACCTAACTCTAGAATCTGTGAAACTCTTGAACCATAAGACCAAATATCTCCTGAAACACAACAACACAATAAGTTCATTGTATGCAGAAAACTTGTAATGCATATGGAACAAGCACAATGCGATCAAGAAAAATGGAAAAAAGACATAGACCATGACTTGACCAAACAAGAACAATCACTTATACAAAGTGATCATAATGCTCATTCATATAAGGAATGAACATCCAGGCATGCAAGCTAATAAGCTTATTTGCAAAGTATTATTTGCATGTCCAACACTCAACCAATGCATAAAACATACATGCATCTAGGAACAAAATCCTACAAGGGCACAAGAGTGGTGTACTTAAAGAAAATGCATGACATTTAACATCAAGTACTTAAGCTACACAGCATGGGTACATAAACCTTAAAAGCTTACAAAAGCAACAGGTACAAATATAAAGTACTTCTCTTATCATATCACTCCCCCTATCATGAATCATAGGAGTTGCGATGAACTTGGAACATATATACCTGTAACCTGAAACACTTGCACAAAACACATTAGACCCTCAAGGTAAAGCAAGTAATAAACGGACAAGTATAATGTAACAAGTAAAATTGTGATCAAGAACATGATGTGAAACATGTGAGCAACTTAATCAAACACCAAACACCAAGACAAAGTTTTCTTATTAACACAATGTTTTCTTCCCCTTGGTATATGCATCTCCCCTATGTAATATCTCTCCCCTTACAAATGTGCACGAGAAATAGAATTTCTCCCCCTAAGAATGTGCACAAGGGTCATATAGAAGTGACAAAAACTCACCAGTATACTTTCTAGAGTATACTCTCCCCCTTTTTGTCAGGAATAGACAAAGGCTTAAGAAGAAACGAGGGCAAGAGATGAGAGAATGATGCATGAGGGATGCAAGATGAAAGAGAAAATGAAGCTCAAACCTAAGACAAAAACAAAATGCTACAAAGTATAAGGTAAACAGGACATGCTAGGATGAAGAAACAAGGTATAGACCAATGCATGACAAGGGTAGCAAAGGTGTGTGCAAGAGGTGGTTATGTGCAATGCATAGAAAATGCTCGTGTGGGACAAGGTGTGTTAAATACACAACCAATGAACCAAAAATGTTCCTAATGAGGAAACATGAGAAACCCCAAGGTTTAGTACTCATCGGAGTCCAAACAAGCGAGAAAATGTCTAAGAGGCATTTTATCAAATACCTAACATGCATATTATGAACAACAATGTAAAACAATGCATGAGCAACATGAAAACCACCCTTAATACATGCTCTTTTTGCCACAATGGGCCAACATCCAAAGCAAATCAACAAAAGAAACCAATCCTATAAAAAAAATTTGAGAAAAAATTAAGTTTTCCTAACCCTTATGATGAAAATCCCAACCAAAAGTACAAAACTCTCCAAAACATAATCTAAGGATCCAAAACGATGGAAAGAGTTTAAAATTACCTTAGAGATGTTAATGGAATGAAAAACCATTCAAATTGATTGGGTTTTGATATAAAAATATTGAAAGAGGGGTTTAAGAGAGGATGGGAGAGGTTTAAAACAAGTTTCCCACGAAAAAGCTCTTTAAAAAGCTGATTCTGAGCATTTCGCGACTGGGCGAGTCGCGAGTGAGTCGCCAAAACCTTCTGTGTAAACTCGTGACTGGAGCTCGCGGCTTGCAAGTTGCCAAAACAAGTAGCCAAAACTCGCAACTTGGACTAGCAGCTTGCAAGTCACCAGAATAAGTTGCCAAAAATTCTGACACTTGTTTTTCAACCCAGAACATGTTTAAACTATGAAAAACAAAGTAAGAACTAAACATGAACACAAAGAGTGATAAAAATCACTTCCTAAAACATATAAATTGATCAAAAATCTTTTTAGATTGATCCATATAAATTTGAGCACACACACATCACATTTAAACAAGTACAATCGAACAAATGAATAAGGCATTCATTGAACATTAGGCATGTGTGTTGTGTGTGTGTATCAAGTGTGGAATAGTCCTTAGTCTAGAATGAAGTTTCAATGATCAATTCAATCAAGTCATACACAACTTATACTAAGTCGAGTGGTCTATCTCAATTATAGAAATGAACATATATGACTTCCCACAAAAAAAAGATTACATATCTTTGAAGCTTTTCATTTGGCTTCTTTACAAATCAAAACATTTGATCATTTTGAATCAATACATCTCATTTTGAGATCGATGCTTGAAATTTTTTATATTTCAATTTGATGAACAAGCCTTTGGCTTTTTGGGCGTCATACATATTCATAAAAGTTGCTTTCTCTTTTTCCTAGTCAAATACTAGTATGTGCGACGGCTTTTGCAGCTCATTATCTCTTTTCATTTTGAGATTTGCATTTGTTGAGCTCTTTAAGCAATAAAAATAAAAGAGTGGGAAGATATATAGGTACAAGTCTATACATGTATCAAAACCAACATGACTATTGACAAATTATTCATAACAAGCTTGAAGATCAATTTACAACAATCACACATAGATGTCAAGATTTTTCCCACAAAGATATAAGTGCATAAAGAACAAGCTAAGCTCGTAAATGCACAAAGCCATAAGTACAAAGGTACAAGGCAAAACTCACATGTGATATGTGCTCAAACATATACGATCAAACTTTTTGAATTTTTCACTTTTTATGTGGTTTTGGATTTTTACTCACACAAAACAAAGACATAAAAGTAAGATCAAAAACAAAAACAAACCAATGCAAAAAAAAAAAAAAAAATGCATGATGCACAAATGCATGATGATGAAGCATCTAATGCATGAAGGTCCTACAAAGATCAAAAGAATTAAATCAAGGACCAAAAAAGCAAAAGCTCAACCATAGGAAGCCTTCCTCATCCAAACGGAACAATTGTTTGGAATGAGTGTCTCAAGAGAAGTGAGATGAGGGTTGAAAGAACGAGAACCAGAGATGCACATAGTCAAGGAGTTAAGAGCATTAAACACTTTCTTTAACAACATGCTATTATCACTCAAATCCGGTTTACCCCTTTTAGCACAACTTCCAAGAAGCTTAAGTTTCTCTTTTCTTTTGATTATTTTAAAAGTATGAAACTTAGAGCATTGAGGTCTTAGATGACCAAAGACACCACAATGGTCACAAACAATGCGTTTAGGTCTACTAGGCTTTTTGGGAAGGGATCTAGCAACATGGTTTTGTTCTCTCTTCAACTTATGACATTGAGGTCTTATATGACCAATCACACCACAATGGTAGCAAGTTGGAACAAACTTAGATCCATCCGAAGCCATAGGTTGAGACCAAAACGAAGGCTTTGACTTAATAGACTTTCTCTCCACCTTTTGATTTCTTTTATGTGGAGGAATGTACACCGATTTGTCATTTGAGGTAGAACACACAATAGGCACAAAATCGGATACCACAACATGATTGCAACATATATTTTCATCCTTTTTAACAATAGGTTTAGCAATCAAACACTTGGCATGCATCTTGAGAGATTCATTTTCACATTTTAGCTCATCAACAAGTTTGTTAGGCAAAACAAGTTTAGCATCCAAGTCCATATTCAAACATTCAAACTCTTTCAGCTTTTGAAGAGAAATTTAAGTAAGTTTCTTATATTTTTCAACCAATTTGTTGGATTCTTTGAGCTTAGCAATCAAATCATCATTTTCACAAAATAACTTGCTCAAATTCTTTTGAAACTTCTTAGCATTTTTCTTCAAGGGTTTGATGTTAGGAATATCAACAGCATCCAAAGGTTCATGTAACATAGCATCACGGTCACGATGATTATCACTCATAGAGGCATTTTCACAAACACGTGACATGTTACATTCATCACCAACCAAATCATACAAAGAGGCATACAAAGCACAATCCATGGCAAATAACACAAGGGGTCAAGGATCACACTTAGATATTTAAACCACAACAAGTGTACCCGCTCTGATACCAATTGAAAGTTCAAATAGCGTTGAAAACACTATGAACGTTTACACCCCCAATTACAAAATATCAATTCAAGCTTATTATCAAACAATAAATGTGCGGAACATGAACATAAGCTAATGACAAAATTGATAAACAATCTAAACCAATTTAAAATCACATCCACAACAGATAATAATGGTAAAGATTAAGGGAAGAGAGATGCAAACACAAAGACAACACGACGATGTGTTATCGAAGAGGAAACCAAAACCCTCGGCGTAAAACCTCTCCGCTGCCCTCTAAGCGGTCAATAATCCACTAGAAAATGTAATTGAGATACATGAACAATAATAGACCCTCCAAGCCTAATCTACCCAGGTATCTAAGCCCTCCAAGCTTCTTGCTCCAATGAGGTTGCGCCGAACCTTTTTCTTCTCTAGCTTACCGGATTCCGCTATAGCCCATAGCATCAGCCAATAACCATTGGTCCTTTACAAACTGCTTCCCTAAGCACAAAGACCTTCTCACAGACGTGGGTGTGGTGAGAAAAAGGTTTGGTCAAGAACCTCTCAAGGATGTATCAATGGAGAGGAAGAGAGTAGAGGAATTTGAAAAGTCTCTTAGATGAAGATTGTAGATGAATCAATCTTTTTTTTTTTTTCTAGGGTTTCTCTCTCAAAATTCTCTCTGGAAGCTCTCTCATTTCGTGGGTGGAAGGGTCTATATCTAGTGGGGTGAGAAAGAAATGCAAAGTGTCAGTTTTTCCCAAATAAGGCTGGTTGGCAGCTTGGCCTCGCGACTTGATTGAGTCGCGAGTTCAAGCCGCGAGATCACAGAACGGACAGACTGGACTTTTTGTCCAGTAGTGCTCCAGCTGGCGCGACTGTTCATCTTCTCGCCCGCTTCACTCGTGTGCTGTATTTGATGGCTTGCCAGTCGCGCGTCACCCGCGAGTTCCAGCCGCGAATCCCTGCATCTTGCACAAACTTGAGCATTTCTTCACACTCTCTCACACACTACCTGTACATGAATCCCACCTAAATACAGGGTTTCTAAGTGTTGAAATACAAGCAAATTGGCACGGAATAAAGCCAACAAAATGGTTGATTAAATTCAACTTTACAGATTATGTATAAAAAGTTGTAGAAACTAAGCAACTGATTCTATTTCTACGATTCTCAAAAAAAATAAATAAATAAGAAAAAAAAAATTGCTCTTCTAACAAACAATACTAAACTATATATTGTTTAAAATGCCATTATGTCTAATTACTTGTATTACTCTGAAAGGAATCATTAACATCGTTTTTATTAAAAAAGAAAATAAAAATCATGTTGTTTCAAAAGATGTCAACCAATGGGACGGTGGTGCGGCTTGGCTGGGCCCTACCCTCTTAACACCATTTTTACTCCGCCAACCATGGAATTTTGCTGAGTAGGAAGTGTGTACTTCGGAGGCCATGATTGCTGATTGGATGACATGCACGCGTTATTTTGGAATTTGGGGATAAAGTTTTTCATATTTCAAACCCATATAATTATGTGTGTTGGTTGAACTATCAACTATGTTCGTTTTCTCCAAAAAAAAAAAAAAAAAAAAAAAGTTCGTTTATATATATATATCTATCATGTCCATGATCGAATGAAAAGTACATTATAATTGACTATATTTGAAACACAGGGGTTTTTTTTTTTTTTTTTGGACATTGAAACACAGGAGTTAACATCTACGCGGTATTGAATTAACATATTATAAATATTATTTGAGGTGTGTGACTGTGATTGACAGGATAAAATAAAATAAGCATTGGTCCTAGATAAAATAATTATATAAACACAAAACAAAATCTAAAAGTTGTTTTTTTGGATAAATAAAAATTATATGAAGTGGAAAGAAAGGGGGGAGGGTCCTAGAGAAAATTTCACAATCAAGCTAAGCATATCATTTCCTTCTCAAAAAAAGAAAAGAAAAGAAAAGAAAAAAGTTAAGCATATCATTTATTCAAGATTGTTAGGTTTGTTTTCGGCCTGTGTGTTTCCTAAAGGGTTTTGATGCCCTTAAGAGGGATAAGGTTAATTATAAGTTTTATTTATTTTTGAATCTTTGCCTAGCAAAAAAGGGGAGCTATGGTTCAGCCAAATGACAAGAAGATTAAAAAATGTTTACATTTTTAACTTTTTACATTTATTTAATTTTTTTTCAATCGTCCTCTCTCACACTAGAGGTGGTATTACAATAGCCTTAGCTATTGCACCGGATCAAAATCTTGTTTTTTGTTTTGTTTTTTGTTTGTTTGTTTTTTAAATTTTGGAAGGGGGGAAACTTGCTTTATTAAACTAAAGCCAAAATTACATTATTTTGAAGAAAACTACATAAAAAAGGAGGGTCTTCAATCCACATTAATATCACACACACAGAGAGGAGATAATTCAGCCCTTTTAACATTTCGCTGCAATACTATTGCAAGACCAAAAGTGAAAAAAAGTTAATAATTGTGGGGGGTGAAATTCTCAACTTAACGTATTGGGCCCAAGGCCCTATTTGAGGATCACTGTTTGTCCGAAGAGGTGAAAAACACGCAGTTGGAAGCTCACGTGAAAGGAGCACGTCTGGAGAGGAGCACGGGCGTGATCCGAGGAGATGTTCAATTGTCCGAGGAGTCCAATATCCTCGGATCCGAAGAGGCTGGGCCCAACAGGTGTCTGGGAAGCTCAGGTAATCCCCCTGACAAATATGACTACGGGGATGAACCTCGGACACGCATGAGGATAACAAGATCAGAGAAATATTTAGGAGACAGACTTCAACCACCGCATTAAATGCACTGCATCTACCCCCCTGGCCGCATTAATGTGGAGAAGACACCTGAACAGTGCACTCTCAGCTACCGCCACTCACACAAGGCTAAAGATGGTGCATGATGGGACATGCACTCAAGTGGGCGCCTAGATGACGAACAAGTGGACGGTGAAGATGAAGGAGGAAGGTGCTATATAAGAGAGAGATGTCTCTGATAGAAGGGGAGGAAAATCAGAAGGAGAAAAGAGTGTACTCCATTACTGTAGCTCCAAGAATTGTAACCCAAGTTTATGAATGAAAAACACCTCTTCGGACGTTGCATTTACATCTGTCCGAACACATATTAATACAAATTCATCCACAAACATTGCTGTTTAATACTGTTATTTCATTGTTAGTCTAGCTCTTTCACCCACTCTCTACAAATTTATTGTCTTGGGTTCAGTGGGCTCAAAATCCATACTTTCTTGAGCTTGGGCTGTAAAAATTGACCCCACAATAATAATTAATTAATTAATAAAAAAAAAAAAAGAACACAGCAACACCAGCATTATTCATATTGGGTGACTTTGCGAAGGAGAAGAGAGTATCATTTAGTAGAGCACCAGCCAAAGAGAGCAGAGATGAGGACCAAACTGAAACAAGTTGAATTGGTGCTTTGTAATCGCTCACCTTAAAAAAGATAGTGTCCCTAATGTGCTGACCTAAACACCTTGTGTCCACATGCCCTTTGTGCCCAAACATGGTGCCATAGTGGTCCATGAGATATCACATCAAGCTGCCTCCTGAACAGGTAGGTGATGAGTGATGACAAATCTAAAGGCTTATTTTTACACCCCAAAAAAGAAGCTGATTGTTCATGGCTTCATATCACTAGAGAATAAGTGACAATATGACCTACCACTTTGTATTTTCAGGTGAAGTCTCAAGGCTAGCTATAACCATATCAAAGTGTGAAGTGAGTCTATGAACTACCCTCCCATTCATTCCAAAGAGTATCAATATGTTATGGGCGAAAAGTTTTAATTCAATTATTCTTTATGAGAAATTATTAGGTATATATTGACATAGAGTGGAGTATACTCCCGGAATACCTAATAATAACCCATTTTTAAGATAAAAAATACATAAATTCAATTCAATGAGGGCATACGAGAGCCTATCAAAAAAAAAAATGCAGCCAATGAGAGGCTGCCTTTCTCATAATCAGAGATTTAGATGATACAAAGTTCATGGATGATATTTAATGTTTATACTCTTTATCTTTCATTGATTCATATATATTTGGGGCTGTGTGTTTTATTTTCTAGTATTTGATTTAACGATGAAGGATTGCTTTATTCGTGAGACCAATATGGGCCTATGAAAGGTTTCGTTTCTCATAAATCAGATGATACAAATTCTGACATAGTTGTTAAGGGTGTCCATCCTTTTGAAGAGAGAGAGAGAGAAGTTACAAACAGTCAAACACCATCAAATTCCCAGATTCAAAGGTGCCTGATACTCCATAAATGTATCATTCAAGTCATTCCCTTCAAAAAAAAGAATGAAAATCACAATATCCAATCCAACCACGACCACGTAGAACACCAAAGCCATATTTGATATTCCCATTAAATTCAAAGAACCTCTCTCTCTTTCTTTCTCTCTCAAAAATATTCTTTGGAAAATAGAGGACTCCAAAAATTTAAAAATAAAAACCAAGCAACAATATTTTAGTAATTCAGAACATTTTCATGGTTTTACTTACAAAAGAAGAAAATCCAACCTCAACTACCACAACATTTCCACAAAACTTAGTCAGACACCCAATTTCACAAACCGTCTCCTATAATCCAAAATTACCAGAAACTAATAGTAAAGAAGAAATCGAAAACACATAAACGTCGTCACTGTTATTAATCAATCATATATCTGCGCTATAACTTAAATAGTACAAAAACTATTCACATCACATGTACCCAATTCACAAAATTCGCTTCTTTCGAATCCTTCAAAACCCAACCCTCCTCCGTTTGGACCATTTTCTTCTTTAAAAACAATCAATCTGAAGGGAAAAGCAACCAAAAAATGAAAAAAAAAATATTTAAAAAAAAAGGAAAACAATAGAAGTAGCCTATAATAGACACTGATAATCAAGGCAGCAAAAGTTGGGTTTGTTGTGAACAAGATACATGAGCGTGGTTGATCATCGTTAATGTGGGGCATCAGAATTGTAGCCACTTGAAGGAACTGCAGGGGTTGTTGAATTTGAGCTGGAAAAGCCTTCAGCTTTGGTGCGCTTCTTTTTGGACCCAGAAAGCATAGAACCAATTGCGATTGCAAAGTCTTTGAAAATTCTGCGTTTCACATCACCTCTCCTCGGATAAGGAAGAGCTTGGTTTGGTGGGTTCATGGCTTTGGATAGAGAAAGGGGAAGCGAAGAAACAGAGGAACTGAGCTCAGAGAGAGAGAGAGATACAACGATTAGAGATAAAAATCAAACCTCAAAAATGGTAGAAGAGACTCTATAGGTAAAGTGTTTTATTTATAGGACCTCTTGCGGGGTAATAATGGTATTACCTACACTCTCTTACAGTCTTACCCTCTCGTCCACTTCCAACTTCCACCCTCCAACTCTCCCTCACTCTTCAGTTTGCTTAACTATTAAGCAAATAGTACCACGTGCCACTTTGAGAAGACCAAAAGAGAAACCTGTTTTTATCTACCATGCTAAAACTTTGAATCTGTTTATTTTGCTGAAATTGAAAATTTTTAATTAAAAGTAATATAGATAAAGGTAAAAGTTAACTAAAATAGTATAGTGGGACTCATGAATAATAACAAAAATTGCAGTATGACTCATAAATAGTAGCAAAAATAAGCTAAATAATAAAATAAGTTAACAAATTTCATCAATACCAAACACACACTATATAAACTATGTAAACTTTACAGTGTTGAGAACAAAATATTTATTTATTTATTATCACGTTGAAATGATACCAATTTTATTTTTGTTAGGTTGTTTATAATATTTTTTTGTAATATATTTGTAATACATTTAACATTTTCTTATGCATATTCTTCACTGTACATATAATTAAATTTCTTAAAAAAAGTGTTGAGCAGGGGCAAAATTATTGCAATACATTAGCCATTTCAAATAAATTCAAATATCACTGTGCACCCTTGGTGTGGTAGTCACTCCACAAGTATAAGTGCTTATGGGGAGTGGAGGGGATAAGGGCCGGTGTTCAAGTCTCCAGAAGTGAGTTTTACACTCATATACACTTAGATTATGCTAGAGTAGAATTTCTATTTTGTAAAAAAAAAAAAAAATTAAATACATGATTGCATTGACTAATGAAGTATAAACAATGTTATCCTTTTTAAGGACAAATAAATATGATATAGTTGTGTTTGAATTTATTGGGGAAACAATGTAGTGAACATAAGTAACTATACCTAAGTAATAACCTAGTAGTAACTTACTGGTGTATCGCAAGATGCTTTTTGAAATATTTCATTAGAAATTATATTATGTCCTATGTGTGATAGTTGTAAGGACTCGATTTGATCCAAAGCCCAAATGGTTTAGACAATGGCACAATGAACCCAAAACAATGAATTTGTTAGAGAGTGAGCCTATTACTGAACGTTCAATGAGTTAGGATGTTGATCACAATAAGCTAGTTAATATTTGGATAAGCAAAACAAACAGTTTGAAAAAGAAAATTGCTCCTCAGTCAGGTCCAAGGATGGGATGTTCTCATATATTTCTCTTAGACTTATACAAATATTCAAGTTCTTGGTTACATAGTGGTTTTCTCTAGTTCTTCTCCTGATCCCCCTAGTAAGTGAGTTCTTCCCTTTTATATTCTCTTCCCCTCTTTCATCTCAGCCCTCCATGTGTAGATCAGATTGCTAATCTCTTTGATACTTGTCCCATTAGCACTTTCCTGAAGTCTTTGTGGGTAGTTGTAAGGCTGAAAGTTACTTTCAGGTATCATTTCCACATTAATGTGGTCAGGGGGTTAGAAGCAAAGTATTCAATGCGGTGGCAGCAGCTTTCTTTCTAGATATTTCTCAATTCTTTCTTGACTCATCTCTTTTTAAAGCTTATCCTCCCAAGCATGGTTGCCTGTTGCCTAGTACTTAATGGGTGGTCAGACTTTAGGCCTCTACTTTGTTGGCCGAGGAAGGATCGCTCCTCGGACAACGTCACCTGTTCATTGTGACCTGACCTTTTCCTCGACCCAATAATATATCTGTCTTCACTAGTATTTATCTGTCCCCAGGCTATTTGACGTCCCTGAGCGCGGCCCATGGCCTAATATCCTTATTTGGGCCCTTTATCCCTACAATAGCCCCTCGAAATTCTACTTTTTCTCTCCTCAAGAAAAGTGGGATTTCAATTTTAGGTAACCATACCTCCCACTCTTACGTAGTTTCCTCACGTGTAGGTGTCTTTTCACCTACAAAGGAGCACGCTCCTGACGCTTTGGCATCCGAGACGCCTCAGCATTTACTCGATGCAGCGCCCTGTCCCCCACGTTCTACGGTGTGATAAAGATCTTACAGTGGAGATTTTTTGTAGGGATTTAAGTTGGAACTCTCTTGCTTAGTTTTCTCACCCCTATATAAGTTGCTCGAAGAACCCAGATGTCCAACTTTTTAAATCTTTAACTCTCAAGAATCAATCTGAGGTGCCTTTCCATACTTTCGTAAGTAACCTTTAGCCTACCTTTTTATTTCTAGGACCTTTTCTTCCTTAGCCCCCTAATTTATACCTTATTCTTCTAATACCCACCACTCACATCTCAAATGGGTAGATTTGCTAATTGGTAGACACCCCAGTGGGCATAGAGAACTTTAAAGCCCATTACAACATACCAACTAGGGTTTCGATCTGGCACTGCCTTCAAGGGGAATGGCATGCTATGAGATCAGAAGGGGAGATAGTAATCCCCATGATTGCCTTCATAGAGGGAGAGATGAGGATCTCTATGGGTAGAGTAACTAGGGATTTTTTGATTGCTCACAAACTCTGTCCAACTCAGTGTGCCCCAAACATGTTTAGGATATTAGGTAGCGTAGATGCCCTTAATGAGAAGGTGGATGTAAACCTCACCCATCATGATGTTAACTAGGTGTATAATTGTCAGCACCTTAAAAGTCAGGGATACTACCTCAAAACTAGGGTCCCTGAAGTTAGGCTCATATCATGTCTCCCCGACACTAACAAGGGTATGGACCAAAACTTCCTGATTGTCTCGAGGGAATGGCATGATGGACTTCATTGCCCAACAAGAGAGGGGACACTAGGTGGGGTACTTAGGCTTAGGCTCATTGTTCTAACATTGTCCATTTGTCACTAACAATATCTTATTCCTCTCTCTGTAGTTTGTAAGTTTATTTTTCTTTATTCAATAATTTCCTACTCTAATGACACTTTCATTTTTGAAATTTTTGCAGATAAGCACTTTAACGCCCCCAACCTCAATCTCATCAACAATTCGACTTGACAAGAATACTCCAATCCGAGATCTTCGTCCATACCGACGGGCAACTACGAGCAGCTCACCTCATCCTTGGATACAAGCCCATCTCTACCAGCTTCCAAGCCCTCAAGTACGTGATAAAAGTAAAGGATTCATGGCTACACCAAATCAACATCGTCGTTCCAAGATTCCTTACTGGCCCCCCACTTGAAGGTACCCATCAAGTTGAGTTACCTACTCAGCGCTGTGCTAAGGAAGAAGCAACCTCCTCACACTTGGCTCTTGAAGAAGCAGTCAAGGTAGTTGAAGTTTTAGATTCCAAGAAGGACTTCAAAGCCTTTAACCGGCCTTGATCCCCAGAATCTCTAGGTGCTACTTTCAGCCTCCTTCCTCCTACTCAAGTCAGTAGCACTCAGGAATCTTTCGACGTCCTCGACACAATGGTGCTGCAGAGGAAGCCAAAGACCAGCTTGCTTAAGCTCCTCGAATCTCATGTAGGAGGGTCGGTCCCCGAGGTGGCCATCCAGACCCGACCTCCAATTCCCCTCCTCGTTCACACTTCTCCATCAGAGCCTGTAGACAAGATAAGGAAACAGGACAAGAAGGGTAAAGATGTGGTTGATGAGGGAGAAGTCATCCCCTCCAAAGAGCTCGAGCCCCATAAAGGGGCTAAAATAGCTAAACGGGCACAAAAGAAGTCCTTGGGCGAAGGAGCGATCATGGAGAGGGTGCTTGATTGCCGCCTTAGGGTACAAATCTAGAACCCTCCCTTAGAATTGGATGGAGCTCCTCTTTCCCTAGACTTTTCCATTAGAGACTTCCAGAAGGGGAAGGCAGGCTATGTGGCTGATGCCTTGGAGCAGCCACTACTATTGCCTCAAGATATGGCTGACTTGAGGACATTAAAGAAACATGAAGTGTTTCTAACCCTGAAAAGGGATTTGGCTATGGTAAGTGTTATTTTTTATTATTATTATTTTTGTTTAACTAAGTATTCATGCTATTCTTGCTCTTAGAGAATTTATCTTAACTTCTCTCTTTTCTTTTTTGAAGGTGATCCAAACAACGCATATAGCCGAGGAGTGGGTAGATAATGCCTACAAACAAATGAAGGAAGAGGAAGGATGGCGCATAGCTGCCGTCGAGGCATTCACTATGGCCGAGCATAGGATTAAAGACCTCAATGTCAAACTGACTGAGGCAAATAAGGACAAGAAGAGTGCAGAGGCAGCTCTGGCTAGGGCAAAGAGGCAAGCAAAGGATCAGGGCCCAAGTCGAGTAGGAGGGCTATGATACTAGGGTGAAGAAGACTGAGGAAAACCTCAGGGCCTAGGTCATTGGAGTCTGTAGAGGCTACTGCCTCCAGGTGTAGAACGAAACACTGAACTAAGCTGGGGTGGATGCTTCTTCAACACTAAGGAGGGCAGAAAATGTCTTTTATCCCTTAACCCTTTCTGTAGTAGGCCCCCTCCAGCTCCCGAGTTGAAGTTGCTCCCAAGGCGCCCGGGTCCAGTCAAGCTGCCCCTGCCAGTGCTCTTCCAGCCCCAACTATTCCTTCCAAAGAGGCTAATCAAGTAGGCGTTGTGGACAAGGATAAGGAGCTAGCCAAGGAGAAAGCCCATGAGCCAGCCTAGCTCCCACTTGTGCCTAAGGACTCCTCCCAGGAGAAAGGAGCATCCCAGGGCCAGGTACTTGTACTTGCCACACTCCCCTTCACTACCAAGGAGGATCCTAAGAGTAAGGGTGCAGCTCAAGCAACAATGCCTGAGGCTCATGCCCAGACTACAGCGAAGGCCAATCCTTCTCCTCCCACGACTACCTAGGATTTTGCATATATCTTGTTCTTGTTTTTTTTTTTTTTCTTTTTTTTTTTCTCTCTTAAGTATTCCTTTTATGTGTATTTAAAAATAAAAAAATAAATAAACATGTACTCTCTTTGCCTTTTCAAGGCTTTATCTAATGAAAGGTGCTAAGTTTCTTTGTATTTTCAACGTGTTTATGTTAAACAAAATGTTATCTTATTGTTGAACATGGTTTAACTGCTATAAGCTCAAATTATAACTTCTTCCAATCAAAACATAGCATTGCCTTTAATCTTGATAGATATCTATGCAATTAGTAATCTAATAGTTCAACTCCCATGCGATTGGTAATCTTATAAATTAACTTCCACGCCACTAATAATTTACAACTTAACTTAGAAATAGAATTCGTGTACCTGAGACAATTAGCTCAAAAGATTACGTGTGATTTAAGGCTCTATTCATAACTTCAAATAAATGTGAAGCATTAATTTATCCAAGGCATGTAGTCCGAGGAACCAGATATGACCAAAGTTTCACTTAACACTTAAAGGAATAAGAGGTGTTAATTTACTCAAGGTATGAGGTTCGAGGAACCCAGATATAGCCAGGGTTCTGTTTAACACTTAGATAAATGATTGAAAGTGTTAATTTACCCAAGATATGTGGTCCGAGGAACAAGTCATGACCGATGTTCTATTTAACACTTATATAAATAATTGAAAGTATTAATTTACCCAAAGTATGTGGTCTAAGGACCCAGGCATGATCGAGATTCTGTTTAACACTTAGATAAATAATTGAAAGTATTAATTTACCCAATGTATGTTGTTTGAGGAACCAAGCATGACCGATATTCTGTTTAATACTTAGATAAATAATTGAAAGTATAATTTTACTCCAAGGTATGTGGCCCGAGGAACCAGGCATGACTAAAGTTCTGTTTAACACTTAGACAAATAGGAAGTATTAATTTACCCAAGATATGTGATTCGAGGAACCAAGCATGACCAAGGTTCTGTTTAATACTTAGATAAATAATTGAAAGTATTAATTTACCCAAGGTATGTGGTTTGAGGAACCAGGCATGACTGAGGTTCTATTTAACACTTCAACGAACAAGAAGTATTAATTTACCCAAGGTATGTGGTTCGAGGAACCAGGTATGATCAAGGTTCTATTTAATACTTAAATGAACAGGATGCACAACATATAATAGCAGAAACAAAAAATGGCAGGACTGCCTTTCATTAATAATAATACCTTCGTAAGTTATTTACATTCCACGGGCGTGGTATATCATTTTCATTTAAGTCTTCCAAAAAGTAAGCACCTATACTAGCCACTGAGGTGATGCGGTATAGCCCTTCCTAGTTGGTCTCCAGTGTTCTCCATGATGGGTTCTTTGTAGTACCCACAACCTTTCTCAATACCAAGTCACCTGGTGCTAATGGCCTCGTCATCATACCTATATCATACCCCTGCTTATGCTTCTGCTGATAATATGCCAATTGAATCATGGCAGCTTCTCTTCGTTCATCAACCAAATCTAGGCTACTCTCCAATAACTTATCATTGTTGTCTGGGGATAACAAACTTGTCCTTAGTGTTGGAAACCTAGTCTCAAAAGGAATCACAGCCTCGAACCCATAAGTTATTGAAAATGGTGTTTCCCCAGTTGACCGATGAGGAGTAGTCTGATATGTCCAAAGAAAGTGTGGTAGCTCTTCCGCCCATCTACCTTTTGCCTCGTCCAACCACTTCTTTAAGCCCATTCACTATGATCTTGTTAACTGCTTCAACCTGCCCATTTTCTTGTGGATAAGCTGGAGTTGAATATCTGTTCCTAATGCCCAATTCATAGCAGTATCTCTTGAAAGCTTTACTATCAAACTGGAGCCCATTATTCAAGATGAGGGTGTGAGGAATCCCGAATCGAGTAACAATGTTTTTCCAAACAAACTTTTTTGCATCTATGTCCCTTATATTAGATAAAGGCTCTGCCTCCACCCACTTCGTAAGTAATCTATTTCGACCAAAAGCCATCTTCAGTTTTCCACAGCCTTAGGAAATGGTCCTACAATATCCAAGTCCCGCTGAGTAAATGGCCATGGACTAGATAGAGGATTGAGTATGCCCCCAGGTTGATGAATGTTCGGAGCAAAAATCTAGCATTGATCACACTTTTTTACATACTCTTGTGCCTCTTTCTGCATACTCGGCTACCAATACCCCTGAGTAAGGGCTCAACGTGATAACGACTTACCCTCTGTATGACTTTCACATATTCCCTTATGCAACTCTTCTAAAAGTGGCTCCATTGCCTCATGATGAACACAAAGAAAGTATGGTCCAGAGAAAGAATGTTTGTACAACTTTTGCTCCTCAGACAACCAGAAATGAGGAGCTTTCCTCCGTATATTTTCTACCTCTCCCCTCTCATTAGGCAAAAGACCTTCCTTGAGAAATAAAACCAGTGGGTCCATCCAACTAGGTTCGACCATGATTTGGTGAACTTGGACCTTCTCCTTCTTCTCCTCAGCGAGCTTATGTAGGTCTTGTCCAGAAGAGGTTGCCAAAGTTGTCAAGGAATCAACATATAAAGTTGCCAAAGTGCGCAACTGTGCAGTGCAGCCCACAGTTACAACTTATAAGACAATCCGGTTTCTTATATATATATCTGAACGCGGTTTCTCACTTTATCTATTATTATAAATTATTATACTAATTTTGCATCTCAAAAAACAAGAAAAATAGATTTTAAATAAAAAAATTCAATATATATATATATTATTTGATTAATATTTAAATATAAAAAGACCCCACTTAAAATTTTCGCCTAAGGCCCCCAAAGTTGTTGAGCCAGCCCTGTTTTTATATTACCAAATTATCTTTAGAGAAGGATTTCCATTGATCTTAACCTATATATATCACTTAAAGGATCTAGAATATATAAATTTTTAAGATTGATATAATTCAAATAAATTACTTTAGTGAATTTACACATGTAATTATTTCAACTAATTTAAGTATGTAGTCTAGTGATAATCCAGAAGTAAGGATATTAAAGATGGGAGAAAACAAAGATACCAAGATTATTCCAACTTATAAATTTTATTAGTCGGAAACCCGTGCAACGCACAAGTACTTACCTACTTATAATAGACTAAAATAACTTTATTAAAATTTAAATTGATTATGAAACTATACTCTTGCATGAATTGCTCTTATCTTTTTAACTTACAATTTGATGAATAAGCCATTGCTTGAACATGCAATGGGTTGCAAAAAATCTAGCTAAAAATTTTAGATATTGCAAAAAAATAACTAAAAAATTCTGATGTTAAAACTTCCGAAATGAAAAAAAAAAAAAAAAATCAAAAAATTTACTGGCACTGCCTAGAAATTATTGAAACAAAACAAAATATATATATGACTACCAAATAGAGAAATATAAGAGAAAGATAGGTTACCTTCAAGAGAATAATCCATAGTTATAACAGTTGAAATTTGCCAAACTGTTTCAAATATTGCAAAAAATTGAACCCAAAAATTTAGATGGTCAAACTTTCAAAAGACAATAAAATTAAAAATCAAAAGATTTAGAACCTACAAATTATAAAACAAAACAAAAAAAACATATAGTCATTATTGAGAGACAATTTAAGTAAGGATGGAAAGCTTTTCTAAGTTTTTTTTATCCAATTCTTCCTAATTGATGAAAACTTTGGTTCAAACATTGTCGAACACTTTGAAGGTGCAAATAATATAGGCTTCCAACATAATCTTTAATTAACAAACAAAGAAGCATGACACCATAAGAAAAAACATAAGATACCATATAGTGCATAGACCTTGCTCCACAGCTGTGAAAAAATATCCACACGAAAGGAATTGAAAACTTGTACAACAAATGCAATAAGGTACTTCTAATGTGAGACAACCTAACATACGTCTCCGTAATGTAAGGCTTAAGGTTATATAATCTAAAATAATATAGAATATAGCATCTTTGAACCACACAAAAAGTTAGCAAACTTACTACAATACTTGTAGTTATACTATATAATGTAAAGTACTACTCCATCGCCAATGAAAGTCATGTAAAATCTCATGGGGCCTGGAAGAACAGACAGTTGCAAGATCACCTCCACCAGACACAAAACAAAAGCAAAAAAAAAAAACTTATTCACAAAAAAGAGAAAAAGCAAGAGCAAGCGTACCAAAGAAATTGAAGCTTAGGGTTTTCTCTCTTAGTGGAGACGGACAGAGAAGGCTGCTTTAGGGTTTTCAAAGATTTTGTCTCTTATATACACACACACACACACACACAAGAGACTCCTGTTAGGACTCTCTCACTATTTAATTTAAAAATTAAATTTTTTTTATAAATTAAAATAATGATGTGAAAAATTGTGGGAGTTTTAGAAATTTCGATTATATATATATATATATAGATTATGTTTAATTATTATTCTTAAAAAGAAGACTATTGGTTAATATATGCAAACTCAGAATATTCGGCACATTGAAACAACTTTAGTTGACATTATTTTGTTTCTTAAAAAAAAAAAAAATGTTGACTTTATTTTATAAACTCTATTTTATAAATTGTGTATGTGATAAGTGATTATTGGTAAGTTAAAAATTAATATTAGTGATGGCTCCAAGTGAGAACAAATTAGAACTTGCCACATCAATAATTTGTAGAAATATTGTAAAATAATTTGTGACTGTGGAACTACTTTTTTTTTCTTACATCGTGCCTCTAATTAAATTGATACGTGTGTCCAATAGGTGAAGGGTTTTCGGGAATATATTTTACAATTTTCAGCTAAAAGGGGAAGTTGCAAAACATGAATGTTGCTCCAATAACAATTTTATCTTATCAATTATTAAAATGATTATGAAAAAAATTGTGTTTGTGTCATTTTTTTATTTTTGAGAAAAAATCAACAGTAGATTTTATTTGTTCATTATTACATTTTACAATTGGGAAGAGAAAACAAAAAAAAGGGAATTCTTCAAATTAAACAATGCCTTCTTTTTCTTTTATGCAACACTAGCTCGCACTAGAGCAGCTCTAATACATCACAGAGAATTGACCAAAAAAAAAAAAAATGAATGAAAACTTTTACAGATTAAAATAATATTTTCAAGTATTTTCGTAACCTTCCATAGCCAAGCGTAACTTCTGAGAGAGAGAACATCTTTAACACTAATATGGGATGTCAGCTTACGTTCGGAATTAGAGAGAGAGGCGCATAGTAGCAGGAGAATTCAACTTGGCCCGTGTTTTTGGTGATCACTAGGTGAATGTTACAATGCGATATTCTCAATTCTCATTGATGTTTACTACTGGTTTTTTTGCTTTTGTTGGGGAGGGCCACCAGAGGGGTTGATTTGTTTACGCGTTTGCTGTCACTACTCTACTCGCTTTGTGGAAAGAACAACAACAACAAAAAAACAAAAAATTGTTGTGTACCCTATTGGATTTTAGCTCCAGATAAGTGGATATAGCTTCAACTCTCCAATTTAAGTTTTTAACTTCTTAACATGCATTGCATCATAATATCACGATTTATATTAAAAAATAGAAAGGCAGTGCGAATACTCACAAACAAATTTAGCAAAACTTTGGTCATAAATGTAAGATATCAATAGTCACCAATTACTAGATCAATTGGTGTTTTCAAAGAAAACAAATGTAAGATACCATATAAAGTTAGAAATATTATTCTAAGAATGTCCACTACACAAGCAGTAATATTGTAGCAAAATTGGTGTTTACAAAGAAAACAAATGCAAGATACCATATAAAGTTAGAAATATTATTCTAAGAATGTCCACCACATAAACTGTAATATTGTTTAGGTAACGAACAAATAGAGCAAAATGCTTGGAAATAGTGTGGTAAAGGGTTTATGCTATTGAGTTAGCAACACATTATAACTATTTTTTTTAAAAAAAATTAATAATTAATTAAATTAAATAAATAAAGAAAAATTCATTACCTTTTTTTAAAAGTATACTATTTTGTTACCTAAAATTTACTAAAAATTTGTTTCTCGTCTCTAAAATTTAACAACTTCAAAATTCTCTAAACTATAGTAAATTTCGTTTTTCATCCCTAAGCTATTGATTTTTTTTTTTTTCATCTCTATTTTTGTCTCTAAACTATTTACAAAGTTTAAGGATAAGAAAAGAACTTTTCAAAGTTTAGGAATGAAAAAACAAAATTTTGGCAAAATATAGGAACCAAAATAATATTTTACAATATTTAACTCTTTAATAATAGTAAGATCAAATCTTATAAAGTTGCATACTCGCATATGGTTGTCTTTGTTTATCTAGTCTCTGCCCCGTGACCTCAAAATGTATAGCTGAGCTAAGTGGATGAAACTTGGGTCCACTTTGTGTGTATCAATAATATCACGCCACTCGATCCTATTAAAAAAGACATTATATTAATATTACTTCAATATAACCACACAAAATTTATCATTGGGTTATAAACTCTCAAACTTAACACAAGGAGGATAGTTAAAGGAGTTAGAGTTGATTTGAAGTTATACTTTTTTTTTTTTTTTTTTAAATTAGTAATAGGAGATTTGAACTCTCTAAACGTGTTCATTGCAAACGCTAAATTAAGCTATAAAACTTTTGATGACATTGTTGATGCCCATTTTTGCAAATCTATACCCAAAGGCCCATGAGGAAGAAAGCCCAATGAGAAGCAAGGCCCAAAGACCCACCAAGAAAACCGAAGAGCAAGAAAGGTCCAAAGAAAGAAGTGCAAGTGAAAGCAATCTACGGTAAAGCGCAAATCTGCAGCAAAATATAGATCTGCCACATAATACAAATATGCCGCAGAATACAGCTTTGCCGCAGAATACAGTTCTCTGGCAAAATGACTTCGGCAAATGAAGACACACGTCCCTATTCTTCGGCAAAAGGCTTTACTGCCGCAGAATACAGATCTACCGCAGAATACAGTTCTTCAGCAGAATACAGATCTGCCGCAGAATACAGTTCTCTAACAGAATGGTTTCGACAGATGAAGATAAATTAGGCCCAAGAACCTTTTGATCCAGTCAACATTATTTGGCCCACAAAGGCACAAATCCTTTTGTATAAAAAAGATAGGCGTGAAAACTAATATGAAAAAGAACGATGAAAAGAAACAAGGAGCAGCAGGAAGTGTCAGCAGCAGGAAATGCGTGAAGGAAAGAAAAGCCAAGCTAAAGGAAATGACAAACACAGCAGGAAACGTGTGAAGAAATAAGACAGAGACACGCAGCAGTACGAAACAAAACTAATCTGCTACGGCAGGAACGGTGTGGGAACGAAAGAAGACAAAAACAGAAGGGTCGGAGCACCACTAACCTGTACCCAGCCAATACAAGGGAGGTGGGCCCACGGTCGAAGGGATTCAGAGGGTGTGGTTTGGTGGTGGGGGGAAAATGGGGTCTATATTTGGTTTCCTACCATGACTTCTTTTGGGAATATACCTTGTTGAGATGGTATCTTACCCAAAAGAAATAATAAATGGTTAGGACCATCTGATGCATGCCATAGAGCTAGGTAGTGAGGTAGCCCAGAGGTAGAGGTATATAGCAAGAACAAACAAAAGGAAATTTTGTCGTGAAATGAGTGGTGGTGTGGCAAACATGTACTGGAGCAATGGCAGTGGTCGGGGCAACCAATGGGTTGGTGGGTAGTCTTGAAAGGATACCCACAACAAACCAAAAACAGTTGGTGAAGCCCTAGGGGTAAAAGGGAAAAATTCATTGAATCAATTCACTATAAAAGGAGAGCTAGCCATGGATAAAAGGAGACTGGATGGGAGAAGCACCTAAGGAAGGAGGGAGTAGTATATACCCAGAGAGAGGAACCCAGAAAAAGGGAAAAGACCCAAGTGAGAAAAACAACCCACGACAAGATAGTAGTTAGAAACGAAGAGTAAAAAAGGACGGAGAGAAAGAAAGAAAGTGGTAAAAAGAAGAGAGAAAACGTGGCAGAAATAGGGGCATGTATCAATAGACCATCTTTTCTCTCCCTCTTAGCAAACCCACTCTTTGAAATCCCCAAAAGTAATAGCTAGTAGCTATTTAAGTCTGTTCTCCAAAATGCACAACTTTGATGGCAAAAGCCTATGACAAGGTTGTTTAAGTTGGGGTTTAGGTTCTTTCTTGGTTTATTTATCCTATGGGAGGATTCAATACTTGATTTTGATTGCAAATATATTTGATTTCTCTCATTATAACTTATATCTGCCGTATTTAGTCATTCTGCTGTAGCACGTTTTTATCACATCTGCCGCATCAGTTGTCTTGCTGTGATGTCTTTACTTGCTGTACTAGTTATTCTGCCGTAGCACCTTTTCATTATATTTACCGTGTTAGCTATTTTACCAGCTAAACCTTTTCTGCCGAAGCTTTCTTCTTTATTTGTTATTACATGTTTTACTTTTGACACAAATTAATCATTATCCTGCCATAAGTATATATATATATATATATATACATATATCTTGTTTCTCATGTCCTGCAAAATATATTTTATAAATGTATATGTGAATATGTATAAGTATGTATATATATTTGAGAATATGCTAACCCATTTAAACTAACATTTGTTTAATGGGTATTTTTTTTGGGTTTTAGATTTGTTTATGTGCAGGAAGTAGAAAAGTATTTCTGCGGTAAGAAAAATGAAGAGTATCCATTCACGTTGCAGAAAGCTTTACTTACTACACAGCAGACAGTTTTACTACGCGGTAGACAGCTTTACTGCACAGCAGAAAGTTTTAATTCATAGCAGAAAGTTTTAATGCACAGCAAACGGTTTTACTACATGGCAGGAAGTTTTGCTGCACAGCGAAAAAGTCAGACCTGTGGCAGAAACCGGAGAAAATTTCCTTATGCGGCAGAAACGTCAATCCTGCGGCAGAAACTGGTAGCGGCAGGAACAGAAAAGTCAATCCTGCGGCAGAAACTGGAGAAAAGTTCCTTTTGCGGTAGAAACAGAGGATAAGCCCACTTTGCTGCGTCTTCCCTCGGACTTGGACTCAATGTTTGCGCACAAGCCGACCAAATTGAGTTGCAGTTGGACTGGTCTCAACTCCTTTACTCAGAATATTTGAGCCTAGTACCGCAGGAGGCAGCCCAGCCCAATATAACAAAAAGGTCCACTACAGACATTATACAATGATTAATAAATAACCAATACTTATATAAATGAAATTCATAGATTATGTATAAAAAGTTGTAGGAAATAAGTGCTCTTCTAACAAGCAATACTAAACTCTTGTTTGTAATTACTCTAAAAGGAATAGGAATATTTTACATCGTTTTTTTATTAAAAAAAGAAGTCCTTTTGTTTCAAAAGATGTTAACCAATGGGATGGTGCGCCTTGGCCGGGCCCTACCCTCTCAACCCCATTTGCACACCACCAACCATTAGGCAAATTTGCTGATTATGAAGTGTGTACTTCGGAGACCATGATAGATGACATTCACGCGGTATTTTGGGATTTGGGATAAAGTTTCTCACATTTCAAACCCAAATAATTATGTTTTTTTAAGTGATATTATCCCTTTTTTTTTTTTTTTTTTTTTTTTTTTTTTTTTTTTTTTAATAGCATTTTATCATCACATCAATTGATTTTTGGTATAGTCAAAAATTAAACTTTAGGTCTCATATTCAACCATTAGAAATTTTAAAAGTTGAATTAACTAAAACTTACAAAATCCCATATAATTATGTGTTTGTTCGTTTTTCAGTATAAAATATAGCAAGGGTCTATATGTAATATATGAGTTTGGTTAATGTCTGCATCTAAAAGATATATTAATTATTTATTTTAAAAAAAATCTTATGAGAAACTGAAAAAGAGTCAAAAAAGTTAGTCACTTTTTTATTTAATTATAAGTTTTTTACTATATATATATATATGTGTGTGTGTGTATGTATGTATCCTGTCCATGATCGAATGAAAGTACATTATAAGTGGCAATATTTGGAAGACAGGAGTTAACATCAACGCGTTATTGAATTAACATTTCATAAATATTATTTGAGGTCTTTGACCGTGATTGACAGAATAAATTAAAAAAAAGCATGGGTCCTAGATAAAATAATTATCAAATACAAAAAAAAAAAAAAAATCAAAAAGTGTGTGTGTGTTTTTTATAAATAAAAATTATATTAAGAGGAAAGAGAGGGAGAGGGTGAGGGTCCAGTGGCAGTTCTAGGAAATTTTTTCAGGGTATTCCTCAAGAAGTATAAATTACATAATCTAATAAAAAGAAAATTTTATATATTGACAGCAACAACATCAATAACAACAAAAAAAACACGCAAATATATAAAGTTTTACAACATAAAGCTTGTGGAGTTCAGTTGTGGTTGTTGTTAGTGTTGCTTAACTGGGATGGACGGCGATGTCTGGGGAGAGTAAGTGAGTTTCTTATTTCCTTTTAGCCTTTAGGTTTGATTTAGTTTTAGTTTAAATTGTTTAATAACTTGTGAATCCACGAGGCACTGAGACAGTGAGGATTTTTTTTTTTTTTTTTTTAATATTTGTTCAATTAAAAACATAATCGTGTTGGTGTTGGAGTAGTGATAGTCTTAGTTTGAGATGAGATTGATATTGTACTGGGCTTTTCTATTGGCATTTGGTTTGGGCCTTGTTAGTGGTTTTATTATAATTTTTTTTTTTTTGGTTTTTTTCCATGGTTTTATAAATCAGTACGGTGAAAGAACCGAAAAAGGGACTGATTACTGGTTTTTTAGTCGGACTGAGATCCGACCGATGGTAACTGGTGAAGTCATAAATAATATAATTAATAAAATTTTAAATTATATAAATAAAAATATAATAAGTTTATTACTAATAATATGATAGCAAAATGTAAAAACATAATATTTAGTGACACTTTTTGTGTAAATTTAATCAAATTTCCTTAGAATTGACAATGACATATTTAATTATAATCATAAAAATAAAAAGTTTGTTATATATATATATAATGAATTAATTGATGTTATATAAAAATTAAGTAACTTTTTAAGTTTATTCACTTAATTAACTAAAACTATTATTTTTTTCTAATCAAAATTATCGGAAAAAGAAAAAAGAAAAGTAATTGTACAATGAAAAAAAGCTAAATTTACGTGATTTTGACCAATTAGTTGTATAATATATATGTTTTTGAGGAAAAGTAGTCGTACAATAACAGTGTGTCAAGTAAAGCAAAAGCTAAAAGTAAAGCCGTAGTATAGGCTTAAAAGAATATAAAAACATGTGATTCTTTTTGTTTGAAAGTTTTTTTCTTGAAAGACCCTAATATATTGTTAAGTTGCTCAAATTATGAACCAAAATTTAATTTTATTAGCATAGAAAAATTCAGAGTGCTCCCAAATTTTATTTTTTAAAGGTAGATAAATATAAAATTTTAAATTATTATGTATAATTTTTTTTTTCTAGGTCAGGGACCACCCTGGCCATAAGGTGGCACCGCCCATGAGAGGGTCCTTGATAAAATTTCACAATCAAGTTAAGCATATCATCTATTCAAGATTGTTAGGTTTGTTTTCGGCCAGGGTGTTTCCTAAATCGTTTTGATGCCCCTTAATTAAGCGGGATAAGGTTAATTATAAGTAAGTTTTGTTCCTTTTTTCTGTATCTTTGCCTAGAAAAAAAAGGGAGGCATTGTTCAGCCAAATGACAAGAAAAATCTAAGTACAAGGGTTGATATTGAGAGCACTTTTAATCTCAGCACTTTATTAAATCAAAAATGTTTTAACTTAGAACTTTTTACATTTATTTTTATTTTTATTTTTTTCAACCTTCCTCTCTCACATTAAAGGTTGTATTGCACCGAATAAAAATCTTGGTTTATAAAACTTAAGCCAAAATTATATCATCTTGAAGAAAACTACATAAAAAAGGAGGGTCTTCAATCCACGTCAATTTCACACACACACACAACACAGCCCTTTAACATTTTAGGAAAGATCACTAGTTGCAGTACTATTTCAAGAACAAATTAACGTGAAAAAAAGTTAATAATAAAAAATAAATTTTTTTTTAAAGCACAAACATACACATCATCATTATGCAATACACCAACACCAGCAGTATTCATATTGGGTGACTTTTCGAAGGAAAAGAGAGCATCATTTCAGTATAGCAACGGCCAAAGAGAGCTGAGATGAGGACACAAAAAAGGCTCTGCATGCAGATGCAACAAAAACTGGAACAGGTTGAATTGTTGCTTTTCAATCGCTCACCATAGAAAAAAAAAAGTGTCGCTAATGTGCTGACCTAAACAGCTCGTGCCCACATGTCCTTTATGGCTTAACGCTTATGCCCAAACATGGTGGTCCATGACTCCATGAGATGTCATATCAAGCTGCCTCCTGAACAGGTGGGTTAGAACAAATCCAAAGACTTTTTTTACACCCCAAAAAAAAGAAGAAGAAGTTGACTGTTCATGTCTTCATATCACTGGAAAAGAAGTGATAACAAGACCTCCCATTTTGTTTTTTCGGGTGAAGTTTAAAGGCTAGCTATAACCCTACATCAAAATGTGAACTAGCTTCCCGTACGGTCCAAACGCCAAAGAGTATCATTATGTATATATTCGATGATGTCTCAAAAGTGGGGACCTTTTTTTATTTTTATTTTTTTGAAGAAGCAAAATATCGTATTGCAAATGGCTTTTGAACTTAGCACAGGCTTGATCTAAATGGAACCGACCACTTGAAGTAGATCCATTGGGAGTCCATGAGCCCGAAGGATTTCATATATCAATGATGAAGAAAAAAAAGAGATTCGGCAGTAGAGAGGGGATCATTGAAGTGTATGAGAGAGTAAGGAGAGAAATAGAGGTGTATTCATCGAAACAAGGCGTCGTGAACACCCAAAGGATTTCCTATTTAAAGTTTATTTTAACTCTTTGATCACTTTTTGCAAGTTAATCGAGATGATTAATGATGAAATGATTATGGATGAGTTATTTTTACCTCGAGATGATTCTCAAGATAATTATATTAGCTCAAAGTGTTTTTTTGACCTCGAAGACCAGGGGTTTTGGAATTCAAAATTAATGCCTAGATAACTTAATATGACTTTTGAAATATGCTAAAGTTAACAACTAAGAGGATGAGAAATCTAAATTAACTAAGTACCCAAATAAATTAAGTCACAATGCAGGCTTGCTCCTAATTGATTAAGTAATGAACAGAGGCATCTCGAATCAAAAAGTATTAAGGCAAGACATCTCGAATGAAAGTAAAATACAACACTTGAACTGATTTAATCCTACTAACACAAATTTGCATTGGAATGAACATTCATATAGAACAAATTACTACAAACATGTACATAATCACAATATTCACAAAAACATGTACAAAGACAATTTTTTTAGGAAAACAAGTACAAAGACATAAACTTACAAGTATAAGATTGCAGAACTCGTTACTAAACCTAAGAAACTATGCTACTGGTCTTTGGAAAGTGGGCTTTGATGTGTTCTGGTTCAGTGCTCTTTAGACTTAAATATGTTCTTTGGTTTATTCGTTGTGTTAAAGGGGGTTTAGTGCTCTTTAGACTCTCTGTAACACTATAGCCTCTATTTTTGCTTTGGGACTTGATAGTTATTTTTATTGCCACTGCCACGTGCCCTTTTTTTTTTTTTTTTGGTCACCTTGCCAAGCTAGTGTCCCACATTCACTACTACTTCGTAATCTATTACTAGCCTTTGAGATGTTATTATATATATATATATATATATAGGGTCATGCTAACGAGTGCTCTTAGGGCACTAATTAATAATCAATTTTAGGAAAGTTTTGATACCACTTTTATAGGAAATGAAAAAAGCTGTCAAAATATTAATTACTTTTTTTTCATTTTCCATAAAAACTTTCTTTAAATGGATTATTAACCAGTGCCCTAAGGGCACTCGTTAGCATTTCCCATATATATATATATATATATATATATATATATTTTTTTTTTTTTTTTTTTTTTTGTAAAGATCAATAATTTGTGTCTATTATATTTTAGTAAGGATTTTCCTAATGTGTGCCCTTAATAATTTTCATTTTTGGAAAAAAAAATTTCTTGAAAATTGAAAAAGTTGTCAATTCTTTTTCAATTCCCGAGAAAATTTTTTCTAAAAATGAAAATTATTATGTGCCCTTAGGACACACATTAGTAAAATCCTTACTAAAATTAATATGTACCTTTAAGTCTTTAACCCATGCAATCTTGATACAATTTATTATCAATATTTACTTTGCATAGTTGTGTCAGACAAATTTCAATATTTCATTAATAAAATTTTATATTTAATACAATTTCGTTAATCAAAGCGTTGCAAAATATTATCATATCTCTTAAGCTATTGAAATAATCTCCTCTCATACATAACATTCTATTCTAGGCTCTGATATACTTTAGTTTACTAAATATTGGCTTATTACGAATTATCAATTTAGTGGTTGAATTTAATTTAGTGGTTGTCCTATTTTCTTTTTCATCTCGCAAATATATGTTTGGCTTAGTTGTCCTTGAATTTAATTAAAGGATTGTGTTAATGGGCATTATAAGGAGTCCATTAAAAAAATTTTTGTAACTTTTTATCTTTTTTTTTTTGACAGTTTTTAAATAATTTTTTATCTTTTTGACAATCTTTTTAATAATTTTTTGTTATTTTTATTAAATGGGACCTATTTTAGAAAATCTAGTGCACGGTAATGGTTAATATTTTCCTTAATTAAATTCGAAAGGTGTAGCAGAAATCATTATAGGGAAGTGAACCGACCAAAGACCCAGTAAATGCAGAGATGTTGGGCCTCAACGCACATTCTGTTCTATTGTCTAGTAAATAGTGGTGCAGGACCGCTTTCTTCAAAGGTCTATGGGAAATCAAAGCAAAACCGCCTCTGGAAGTGACAACCATACTTTAATGTTGTTTTTGTTTTTTATAAGGTTAGTTATTATAGCGCTGTAACCACATCAATGTGCGATTAATTTTCCGTACGTACGGGGGCACCAGTCTCAATTAATAAAAACTGCCAGTAGTGCTGCTTTATCGCTTACTCTCTCACCGTCCAGTGTTTTTCCTTGGAACTCGTGAAAAAATAAATAAATAAGGTCCACTGCTTCGGACTTTGGAGAGTATTTGCATTCCTTCCAGGGCATTAATTATACGTACATTAAACGGGGTCCAATAATTTTGGATAACAAGAGTTTTTTTTTTTTTTGGTTTTAATTTCATATAACTGATTAGGTCTAAATCACTTTAAAACCCACCGAAACACTTTATAATAATACTGCATTTCTCTCCTCTCTCTTTTTCTCTCTCTCTCTCTCTCTCTCTCTCTCCAAACCCAAATCACTCCCAAAAAAACCTCCATGAATACCCTTTACAAACGATCCCAAATCACCAGAAAAATCAGCACAATAACAGTACTAAAATCTTTGAATCCATAAAAAAACAGTACCAAAATCTCTACAAAAAATGCACAAAAAATATATCTTTTAAAACAAATAGAAACC
Source organism: Quercus aquifolioides (assembly GCA_019022515.1). Lineage (NCBI taxonomy): Eukaryota > Viridiplantae > Streptophyta > Magnoliopsida > Fagales > Fagaceae > Quercus > Quercus aquifolioides. The sequence goes on from CM032326.1 coordinate 41,208,676, forward strand.
CAACAAAAACCAACAAAAATTCAAGCCAAACAACACACATATATCTCTTTGTAAATTCCCAATGAAATCTTCTAAAAATCCCAACAAAAATCCCAGCTAAACAACACAAAAATTCAACACAGCCCCAACTGTCAACCACATAAGAGAAACCGGAAAAAATACACCATATCACAAGATCAATTTCATTGTCTCCTGAGAAAAATCTGAAATCCAAAGGCCATGTCGCGATCCATGACACCGCTGCAAAGAGGATGAGAGAGTCCATTGAAGGCGAGATCTAGATCGAAGCACCACCACTGCGTGGGTTTTGATCTAAGAGAGAGAGAGAGAGGGACAAGAGTCCATTGACGGCGTTGATGGCGTCAATCTTTGCGGTAGGAATCAGGAAGATCCTTGCATGGTGGTGTTGCTGATGCCGATAACCAAGCTTATGGGTTTTGCTGGGGCTAAGGTTTGGTTAGAGAGAGAGTTCTGAGAAAGAGAACTCATAGAAGAGAGGGAGAAGAGGGAGAGAGGAACGAGACAAAAGAGGGGGAGAGAGAGAGAGAGAGAGAGAGAGAGAGAGAGAGAGAATGTAAGTAATGTTGTTTGGCTGTGAGGACAAAGTTGTCTTTTGAGAACTAAATTGGTGGGTTTAAAAATGTTTTGGACCCAGATGGTATTATCACAAACCTCAGAGTTGGTTTAGGAAATTTGCCATTTTTTTTTTTTAAGTTGGATAACAAGAGTTTGTTTGCTTTAGTAGTATTTTTTTTTTCTTAAATAACAAAATTTAAATTTGTAATTGATTATAATTTTTTATAAAAAAATAATATTATTTGTATCATCTTGTTATATTTGAATTTGATTGAAACAAAAAACTGTACATAAATTTTTCTCTTAAATTTAATCATATAGCTGCATTGAGTTTTTTTTTTTTTTTTTTTAAATACTACTTGAAGCTATTTATTTAAATAAGTTCAAATTAATCATGGTGTTAGAGTTACAACTTACACATTTTTTAAGTATTAATTTCTAAAATATGTAATGACTTCTCATTATATATATAATTTAAAATCTAATTAGATTTGGACTCTTCGATTTTTGTATCCGATAATTTACTTGCCACAAAAATTAAAAAATTAGATAGGACACTGGGTGCAAAATTGAATTCCAATTAAAATCTAATTGGATTTAGACTCTTCAAATTTTGCACTTAATAATTCACTTAACGCAAAAATTTAAAAATTAAATGGGACACGTGGCGCAAAATTAAACTTTAATTTATAATCTAATTGGATTTTCTCTAAACTTGGCTTTAAATATATATATATATATATATATATATATATATATATATAGATTTGAGTGATTCTTCTCTTACCGATATTTCACACAACCAAAGGCAAAATAAAAGTTCTCTCTCTCTCTCTCTCTCTCTCTTATTTTCTATATCCCTTCATGTGAGCGTTAAGGTTCTATTTATAGGCCAAGGCCTTCTTCTTAGAAGTGAGCTGTCTAGATTATGGTCAAAAGATACTTATCCCATTTGGTGTCTCCTCCCTCCTTTTGGTGATGAAAGTGGACTTTCAGGGCATAAAGCATTGTTCAGGCTGATCATTCAATAATAAATGTAACTTGTGTCAGGTGGAAACATCTAATTAATGTGCGGAGGTGACTGTTACTTGGTTGGTAAGCCACGTTCTTTGGTTCCTCAGATGCATTTCTGGGTTTGAGTCTTTCCTTGGCTATTTCCATCGGCTAGACGTCCTCAGTCGAAACTATGGATTTCATCAGCTTTATTGGGAGATAGGGAGATTTACTTCTCAGAATGAGTCCTTGTTTCCTTTTCCAAGCTCAGGCTCTACATCTCAAGCGACATGGGCTAGGATCAAGTTTTTAAGCTATCTCATCCTCTTATTAAGCCCTTTGTCCCTGGCCTGCAGAACTTGACTGGAGGAACACTCCCCTACAAAACGTATTTCTAAATCTCACAAAGCATGAAATCCAAACAACCACCATGAAATCGGCACAAGTCCACCTCTTTGCCGACCATCAACCTGAGCTTTGACAATCACCTCTGTTATGAGCAAGAAAGAGAGAAAAGAGGGGATGGGGGTTTCACAAGAGAGAGTTTTACTGCTTTTTACAACGAAACAAACATTGAAAAATACTGAAAATATTTTTCATAAAACAATTTATAGATAAAGAAATAGAGCACTTGTGAAAGTAGTTGTTTCTAGCATTACTTTTTGACCTAATTGTTTTTGTGGGATAGCTAGGTTCTTCTCCAATTTCAGTTTTTGTGGTTAAATTATTTGTTAAGGGCATTTAAAGAAACCATATTCAGTCCAATCACAAATTCTATTTCTGTTATTTAGGTAATCGAGAACAATTTTCTCCATGTAGATGCTAAAGAATTACCACGAAAATATTTCCAATTAGTTGAGAATAGCAGCACCATTTAAAGATATACTATTGCTTTCTTTTACACAACCATGATTTTTTTTTTTTTTTTTAAATTTTAAGTGTATATGCATGCACTATAGTATTCCAAAGGCAGATGAGGTACTGCCTTCTTAAAATAAGATGGCACGCAAGCATGTGCCTCACGTGACTAGAGCTCTCTCATTGGGTACTGAGGTTTCGGCGAAGAAAAGGGAGCTATCAGCACCGGACCTGCAAAAAGCAAATATATATATATATATATATATATATATATATATATAAAAATAAGCAGAAGATACTATGACTGAGAGGAAAGTAATTCTAACAGGAAACCTCCTTTGCCAAAACTATGGTCATGAGGTCATTATATTAAAATATTAAAAAAAATGGATAATTACAGTTTACCCACATGTGATTTATCTCTAATTCGATTTGTCTACCCGTGGTTTCATTTTTAACACTTTACCCACCTGTGATTCCCTCCGTTACTTCTCCATAACCCACCTCCAATGCAGACGTTACTCTAACACATTTTTTATCAAAAACAAAACCCAAAACAGATCAAACACTCCTTTTTCTCCCATAGTTAAATAGTTTCAGGCTTATGTGGTTGAAACTATTCCGAATCCAAATCCAACTCGAATTCCTTGAATTTCAAGGCATAAATAATTAAATAGATAACCTTTATTTTTATAATTTTTGTTAGAGTTTTTGAAATTATATAAAAGTTGCTAAAACGTTTAATCTAGACTAGAATCACTACTCTCTCTCTCTCTCTCTCTCTCTCTCTCTCTCTTCCTAACTCTTTGTCACCTCTCTCCAATCCTTCAATCTCTCTTTTTCTCTACGATTTTCTCTCCTCCATCTTCCACAATCCAGACCCATAGTTGAGCTCCACCCAACACTGATTATCAAGATAAAATCGCCAACCTAGGGCCGCTGTCACACCACCAAACCCATGGGCCATAGCTGATCTACCACGGGCAGGGGCGGTGAACTGATAGAGGAGGACAAGGGGTGTGTCTGGAGGCAGTTGATCCACCATGGGTATGGATTTGGTTTAGAAACACAATCTTGAGGGAGGCGAATTCCATCGATCCAGCGTCGTCGCCGAGCCCTAGCTCCGCCAAGCCACGCCCCTCTCGGAAGTCTAAATCAGCCAAGGAGAATGCGCCGCCATTCGATCTAACCTCCATCCCTTCCAAATCCAAGCCATCTCCGGCTATGGTGGCCAAATTGAAGAGTCCATTGCTGCCGAGGCCACCTCCTTCAAATTCTCACAAAAGGAAGCTCAGCTTTGAAAGTCATGGGCTCGATGTAGGAAATCGTTGACCGATATGGTGGCAGATCTGGTGATTCCGTGGGTTTTAGGTTGTTGTTTAGCTTTGAAACTTTCACTTTGCTTCTATTATACCCAGCAAATCAAGTAATTTTTATTCTACTGTACACGATGTTGTGATTTTTTCTGGTGGGTTTGTTGTTTGGGTTTGTTATGCGAGTGAGATCTTAGATGTTGAAAATAAAAAATTTAGAAATTAAGTGCTGGAAATTGTTGATCCTCCTTGTTGTCATGTTGTAAACTGTGTTATGCTTTGATTTTAATAAATTTATTAGTTCAGGCACAAAAAATTAGTATAAGGAAGAAGACGAAGAACTCTCTCTCTCATGTTTTTGCTTCATTTGATTTGTATTAGTTTTCTGGGTTTATATTTTTCATGTTTGTGAATTATGAGAAACCAATACCATATTTTAATCTTGTTTTTCTTTTGTTTTTTTTTGTTTTTCTTTTTTAGGGAGGAGAGAGACATAAAATGGGTGTAAAAAGACTTATTTACCCCTCTTTTTTAGTAGAGGTGGGTAACGGAGACTAAACGGACCTAACCCCAGGTAGGTAAAGTGTCAAAAATGAAACCACGGGTAGGCAAATCGAATTAGAGGCAAACCACAAATGGGTAATCTGTAATTATCCCTAAAAAAAATAATAAAAAAAACACTAAATTTCGGTTTGGATTGGAATGAAAAATTAAAATTATTTTATTATTTAGCTTATTTTTGCTACTATTCATAAGCTTTACTGTACTTTTTAGTACTATTCATAATCCCACTGTACTATTTCAACTAATTTTTATTTTTATCTACAGTACTTTCAGCAATAAGTTTTCAGTTTCAGCAAAATAAGTAGTATCCAAACACACCCTAAACTAAAACCATTTTTAAAGGCGAAAACACCATTTTGGTCCTTACATTTTTGAGTCATAGTCAATTTGGTCTCTACATTTTTGTAATAATCAATTTGGTCCATGTTATTTTCAACTTACAATCAATTTGGTCATTACCGTTAACTCACTAACGGAAAATGCCTACGTGGCACACAAGATGCTAACGTGGCTGAAAAGTAATGTTTAAAAAATGCCAACTCATCATTAAATTGAAAAAAAAAATCTTAATTTAAAAATAAGAAAAAAAAAATGTGGAACATTGCCAGATTTTCTTGAATTTTGTTTAGCAATCAAAAACAAAAATGCAAGCTAAATCATTGGTACAATTCTTTAGTTTTTGAGTTTGTTATTTGGGTGCAAATCTGGATTTCTTTTATCCTTAAGCCTATCATCATCCTCTTCCCCGTCAACCACTTCCTTGGTTCCTTAACTCCATTTGGTACTTCAAAGAGAAACAAATCTGAAGTTTGAATGGAAAGCCCACACTCATTTCCAAATATCCAACCCTTAACTCAACTCAAATATGGCATCTTAGTCCAGTATAAGGTTAAAGATGATCCATCAAAGGTGAAGGTGGCTAGACACGGTCAATGTCCTTATCTCCCTTGAAACCCAAAACTCATATTGAAAACTTTGTACAAATAGAAACCCATGGATCTACAAACCCCATGTCTAAAATCCACCCACAGACCCATTTTTTTAAGCAAATCAAAATCCCATTTTCAAACAACAAACCTAGATCACCAAATCCCTACAAACACAAATGGAAATCTAATCTCCAAACGCACATATAAAGCTAAAATAGAAAAATTAAAAAGAGAAGGAAAATAAAAACAACGAATAGAGAGACACACGAAACGATAGCCACTGTCTATGGTGCCACCATCATGCATCACTGTTAGCAATGGTGGTCACGAGTCTCAGCCATTGTGGCCGATTTAAGCTAGACGAAAGAGAACCGAGGGAGTGAGATTGAGATGACAGAGAGAGAATTGAAGGAGTGGGACTGTGGGAGTGAGTGAGAGACTTTTATGTTCTTCAATTGAAGAATAATGTCTGGGAATTTTGAGTTTTTTTTTTCTTTTTTTTTTTTCGATTAGAAAATCATCAGGTTAGATTTTAGTTTTTGTCTTTCTAACGTGTCTTTTTTTAAAATAAAAAATTCTAAAGTGCCATTTTTTAAACATTACTTTTTAGCCACGTCATCATTTTGTGTGCCAACTGTCACACACTGTGTGCCACGTAAGCATTTTTCATTAGTGAGTTAACTATAGGAACCAAATTGATTGCAAGTTGAAAATAATAGGAACCAAATTGATTGTTACAAAAATGTAGAGACCAAATTGACTATGACCATAAAATGTAATGATCAAATTTATTTTTGCTACTATTCATAAGCTTTACTGTACTTTTTAATACTATTCATGGTCCAAAATACTATTTCAACTAACTTTTACTTTCATCTACAATACTTTCAAAAATAAATTTTTAATTTCAGTAAAATAAACGGTATCCAAACATACCTGAACTAAAGCCAATTTAAAATGAGCAATTAATGATTAGGCATGGAGAAGGGAATGGGCCCGCCTTCAACTCAGGAAACAGGTAGGAAATAGATCATAATATTAAATTCCACCAAATCTATATTCAATCATTTATGACAAAAAGAGCAAACTTTGATGTATGCACTAAATAAAGAAAGGTTCTGTTACAGTTTCTCAAAAAAAAAAAAAAAAAAAAAAGGTTCTGTTATTTATATAGACTTGTGTTATCATTTTATGTTCTCAATTGTAAATGTAATACTTTCTAGTTTAGTTTTTCTTTGCCATGGATTAATGAGCGCAAACAACATTTATCAAGGGAAAAAAAAATCGTAGATTGTATTACCATCAAAAACAGGGTGAAAAAAATATATTATAAAAGAGATATTTAATAAACTCACCAAGCAAACTGTTGAGTTTAGAAAAATGTTTTGAACTTATTTTTGATAAGGATGGAGTGTAAAACTCAGGTTTTACATCATCTAATAAGCAATTGTTATATCAAGTTTTTATAGAATTCAATCTCTTTGCGGAATACAATCATGCAATCAAAGACCGTAAAACTTTAGCTCTGAACTTTAGAAGAATTAACTTTAAGCATGTTACACGGCATTGTAATACTGTTGCATAATGCCCATGCATTAGCAAAGAAGGAAAATTCCCTTGATGAATTACCAGTCTGGTTAGAAGATGTACCAGATGATGCTTCTCCCATTAAATTTTTGAGATTCATCTTAAGTTTTCACAAATAAAATGACAGTTTTGATTCTCAAAAATAAAAAATAAAAAATAAATTCAGCAAGCAACAAGTGCATTACAAATATGACAACATATGATAAGCTTCCCAGATTAGTGCAACATATCATTAATCATTAGCAGAAGAGTTATCCTTCAGTATAAATCATGAGTTTTTAAATATATTGATTAGATTAACTGAATAAAAATTGGAGATTAGAAGGTTTTTAAAAGAACGGGGCATTAAATAAGAAGAATGAATAAATAAAATATTGGCCCCTGCAAATCTTAATGGGCTTTTGAGCATGAAAAAATAAATTAAATAATCTTCTCGTTGGTAGAAACTACCAGTCTACAACTACCATTTTTGTGGTTGGTAATTAACAACTATCACCGTCCTAAATTTACATGTTACAGGAATATTATAAATTTAAAAGATGACGCGAAAAAGTTAATGTCTTATCTCTAAATTTATTTTATTTTCCCTAATAAGTGTTCTTCTCTCTTTGATTTTACAATGGATTGTTCCAATCTGAGAGGTTGCATTTGCACTTATCATAAATCTGAAGAAAAAAATGTTCATGAGTATAGAGAAACCCTTGAATAACACTTTAGAATCCACCATGGTTAGACAACAATTCAGACATACAGTCCATGCTTTTGTAAAGGCACGGAGAGAGAATAACTGTTATCATACAAATCATTTCCCTTCACAAATTTCAATATCCAGTCCACCCGGCCATCTAGAAATAGAATATCAAAGCCATATTATATTCCCAGAACCTCTCTCTCTTTCTCTCTCTCTCTCTCTTTCTCAAGAATATTCTGTGTAATAAGGACTCCAAAAGTACAAAATAAAACCACTCAACAAAATTTTTCACAACATAACCCAACCACCACGCTAAATTTTGATAATACCACTCAGTCAAACACTCAATTACACAGCCCATCTCCTCATAGAATCAAAATCGCCAGAAACCATGGTAAGAGATAAATCAAATCAACATAAAACTATAATAAATATAAACATAAACAAAGTCCCTGTCTTTAATTAAACATGTACATGTGCTATTAAGGAAATAGCAAAACAGGGTCAAAATTTATAATCACATATACCCGAATTACAATAATTTCTTCTTTTGAACACCTCAACCCAACCCTCCTCCTCCATCCTTCTCTGAAACAAGCACTTTGAAGGGAAAAAAATAACCAAAACATGAAATTAAAAAAAATATATATATATATATATATATACACAAACAATAAAATTAGCTTACAATAGACCCTGAAATCACTGCTACAAAAGTTGGGTTTTCTTGTGAATAAGATACATCAACAAGAGTGATCATCGATCATATTGATCATCTGAGTTGTAACCGCTGGAAGGTACAGCTGGGGTGTTCGGGTTTGAGCTGAGACAGCCTTCAGCTTGGGTGCGCTTCTGTTTGAACCCAACAAACATGGATCCAATTGCAAGGGCAAGACCTTTGAATATTTTGCGTTTAACATCTCCTCTCCTCGGACCAGGGCCTTGGTTTGGTGGGCTGAACATTTTGGTGAAGTGGGTGTGAGAAATTTTGAAGCTGAAGAAAGAGAAGGTGAAGAAACAGAGCAAAAAAGCAAAGAGAAACAAGAGAGAGAGAGAGGAGAGAGAGAGAGAGTGTGTGTGACTTCAGGGTACTAGAGAGAGAGAGAGAGACGAGAGAGCTCTTGAAATGGTTATCGCTTGTGGAGAAGAGATGAAGGATAGAGTGTTATTTATGAGCTCTAAGTGTTGGCCCTTGCGGTGTGTGGGGGTGGCCCGGTGGGTATCTAATTTCTCTCTCTTACGGTTACTTGCTCTGCAAGATTCTGCCTTGTGTGGGGTCTATGCTCTTATTTCCAATTCGGTAATGGTGATTAGACATGACAAAACAGGTCATAATTTTCTGACCCGACCCTATTCGAAAAATACCTAACCCGAACTTGATTTTTTTTACTCGAACCAAAAATAGGTTGACCTGTGACCCGACTCGTGTTTTTTGTGGGTTAACCCAATCCGAACCCGAACTATTTTTTAAAACTCTTTTTTTGGTAAAAAGAAAATAATAAAATTAAGACAATATTAGTTTAATTGTTTGTTGTGAGTTTTAAGGAAACAATTGAGACATTTGCATAACTGTATGCAAATTAATTAAAAGGTGAATAATTGAGCATTCTGTAATGAGTAAAGATTTTTAGATATCAAATAGCAAAGTGCATGTCAAGATAATTACGTTACAGTACAGTTAAAAATATAGATTTAAAATTGTAGGCATGTGTGAGAAATATTTAAAAGTGTGAAAATAGTGAAGCCAAAATATCAAATTAACATAAATTATGAATGCTTAGACCTATTTTTTAACAATTTATGTCTAAAATAAATGGTTTTTCAAAATAAATTATGATATTTCCTAGAGTGTGTGTTGCTTAACAATGATATGATATTCATAAAAGAAATCATGTATAAATAAGTAAACAATCAAATTTTAATATATATCTTAAATTGAAATAGAGTGTCAACCACAATTGACAATAGATTATAAAATTAATTTTCAAGAATGTAAATTTCTTATATGTTTTTATTCTTTGTCAAATGAATTATTCAATAAGTCATTTGTAATTTTGTTTTATATTTTGGGATGTTGATATTGTGTAGAAATAAAACTTGTATATTTATTTTACTTATCTTTGTGTTATTTTGTTTTAGATAGCAATGTTAAGATTTGTATAATTTTAAAATTATTGAATAAGTATTAATAAGTGTAATTCATTCTTGATATAAGTGGTGAATTCAAAGTAATGCATTTTACATCAAGTAATTTGTTGCATGACTTTCTAAATGGCAAATACATGTTATTTTCTTTTAAAAAAAAAATTCAGGTGAAAAATACGGGTCAACCCAACCCAACCCGCAACCCGATTGACTCGAACCCGTTTTTAACCTGCTTAAAATGACCTGTTTTGACCCGTAACCCATTTGACTCACAACCTAATTGACCCGTCCCACCCATTTTGTCATGTCTAATCGTGATTCATAAACTCAACTTTTAAAAGGAATATTATTACACATTACTTTGACTAAATTTTTTTATTAAATATTTAAAATATTTTTATCCATAAAATATTTATTAATATTAAGTACTCTTAAAATTTTGCAACATAAGAAAAAAAATTGTAATTCAATGGTAAATTTTTTAAAAAATAAACATAAAAAATAATAAATTATTGAACAATGTAATATTGTTACAGGTTACACTAAGTGTAATTTAAACTCAAATTCTTTATATAAATTGGATGCTCTTTCCTAACAATAATAAAACTGTTTTTGGTTTAGTTTATATTCAGTTGTGAGTTTTCTACTATATTTTTTTTTTTCTCATTCCATTTTTCTTTGTCTCACTCTTTAATCAAAACCATATCAAATATCAATCATATATAATGTATTTAACTGAAAGTTCAATAAAGAATTTAAATTATATTAGTTGCACTCTAATTTTGTGCTAAGTATCCTTCTAACTGCAATCCAATTTCATGTTAAATTATAATTTTGTGTTATCATGAATATTCATGCATTAAAAACGTAGGAAATGTAAAAGGAAAAACAATTAAAGTTTATTGTGCTTCTATGTAATACAATATATATATATATATATATATATATATATATATATATATATATTCAGTTCGTTACTTACCAGGTAGAACAGTAGAAGTGTTTAATTTACATCTATGCATGGAGAAAGATGACGGTTGTATAGTAGTAATTGGCTTAAAGTATATTCTAGTTCCTTGTCTTTTCTTTTGTCATTTTGAGTAGGTCATTGAATCTTCTAATTTGTTTTCATTTACAAACAAAAATTTGTGTGCATTAGAAAATACGATGACAAGATCATTCCTCTAATTAACTTATAATATGAGGAAAAAAAAAATCCATAATTTCAAATCCAGCATCCTTATTCTTGTATTTTTGAGAAAAAAACTAACAAACAAAATCCCTCTTCTGCATCATGAATTTATATTTAAGTGAATGTCAAATTTACAAAATTAAAATATATAAGCTCTGATGACTGATTGCCAATTTTAGTTTCTCATATCAGATTAATTAAGTTTAGCTAATTGCTTTAGCAATCTATGTCAATACCAATTAGGGAAAACAACATAAATAAATAAAACAAAAACGGCTGACATCACTTGAATGTTATGTTATAGACCCGTGAAACTAAAATGATTGAAGGAACTTGCTTACAATAATTAGAACTAGGAAGACCTAACTAAAATCTAAACAAAGATAACACCTATCAAAATTAAAATAAAAACAAAGACACCAAAGTTTATTCCAACTTATAAATTTTATTATGTTTAATTTTTAATTTTTAGTATTTTTTTTTAAGGAAATGCCCATCTCAGAATATTCGATCATATATATATATATATATATATATATAAGACGAATTGAAATAGCTTTAGTTGTTTTTCTTTTGTTCTTGTCTTATATAAAGTGAAATGGAGGGGAAGAAAGTGTGAGAATTTTTTTGTTTCTTTGTTTTTCCCCCTTGAAAATGGACATTTTAAAAACAAATGTATATGCGTTTGCTGTTAGGCTGTCCCTATCAACCTATCTATTTATTTTTGAGAAGGAAGAGGGACAAGAAAAAAGAAATGAAAAAAGAAAAAAAAAGAAAAACTAGAATAATTATAAATTTCACTACATAAGTTTGTAAAACTAATCTGTTAATTAATGTAATTGATGGATTTTATACATAATAAATGAATGGCTAAATTATATTTTTGTGATTGATATAGTATGTAAGACTTATGTAGGAAAATTTGTAGTATCCCTAATATCACTCAAAATAAAATCTTTGTGCACTTTATTTTTTTTTGAGAGAGTTTCAACTTATGGCGTCCGCTTCTGATAATTACTCTTTATTATCAGACCAAGACACCAATCAGTTTTTGGTGTAGGCGGGGATTGAACCCCAGATCTCTTATACAACCATCAGAGACTTTACCAGTTGAGCTAACTGGAACCCACTTTGTGCACTTTATTAGTATCCCTAATATGGTTTTTTTAGACAGTTAATATATGGTTAGGTTAACCAATAGAGCACAAACTATATTATCTTTTACCTTTCATCAAATATATATATATATATATATATATATATATATATATAGCAAAACTTAGGACATTGATTTAAGATAACACATGGAATTAGAATTCATAGACCAGAAACATCCTGTCTATGTATTGTTCCCAAAATGTCAACTACACGAGCAAAAATATATATACATATATATATGTTAAGAATATAAAGTGAGAGAGAGAAAGACTGAATAATTTGTATATTCTATGTAAATAATATTGTACAATAGAGAGCCATATATAAGCTAAGTATGTGTGAAATACAAGTAATATGAGTGTACTACAAGTACTGTATATTGGGCTAGGCCCAATGGGCTAGACTAAACTAAGCTATATACTAACATCCCCCCTCAAACTCAAGGTGGCAAGGAGGAACCCAACTAGAGTTTGGATATTAGATCTTGAAGACGACTCGGCGGGTGAGTTTAAGAGAAGATATTAGCAGGTTGGTCGGCAGAGGAGATGGAGAATAACTTGAGATTGCCTTTCTTGAGACGTTGGCGAGTGATGTGGCAATCGATCTCAATGTACTTGGTGCTTTCATGAAAGACATCATTATGAGCAATGTAGATAGTACTACAATTATCACAATAAAGAGGAGTGGCAGTAGGCTGCGAAGCATACATGTTGGCCAAGAGCCATCGAAGCCAAACAAGCTCGCAGGTGGTGTCAACAAGAGCATGATACTCAGCCTCAGTACTGGAACAGGAAACCACATCCCGCTTCTCGCTACGCCATGAGACAAGAGAAGTGCCCAACAGGAAACAAAAACCTGTGATGGAACATTAATCAGTTGGATCACCTGCCTAATCTGCATATGAATAAGCATGGAGCTCGAGAGAAGTAGTGAAGACCATGATAAAGTGTGCCCTTAATGTATCGGAGAATCCGAAGAACAGTAGCATAGCGGACAGAACGAAGGGCGTCCATGAACTTACTAACCATACTAATGGCATGTGAAATATCTGGGCGAGTGACAGTGAGATAGATCAGACTACCAACCAGCTGATGATAATGAGTAGCATTTTATATAGGTTCACCATCTAAGGGTGTGAGCTTGGCATTGTATTCCAAGGGAGGGGATATAGTTTTGTTGTTTGTGATAACAGCATTGGAGAGAAGGTCAGAAACATATTTAGCTTGGGATAGATAGTATCCATCAGAAGATGAGGTAACCTCAAGCCCAAGAAAATAGCTGAGATAGCCCAAATCTTTCATCTCAAAATGCTGACTAAGGAAGTGCTAAAGAGAGCAAATACCTGCAAAATCATCTCCAGTAATAATCATGTCATCAACATAAAGAAGAATAAGAGTGATACCAGCAAAGGATCTTCGAACGAAGAGACCAGTGTCATGAGGACTCGAAGTGAAACCTAGCTGAGCAACAACTGAGCTAAACTTTTCAAACCAAGGCCGAGGAGCCTACTTGATGATCAAGAATGAGATTTCTTCAAGAACTTGATGATCATTCAGTTGCTGCCATAAGAGTTTAAAGATACACAAGCGAGTGTGCTTGTACTTGCTAGAGAATCCAAGAAAGAAGGAGTCCGTAGTCTTGGAGCTTGCACATGGTCCTGTCAGTAAGTTTCTACTAGTAGGCAGCAATAAGATGTTAGTGGTCTAAGTCTTATTGTAAAACTTCAATTCTTTCTATAATGGATTCAAGTTTACCTTGAGGATAGCTAGGTTAAATCCTCCCTAGGTTTTTACCGGTATGGTTTCCTGGATCATCATATCTTTGTGTTATTTACTATTCCCCTGCTATGCATGATATGATTATTTGATTGTGATAACCTAGATTTGCATAATTTGGACTAAGTAATAACTTGGTTAATTAACTAAGTTAATCCGGTTGTGTTAAGGGGTTTAAAAACCGTTCAGTCTTGTTCCTAGATACAATTTAAGAATAACTATATGGCATTGAGTCTTAGTTATATTCTAAAAAATAAAAAATACATTAATAAGACCTAGTCTAGAACCATTGATCTAAGATCGAAAGCTAAATTCCAGAGTGAAAAGGTATTAATATGCACCTCACAAGATGAATTTGTATTCTAAAATATGGTCGCTACATATCACATTTTTAACTCATCCAAACATGTCGTAAACAGGAAAGTTACATGATGTGATCAAGGAAATGGTTCTAAAAATTAGTTTTTTGATAACAGCTTTTGTGTATGTTATCATATTAATTGGAAACCTTAATTTTATAGTTTGCACGTTCATCATGTTTATCCAATATCATCAATCGCAAACATATATGTTTTATTGCATAAAAAATCAACGATTCAAATCTACACTAGTTCAACTGCTTTTGTTGTTATTGTTAATATGAAGTCAAGGATTTTATTCATTATTCATCGAGAGGAAGATACAGTACATCTTGAGCCACTCAATCATTCATGGAGTATCTTCTACCCAGGTTACATAGTTATATAGCTAGATATATTTCTAGCGTGTTGAGAAAGAATGTGAGCCAATGCATGCTCAATCTGTATCACGCCACTTCATCTTATTAAAGCAAACATAATATCCTTATATTACTTCTCGCCTTCTCGGCCAATCTTACCAAAACAAATTGATCATTGGGTTATAAATTAACTCTCATATATAATCCAAGGGATTTAACTATAGGGGCTAGAGGTGCCCAGTGTTGAATAAATGTTCTACAATGAAGTTCATAGATTATATATAAAACAATTCTCGAAACTAAGCAACTGATATTCTAGTTCTAGTTAAACTTTTCCTCTTATAACTAAACAATACTAAACTTCTGTTTATAAAATTTTTACACCACTTTGCAGGGGATTACATCATTTACTTCGTTTTTATTATATAAAGAAGTCCTTATTTCAAAATATCAAATCAATGGCATGGTGTGGTTTCGCCCTCTCCTCTCAAGTCCCAAGTCAACCCCATTTTTAATCAGCTAACCATTAGGGAAATTGGCTCAGTAGGTGTACGACTTCGGAGTTTGGAGACCATGAATTATCCCATTCACGCGGTATTGGGAATTTAGGATGACTTTTCATCATTCTTTTTTTTTTTTGGTAAACTCTTTTCATCATTCAAACCATATAATTAGTTGATGTTCGGAAAATAAATGAAGGAAAAATTATTAAGTACCTCCATTTTCTCACATGAATGATGGATTAGTATCTTAAATGTATTGAATTGTAAGCAAAGTATAGTGTCATAGTCACCTCAAAGATCAAGAGAAAAGTACATTCAAATGTATTGATTTTTTTTAGCAATTGACAACATTGAATGTGGTATTGAATAATTTGAATTAAAATTGAATGCATGTTAAAAGTGTCCTCTAAGATTGAAAGAAAAGCACTTTCAAGTGTATTGACTGGAGTTAGCAATTGGCAACATTGAATGCATGTTAAAAGTGTCCTCTAAGATTGAAAGAAAAGCACTTTCACGTGTTTTGACTGGAGTTAGCAATTGGCAACATTGAATGCGGTATTGAATTTGTTTTTTAGAAAACCGTATTGTATATTTGAATTAACATTTCATACATGTTAAAACTTAAAAGTGTGGTTGGAGTCAAGAGTTATGTACCTCAATTCATACTCACTTTTTAGTGATTTTATGATAGATAGGATTCAAATTCTCCTTCTCTATTGTAACTATGAATTAACAAAAAAAAAAAATAATAATAATAACAAAACCAGAACAAAAAAAAAAAAAAGAGGTTGGATTGGCGGGATAAAATAATGGAAAGCGTGGGTCCTAGATAAAAAAATTTCTGTTCAATTTTTCATATAACTGCGAAAAAACTATTCCCATGCGTGCACATAACACCATCAGTATGTCAATGAAAGGGAACCGAGCTAGAAACCAATTACAGCATGCAAAATTATTAACGACAAATAAAGTGGTTATTGAAAAACGGTGTCATCATTGGGAAAATTATCCTATCTTTATGGAAACTGTACGCAGTCACCAACCTCAAACAGTCGCGTCCAACTCAATGCATTATATCACCATGAAAAAGTAAAAATAAAAAGAATCTGGTTAATATATGTTCTTAGGGTCATGTTAGCGAGTGTCGTAGGACATTAGTTAACAATCCAATTAAAGAAAGTTTTTATGGAAAAAAAAAAAAACAATTAATATTTTGACAGCTTTTTTCATTTCCCATAAAAGTGATATCAAAACTTTCTTAAAATAGATTCTTAACCAATACCCCAACTGCACTTGTTAACATTTCTCATGTTCTTAAAAAATAACTTAATCATTAATTTTAAAAAATATTTTATGAAAAATTGAAAAAATTATCAAAAGATTTGGTCACTTTTGTCATAAATTTTTTCCTAAAATGTATACCATAAGGCAAAGGCATATATACATTAATAAAACCTAAAGATAAAATAAGGTTACAATTTTCAAAAAAGGGCGACGAAGGCGACCTTTTAAACGTGTGCATCTGAGAGAGAATTTCGAGAACAACTACCATACGACTTGCTAACTATGGAGTTATGAATATATGTCATGGAATTCAAAGGATTCAGATATGACGTTACCGAACCTCCAAAATTAAAAAAGGAAAAGTAAATAATTATGAAATCACTCCTTTCAATTTTCAAATAGGTAAGAAGTTAAAATAAAAAGAAAACGTTATACATTCAAAGAATAAAAAAATTGTTATGTTATAAATCAAATATTTAAATTTTAAGTTTTTGTAGTCTAAAGTTATACATAAAAAATAATTTATGGATCGAATAATAAATAACATCTAACAAGTACGAAATTTAATATGTATGTTAAGAACATAAAGATCATCCAATTTAAAAATTAGATTTTTAAAATATGTAGCAATGTTAATTTTCTAAGTGGTCAAATGTTGTCCAACTCTTTTACCCCAAAGTTTTGTTTGGCCGATGAGAAAATAAAATGAATGGGAAAACATGTTTTCCTTTTAAGTTTAAGATGTAAGAAGGAACTTAAAATTTATCATTTTCTTTTTCAATCCTCAGCTGTTCTGAGTAAGGAAAAAAAAAAAAAAAAATTCTCATTGGATGTTAATTTGCTTTTGTTTGGAAGGGCCGGCCAAGGCCCAACAGAGGGGAGGGAAGGAGGGATTTTTGGTTAACGCGTTTGCTGTCCCTATCCTCCTAATCAATTCGTTGATTTTGGGAAGGAATAAGACAACCAAAAACAAATTCATTGTATACCCTATTGGGTTGTAGCTCTTCAACTTAAGTTTTTAACTTCTTTCCATGCATTGCATCAAGACAGTGTGAATATACACAAACAAATTTAGAAAATAAACCTAGATCAATGTAAGATATCATAAAGGATTAGAACTAACATAAAAGTCTTTTCTACATTCTAAGAGCGTCAACTACACAAACAGTTGCATTTTTTTTTTTTTTATTATAAATAATCAACAATTTAGGTGTGAGAATTTGAATCCTATATGTCTCCAAATGAGATATAAGGAAGTACTAGTGCTAACTTGTTAAATTACAAGACTCTTTAACAATGGTTATATAATTAGCAAATAAACATTAATTTTCAAATATTTTAACTCTTTAAGAATGGTAGGAATGTAGGATCAAATCTTATAAAATCGCATATGGTTATCTTTTTTTAGGGACGAAGCCAGAACTTAGAGTTAGAGGGGCGACTCTGCTGCTAGTTGTGTACAGTGGCTCCGGCCTTTGAGTCTACTACTTTACTACTCAGGATTTTTGTTTAAAATTTTTTAAATGGCCAAGTTGTTTGTTTTGGGTAAAATAGATTGATTGGGCTTAATTTTTTTTAGTTTTATTATTGGTGATTTTTGTTGTTGAGCTAATTCTTTTGGGCTTGTATATTTTATTTTAGATTTAATCTATTAATTTTTTATGTCCTTTAAAAGGTGAAAAATGCTAAAACTACAAAAATTTTACAAATTGTTAATGTGGTGAATGGTTATTGATAAGTAAGAAGTGCTGCAAGGAAACAAAGGCTGGCGTAAATCGGATAAAAGGTGTCCAAAGAAAGCTTGAATATACTCAGGGGATTATTGTTCCAAGTGACGGAAGAAGTGGCGGTTTGGCGTTATTGTGGAAGGAAGGCACCAGGATTGATTTTAAGAGCTGTTCGAATTCGCATATTGATGTGGTTGTCCGTGAATCACCATCCTCCGAGCCATGGCGTGCCACCGGCTTCTATGGTCAACCGGATACCAACAAAAGGTACATCTCATGGCACTTACTTGATTCACTAAGTAAACAATGCAATTTACCTTGGGTGGTTTTGGGAGATTTTAATGAGATACTATATTCTAATGAGAAATTGGGCGGAGCTGAACGAAAGGCAAAACAAATGGTGGCGTTTAGGGAGTGTCTAAACAGGTGCGGCTTACTTGATCTTGGCTTCATTGGGCAGAAATATACATGGTGTAATGGACGTTTTGGAGGGGAAAGGACTAAGCTTAGACTTGACAGGGCTATGGCCAATGAAGATTGGATGTTGAGATTTCCGGATGCAAGAGTGTTTCACTCATCTTTGTCTATATCGGATCATTGCCTCATTAAGTTAAGTTTGAAAAGGAACCAGAAAAGGCGACCACAAAATAAGAGATTTATGTTTGAAGCCATGTGGACTAGAGATACCAGATGCCGGGAAGTTGTGGAATCGGCTTGGGATTCTGGTGGGAATGTGTCTAATGTTCAACTGGTTGACAGGTTGAGGAACTGCAAGGAGAAATTGAAGAGTTGGAATTGGAGCGAATTTGGCAATGTGAATCAATTAATTAAGCAAAAGAGAGAGCAGCTTCAACATCTTGAATCTATTAACAGCCTCCATGGAAAGGCAGAAGAAGTGCAGCGACTGAAAATGGAGATTAATGAAATGTTGACCAGGGAGGAAATAATGTGGAATCAGGGGTCTAGAGCTATGTGGATGAAATGGGGGGATCGAAACACAAAATTATTTCATGCTACGGCGAGCCAGAGGCGTAAAAGAAATGGTATTGTGGGGCTGCTAGACTCGGAAGGGAGATGGCAGGTTGACCCAAGAAACATTGAGGGCATCATTTTGGAGTATTTTGGGTCCATTTTCAAGTCAAACGAGCCTGCTAATTTTGAAGCGAGCCTTAGTGCTATCCATCCCAAAGTGTCCTTGGCAATGAATGCAACATTGACAGCTACTTTCAGAGCGGAAGAGGTATGGAATGCTCTTCAAGACATGCACCTAACTAAATCTCTAGGCCCAGACGATATGTCCCCAATTTTTTATCAGAAGTATTGGGATGTAGTTGGTACAAATGTTGTTGATTGTGTGTTACATACTCTTAATACTGGGGTGATGCCCCCTAGCCTGAATGAAACTTTTATTTGCCTTATTCCAAAAGTTAAGTCTCCCCAATAAATTACTGAATTTCGCCCTATTAGTTTGTGCAATGTAAGCTATAAGATTATCTCCAAGGTGCTTGCGAACCGGCTAAAGAAGATTCTTGCTAATGTTGTTAATGAATCTCAAAGTGCTTTTGTTCTAGGGAGGCAAATCACGGACAATGTGCTTGTGGCATTTGAAACAATGCACTATATTAATGGGAAAAGGAAAGGCAAGAAGGCTCTGATGGCTCTAAAGCTTGATATGAGAAAAGCATATGATAGGGTTGAGTGGCGGTACCTAGAGGCGATTATTCGAAGATTGGGGTTCAATGAGAGATGGATTTCACTGGTGTTGATGTGTATTAGTACAGTTTCCTATTCAGTGCTAATTAATGGGGAAGCTAAAGGAAACATTGTTCCTTCAAGGGGGCTTAGACAAGGAGATCCAATATCTCCATACTTGTTCTTGTTGTGTGCTGAGGGTTTGTCTGCAATGCTAAGAAAGGAGGAAGAGCAAGGAAATATTCGGGGTATCTCAGTTAGCAGAGGAGCGCCCCAAATTTCTCACCTCTTCTTTGCGGACGATAGTATTGTTTTTTGTAGGGCGACGGTGGAGGAAGGCAGTAGAATCCTTAAAGTTTTGGAGGATTATGAGGTTGAGTCAGGGAAAAAATTAAATAAGGAAAAAACTTCCTTATTCTTCAGTAAGAACACAAAGAGGGAGGTTCAGGAACAAATAAAGCAGATTTTTGGGGCTCAAATCATCCAACATCATGAAAAGTATCTCGGTTTGCCTCCCCTAGTGGAAAAGGGGAAGAGGAAGGCCTTTAACCTCATCAAGGATCAAGTGGGCAAGAAAATAGCGGGATGGAAAGGGAAATTGCTCTCAAGTGCCGGTAGGGAGATTTTAATTAAAGCCGTTGCCCAAGCCACTCCCACGTACACGATGAGTTGTTTCAAGTTACCAGATTCGCTTTGTAGGGAGTTAAATGCAATGATGAGCAGCTTTTGGTGGGGGCAAAAAGATAAGGATAGAAAAATGGCATGGATAGCATGGAAGAAGCTTTGCATTCCGAAAGAAGAAGGGGGTATGGGATTTAGAGATTTAAAAGTGTTCAACCTTGCTCTTCTTGCAAAACAAGGATGGAGAATCCAACAGAACCCAAACTCCTTAGTGCACCGGGTATTCAAAGCAAGATATTTTGTGGATAGGCCTTTTAAGGAAGCAGTGCTTGGAAGGAGACCCTCATATGCTTGGCGTAACATTCTTGCAGCTAAGGAGGTTGTGGTTTCAGGGTCAAGGTGGGTTGTTGGAAATGGTGAGCAAATTGATATTTGGAAAGATCGGTGGTTGCCCACACCAGATTCCTTCAAAGTAGTTAGCCCGAGGACCACCGTAGAATCAAGCAAAGTTGCCTGGCTGCTGGATAGGGAGAAGAGTTCGTGGGATGTAAGTAAGGTTAGAAGTTCTTTTCTTCCTTATGAAGCCGAAACAATTCTTGGGATTTCCATCAGCCCTCGCTTGTTGTGCGACTCTTTAATTTGGGCTTGGACATCCAATGGGAGGTTTTCGGTGAAGAGTGCATACAAGGTTGCCTAAAAATGCTTGAAGGAGAGTAGCCACAAGGCGGATGTTGGGAGTACATCGGAAAATGACAAGATGAGATCCCTCTGGAAGTTAATTTGGAAGCTAAAATGTCCAAATAAAATAAAGCATTTCATGTGGAGATCCTGTAGAGACATCCTCCCAACAAAACAACGGCTGAAAGCTAAGGGAATTCACATTGAGGATGACTGTGATCAATGCGGGATGTGTGAAACCGCGGGGCATATCTTGTGGGGGTGTAAGTTGGCTGCTGAGGTCTGGGGTGTTTCTAGACTTAAGCTGCCAGCAGTACCCACACAGCCACAAAATTTCCTTGAATTAATATGGGAAATTAAAGGGAGGAAACCGGACATTAATTGGGAGATTTTTGCAGTCACAGCTTGGAGCCTTTGGAATCACAGAAACGCACTTAAACATGGGGGGCAGCGAAAGGATGCAGGCCGAATCACCAAAGATGTAATAGAGTATGTAAAGGAATTTAGACAGGAAAATCAAAGCTTGAGTAAGCCTTCAAAACCCCCTAAGTCTCTATGGTCTCCTCCAAGGTGTGGTTGGTATAAAATAAATGTGGATGGGGCTGTTTTTAAGGAGTCTGGAAGTTGCGGTGTGGGGGTGGTTATAAGGAATGAAGAGGGGCTGATGATGGGAGCCATGAGCAAACAGGTGGATTTGCTGCTGAAGGCATTGGAAGCAGAGGCGTGGGCTGTGCAGGAAGGTGTTCAGTTAGCATGGGAGTTGGGTTTAAGGGAGATCACAATTGAAGGTGATGCTCAAGTTGTTATCAAAGCCTTGCAGAAGTCTGAGTTATGCCCGTGGCCTATTCAGAAAGTAGTGGAGGGCTCATTGCAAAGCCTTAGCTGCTTTAAGGCATGGACTGCATCTCATGTCCGCAGGAGCGGAAATGAAGCAGCTCATTTGATGGCTAAGATGGCCAAAAATCTATCGAATTGTAAAATATAGGTAGAAGACATTCCACCCATTATTGTAGACCAAGTGCTCAAAGATGTAACAAACTTATATTCTGTTTCAGTCTAATGAAATTTTATCCAAGTTTCTTATCAAAAAAAAAAAAAAAAAGTGCTGCAAGTGTATAAACTAATAAGAATTTGCTACCTCAATAATTTGTATAGACGTTGTAAAAACATTTGTGGCTATAACATTACTCTCAAAAGAATTGATGGCATTATTAAGGGAGGAAAAGTGTAATTTTATTGAACAAAATTTCTAAAATTAATACCTATTAATATAGTATTATTTAAAATTTTGGTTCACTTTATGTACACGTATCAAAAATATAACGCCACTGTCCAATTGGCTATTAGAGAAGACAATATAATGTCTTTGTTTATCTAATCTGCATCCCATGTCCTCAAAATGTAAAGATGAGTGGATGAAATTTTGGTTCACTTTATGTACACGTATCAAAAATATAACGCCGCTGTCCTATTGGCTATTAGAGAAGACAATATGAATATTACTTCTTGGTAAAACTTACCAAAACAAAATTGTGTCGTTGGGTTATAAACTCTCTTACTCAACCCAAGGAGGTTAGTCTTTAGGAGATAACAAACTCGCATTACTTTTTTGTTCCAATTAGCAACTCTAATAATTACAGTAGGGACAAAGTTTAGCTACAAAATTGGATGTAACTTAAAATTATAACTTTACTCATTATTTTTTTAATGGAGGTGAATTTAACAAATCCACTTTTGGATTACATCTTCTTTTTATATTCTTCATGCTTGCAAAATTTTTAGAAAATTAAATATCAATAGTTATGTCATCAATAAATTATTTAAATTGCAAGTTTTTGTAGTTTAAAATTATGCATAAAATAAATTTATAGATTATATAGTAAATAATATTTGATTTGTACAAAATTTGACATGTGCATTAAAAATGTATAGAACATGCAATTCAACGGTTAGATTTTAAAAATATGTAATAATGTTTATTTTATTAAATAATGTTGTAGTCTTAAGTTATCTTATTTTCAGCTTAAAATTATTTGTATAAAGTATAAAGCCTCGTCATTTGGAATTGGAAATGTCGGTTTTCTCAAAGAGAGAGAGAGAGAGAGAGAGAGAGAGAGAGAATTCAGTTATAGTTAGGGGTGTCCACGGGTCGATCCGGGTCGGGTTTGTGCTCAACCCAGAACCGACCCACTCAGGTCGGGTGGAACGAAAACAGACCCGCAACCGACCGCCAGAGACGTCCAAGTCGAGTCGGCCGGGCTCAGGGGAGCGAACGGTCGAGTCTGGTAATGAGCAACGGTGAGCGGAGGAGAAGATCTCTCTTCGTCAATCTGGGTTGAAGGCCGATCGGATCTAACGGATTCTCGCCGGATTTGAGTAGATCGAAGCCCAATCTAACCAAGAATAGCCAGATTTGTGTAGATCTAAGTCAGATCTAACCCAATACCGACGAATTTGAGCTAATCTGAGCGAAGGAGGAGAGTAGATCTTGAGCGAGGATGGCTAGATCGGAGCTGAGGAACACCGGATCTGAGCGAAGGGAGACCAAAGATGGCCGGATCGGAGCTGAAGAACACCAGAACGTCACCGGATCTCGAAGGATCTCGCCGGATTTGGTCAAAAATCGTAATATTTCACCAGAAAGGATGAGTTTTCGGTTTGGGTCGGGTGCCACGGGTTTTGAAACGTGAAACCGGCAACCAACCCGCGTGGGGTCGGGTTAGAGAAGTCGGACCTGCGTCCGACCACCAGAGACGTCGGATCGGGTGGCGGCGGGTCGAGCTCGGGCGGGTTGGGCGGGTGGGTTGGACAGCCCTAGTTATAGTATATACATCACGCCTTACCACATAGGCGTGGGCCCCAGCCCTTGTGAGAGGGAAGTGATAATGTGAGAATAAGGGAGGGGAGAGAGGGCTGGCGGCTCAATAGGGAGAGGGGAACAATTTTTTTAAGTTTTTTATAGGTTGGTGGGCTAGGGCTTTATGAACAAAGCCCACCCTATTCCATATCTATTGGGCCCTATAAATTAATTAGACATCCATTTAAATTTCTTGATCTCAAGTAAAAGACAATGGATTGCTTAAAATAACATTCCTTTCAATCAAATTTTGTCTCAATATGCACTCATGTTTCCTTAAGTTTTTGTAAAATTATAATTTTCCTTCTTACGTTACATACAACAAATAAATATTAAATAGATTCTCAAAAAAAATATTAAATAATATTAAATATTACATTAAAAGTTTGGAATGTTACAAAAAGAGTATTAATGATATTTTTACAATACTTTCACAATAAATCTTAAGTAGTAAGTGATTACTAGCTGTTCTTAGTGGACCAAAAGATAATTCAATAGTGAGTTCAAATTAGAACTAATAACAATTTACCAACCTATGATTTGTTGTAGAAGTGTTGTGAAAATGTTGTGGACATAACTGCGAGTTGGGGGTTTGACTTTACTTTACAAACTTTTTTTATAAATTGTCGATACGATAATGTGGTTATTGGTAATTTAAAAATTGATATTAGTGGTGGTTTCAAGTGAGAACAAATTAGAATTTGCCACATTAATAATTTGTAAAATAGTTTGTTGTAGGGGTAAGAGCCCAAATTTTTGTACTAGGCCTTGGGCCTTACTCGAGGATGTGAATATGTCCAAGGAGGAGTAAACGATTGGAAGAGACCCCAAAGTTGAAAATCAGGCAAGAAAAGAATGGAGGGGTATAGTCCGAGGAGTACCTTCTTCTCGGATATATTGAATATCGTTCAAACACACATTTGGGTAATTTAGATGACCTTTCAGGTAGCTCCAATGATCAGGATGAACCTCATGCACGTACAAAGGTTATAAGAATGCAAAAATATCTAAAAGGAAAGCTGCTACCACCGCATTAAATGCACTGCAGCAATTTTTATGGCCGCATTTATGTGGAGAAGACTCCTGAACAGTGCAATCTCAGCTACCACCACTCATAAAGAACCAAAAAAAAATGTTTGGTGGGACAGGTACTCAAGTGAAGGCTTAGATGACTAACAAATATACGGTCAGAATGGCCTGAAAGGAACTAGATAATGTAAAAGACCTCTCATAAGAGGGGGATCAGAAAAACAGAGAGAGAAAGGAGAAGAAAAGAATTACTGTAGCACTAAGAACTGTGTTAGTTTCCAAAAATATTGATTCAATTCATAATTGATCTTCTCGGACATTCATTTCGTTAAGCTTTATGTGTCTTTTTGTGCTTGTTCATCGTTCAAATCCTTGTTAGCCGTTGTCCAATTCACAAATAGCCCAACTCTTTCACTTACTTTCTACAAATTTATTGTATTGGGCTCACATCCCATATCTTTTAGGCGTAGGCTACAAATCGTGACCCTACATTTGTAGTTATAAAATTAATTAATTAATTTTTTTACTATGTCATGCCTTTAATTAAATTTATACGTGTGTCCAATAGGTGAAGGGTTTCTAGGCTTATAATTTACAATTTTCAGCTAAAAGAGGAAGTTGAAACACATGAATGTTGCTCCAATAACAATTTTTATCTTCTCAATTATTAAAATAATTATGAAAAAAAAAAGTGTTTATTTCAATTTTTTTTTTACTTTTTTTTAGGGAAAATTGATAGTAGATTTTATTTGTTCATAATTACGTTGTACAATTTGAAAGAGAAAAAATGGACATTATTCAAACCAAACAATGCATTCTTTTCTCTTATGCAACACTAGCATGGGCAAGAGTAGCTTTTATACATCGCAGAGAGTTTACAAAAAAAAAAAATGAATGAAAACTTTTACAAATTAGAATAATATTTTGGGATAATTACAATTTACCCACCTGTGGTTTGGCCCGATTTCTATGTGCCTACCTGTGGTTTAATTTTTGACACTTTACCCACCTGAGGTTAGGTCTGTTTAGTCTCCGTAACCCACCTCTGTTAAAAAAAGGGGTAAATAAGTCTTTTTCCACCTATTTTATGTCTCTCTCCTCCCAAAACAAGAAAAACAAAAAAACAAAAAAAAAACAAGATTAAAATATGTTATTTGTTTCTCATAATTCACAATCACGAAGAACATTCACAAACATAAAGAACAAACCCAGAAAACTAATACAAATCAAATGAAGCAAAACCATGAGAGAGAGAGTTCTTCGTCTTCTTCCTTATACTAATTTTTTGTGCCTGAACTAATAAATTTATTAAAATCAAAGCATAACACAGTTTACAACATGACAACAGGAAGGATCAACAATTTCCAGCACTTAATTTCTAAATTTTTGATTTTCAACATCTAAGATCTCACTCACGCAACAAACCCAAACAACAAACCCACCAGAAAAAATCACAACATCATGAACAACAACCCAGAACAGTATACCAACTATACCAAACAACAAAGTGGCCTCGGCGATTCACAACAATACCCAGCAGATCCGGTGATTAACAACAGTATACCAAACAACAAAGTGAAAATTTCAACTATACCAAACAACCCGGTGATTTGGCGGATACCGATATGCCAGAACCCATTGAATACTAAGGAAGAAGATACTAAACAACAACCCAGAACCCATTGAATCACCGGATCTGCCCCCAGATCGATCAACAATTTCCTACATCGAGCCCATGACTTTCAATGCTGAGCTTCGTTTTGTGAGAATTTGAAGGAGGTGGCCTCGGTGGACTCTTCAATTTGGCCACCATAGCTGGCGATGGCTTGGATTCGGAGGGGATGGAGGTCAGATCAAACGGTGGCGCATTCTCCTTGGCCGATTTAGACTTCCAAGAGGGGCGTGACTTGGCGGAGCTAGGGCTCGGCAACGACGCTGGATCGGTGGACTTCGCCTCCCTCAAGATCACGTTTCTAAACCAAATCCATACCCATGATGGATCAGCTGCCTCCAGACACACCCCTTGTCCTCCTCTGTCAGTTCACCGCCCCTGCCATGGTAGATCAGCAATGGCCCGTGGGTTTGGTGGTGTGACAGCGGCCCTAGGTTGGTGATTTTATTTTGATCATCGGTGTGGGGTGGAGCTCAGCTATGGGTCTGGATCGTCGAAGATGGAGGAGATCAGAAAAGCGTAGAGAGAAAGAGAGATTGAAGGATTGGAGAGAGAGAGTACTGAAGGATTTTATATATATATATATATATATATTTTGCTAACCTTTTAGCAACTTTTATTTTATATAATTTCAAAAACTCTAATAAGGATTATAGAATAAAGGTTATGTATTTAATTATTTATGCCTTGAAATTTAAGGAATTCGTTGGATTTGGATTCGGAATAGTTTCAGTCACATAAGCCTAAAACTATTTAATTCTGGGAGAAAAAGGAGTGTTTGATCTGTTTTGAGTTTTGTTTTTGATAAAAAATGTGTTAGAGTAACGTCTGCACTGAAGGTGGGTTACGGAGACTAAACGGACCTAACCTCAAGTGGGTAAAGTGTGAAAAATTAAACCACAGGTAGGCACATAGAAATCGGGCCAAACCACAGGTGGGTAAATTGTAATTATCCCTAATATTTTCAAGTTTTTTCCTGACCCTCCATAGCTAAGCATAACTTCGAGAGAAAGCATCTTCAACGCTAATATGAGATGTCAGCTTATGTTCAGAATTTAACAGAGAGGTAGTATTAGGAGAATTCAACTTGGCCCGTGTCATTGGTGATCACTACTCACTAGGTGAATGTTACAATGCCGTATTCTCAATTATCATTGACGTTTACTACTGGTTTATTTGCTTTTGTTGGAGAGGGCCACCAGTGGGGTTGGTTTGTTTACGCGTTTGCTGTTGCTACTCCTACTCGCTTTGTGAAAAGAACAACAAAAAAACAAAATTGTTGTGTACCCTATTGGGTTGTAGCTCTAGATAAATAAATATAGCTTCAAGTCTCCAATTTAAGTTTTAAAATTCTTAACATGCATTGCATCATAATATCACGATTTATATCAAAATTAGAAAGATAGTGCGAATACTCACGAACAAATTTAGCAAAACTTTGGTCATTAATGTAAGATATCAATACGAAAATGTCACCAATTAACTAGGTCATTAATGATAAGTTCTTTGTAGCTCAATTGGTGTTTAAAAAAAAAAAAAAAACAAATGTAAAATGCCATATAAATTTAGAAACATTATTTTAAGAATGCCCACTATTTATACTGTAATATTGTTTAGGTAACGAACAAATAGCACAAAGTGTTTGGGCTCTAGTGGGGGAAAAAGAGTTTGAGTTATGAGATTAACAACACATTGTAACTATCTTTTAAAAAAAAAAAAAAAAAAGTAACAAACAAATATTTTTAAGGATAAAATACTATTTTGGTTTCTTAATAAACAAATGTTTTTCATCTCGAAACTATAGAAAAATTCGTTTTTCATTCCTAAACTATTGAAAATATTTTACTTTTTTCCTTAAACTTTAAAATGATCACTTTTCATCCTTAAATTATTGAGAAAAGAAAATTCATCTCTAATAATGCCGAAAATCGTTAGTAAGTCGCATAGTCCTCACAGAGAGTACCGGTGTGGTACCGGCCAAACACCCTCCGAAGGTTAAGTTAAAGAACTTTCTCAACTCTAGAGTGCCAGAGTTAGGATGAATTATGCGTACCTTGATTTTTGAGGGCTTTGAGTTTTTATAGTGGTATAGAACCAACCTTGGTTTTCTTGGCGAAAAAGATGTTTCCTTATGGGGAAGATCTTCCTAAATACATAGATTTTACAAGATTCTTCCCATATAGAGATTTCGTTGATTAGGGTTAATCGTAGGGCACAAGATATTTCCATTTGAGGTTTCTTGGAGACTACTTAGGCCACGTAGATACCACGTGGCATTACTACCTGTCTCCTTTGCATCCGTTTAATTTGAACCCATCCACTATGGAGGGTCCGTCTGTCTTCCTTTTTCTCCGTCCGAGGCATAATCTGTTACGCCTGTCGTCTTGTCCGTACGTTTCAACCAACCACTTCCTTAATATTGTTGCCTATGGTTAACCTTAAAGAACAGATTTGCCAACCTCAATTTTATCCTCTCCAATCTCCATTTTTGTCTCTAAATTATTTACAAAGTTTAAAGATGAAAAAAGAACTTTTTAAAATTTAGGGTTGAAAAACAAACTTTTGACAAAATTCAGGAACTAAAATAGTATTTTACCACATTTTAAAATATTTAACTCTTTAGGAATAGGAAGACCAAATTTTATAAAGTTTCGTATGGTTGTCTTAGTTTATGAGTTTATCTAGTCTTTACCCCCATGACTTCAAAATGTATAGTTGAGCTGAGCGGATGAAATTTGGGTCCACTTTGTGTGTATCAATAATATCAATATTGCTGATAGACCAAGAATATATTGACCCATTGTGATGAATTAACAAATTAATTAACCAAGTTAATTAATTAATTCAATTAGCATGCAATACGCGTGATAGCACAAAGAAATCATCAACTAAGTTAAAATACAGCACAGTGATTTGTTTACGAATGGGAAAAACCTACACAGCAAAAATCTCACTGGGTGATTTTAAGGTCACTACTCCTGAGAATTCACTATTATCACAAGAAGCGGTTACAAGTAAAAGAATCCTAGTACCTTATACCAACCTATAGTTGAACCCTTGCCCCCAATACCCAATTGGACTTGTTCTGTAGTGACAATCTCTCATTTCAATGCACGGCTCCCAATACGTGAATATCCAATTCAATGCGCGGATCCCAGTACGCGGCTTACTCACCAACTTGAGAAAAATGTTGGCTGCAAAGTTCTTCAATTCATCACACAATGAAGATCACGAAACTCCTTAGTTACAAAACTCTATGGTGTACAAACACAGCAGCTTCTTCAAGAGAAAGATGAATTAGGGCAAATTCTATTTCCGGTCACAATTTGCATGAACACAACTTTGCTTCACACTTGCGTAACCTTTGACTGCCCTTAAAACAATCCTTATACATATTTAGGGTTGTGAGAAGAGAAAGCCCAAACATATATTCACGGATTGAAGTGAAATCAGTTCTGAAAATTTGATTTTCTTAAACCCCGATAGATAGCTTATCTGTCGAGCTAGCTGTTGAGCATCGAGCTTCAGCAGCTTTTTAAACCTCGATAGATACTAGCTGTCGAGATTTAAAATCTAGCACTTCTTCACTTATTTCTTGGATAGACTTGCATGGCTTTAACACTTAAACTTGAAACTTTGTTCCTTAAAGCACTAAACACATCCTAGATCTACCCAATTACAAGTAAAGTGCGTTTTGTCAAACGATTAGCCAATTCTATATTGACATATGTTCTTAACATTGATTCACATATGTCCTAACAATTTCTTTAATACAACCGCACAAAATTGATCATTGGGTTATAAACTCTCATACTCATTTCCACACACACACACACACACAAACTCTCTCATACTTAACCCAAGGAAGTTAGTTAGAGGAGCTAGAGTTGTTAATTTGAACAATTAAAGTAATGCGAGTTGATTTGAAGTTATACTCTCTTTTTTCTTGATTATTCGATAATTAGTAGTAGGAGATTTGAGCTCTATTATACAATGATTAATAAATAACCAACACTTATATAATTGAAATTCATAGATTATGTATAAAAAGTCGTAGAAACTAAAGCAACTGATTCTATTTCTGCATAAACTAAGTGCTCTTCTAACAAGCAATACTAAACTCTTGTTTGTAATGCCATTATGTCCAATTACTTGTGTTACTCAAAAAGGAATCATTTACATCGTTTCTATTAAAAAAATAGAAATAAATAAATAAAGAGTCGTTCAGTTGCAAAAGATGTTAACCAATGGGATGGTGCGGCTTGGCCGGGCCCTACCCTCTCAACCCCATTTGTACTCCGCCAACCATTAGGGCAATTTGCTGATTATGAAGTGCGTACTTTAGAGACCATGATTGGATGACATTCACGCGGTATTTTGGGATTTGGGGTTGAAGTTTTTCATATTTCAAACCCATATAATCATGTGTATTTTTTTTTTTTTTTTTTTTTTTTTTTGCGGTATAAAAAACATAGCAAGGGTCACTATCACTATATATATATATATTTATCATGTCCAAGATTGAATGAAAAGTACATTACAATTGGCAATATTTGAAAGAGGAGTTAACATCAACGCGGTATTGAAATAACATAACGTTTCATAAAATATTATTTGAGGTGTGTGACTGTGATGGGTCTGGCTTGTGTCCAGTGAAAACTTCCACTGGACACGTTGGATTGTGGACACGTGTCCAGTGGAAATTTCCACTGGACACAAGCCATGTCCAACACTGTGATTAACATAATAAATTAAAATAAGCATGGGTCCTAGATAAAATAATTATCTAAATAAATAAATAAATAATTCAAAAAGTGGTGTTATTGGAAAACGGTATTATCATTGGGAAAATAGGATTTGTTTGGTACATGCACTTAAACAACAGATTTCAGTTTTTAAATAATATTACACGTATTTTTACACATTTTTTCACCCACATATATTTTTAAAAAATACAAATAACGTTACTAGAACAACATTTCCAAACAGGCTTATCTCTTCTTATGGAAGCTGTATGCAGCCACAATTCAGATTCAACCTCAGCATATAGGTTTAAGGTTCTTCTAAAAAAAAAAGTTTAAAGTGAGTAATTATTGGTACATTCCGAATATGACTGAGATTGAGTCTGACATAATATTCCATACCATACCAATAAATATAAATTATACAAGATAAAATTATAACATTGTCTCAATAAATATTATGAAAAAGTTAATTTTACATTACTTTAAAAATCATACTAGCTTGTATAAGAATGCGGACAACCCTACTTAGATCCCAATCACCCTTCTAATTTGGGCTACAGCTTCTATTGTGATAGACATGAAACATACTTTGTAAAGCTTCCGTTTTTTAAGACTTAATTATAAATTATACTCTCTAATTTTGGTCAGTTTTTTTCTATCCTTAAATCTAATTAATGATGTTAGCGCAGGTTCCCTTTTGGTTTGTTCCTTATCTCTTTTGGCTTCAATAAATTCATAATTCCAAAGAAAAAAAATACAATATTTTTTTCTTAATTGCTTATATTTAGACTAAACAAAAATTGAAATAAGTTTATTACATACATTGCTGCCTTGTCTAAGGCAAGCAAGTTCACCACCACTTTGATTCTCAAAAAAAAAAAAAAAAGTTCACCACCACAACCAATGGTAATCAAAAGTTACAAAAGCAAAGTTTAAAGAAGCACCTAGTTTCACTAATGCATCAACACACTAGTTAGCTTCTCTGTATACGTGATTAATCTGAGTTCAAAGAATGCCCATTATAAGATTCCCAAATAATGGTTAGGAGTTAGAACTTTGGAGCAGAATTCTTCATAAGTAGAACAATAGACTGAGCATCCATTTTGATAATTAAATGCAGAATTTCTAAATCAGAAGTAAGGTTAAGCCATCACTCAACGCCCAAAGTTCTACTAGGCAACTATTAGTGCTGCCCGACCCTTTACCAAAACCCTTCACCCAAGATTGTTAAGCATATCATTTATTCAAGACTATTAGGTATGTTTTCGAACTGGGTGTTTCCTAAAGGGTTTTAATACCCTTAGAGCAATAGCATCTAGGATTGCAAAAAATGTTCTATCTTACCATAAATATGTTCTATTATACCATATCACTTTACAATACACCCAACATCCCAGTTTTTATTTTCCTATAAACACATTAAAATAATATATCTACATAATAAAATAATATAACCTAAAACCATCTCTCTCCTCTCTCTAATTTTTGTCTCTCTCCCACTCTTTCTCTCTCTCTCATCACCGCTGGCAACCCAATCTCACCACCCACTGCCATAGCCACCAATTCAAACTTAAACAAAACCCAATACCCAAGCTGAAACTCAACCCCAATACCCAAATAAAACCCAAAACACAAATCACCTGCACCACCATCACCACCATGAACAAACCCAAAACCCCCAGCAACAGAAACTCAAACAAACCACTGAAAACAAGCCAACACCGCAAACCTATAGTGAAACCCACCCCTACCACCACGGCAACCCTCCACCACCACCATGAACCTAACCCACAATAAAAATCCATTGCCACAACAGCAAACCCATAGTGAAACACACCACCACCTCGAGAACCCCCACCCCCACCATCATGAACCCACAGATGACCCATAGCAAAAACTGACCTCACCACCACCATCATGAAGCTTCAAATGACCCACACAAAAATCAAATCAAAATCCACACAAAAGAAACCTACAAAATCGAAGTAGGCCAATTGTGTGACCATGTGCCCAAAGGATTTCATATATCAATGATGAAGAAAAAAGAGATTCGGCAGTAGAGATTGGGATCATTGGAGTGTATGAGAGTAATGAGAGAAACAGAGGCTTATTCATCTACAGGGCATCATGAACACTCAAAGGATTTCATATTTAAAGTTTATTTTAACTCTTTGATAATCTTTTGCAGGTTACTCGAGATGATTAATGATGAAATGGTTATGGATGAGTTATTATTATCTCGAGATGATTTTTAAGATAATTATATTAGCTCGAAGTGCTTATTTGACCTTGAAAACCAAGGTTTGGGATTCGAAAATGCGTAACTTAATAGGACTTTTGAAATATGCAAAAGTTAAAAACATGGAGAATAAAAATCTAAATTAACTAAGTACCTAAATAAACTAAGTCACAATGCAAGCTTGCTCCTAATAGACTAAGTATTCAACAGAGGCATCTTGAACGAAATAGTATTAAAAAGCAAGACATCTAGAATGGAAGTAAAATATGACACTTGAACTGATTTAATCCTACTTGTTAGGTTCTAAGTACTTAGGAACTAATGTATTAGAACTCTAATTTGTATTGTTGACAAACCATGATTAAAACAAGTTGTTAGTCTTGTTTTAGACTTGCTCAAAGTATGTCTTTTATGTAAAGTTGGAATCGAGTTAACTATAGAATTGAGTGTGGAATTCTAACTGGCTCGATCGATCAAGAATTAGACTCGATCGATCGAAAGTTGGGCAGAATGTTTTTTTTGCAAAATTTCCAACTTAGCCCTAAGCCCATATGACGTGTAGGGTTTTATGTTTTACCCTAGGTATAAAAGGGAAACCCTAGCCATATTTTAGAGGTTGTTCTATTTGCTGTGCATATGAATCTCTTGTGAGATCTGAAAGGTGGTTGTCTTTACACATACTTAGGATTATCAAGAAGGAGATTTCATTGAGAGCTTGATGATCATTCAGTTGCTACACTAAAGAGCTTAAAGATACGCAAGCGGGAGTGCTTGTACTTGCTAGAGAATCTAAGAAAGAAGGAGTCTGTGGTCTCGAAGCTTGCACGTGGTCGTGTCAATAAGTTTTCTACATGAGGTAGCAATAAGATGTTAGTGGTCTAAGTCGCTATTGTAAACTTTCAATTCTTTCATAGTGAATTCAATTTTACCTTGAGGATAGCTAGGTTAAATCCTCCCCAGGTTTTTTACCGGTTTGGTTTTCCTGGGTCATCATATCTTTGTATTCTTTATATTACGCACTTTACATTGATATGATATATGATTGTGTTAACCTAGATCTGGAATTTGGACTAAGTAATAACTTGGCTTGTTAACTAAGTTAATCCAGTTGTGTTTTAAGGGGTCTAAAAACAAACAAGTGGTATCAGAGCAAATAGCTCTTTTGTTGTAGATCTTTTGATCTCTAAGCTGATCCTTGACCCCTGTTGTCATGGAACACAGACACTCTCTAGTTATTCCTCCTCACTTTGATGGGAATAATTGTGCTTATTAGAAAGTAAGGATGAAAGCTTTTCTGAAATCAATTGATGAGAGGAACTCTGTTGAATACGGATGGGAAAAGTCCACTACTCTTGTGAATGAGTGACAAACTTCTTAGAAAGAAGCAACCGCTTTCAATAGCAAAGTTATAAATGTTATTTTCAATGCTGTTTCTATGGAGGAATTTAAGAGAATCTCAAATGTTGAGATTGCTCACATTGCTTGGAATATCCTCCAGACTGTGCATAAAGGCACTAAGGCAGTTAAAATTAATAAGTTGCAGTAATTAACTTCTAGATTTGAAAGCATTAGGATGTTGATGATGAATTCTTTGATGAATTTTATACTAAATTTAATGACATTATTAATTCTGCATACAACTTGGGTGAAATCTATGATCAACCTAAAATTGTTAGGAAGATTCTTAGATCTTTAACTAAAGACTTTAGACCCAAAGTAACTGTCATCATTGAGAGCAAGGATGTGGACTCCATCTCTGTTGATAAACTTGTAGGATCTCTTTAGTCCTATGAGTTGGACCTACCCAAAACTAGCAAATCCAAATCAACAACAGTTGATGATGTTGATGTTGGTAGATTTAATGATGAGCTCTCTACTACAGAAATTACTTACCTTCCCAAGAACTTTAAGAATTTTTTAGAAACAACAACAGAAGAGCAAGAGGTAAAAACACTGTTAAACCTAGAAATTTTAGGAAGAATTATCCCACTAAGGTTAACAACACTGAAAAACCTAGAGAAAAAGTTGGTCAATCTTCTAATAATTCTATGGGTCCTCAATGTTTTGGATGTCAAGGGTATGGTCACATGAAATCTGAATATCCTACATACTTGAGGTCTAAAGGTAAGACTATAGCTGGAACCCTTAGTGATAATGAAGTTTCCGATGATGAGTCTGGTTCTGACGAAGATGGAAACTTTATTACTTTCACTGCTACTACTGTAGTCAATGAAAGTGTGTCTGTTGAAGAGAACCCTTCTGATGGGGAACTCTCTAAGGATGTAGATCTTCAAGAAGCTTATAATAAACTTTGCAAAGTTGCTGCAAAGGATGCTATGAATGTTGATCTTGGCTTGAAGAAAATCGCATCTCTTGAGTTTGATAAGAAAATTTTGCTTGTGAAACTATTTGATGCTAATGAACTTTTGAACAATGTGAAAACTAAAAATATGCTTTTGCTTGATAAAGTTAAGAATTTGGAACTTGAACTATTTGTTGCTAGAGAACAATCTATTAAGTTCGCAAGCTCCAAACTTGATCACATGCTAAGTGTTCAAAAGTCTCTCTCTAATAAAATTGGCTTAGGTTTTGTAGAAAGCATCTCTGTGTCTGCACCCCATTCCACAAACTTTGTTCATTCTTCTTCCTCTGAACACCCTGTGAGTAAGGTTATGAGTGAGACTGTTAAACCTGTAGAGGTCACACCTCCTAAGCAGATTAGGGTTGATCTGAAAGAGTCTAAACCTAAGGAGTCTACCATTTCTAAGGACAAGGTGCATGGTA
Organism: Quercus aquifolioides; assembly: GCA_019022515.1. Taxonomy (NCBI): domain Eukaryota; kingdom Viridiplantae; phylum Streptophyta; class Magnoliopsida; order Fagales; family Fagaceae; genus Quercus; species Quercus aquifolioides. The sequence goes on from CM032326.1 coordinate 41,245,006, forward strand.
AGCCTGCTTGGGTTTGTCATTTTTGTAGAAAGTCTGGGCACATTCGTCCAAACTGTTTCAAGTTGCAAGCTGCTAAGCAAGCAAATAAGCCAAAAGTGTCTGTGCCTCAAGCACAAGATCCTATGGTACTTATTGGTGAATTAGTAAAGGCTCTCAACCTTTATTCTAATCCTGGAGTTGGAAATCACTCTAATGTGAATAAGAACTCCAATGCTTGAGGTGCATCTAAAAAGTTTTGGATGCAAAAGGCTCAATCTAATTGAGTCTTTCTGACATGGCCCTTGTGCTTCTTTGCTCCATTCTTTGTGACCATTGTTCTTTGGTTTTTGTTTTCTTTTTGTTTCTAGGACTTGCATTGCATAACATTCATACATTTCATTATAGGACTGTTTTTGTTTCTTCTTTTCAAAAAATTTAAAAAAAAAAAAAAAAAAAGGAAAAAGGGAAAAAGGGAAGCAAATTGTGTTTTGTATTTATTTTCTTGGTTTTGAAAACAAGGTTGGTCAATTTATTTTCACATAACATGTCTTTGTACCTTGCTAAGCTTAGATGAGCTTATTTATTGCACTTTACTAGTTGAAGCTTTGTAGTGCATGTTGTGTGGGAAAGATGTTTATGGTTTTTGATCACTTTGTCTTGATCTTGAAGTCACATGTCTTTGACTGTCAGACTTGAACCTTTTGAGAAAGGCATAAATAACTATCTCACCACTGTTCACTAGCCAATCATGAACACCTTAATGCATATTGTAAGATTTTGTGCTCGAGAAAGTGTAGCACATGCACAAAAACAACATAAGGTGTAGCCTCGGTTTAAATGCTTAAAATTGGTGTGTACATTATCCCAGCTATTTTAATAAGTTTCTAATCAATGAAAATTGGTGTGTACAATAAAAGGCAAATCAAGAAACTTACATGATTGCAAGCTTATGATCTAGGAGATGTGGGAGTTATATGATATAACTCTTCAGGTGATAGTCTCTTTCAAATTCTATATTATGAATTTTGTAGACTTTGTGTTCAAAATCTATTCACATATCACCTCATATGTATCTCAAGTTTTTGCTAGTTGCACACATTACACAAGTTACTCTTTGCTAAACTTTGTACATGTTATTGTATGTGTCTTTGGTTTGACCAACCAAGTTTGAAAATTTTTTGAGTTTTATGCAAAATATATTTGAGGATTGAGAATTTAAGAGAATGGATTGAAAATCTTAATTTTGGGAAAACTAGGTTCAAAACTAGTGTTTTTGAAAGACATTTCATCTCATACTCATGCATTTTTTCTTTTCTTTTTTTTAAATTCAATGCTTTGAGGAGTTTCTGCACAAAAATATTTTGTTTTTCAAAAAATTTGTTTTTTCCAGAATTTCGATCGATTGAATCTGTTCCTCGATCAATCGAAATTGCAATTAATTTATTTGGTCAGCCTCTGTCTGTTTCGATCGATGCTCGATTGATAATGGATCAATCGAAGCATTTTCGGTCGATCGAACCTAAATTTCAATCAATTGAAAATCGTATAGAGAGTTTTTAAAAAAGATGATTTTAACGTGTTCAACTTACTTTCCAAAAAGTTTTTCAAACACTCCCTCTCCATACGACTCAGTCAAGGCTCAAATCAAATTTTTTGTCATTTTCCTCCGTTCTTTTTGCAAGGTTTTTCTCTCTAAAAGCTGGTAAGACCATATTACCCCTCCTTTTGCTTTTATTTTCAAGTTTCATGCATTTTCCATGCATTTTTATTGCAAATTTCGAACCTATGCATATTTGGGGTTTTTGATGATTCAAGCCATATTTCTTAAAATTGATCAATGGGTTTTTGTTGGGGGATGTTATAAACATGATCTATGGTGTTTAATTTGATCAATTTGTTGTATTGTGAGAAATTGGAAATTCTAGGGCTTGAATATACCCATATTGGGGTTTTTGTTCAAATTGAGTTTAATTAATGAAATTGGCTTGATGGATTGATAAATTTGATCATACTAAACTGTTTTCTATCTTGTGTGATGATCAATTGGTCAATTTAGTACAAATTGAACAAGTGATTTTTCAAAACTTTGGGGTTTTTGTTATAAACTCTCAAGCCATTTTTGTGATTCTAAACTTATATTGAACTTGTTATCACTGCATTAGAGCATGCATCATGATATTTATCCGTTCATGCATCATATAGTTTGTTATTTCTATTTTTATGTGCTAACTTGCAGTCTGCTCTCGGTTTTTCTTTTTGTTCTTTTTGGGTTTTGTCCCTGTGCCTTGTCCTTACCCTAGCACTATGCCTAGGAAGACTAGAGCCCATAGGACTTCCTCCTCTTCTTCTTCTCCTTCTCCTTTGAGCAATTTGTTTCCGAGTGAGGAAAACCGAGAGCTTTATGAGTCGTTAAACGTTAAGAGAAAGATTTGGTCTGAGCAGAAAGTGTTGTTAAATGAGCTTAATCCAGCTATTAGGGCTAATTTTGAGCATAGGGGCTGGCTACCATTATTGGATATTGGTCCTCCACCACCAGCTACCCTGATTAGAGAGTTCTACTTGAACCTCTCTATCTGTGTCTATGATTCCAACACTTTAGTACAAAGTTGGATACGAGGTGTAGATTTTACCATTACTCCTAGAGTTGTGGCTGATGCTCTTGGGGTACTGTTGGTCCAGCACCCTGTCTATCCCTATGATGAGTCCCCTCCCTTAAACTGCATCATGTCTTACATCACTGGGTCTTCTATCCAATGGGGTTTTGATCCTCAGATCACCACTGCTAAGCTCACCGAGTTACACTACCTTTTCTTTAGGATAGCATGTCATTCCTTGTGGCCTATCACTCATTTGCACACCATTCCTTTAGAGTGATGTGCTTTTTTGTACGCTCTTGTTACGGATGCTCCTATTAGTTTTCCTCATCTTTTTCTTCATTCTTTGAACGAAGTTTATAGGATTTCTTCTACCACTCATGCTCTTTTTCATTCTGTTTTCATTCATAGGATTTTGTTGTTTTTAGTTTAGATGACTTCCCCGCTTCTAAGTCTGTACACATAATTGCTCCCATAGATGCCTCCTTTCTTAGGCAGAGGACAGCTAATACGAGGGAGAGCTCTAAACGCCCTCATGTTGAGCCTTCTGGTACCCCACCCCCTCCTTCTTCTACAGGTACTGCTTCTAGTAAGGCATTTGCTGATCCTGTTGGTGCTGCTGCTGCTTCTGTTCCTCCACCATCTACTTCTGATGACTTTGACATTCATCGTACTTTGGAGACTGTCTTGACCGTTCAGGCAACTCACGGTCAGATTTTGGTGGACATGCTTGATGAGTTCTATGCTTTGCAAGCAGATTTAGTGCATCTTCGACATTTGCCCTCGTCACCTCCTTTTGATGATGGACTTTGATTGCCCTTTGGCATTCTGTCACAAAAAGGGGGAGTACATTTGGAGCAATTTTGGTTGCTTGTAGAGTTTTTTTGTAGTTAGGGGGAGATTTTTGTTGTTTGGAGCTTGTGGAGTTATTTAGATTGTATCTAGGTTCTTCATTATGTATTTACATTTCTTGGCTCTTGATGTATTTTTGATAGGGAGAGATGCATTGTTTTTGTTATATATGTTTCTTGTTTCACTGCTCATTAATTTATATTTATGTGTTATTTATGATATATGTCTTTGTTTTGTGTTTTGTGAAGTCAAGAATTTATTTTTGTTTTACTTGTATTTTCCACATATGCGTTTATGCGTTTGTTGAGTATTTCAAGAAATATACAGGTTGATTTAGTCATGCTGCTGTCTACACTTGCAACTGATGGATAGTAGTTAGGTTGGATTATTTTGTAATGGGTATTTTTTTTGTAAAGGGCTTTTACTTGTAACTTTGAGCATTGTGTTTGTGTTTTGTCACGGATTGCCAAAGGGGGAGTTTGTTAGGTTTTAAGTACTTAGGAACTAATGTATTAGAACTCTAATTCGTATTGTTTGCAAACCATGATCAAAACAGGTTGTTAGTCTTATTTTAGACTTGCTCAAAGTTTATCTTTTATGTAAAGTTGGAATTGAGTTAACTGCAGAATTGAGTTTGCAATTCTGACTGGCTTGATCAATCGAGAATTAGACTGGATCGATCGAAAGTCAGGTAGAATGTTTTTTCTACAGAATTTCCAACTCAGCCCTAAGCTCATATCTTTTCCAATTCTGACTGGCTCCGTGTAGGGTTTATGTTTTGCCCTAGGTATAAAAGGGAAACCCTAGCCACGTTTTAGAGGTTGCTCTATTTGCTGTATGTGTGAATCTCTTGTGAGATCTGGGAGGTGTTTGCCTTCACACATACTTAGGATTATCAAGAAGGAGATTTCATTGAGAGCTTAATGATCATTCAGTTGCTGTACTAAAGATCTTAATGATACGCAAGCGGGAGTGCTTGTACTTGCTAGAGAATCCAAGAAAGAAGGAGTCCGTGGTTTCAGAGCTTGCACGTGGTCGTGTCAGTAAGTTTTCTACATGAGGTAGCAATAGGATGTTAGTGGTCTAAGTTGGTTTTGTAAAACTTCAATTCTTTCATAGTGGATTCAATTTTACCTTGAGGATAATTAGGTTAAATCCTCCCTATATTTTTTACCGATTTGGTTTTCTTGGGTCATTATATCTTTGTATTCTTTATATTCCACACTTTACATTGATATGATATATGATTGTGTTAACCTAGATCTGGAATTTGGACTAAGTAATAACTTAGCTTGTTAACTAGGTTAATCCAGTTGTGTTTTAAGGGGTCTAAAAACAAACACTACTTATACTAATTTGCTTCGAAATGAACACTCATATAGATCAAATCACTACAAACATATGTACATAATACATCTTACGTCACAATATTCACAAATACAAGTACAAAGACATAAACTTACAAGTATAAGATTGAGGAACTTGTTAAAAAAATTACACTGCTGGTCTTTGGAAAGTGCACTTTGATGTGCTCTGATGTGCTTTGGTTCAGTGCTCTACTGCTCTTTAAGCTCTCAGATATGTGCTTTGGTTTATTCATTGTGTTGAAGGGGTTTTGAAGAAGACTTTTTGTAACACTAAAACCTCCATTTATTCTTTGGGACTTCATAGTTATTTTTGATTCCCATGCGCCCTTGTTTGTTTCTGTCACCTTACCAAGTGTCCCACATACACTGGTACTTTGTAATCTCTTATAACCATTGAGGCAACCCTTCAGCATTGAACCCACAATCTCTCAATATTGGTTTCTACATAACTGTTAAAATCATGTGTGCTTTCCTTCATTAATGCCATTACCATGCTATCAAACTAATGCATGTTTGGGCTTCATTATGCTTTTTGGGCCTTGTAAGTATTTTTGTTGAACTTTGTCATCAAATTTTATTAAGTTTAATCCAAGTATTTATGTGTTGCCCACATTTGATTTGAATTATGTTTAATTTCAATCAATTTAGTTTGTTACGTATTGGCTTAAATTAGATTGCTTAGAATCAATTTAATTATTCTAAGACCATAACTTTGTTACAATTTTGACGTAATAAATTTGAAGTGATTAAACAGTTTTCAGTATTTAAATAATATTACACGTATTTTCACACACTTTTTTACCTACACATATTTATAAAAAATACAAATAACGTTACTAAAACAACATTACTGTGTTTGGAGGTGCACGACACCTTGAAGTCTAGCCCGTATAGGACTTGTATTTGAGCATTGAAGGAATCCTATTTCATATAGAAATAGGTGTACCAATTGCACAAGAAGTCAAAAACTCCTATTCCTAATTCAATTAGGAGTGTCTAGCGACAGAGCTTTATATATAAAGCTTAGTATGTGGGTTTCATGAATAGAGAAAAAGTGAGAGAGATTGAAGATTGAAACACATATTTGGAGCTGACTAAAGAAAAAGGAATAGTGTTTTGTGCGAAATTGAGGGAAAAAAAGAAAAGGTGATTTTTCTTTTGGTCAAGACATGCAAGGAAGCTAAATTGGGGGGTTTACTCTAGGATGATTATTTAGGTGCTACAACCACAAAGAGTTGAGATATTCAAAGTGGAAGATCTTGCTACCGGGTTTTGTGATGAGGTTGTATTTGTTTCTAGAAGTATTATTGTATTTTCCCAATTTATTGTGAACTAAGGTTTTGGGTATAAGTTGAGTGTTGTAATCTCTATTGTTGATTGATTGGATTTGCCCCGTGGCTTTTCCCTCTACACTGGAGGGTTTTCCACGTAATTTCTTGGTGTTCTTGTTGGTTGATTTTTTTATCGCTTCCGTAGATTTCTATTTTCTTTGTTGCTTGGGTTATATTTAATTTAATTCACACATAGATAGGGATTTATCCCAACAAGTGGTATCAGAGCATTGGTCGTTGGACGTGATTGTCTTGTGTTGAATTAAATGGAAAATATGAATATGAATATGAGCACTATGATTAAACTCTCGACATCAAATTATTCGATCTGGAAGCCGATGGTGAAGGATGTCCTTTACTGTAAGGATTTGCATGACCCTATTGAGGGCGATAGTGCTAAGCCAAGCGTGATGTCTGATAAAGGTTGGGAGAAGTTAAATAGAAAAACTATTGGATGTATTAGACAATGCATCAATGTGAGTATGTTTCATCATGTATCTCAAGAGACTAATGCATAAGCTCTTTGGGAAAAATTGAAGGGTCTCTATGAAGAAAGACAGCTCAAAATAAAGCTTTTGTGGCTAGAAAGCTTAAGGAAGGACGACCCGTTGCCGAGCATTTGAGTGAGTTCCAAGGCCTGGTGAATCAGATGGTTACAATGAAGTTGATAATTGATGATGAGCTTCAAGCTTTATTACTTCTAAGTTCCTTACCTGACAGTTAGGAGACTTTTGTGGTGTCACTTAGTAACTCTGCTCCAAATGGTGTGCTACAACTTGCAATGGTCAAGGATAGCTTGTTCAATGAAGAAACAAGAAGAAAAGACATGGGCAAGGATAATGCACAAGCTCTTGTCACAAAGAACAAGGGGAGGAGTAAGACTATAAATTCTAAGGGGCGTGGTAAATCTAGAAGTCAATTAGAATCAAAAAGAAAATTCAAGTGTTTCTACTGTGACAAAGAAGGTCATATAAGAAGAAACTGCAAGGCTTGGAAGAATAAACAAAAAGATGAGAAAAATCAGAATAAGGCAGAAGAACAGAATACCACTGTTGTCTCGACAATTGAAGATGTTGTGATCTGTGTAGGAGATGATGAATGTTGCAATATTTCACATCCTTATGTTGAATGGGTGATTGGCTCAGCCTCTTCTCGTCATGTCACTCCAAGAAATGAACTCTTCACTTCATACAAAGCAGGAGACTTTGGGAGAGTGAAGATGGGCAATAACAGTTATGCTAACATTGTGGGAATTGGAGATATTTGTGTTGAGACTAACACTGGATATACCTTGGAACTGAAGAATGTGCGACATGTGCCTGATATGCGCTTGAATCTAATTTCTACTCATATTTTGGATAAAGAAGGCTATGGCAACTACTCATATTCTAGAGGGAAGATTTGTTGTACACTTTACAAGACACAAGTAAAAGTGTGCAAAGATGTTGTTAGTGCAGCTCAAGAAAATTCTACGCCTAACTTGTGGCATAGGCAACTGGCTCACATAAGTGAAAAGGAGTTACAGATTTTGGCAAAGGAGTCTCTCATTCCTTTTGCCAAAGGTATGTCACTTAAACCTTGTGATTATTGTTTATTTGGAAAATAACATAGAGTGTCTTTTCGCATTCCTTCTACTAGAAAGCCCAATGTGTTAGATCTTGTTTATTTTGATGTATGTGGTCCCATTGATGTGGAGTCTTTAGGTGGTAATAAGTATTTTGTTACTTTTATTGATAATACTTCACGATAGGTGTAGGTGTATATTTTGAAAACTAAAGACCAAGTATTTAAGCACTTTAAGAAATTCCATGTCATGGCAGAAAGATAGAAAGGGAAGCCCTTGAGTGTCTTCGTACTAACAACAGAGGTGAATGTGCGTCTAAAGAGTTCAAGAGCTACTACTCCGAGAAACGTATTAGACATGAGAAGACAGTTCCTGGTACTTCACAGTAAAATGGTGTGATAGAAAGGATGAACCGCACTATTGTTAAGAATGTCAGATGTATGTTGAGAATGGCTAATTTGCCTAAGTCATTCTGTTGTGAAGCTGTTCAAACTGCGTGCTACCTAATTAATCAGTCTCCATTAGTTCCATTGGAATTTGATATTTCAGAAAGAGTTTGAACTGAGAAAGATGTTTTTTACTCTCACTTGAAGGTATTTGGGTGCAACGCATTTGCACATGTGCCTAAGGAACAAAGATTGAAGCTTGATAGCAAAGCCACTCCTTATATACTTGTTGGATATGGAGATGCAGAATTTGGCTACAAATTATAGGATCCTGAGAAAAAGAAGATGATCAGAAGTCGAGATGTGATTTTTCACGAGAATGAAAATTTGGCAGAGCTTGAGAAAATTGAAAAGACAAAGGATGCTGTTGTAGGTGTTCCTGACCTTAAAACTACCTCTTCTTCCTCCAATCATGCCACAAATAGGGAAGAGGTGCAAGATGAGAATCTTGTTGGTGATCCAATAGCAGTTGACGGTGATTATTCTCAAGATATTGAAGATGTTGTACAGGGGGAGTAGCCTGTTCCACCAGAGATGGAAGAACCTCAAGTGAGGAGGTCTACTAAGGAGTGTCGTCCATCAACTAGGTATCCCTCTTTTGAGTATATTTTGCTTACTGATGAGGGGGAGCTAGAATGCTTTCAAGAAGTAGAGTCTCATAAGGACAAGCAAAGCTGGATGAAGGCTATGCAAGAAGAGATAAATTCTTTGCACAAGAATAAGACTTATGAGATGGTTGTGACCAAAGAAAAGCTTGAGCTTTGTGTCGGAACGACTGACATGAATTCTAATTGAAGAGTTGGGATGAAGATCTCTTTCCTTAATGGGCTAGAGGGGGACATTGTTGGGAGGTGCGCAGCACCTTGAAGTCTAGCCCATATAGGACTTGTATTTGAGCATTGAAGGAATCCTATTTCATATAGAAATAGGTGTACTAATTGCACAAGAAGTCAAAAACTCCTATTCTTAATTCAATTAGGAGTGTCAGACAGTAGATCTTTATATATAAAGCTTAGTACGTGGGTTTCATGAATAGAGAAAAAGTCAGAGAGATTGAAGATTGAAATACATATTTAGAGCCGACTGAAGAAAAAGGAATAGTGTTTTGTGTGGTATTGAGGGAAAAGAGAAAATGTGGTTTTTTTTTTTGCTCAAGACACACAAGGAAGATAAATTGAGGGTTTACTCTAGGACGATTATTTAGGTGCTACAACTACAGAAAGTTGAAGTATTCAAAGTGGAAGATCTTGTTACCGGGTTTTGTGGTGAGGTTGTATTTGTTCCTAAAAGTATTATTGTATTTTCCCAATTTATTGTGAACTCAAGTTTTGGATATAACTTGAGTGTTGTAATCTCTATTTTATTATAGTGGATTGATTAGATTTTCCCCATTGTTTTTCCCTCTACACTAGAGAATTTTTCACATAATTTCTTGGTATTTTTGTTAGTTGATTTTTTTATCGCTTCTATAAATTTTTATTTCCTTTGTTGCTTAGATTATATTTAATTTAATTCATATATAGAAGGAGATTTATCCCAACGTACCGAACACAAGTCTTTTAGCTAAATATTGCTAATTCTGAAACATATTTGTGTTATAGGCACTGTTACAAGTTATTTAGGAAAATGAGGAGAGAGATTGAATTTCGGGAATAGTGTTGCCGAAATTCAAGAAAAAGTAGGAGAGAGAATGAGAAAAAGGGTGGAGAGAGAAAAGCTTGAATTACGGTAATGGCATTGTCGTAATTCGTTCTGCCCAATTTTCCTCAGCTGACCGGATGTGTGAGTGTGCGAAGTGCCCCTGACCGAATGTGTGAGTGCCCCTAAAGAAAGTAATTGTGGCAATGGTATTGCTGAAAATTGGGGGGGGGGGGGGGGGGGGGGGGGGAAGTGAATGCCAAAATCTAGAAAAGAATTAAAGAAAAATATAATATGATACGTACAAAATATTTTTGACAGACAAGACAATAAATGATGTTCCCTTAAAAAATTTGACTTTTCAAACAGGACAAACAAATTGGGACAGAGGGAATATAATTTATGTACTTCATTGTAGAACATCAAAACTAACATTAATTAAATTAATTTAACAACTTGGCACCTATAGCCAGGCCTATAACTAAATCCCTTGGATTAAATATGAGAGTTTATAACCCGATGGTCAATTTGATTTGGTGAGATTGGCCGAGAAGGCGAGAAGTAATATATGGATGCTATGTTTGCTTTAAAACTTGGGGGTAAAAGAGTTGGATAAGGTTTGGAAACAAATTTAAACATGGACGGAGGCCCCCTTATTTTTTTTATTAAAAAAATGATAAAATTTAGCTACAAAATTTATTGTAACCTAAGACTACTACCTTATTCAATATTTTTTTATTGAAGGTGAATTTTGACAAATCTACCATTGAATTACATTTTTTTCTTATATCCTTCATGCTCGCAAAATTTTTAGAAAATTAAATATCAATAGCTATGTCATCAATAAATTGTTTAAATTGCAAGTTTTTGTAGTTTAAAATTATGCATAAAATATAATCTTATAAATCATATAGTAAATTATATCCAATTGGCATAAAATTTGACATGTGTATTAAGAGCTTAATGAACATGCAATCCAAATGTTAGATTTTCAAAATATGTAGAATGTTATTAATATTGAGTAAGGTTCAATTTTCTAGCTAAAATTTTTACTTAAAAAAAATAATAGTATATATATAGTTACTAATTTTAGCAACTTCTTTTAATAAAATTACATTTTGCCTCCTTAAGAATATCATTGATCATTTTAAGAGAAATGCTACAACCTACAGTTAAAAAATTTTTTACAACATTTTTTAAAACTATTGAGGAAGAGCAATGGAGCTAAAAATTTAGCTGTTTGACACCACAAAAAGTTACTTTATCTATTTTACCTACTCACTTTACAAAACATATTGCAGCAGTGGATCTATTTTAGCTTTCAACACAATAAAATAATCTAAACATCATAATAAAATAATATATTTACTACAATAAAATAATATATCCACTACAATAAACCACAATCACAACCACCCGTAACCGCTACCGCTGCCACTACCGCCGTCGCCACCGTTGCCGCCATCGCCACTGCAATTGCTACCGCCGCCACTACCGCTGCCGCCACCACAATAATTTTTTTAATCCCAAATTATATATATATATATATACACACACATATACAATTATTTTTTTGGGCCTAAAACAATTTCTAATATCTTAACAACTAAACTTATTGTAAAATATTGTAAAAGTAACATTTATTATATAAAATATTAACTCAACAAAAATTTCAAAAAAAATTTCTTTTCTTTTATTTTTCTCTTAATTCACCTGCCAACCATCACTCTTATGTCTCATCTCATCCACTTTTAAAATATAATGCTTCACTTTCCAATGTTTGATTTGCACCACATGCAAGACCTTAAAAAAATCTCCACTCCATAATAATATAATATACTTTCTTCTCTCCTTTTTCATTCTTCTTCTTCAGTTATTTGTTTCATTCTTTCCAGTTCGTACAATTCTACTTTTTCTTTCCTTCAATTTACAAGCTTACGCAACATGAGAGTACAAACAGGTGAGTCTATAGTCTTCATTTTGTAAAAGTTCTTTCACTTTCCTTCCTCAGTTTGCTCTCTCTTTTCCATCATTGAAAGAAAAAAAAAAAACCTAAGCTTCATGCCGGCCGAAACGATGAGGATGATGGATGAATCAGAGGTGATAGTTTGACGAGGAGGATGATGGGCGAGAGATTGAGAGAGAGGTGAGAGTTTTGTTTTTGAAAAAGAGAGAATGAGTGAAACAGAGGAGGAAAAAAAAGAAATAGAAAAAAGAAAGAAATATTATTTTAATGAAAGTTGGGAATAAAAAATATTATTTGCTTTTAGCTCTGAGCTGTGCACATCTATCTCTAAATGTGCCCTATAGCAAGAAGGTAAAAAAATTTTAGGTATAACTCCACTACTGCAATCCTCTTTTTTGTGTTTTGGTGTAGCTAAAATAGTTATATAGCTATTTAGCTACATTGCTGCAAATGCTCTTACTAGTTTGCATTTAGGCCTATCAATTACATCACTTTTTTACTTACTAATAACCATTCATCACAAAACAATTGGGAAAATGGTTTGTAGATCTAGTAATTTCCTCCTTATAAAGGCCATAAAAAAAAATTAATAGATCTAAAATCTAAAAATATATATACAAACCCAAAAAAATTAGTCTAACAACAAATATTACTGATAGCAGAGCTACAAAAAATAATTAAGACCATTCAACTAGTTTTACCAAAAACAAACAACTTGACCCTTTAAAAACTTTTAAACAAAATAATTTTGTCATTATCAGCAAAAGATGCACTCTTGACTCTACACACAAACACACACACAAAATAAAAGAAAACCTTTGCTAGCTAAGTAGAAAAGCCAGAAGCAGAAGCCATCACACACAGCCAACAACAGAACCTCTCCCCTAACTCCAAATCTTAGCTCCATCCTTGGCTACAACACCAAGTAAAAAAATTAATATGGCTACATATTTTGAAAATTTAAATATTGGATTGCATATTTTTTATATCCTTAATATACATATCAAATTCTGTGTCAATCGGATGTTATTTACTATTCGATCCAAAAAGTTTTTGAGTGTGTGTGCGCGTGTGTGCATAATTTAAGACTATAAAAACTTGAAATTTAAACATTTGATTGATGACAGAGCTATTGATATTCGATCTTTTGGAAATTTTGCAAGCATGGAAAATATAAGAAGAAAACGTAATTCAATGGTAGATTTCTCAAAATTCACAATTCACATCCAATAAAAATATTTTGACTAGAGTACCAAGTTTGTGTCTAAACTTTGTCCTATATAGAAATGATGTTTGGGTATGTGAATTCTATTTCCATGTGATACCTCACATTAATGAATTTAATGCCCTAATATTTTCTATATTTTTTTGTGAATATTCTCAAGCATTCTATAGCAGAATAAACTTAAAGTACATTTAGTGTGAGTTTGACTCCAAATTAAAAAGACAGCTTATTTTATTATTCAGCTTATTTTTAATATTATTCATGAGTCCCACTACACTTTTTAGTACTATTCATGGATCCCACTGTACTATTTCAACTAATTTTTACCTTTTTCTACAGTACTTTTAGTAAAAAGTTTTCAGTTTCAACAAAATAAGTGGGTCCCAAACAGACCCATACTTAGATGCAATACATTAAGTTATTCAATTAAATTTAAACAAGTAGCTACATTGAAATTAATTTTTCTAGAAAAATACCATATAGTTTGTGCTTTATTGGTTAACATAACCACATGTAATATGTTTGAGTTCAATTGAAGAATTTAATGTTGGATAAAGTTTGACTACAAATTTGATTGTAGCCTAAAACTACAACTTCCATGAATAAAATTAACATGACTACTGTAGGGTAAATTTTTGTAGCCCAAGCCTAATAGGTTCAGATTATAAGCCCAATGAACCCTAAACAATGAATTTGTAGAGAGTGGGTGAAAGAGCTAGGCTAGTAGTGAGTTAAATAGTAATGGACTATGGTGTTTATGGGCGAACTAACATGCAATCATACTCGGACAAGTGCAAACACGAACGTCCGAAGAAGAATTTTATTGAACGAACGTTGATTACAATTCATAGAGCTACAGTAAAGGTATTTTCTTCTGCTCTCTCTTTTTTTTGTTCCCCCCCCCCCCCCAACTTCTCCCAGGGGCTTTTTCTCTTTATATAGTACCCTCTCCCTTCATCTTCATCATCCACTTGTTCACCATCTAAACATCTACTTGAGTACATGTCCCATCCGGTATCTTCTTTAGCCTTGTGTGAGTGGCGGTAGCTGAGGTTGTACTATTCAGGGGTCTTCTCCACATTAATGCGGCCAGAAAAGTAGCTGCAGTGCATTTAATGTGGTGGTTGAAGTTTATCTTCTAGATATTTCTTCGTTCCTACCATCCCCATGCACGCCTGAGGTTCACCCTTATCATTAGAATTGTTGGGAGGGTTACTTGAACCTCCCAGACATATGTTTGACCAAACTTCTTTGAATCCGAGGATAATAGCCTCTTCGGACAACTAAAGATCTCCTCGGACTATGCCTCTCTTTCACCTCCAGGTATGTTTCTTTCACATGGACTTCTTCTCAAATACTTTCCTCTCTTCGGACATACAGTAGTCTTCAAATAGGGCCTTAGGCCCAATATACTAGGCTGGGCTTTCACCCCCCACAACTACATTTTTTGAAAATTTAATTGTCAAATTGCATGGTATTTATGTTCTTAACATATATGTTAAATTTCGTGCAATTAAGATGTTATTTATTATACAATATATAAACTTATTTTTTATACATTATTTTAAACTATAAAAAATTGAAATTTAAACATTAAATTAATGACATGACTATTAATATTTGATTTTCTGGAAATTTTGCAAGTATAAAGGATATAAGAAGAAAATGTAGTCTACATCCAATAAATAGATATTGAGTTAAGTTGTAACTTTAGGCTACAACCAAGTTTGTTATCAAACATTTTCCTTTAATATATTGTAACTCTACCTAAGCTCTATCCATATCTAAAACTATAACCATTTTTTTTTTTTTTTTGGTTTTGAGTGATGGTTAGGATATTATAAATTTACCTACATGCATAATCTAAACTAGTAACAAAAACAAAAAAAGTAATTTAGAAATTTATTTCTTATTTTTTGAAATTCATTAATTACATTAATTATCACTTTATGAGTCCTTTTGTAAAACTTATTTAACGAAATTGATAGAAATTCTAGGGTATGTTTGGTAACTGTTTTTTCTTTTTATTTTCTATTTTCAAAAACAATTTTCTATTTTTGAGACTAAAAAACTTGTTTGGTAACCAAAAAAGGATAGAAAACAAAAACTGTTCTTAAAACTCAATTTGTAAAAGAAACTAAAAACATGCAAAATGCTGTTTTCAGTTTCTAATTTTCAAAAGCCAATAAAAACACACATTTAATTTAATGAATCTATCTCATTTAATGAGTTAGCATTGGAGTTCAAATCCTAATAACAACATATTTTAGCATTTTCTATTTTTGTTTTCAAAAAACTATATTTTTTTTGAAAAGCAAAAAAAAAAAAAAAAAAAAAAAAAAAAGCAAAAAACTATATTTTTAATTTCAACTAACCAAACATGTTTTTTATTTCAAAAATACAAAAAAATTGTTTTTTCATTATATTCCCCAAAACAAGTTTTTGAAAATAAAAAATAAAAACGGTTACCAAATATAACCCTAACCTTTTGTTTTATTTATTTTTTTCATTTGTTTTTATTCTTCTTGTCCATCAACTTAATAGATGGGCTGATGGGGATAGCCGAACAGCAAACGCGTATTTTTTGTTTTTGTATTTTTTGGTTCATACAACTTTCAATCAGTCGAATATTCATTAAAAAATTATAATATATGATCGAATATTTTGAGATTCGCAATTCCTTCTTAAAAAGATATATATTAAAATTTTAAACATAATAATAATAATTTATTAGTTAGATTTTTCTCAACCAAAAAAAAAAAAAAAAAAAAAAGAGAATGAAAGAAAGATTTTATTTAGACCTTCTTAGTTCTAATTGTTTTAAGCAAGTTACTTCAATCATTTTAGTTTCACGCGTCTAAAACATAACATCCATATCCGAGTGATGTCAGCCGTTTTTGTTTTGTTTTCATGGTATTGTCGTATTGACATAGATTGCTAAAGCATAAAATATTACATGGCATATTTCTTTGATAAGTAATTTACCTATATTTTAATCTGAATTTTTCTTTGCAGAACTAGTATCAAATTCATTACTTCAATAGATATCATTACTAGATGACATTTTTAGTTAAACTTAACTAACGTGATATTTCAGAAACTAAAATTGGTATATCAGTCATCAGAGCTTATATTTAAATTTTGTAAACTTGACTTTAAGTTAATATAAATTCATGGTGCGTAAGAGCAATTTAGTTAAAACTAGTCATTTATATTTTTTTTCCTCCCAAAATACAAGAATAAGGATGATGGATTTGAAATTATGGGAATAGGCATGGATTATGGATAATGTAAGAGAGAGAGAGAGAGAGATAAATATATATTGTAGATATATTTTTTTGGGTCATTAATTAGAGGAATGATATTGTCATCTCATTTTTCGGATGCATCGAAAAATTTTGTTCGTATAGACAAATGTAAACAAATTAGAAGATTCCATGACCTACTCAAAATGACAAAAGAAGAGATAAGGAACCAGAATATACTTTAAGCCAATTTCTACTAGTATACTATGCGACCATCATCTTTCTCCATGCATAGATGTATATTAAAAACTTCTACCTAGCAAAAGCATTAGTATTGGGGTGTGGTGTAAAACCCCCCTCCCCTCAAATTGCGATTTTACAATTACAAACACTCAAATGGTACTTTACCTAAGTGTCTATTGCTAAAAGTTTTTAGCAATTATAAACGAATTAGAGCATCACCATCAGCTGTTTCAAAAAAATGCAATTTTAACACACTAAAAATCTACTTTATTATTTTACCATATCATTTTACAATATTTCATTTATCAGATGTTTTATCCTTCAATTCTATACATTAAAGTAATATTTACAACACATTAAAATAATATATTAAACTACTCCCCCATCATCATCATCATCATCATAATTAGCAGCAACAACAACAACCACCACCACGGTAGCAACAACGCCGACGACCACCACTGGCACAAACCCACATCCACCAACACCACCTAATAAAAAAAATAAACAACCGCCGCCACCCACCAACATTAGCCCATCACAACTCATGAAAATCAACCCACAAATCACAACCACCAAAACAAAAAAACAAAAACAAAAAACACAACCCACCACCGACCCACCGCATCCCACACACCCACCCATCCACCGCTGACCCATCCTTTGGAACCCATTCACAGGCTAGCCCTCCCACCATCGATTCGCCCATCACCAGCCGACCCAGCCACCCACAGGCCGACCCACCAATTAGCTACTAAAATCTTTTGAGTGGAATTACAGATATGGCTATGTTGGTGGTTGGCGGTGTGCTCTAGAGAAAGGAAGAAAGAAGTTGAGAGTGAGAATGAGCGAGGATGAGAGACTCAAGCAGATGGAAGAGAGAACAAACAGGTGAGAGAGGAGAGGGAAAAGTAAGAATAAAAAAGGAATAAAGTTTGAGAGAGGAGAGAGAAAAGAGAATAAAATAATAATAAAATTTTTATAATTGTGAGCCGTACGCTTCTATATATGAGACGACATTGTTCACATATGTCAAAAATTTTGACATTTAGAACACCTCATGAGAGTGATTTTTTGGTGTTTTGACACACCTGATGGTGATGCTCTTATTGTAGCAATGTTTGTAAAATAATATATTATATATATATATTATTTTATTGAAGAGAGAGAGAAAGAGAGTTTTATATTATTTTATTGTGTAGATTATATTACTTTAATGTGTTGTATCTTATATGTAAAAATAAAAATTGAAATGTTGAGTGCACTGTAAAGTGATATAATATAGTAGATAAAGTAACTTTTTAGATGATAAAATAAAAACTTTTATACGATAAAATAAAAACTTTTGTACAAACCCGAATACAATTGCTCTAAATAACTAAGGGTCATACTAACGAGTGCCCTTAGGGTATTGGTTTACAATCCATTTTAGGAAAAATTTGATACTACTTTTATGGAAAATGAAAAAAGTTATCAAAACATTAATTGTTTTTTTTTTCTTTTCTCATAAATTTTTTTTTTAAATGGATTATTAATCAATGTCCTAAGAGTATTCGTTAGCATTTTCCAATAACTAATTGTATATATTTACTGTATTATATAGAAACACAATAAACTCAATTGTTTTTTTCCCCTAAATTTAATGCATGAATTTTCATGCATATATAATTTGACCCAAAATTATAATTTAACATGAAATTGGATTGAAATTTATCGTTTAGTTACATTTTTGTCTTATATTCCCTGCACAATTTCAAGATTACCTTTTATCAATAGATATTTTTAATGGGCAAAAATGTTTAAATTTAAAGTTAAAAAAAAAAAAAAAATCAAAGTTATGCAAAGATGATTTTACAAATTAAATAACATCTTATTAATAAGAAATTTAGTATAAATCTTAGAGGTAGACAAAAGAGTAGGTCGGGCCCATCACATTGCAAATCTTGCGGAAGAAGCAACAGGAAGAGAAAAACAGAGAAGATTCCCACAAGGGCCACCACCACCCCCACCACTCTCTGTCCTCAGCTTATAAATAACACTCTCTTTACCCTTCTTCTCCACAACAAACATCTTCAAAAGCTCTCTCTTGTCTCTCTCTCTCTCTCTCTCTAGTACCTTGGATTCACCCACACTCTCTCTTTACCAAAAGAGATTCCAAAGCTCTCACTCTCTGTTTCTCTTTGTTCTTTTGCTCTGTTTCTTCACCTCTTCTTTCTTTTAGCTTCAAAATCTCTCACGCCCACTTCGCCAAAATGTTAAGCCCACCAAACCAAGCCCCTGGTCCGAGGAGAGGAGATGTGAAACGTAAAATATTCAAAGGTTTTGCGAACGCAATCGGATCCATGCTTGTTGGGTTCAAACAGAAGCGCACCAAAGCTGAAGCTTTCTCAGCTCAAATCCGAACACCCCAGCTGTACCTTCAAGTGGTTACAACTCAGATGACCCACATGATCGATGATCACTCTTGTTGATGTATCTTGTTCACAAGAAAACCCAACTTTTGTAGCTGTGATTACAGGGTCTATTGTAGGCTAATTCTATTGTTTGCAATTTTTTTTTTTTCTCCCTTCAAAGTGCTTGTTTTGGAAAAGGATAGAGGAGGAGGGTGGGGTTGAAGTGTTTAAAAGAAGTCAATGTTGTAACTTGGGTATATGTGATTATAAATTTTGACCCTGTTTTGCTATTTTCTTTATAGCGGAATTACATGGTTGATTAATGATATTGACTTTGTTTATGTTTACTTGATTTCTCCTTTACCATAGTTTCTGGAAATTTTGGTTATATGAGGACATGGGTTGTGTAATTGGGTGTTGGTCTGAGTGATTTTGTAAAGATTTATGCGTAGTGGTTGGGTTGGATTTTCTTCTTCGTTAAGGGAAACCCATGAAAACAATGTTGTGAAAAATTTTGTTGAATGGTTTTACTTTTGTCCTTTTGGAATCTTTTACAGAGAGTATTCTTCAGAGAGAGAGAAAGAGAGGTTCTTTGAATTTAATGGGAATATTAATATGGCTTTGGTATTCAAGATGGGTGGACTGGATGGTGGATACTGAAATTTGTGAAGGGAAATGATTTGTATGATATATTTGAATTTGACACTTTTTATTCTCTCTCTGCCTTTCCAAAAGCATAGTGTGATGGTGGATTCTAAAGTGTTATTCAAGGGTTTCTCTATACTCATTAACCTTTTTTCTTAGGATTTATGATGAGTGCAAATGCAACCTCTCAGATTGGAGCAATCCTTCATTGTAAAATCAAAGAGAGAAGAACACTTTTATTAGGGAAAAAAAAAAATTAGAGATAAGACTCATGTCTTACGCGGCATCTTTTACATTTATAATATTCCTCTAACATTTACATGTAGGATCGAGAGTGATAGTTGTTAATTACCAACCACAAAAATGGTAGTTGAAGACTGGTAGTTTCTGCCAACGAGAAGATTATTTAATTTATTTTTTCATGCTCAAAAGCCCATAAAGATTTGTTGGGGCCAAAATTTTAGTTATTTATTCTTCTATTTTAATGCCCTGTGCTTTTAAAAACCTCCTAATCTCCAATTTTTTTTTTTTTAATCTAATCGATATCTTTAAAAACTCATGATTTATACTGAAGGATGACTCTTTAGCTAATGATTAATGATATATTGCACTAATCTGGGGAGCTAATCATATGTTGTCAAATATGTAATGCACCTGTTGCTTGCTGAATTTATTATTTATTTTTGGAGAATCAAGACTGTCATTTTATTGCTGAAAAATTAAGATGAATCTTGAAATTCAAAGGGAGAGAAGTATCATCTGGTACATCTTCTAACCAGACCTGCTAATTCCTCAAGGGACTTTGCCTTCTTTGCTAAAGCATTGGCAACACGTATTGCAATGCCATTTAACATGCTTAAAGCTAATTTTTCTAAAGTTCAAAGATAAAGTTTTACAGTCTTTGATCGCTAGCTGTATTCTGGAAAACATTTTTCTAAACTCAGCAATTTGCTCGGTGAGTTTATTAAATATCCCTTTTATAATACCCTTTTTTCCCCCTCTTTTTGATAGTAATACATTCTACGATTTTTTTCCCCTTGATAAATGTTGTTTGCGTTAGTCTATATAAATAGCAAAACCTTTATTCCTCTATTGGGAAAAATTAATGGATGCCTTAAAAACATTAGTTTAGAAAATATTGTTAAAAACATTTTATAGGAAAAGAAAAAAATGGGTCATATTAATAAGTGCCCTTAGGGTATTGGTTAACAATTCATTTTAAGAAAATTTTGACACGACTTTTATGAGAAATAAAAAAAAACTGTCAAAATATTAATTGTTTTTTTTCTCATAAAAACTTTTTTTAAATGGATTATTAATCAATATCTAAGAGCATTTGTTAGCATTTTCTATTAATAATTGGGCACCAGGACTCTCTTTACTACGTATATCAAAATTGGGTCCAGTTAAGCCATCTATTTTTAGAAACATTTTATTGAAAATTAAAAAAGTTGTTAATACTTTTTTAATTCCTGAATTTTTTTTTCAAAAATAATTAATTATTGTGTGCCTTTATGGCACACATTAACAAAATCCATCAAAGTTTGACCTTTTTCTTTTTGTCTTAAATGATTGACTATAGATTTAGTGGAATTTAATATTATGATCCATTTCTTTATGTTGTACTTCCTATTTCCTACGTGCTTCCTGAGTTGAAGGCAGACCTATTCTCCTTGCCTAATCATAAATAGCTTCTTTCAAAAATGGCATTAGTTTAGTTTCTTTATATACATATCCAGGAATAGGATCGGATCTAGACCAAAGTAAACGGGTTTCCTCTTAGAATTGCTTTCCTTTCTGTCCTAGTATCTTCTTATTTTAAGAAGTCAGTCTCTCATCTGCCATTGGAAAACTATGATGCATGCATAAACACTTGAAATTTTTTTTTTATTATTTAAATAATGGTTGAGTAAAAGAAAGCAATAGCATATCTTTAAATGATGCTGCTATTCTCAACTAATTGGAAATATTTTGGTAGTAATTCTTTAGCATCTACATGCATGGAGAAAATTGTTCTCGATTAACTTTTTTTTTTTTTTTAAGAAACCAAAAAAAAAAAAAAAAAATCATAGAAAATGGAATTTGTGATTGTACTGAATTAGTTTTCTTTGAATGCCCTTAACTAATAATTTAACCACAAAAACTGAAATTGGAGAAGAACTAGCTAGCCCACAAAAGAGTTAAGTCAAAGAGTAATGCTAGAAGCAATTATTTTCATAACTGCTCCATTTGCTTTCGTTGTAAAACTGTTTTACAAAAAATATTTTCAGTATTTTTCAATGTTTATTTCATTGTAAAATATAATAAAACTTATAAAAATATATTCATTTGACAAAAAAACACCCTTTGCGAAATGTTGTAAAATGTTTTACAACAAAAAATTCAAGTAAAACATTTTACAAAGTGGAAAAGACTAACCTGTTAATGTGATTTGTGTCCATCTCCTCGTCTTCTTTGCAACTCTCTCTCTCTCTCTCACTCATAGACCCCCCCAAACCCCCCCACAAAAAATCTTCTCTCTTTCTTGCTCACGGAGGTAATTGTTTGCAAAGTGGTGGGCTTATGTTGATGTGGTGGTGGTTGCTTGGATTTAATGTGTTGTGAAATTTAGGAAATTATTTTAATTTTATGACAAAATAAACACTTCAAATTGATTTATAGAGCATTTTAAAGAATTTTGATGTGATTCTATGACTCACATTTAAAAGAAACTTCTTTAGCCCCTCATTCTTAATAAAGGATAAATTGTTTATATAATTTTTTATGTGATGCATATTAAGTTTTTTAATTAAATACAAATATATCGATTAATAAAATACGAATTGTAACAATACCTATAACGTAAATATGTTTCAGAATTAACCATATTTAACCAAAAGCCCCTATCAAACGAGAAGGTTTTACATGTTTCGGTTGCATGTTTCCTCCCTCTCACAAGAGAGTGGACCCCACAAGTGTGGAGTACACTCCCTTGTGAGAGGGAGGAAACATGCAACCGAAACATATAAGATGCAACCGAAACATATAAGAATTTTTCCAATCAAACACAGCTAATTATCTGTTTTGGTACTATTCCATTCCGATTACTAAAAATATGTCTGACAAAGTTGTAATAGATTTTATCAAAGTTCGAGAAGTGTACCCCAATAGGGTGTAGTGTACCGACCAGAGACGACCCACTGAATGCAGAGTTGTTGGGCAATTAAGGATCAGAACTCACGTGGTGGGCCTCACGCACATTCTCTTGTCTCGAAAATAGTGTGCAGGACCGCTTTCTTCACTGGGTCGTGTCTGTGGGAAATGGGAAATCAAGGCAAAGCCGCCTCTTGAAGTGACAACATAAGGCTGCAACCACATGAAAGTGCGTATGATTTTCCGTACGTTTGGGGTCCCAATTCCAAATTAAATAATGCCAGCAGGGCTTCTCACCGTCCACTGTTTTTTTCTTCCAACTCGTGAAAGATAATAAGGTCCCTTTGCATTGGAGAGTCTTTGTATTTCTTCCAGGGCATTAATTATTACGTACACTAAACCGGGTCCAATAATTTTGGATAATAAGAATTGGTCTGCTTTAGAAGTTTTTTTTTTTTATACTAAATAATTAAATTCAAATTTACAATTGATTTTAAAAAAATAGTATTATTTGTATTATCTTTTTATATTTAAATTTATTTGAAAAAAAGAAATTGTACATAAATTTTGTTCCTGAATTTAAACTTGCACAGAATTTTTTTTTTTTTTAAAATACTTCTTGTATTTTATTAATCGATATATTTGTATTTAATTAAAAAACTTAATATGCATCACATAAAAAATTATATAAACAATTTATCCTTTATTAAGAATGAGGGGCTAAAGAAGTTTCTTTTAAATGTGAGTCATAGAATCACATCAAAATTCTTTAAAATGCTCTATAAATCAATTTGAAGTGTTTATTTTGTCATAAAATTAAAATAATTTCCTAAATTTCACAACACATTAAATCCAAGCAACCACCACCACATCAACATAAGCCCACCACTTTGCAAACAATTACCTCCGTGAGCAAGAAAGAGAGAAGATTTTTGTGGGGGGTTTGGGGGGTCTATGAGTGAGAGAGAGAGAGAGAGTTGCAAAGAAGACGAGGAGATGGACACAAATCACATTAACAGGTTAGTCTTTTCCACTTTGTAAAATGTTTTACTTGAATTTTTTGTTGTAAAACATTTTACAACATTTCGCAAAGGGTGTTTTTTTGTCAAATGAATATATTTTTATAAGTTTTATTATATTTTACAATGAAATAAAACATTGAAAAATACTGAAAATATTTTTTGTAAAACAGTTTTACAACAAAGCAAATGGAGCAGTTATGAAAATAATTGCTTCTAGCATTACTCTTTGACTTAACTCTTTTGTGGGCTAGCTAGTTCTTCTCCAATTTCAGTTTTTGTGGTTAAATTATTAGTTAAGGGCATTCAAAGAAAACTAATTCAGTACAATCACAAATTCCATTTTCTATGATTTTTTTTTTTTTTTGGTTTCTTAAAAAAAAAAAAAAAAGTTAATCGAGAACAATTTTCTCCATGCATGTAGATGCTAAAGAATTACTACCAAAATATTTCCAATTAGTTGAGAATAGCAGCATCATTTAAAGATATGCTATTGCTTTCTTTTACTCAACCATTATTTAAATAATAAAAAAAAAATTCAAGTGTTTATGCATGCATCATAGTTTTCCAATGGCAGATGAGAGACTGACTTCTTAAAATAAGAAGATACTAGGACAGAAAGGAAAGCAATTCTAAGAGGAAACTCGTTTACTTTGGTCTAGATCCGATCCTATTCCTGGATATGTATATAAAGAAACTAAACTAATGCCATTTTTGAAAGAAGCTATTTATGATTAGGCAAGGAGAATAAGTCTGCCTTCAACTCAGGAAGCACGTAGGAAATAGGAAGTACAACATAAAGAAATGGATCATAATATTAAATTCCACTAAATCTATAGTCAATCATTTAAGACAAAAAGAAAAAGGTCAAATTTTGATGGATTTTGCTCATGTGTGCCCTAAAGGCACACAATAATTAATTATTTTTGAAAAAAAAAATTCGGGAATTAAAAAAGTATTGACAATTTTTTTAATTTCTAATAAAATGTTTTTAAAAATAGATGGCTTAACTGGACCCAATTTTGATATACGTAGTAAAGAGAGTCTTGGTGCCCAATTATTAATAGGAAAATGCTAACAAATGCTCTTAGGATATTGGTTAATAATCCATTTAAAAAAAGTTTTTATGAGAAAAAAAAACAATTAATATTTTGATAGTTTTTTTTTATTTCTCATAAAAGTCGTGTCAAAATTTTCTTAAAATGAATTGTTAACCAATACCCTAAGGGCACTTATTAATATGACCCATTTTTTTCTTTTCCTATAAAATGTTTTTAAAAATATTTTCTAAACTAATGTTTTGAAGGCATCCATTAATTTTTCCCAATAGAGGAATAAAGGTTTTGCTATTTATATAGACTAACGCAAACAACATTTATCAAGGGGAAAAAAATCGTAGAATGTATTACTATCAAAAAGAGGGGGGAAAAAGGGTATTATAAAAGGGATATTTAATAAACTCACCGAGCAAATTGCTGAGTTTAGAAAAATGTTTTCCAGAATACAGCTAGCGATCAAAGACTGTAAAACTTTATCTTTGAACTTTAGAAAAATTAGCTTTAAGCATGTTAAATGGCATTGCAATACGTGTTGCCAATGCTTTAGCAAAGAAGGCAAAGTCCCTTGAGGAATTAGCAGGTCTGGTTAGAAGATGTACCAGATGATGCTTCTCTCCCTTTGAATTTCAAGATTCATCTTAATTTTTCAGCAATAAAATGACAGTCTTGATTCTCAAAAAATAAATAATAAATTCAGCAAGCAACAAGTGCATTACATATTTGACAACATATGATTAGCTTCCCAGATTAGTGCAATATATCATTAATCATTAGCTAAAGAGTCATCCTTCAGTATAAATCATGAGTTTTTAAAGATATCGATTAGATTAACATAATAAAAATAAAAATAAAAATAGAAAATTGGAGATTAGGAAGTTTTTAAAAGCACAGGGCATTAAAATAACTAAAATTTTGGCCCCAACAAATCTTGATGGGCTTTTGAGCATGAAAAAATAAATTAAATAATCTTCTCGTTGGCAGAAACTACCAGTCTTCAACTACCACTTTTGTGGTTGGTAATTAACAACTATCACTCTCGATCCTACATGTAAATGTTAGAGGAATATTATAAATGTAAAAGATGCCGCGTAAGACATGAGTCTTATCTCTAAATTTTTTTTCCCTAATTAATAAAAGTGTTCTTCTCTCTTTGATTTTACAATGAAGGATTGCTCCAATCTGAGAGGTTGCATTTGCACTCATCATAAATCCTAAGAAAAAAGGTTAATGAGTATAGAGAAACCCTTGAATAACACTTTAGAATCCACCATCACACTATGCTTTTGGAAAGGCAGAGAGAGAATAAAAAGTGTCAAATTCAAATCTATCATACAAATCATTTCCCTTCACAAATTTCAGTATCCAGTCCACCCATCTTGAATACCAAAGCCATATTAATATTCCCATTAAATTCAAAGAACCTCTCTCTCTCTCTCTGAAGAATACTCTCTGTAAAAGATTCCAAAAGGACAAAAGTAAAACCATTCAACAAAATTTTTCACAACATTGTTTTCATGGGTTTCCCTTAACGAAGAAGAAAATCCAACCAACCACTACGCATAAATCTTGACAAAATCACTCAGTCCAACACCCAATTACACAACCCATTTCCTCATATAACCAAAATTTCCAGAAACTATGGTAAAAGAGAAATCAAGTAAACATAAACAAAGTCAATGTCATTAATCAACCATGTAATTCCGCTATAAAGAAAATAGCAAAACAGGGTCAAAATTTATAATCACATACACCCAAGTTACAACATTGACTTCTTTTAAACACTTCAACCCCACCCTCCTCCTCTATCCTTTTCCAAAACAAGCACTTTGAAGGGAGAAAAAAAAATTGCAAACAATAGAATTAGCCTACAATAGACCCTGTAATCACAGCTACAAAAGTTGGGTTTTCTTGTGAACAAGATACATCAACAAGAGTGATCATCGATCATGTGGGTCATCTGAATTGTAACCACTTGAAGGTACAGCTGGGGTGTTCGGATTTGAGCTGAGAAAGCTTCAGCTTTGGTGCGCTTCTGTTTGAACCCAACAAGCATGGATCCGATTGCGTTCGCAAAACCTTTGAATATTTTACTTTTCACATCTCCTCTCCTTGGACCAGGGCCTTGGTTTGGTGGGCTGAACATTTTGGTGAAGTGGGCGTGAGAAATTTTGAAGTTAAAGAAAGAAGAGGTGAAGAAACAGAGGAAAACCAGAGCAAAAGAGCAGAGAGGAGACAGAGTATGAAAGCTTTGGAATCTCTTTGGGTAGAGAGCGAGTGTGTGTGTGAATTCAAGGTACTACAGAGAGAGACAAGAGAGAGCTTTTGAAAATGTTAGTTGTGGAGAAGAAGGATAAAGAGAGTGTTATTTATAAGCTGAGGACAGAGAGTGGTGGTTGTGGTGGGGATGAGTTGATGACCCTTGTGGGTATCTACTCTGTTTCTCTCTTCCGATTGCTTCGTCCGCAAGATTTGCAATGTAATGGGCCCCACCGACTCTCTTGTCTGCGTGGCGTTCTTAGGTTTGTACTAAATTTCTTATTAATAAGATGTTATTTAGTTTATAAAATGATCTTTGCGTAACTCTGATTTCTTTTTTTAACTTTAAATTTAAACATTTTTACCCATTAAATTTCTATTGATAAATGGTAATCTTGAAATTATGCCGGGGAATATAAGACAAAAATGTAACTCAATGATAAATTTCAATCCAATTTCATGTTAAATTATAATTTTGGGTCAAATTATATATGCATGAAAATTCATGCATTAAATTTAGGGGGAAAAAAACAATCGAGTTTATTGTGCTTCTATATAATACAGTAAATCTATGCAATTAGTTATTGGGAAATATTAACGAATGCTCTTAGCATTGGTTAATAATCAATTTAAATAAAGTTTTTATGAGAAAAGAAAAAAAAAACAATTAATATTTTGAAAAAATTTTTTATTTCTTATAAAAGTGATGTCAAAATTTTACTAAAATGGATTGTAAACCAATACCCTAAAAACACTCGTTAGCATGACCCTTAGTTATTTAGAGCAATTGTATTCAGGTTTGTATAAAAGTTTTTATTTTATCGTATAAAAGTTTTTATTTTATCATCTAAAAAGTTACTTTATCTACTATAAGATACATTGTATCTTATAGTAGATAAAGTTTTTATTTTATCATCGTATCCTAAAACAATTAAAGTTTTTATTTTATCATCGTATATTATATCACTTTACAGTGCACTCAACATTTCAATTTTTATTTTTACATATAAGATACAACACATTAAAATAATATAATCTATACAATAAAATAATATAAAACTCTCTTTCTCTCTCTCTTCAATAAAATAATATATATTATTTTACAAACATTGCTACAATAAGAGCATCACCATCAGGTGTGTCAAATGCCAAATATTTGGCATTTGACACACTAAACAACAAAAAATTACTCTCATGAGGTGTTCTAAATGTCATAATTTTTTACATATGTGAATAGTGTCGTCTCATATATAGAAGTGTACGGCTCATAATTGTAAAATATTTATTATTATTTTATTCTCTTTTCTCTCTCCTCTCTCAAATTTTATTCCTTTTTTATTCTTACTTTTCTCTCTTCCATCTACATGAGTCTCTCTTCCTCGCTCATTCTTACTCTCAACTTCTTTCTTCCTTTCTGTAGAGCACACCGCTGATCACCAACACAGCCATATCTGTAATACCACTCAAAAGATTTTTGTAGCTAATCGGTGGGTCGACCTGTGGGTGGCTAGGTCGGCTGGTGATGGGCAAATCGATGGTGGGAGGGCTGGCCTATGAATGGGTTCCGAAGGATGGGTCGGTGGTGGATGGTGGGTGTGTGGGATGCAGTGGGTCAGTGGTGGGTTGTGTTTTTTGTTTTTGTTTTTCTGTTTTGGTGGTTGTGATTTCTAGGTTGATTTTCATGGGTTGTGATGGGCTAATGTTGGTGGGTGGCGGCGGTTGTGGGTTGATTTTTTTTTTTTTTTCTCCCTAGTGGTTGTGGCCGCAACAATTTTTCTGGTTGTGGATTTTTTTTTTTTTTTTTTTTTAATAAGGTGTTGTTGGTGGATGTGGGTTTGTGCCTGTAACGATAGAGCCCCCACAATTCCCGACTGCCGTGTGCACATACTTCAACCTGGGCTTAGGTCCCCAAGTTTTCACAAGCTTCTGGGGTAAAAGCTTGTGCACACATTAGGGGTTGCCCATCACTTATGAACCTTTGTTTTGGTAGCTCACTTTGCGATGTGGGATCAGGACTTTTGGGCTTAGATCCCCTTACCTTACCACACCTTCAAGAGGAGAGCCGACCTCGACTCGATACCATTTGTAACGACCCAAGGAAAAGCGCTAGCCACATCTGCGTTATACCTCAAAAAGATTAGTCACAATTGAGACTCCTTGCAGTTGTTAATAAAACTCAGTTCAACCCAGTAAATATCCGATGTGGGACTCATCACACACCCACACACATCACATAATCAATCAAATTGGGGCATCACAATCTCCCTTACTTAAATCCCTATCGTCCTTGTGAGGGCCCACTTTGTGAGATAGTGTCTCCAAGCCCACACGAGATTACTAGGCCGGCTCTAATACCATAAGTAACGACCTAAGGTAAAGCGCTAGCCACATCTGCGTTATACCTCAAAAGAACTAGTCACAATTGAGGCTCCTTGCAGTTGTTAATAAAGCCCAATTCAACCCAGTAAATACCTGATGTGGGACTCATCACACACCCACACATATCACACAATCAATCAAATTAAGGCATCACAATCTCCCTCACTTAAATCCCTAACATCCTTGTTAGGGCCCACTTTTTGGGGTAGTGTCTCCGAGCCTACACGGGATTACCGGGCCGGCTTTGATACCATAAGTAACGACCCAAGGAAAAGAGCTAGCCACATCTGCGCTATACCTGAAAAGGACTAGTCACAATTGAGGCTCCTTGCAGTTGTTAATAAAACCCAGTTCAACCCAGTAAATACTCGATGTGGGACTCATCACACACCCACACACATCACACAATCAATCAAATTGGGGCATCACAGTGCCAGTGGTGGCTGTCGGCGTTGTTGCAGCCGTGGTGGTGGTGGTTGTTGTTGTTGTTGTTAATTATGATGATGATGATGGGGGAGTAGTTTAATATATTATTTTAATGTGTTGTAAATATTATTTTAATGTATAGAATTGAAGAATAAAACATCTGATGAATGAAATATTGTAAAATGATGTGGTAAAATAAAAAAATAAGCTTTTGGTGTGTCAAAATGACATTTTTTTTTTTAACAACTGATGGTGATGTTCTAATTCATTTATAATTGCTAAAAATTTTTAGCTATATACACTTAGGTAAAGTACCATTTGATTGTTTGTAATTGTAAAATAGCAATTTGAGGGGAGGGGGGTTTTACACCACACCCCAATACTTATGCTCTTGCTAGGTAGAAGTTTTTAATATACATCTGTGGGGCCTGAGGGCCTGGTGGCCTCGGCCCATTTTACATCCGGCCCAAGGCCCAAGCCGAGGAGGGAATTCACCCGAGGACGTTTTACGAAGTCCTAGGGTGCGCGGACCCCGCCGAGGATGACCCTGTCCTCGGTGGACCGAGACCCACACCAAGTGGGGGGACAGGCCCAGGACAGGCTGTCACTTCCACAATAAATGCGCTCACCTAATCCTCTGACCGCACTAATGAAGACGTGACTCCTAGCCAGAGCAATTTTGGCTACTACAAATCACTTAAGTACTGATAATACAGCTGATGGGACGGGGGGTCAGAGGAAAAGCGCATGGATGATCAACAGATGGCACAAAGGGAGGAGAGAAAGAGGACTATATAAGAGGAACCAGGAGAGCGCCAAAGGGGAGAAAGGAGGGAAAAAGGAAGGGCTCCTCGGATCATCGCCGAGGAGCTACTCTTAGGAATAAATTGAATGCCTCGCCTTTCAATGGTAGAAAAGTATGTGTTTACTGTTGTTTGTCTGTTAGGGCCTAATTCTTCACCCCACTCTCTAAAAATGTATTGTTTGGGTCCAATCCAAATTGAGTCCCTACAATTGGCGCCGTCTGTGGGGAGAATTTATGCACCAGCAGACGCAACGGACCATCATTCCTAAGTAACAAGCTTGTGGAAGGTTAACGACAAATCTTTTGCAAAAAAAAAAAAAAAAAAAAAAACCATTGCAGAAAAGTAGAAGATTCAAAGAAAAAGAAAAGAAACATCGCAGTATTTTATTAAATGAAAAGAAAACGTACAAGATACAAACAGAGGCTCAGACAGGCTTGTTTTAAAGCCAATTCTACAAACAGAGGCCTAGATGGGCCTGTTTTAAAGCTAACTAAAGGGAAGGGGGCTGAGGCCGGCCTGTTTCAAGGCTACCAACAACTCTCGCGCCGGTGCGGTGGTGCTGGCACGAAGAGAGGAGCAGATGCAAGGGCGCCTGACAGCCCTTCCCCATGATGTTCCCTTGATTCTCTTCCAGCCCCATGGTGGTTAGCCGTTGGAGACGGCAACACTCGGGCACCAGGCATGACGTAATCTTGTACATCTCCACCGACGTAAGCGCACCCCGGAGAAGGGCGTTATGTACTTCAAGGACCTCCCTCTTGGCCGCTATGCACGGCACCATCAAGATGACGCTCAAACTTTGCCGCGCCGGAGGTCTGGTGCGGGCCATATCCACAACGGTTCTCGGTCGAGGGAGGAGGACCTTCAACCTGTGTGCCCTCACTCCCATCCAAGGCCGTCCCATTTCTCCAAACTCTTATCACAATTCTGGTAAGGTTATTGAGGGGGCTTTGAAGGTTAATGGGACATGTTTCTTGCTTTGTTAGAGGATTCGTGGAGCGTAGAAGGGCATTTCCCCCCATATAACCTTTTATAGAGGGTGGAGATTGGTGGGAAATGATCTACGCAGAATTCGAGAGAAGGATTATCGGTGACATTAATTCTGACCAAATTCCAAGGCAGTCATCAACCGTTCGATCTGTATCAATCCACGGGGATATTAATAACAGCGCGTCTCGCGTGTCGAAACGTTAAGCGCGGAACACGAACAGTCAGGAGGCGCCTCGTAATTGGAAAGGGCAGAAAATTGAATCGAAGGCGGGGTTACTGCCACGCGTAGGGTTAGAATTCTAAACCACTCTTGCCTAGGGCACCGCGGAGTCAAGGGTCCGATCCACAGGATGAAACACTTTCTACGAAGCAGGGCCAAGGCTATCATCACACTAAAAAAATATATATATATCTCCAGCGCTGAGGACAAACTCCTTTACTCCATGCCTGGGTACTAGACAGAACCAAGGTATTGCATGGTCCAAGGACTCAAACCTATGGGGAAACTAGATACTTACAAAAAAACAGAAGTGTTAGACAGAACCAAGGCATTGCATGGTCCTCGGACTCAAGCCTATGGGAAAACTAACCACTCAACTATACCTGGGTACTAGACAGAACCAAGGTATTGCATGGTCCAAGGACTCAAACCTATGGGGAAACTAGATACTTACAGAAGAATAGAAGTGTTAGACAGAACCAAGGCATTGCATGGTCCTCGGACTCATGCCTATGGGAAAACTAACCATTCAACTATACCTGGGTACTAGACAGAACCAAGGTATTGCATGGTCCAAGGACTCAAACCTATGGGGAAACTAGATACTTACAGAAGAACAGAAGTGTTAGACAGAACCAAGGCATTGCATGGTCCTCAGACTCAAGCCTATGGGAAAACTAACCACTCAACTATACTTGGGTACTAGACAGAACCAAGGTATTGCATGGGCCAAGGACTCAAACTTATGGGGAAACTAGATAATTACAGAAGAACAGAAGTGTTAGACAGAACCAAGGCATTGCATGGTCCTCAGACTCAAGCCTATTGGAAAACTAACCACTCAACTATACCTGGGTACTAGACAGAACCAAGGTATTGCATGGTCCAAGGACTCAAACCTATGGGGAAACTAGATTTTTACAGAAGAACAGAAGTGTTAGACAGAACCAAGGCATTGCATGGTCCTCGGACTCAAGCCTATGGGAAAACTAACCACTCAACTATACCTGAGTACTAGACAGAACCAAGGTATTGCATGGTCCAAGGACTCAAACCTATGGGGAAACTAGATACTTACAGAAGAACAGAAGTGTTAGACAGAACCAAGGCATTGCATGGTCCTCGGACTCAAGCCTATGGGAAAACTAGCCACTCAACTACACCTGGGTACTAGACAGAACCAAGGTATTGCACGGTCCAAGGACTCAAACCTATGGGGAAACTAGATACTTATAGAAGAACAGAAGTGTTAGACAGAACCAAGGCATTGCATGGTCCTCGGACTCAAGCTTATGGGAAAACTAACCACTCAACTATACCTGGGTACTAGACAGAACCAAGGTATTGCATGGTTCAAGGACTCAAACCTATGGGGAAACTAGATACTTACAGTAGAACAGAAGTGTTAGACAGA
Organism: Quercus aquifolioides; assembly: GCA_019022515.1. Lineage (NCBI taxonomy): Eukaryota > Viridiplantae > Streptophyta > Magnoliopsida > Fagales > Fagaceae > Quercus > Quercus aquifolioides. The sequence continues at coordinate 41,278,194 of CM032326.1, forward strand.
ACCAAGGCATTGCATGGTCCTCGGACTCAAGCCTATGGGGAAACTAACCACTTGCTAAAGAACAGAGCATTAGTAAGAACCGAGGTGAGGTACGGTCCTCGGATTCAAGTTTGAGGGGCGTCTAATTGCCTCATGAGGCTAAGTCTAGAGTAGAACCAAGGTATTGAACAAAACATTAAAGTATAACAAGTAAAAAGAAGCATCACTCAAAAAACTAAAAGCAAGCTATTGAATGTATATATTTCAAATAGAAAGTGTGTAGTTTCGTTACAATGTCACCGAAGCAAAAAGCAAGGTGAAATAAAATAGAAAACAAATAAGAGTGTCCTATGCCATCAAAGCGGGTTGGTCCAACGAGATGGCCTACTCCCCTAACTCGGTAGGCAGTTTGTTTGGAGAAGCCTATTATAAGGCCTCGACTAACACCTAAAGACCCTGACTCGGAGGGGCTACTTCAGAAGACCCTTCCATAGTAAGAGGAATCTGGGGGACAGTGAGTGTGGCTTGGGAGTCAGTAGGAAATCTCACCCCATCTTGAAGCACTTCTTGCCTGTCGGTCCCAGCCCTTTCCAACGCTCCATGGGGCCCAACCTCCTTAATAGGTCTGTCAGTTGAAGGTGTGTCCTCGACGGCTTTGGTCTGACTTTCACCTGCCACTAGTAATGTAGTCTCCTCCTCGGAAGTAATGGGGATAACCTCACGTATTGCCGGGGGGGGGGGGTAATATACTCTTTTTGCCTTCCTAAGGTCAGACGAGGCATCAACTCCCGCTTGGTTAAGGGCTTCGGTCCAGGTCTGGGAACAAAAGCGCTTGCATACTTCAGGGATTTGGGCCTTGAAGGTAGCTTCAGTCTTAGCCACCCCTTGGGCAAAGGCCTCCTCTTCCGCTTGTTCTAAGGAACACTCAGCGTCTGTTCTCGCAAACACAGCCTCTTCTTTGGCCCTCACGGCCTCATCCCTGGCATATTCGGCAACACCCTTCGTCCAAATCGCCTTGGCCAGCTTTTTCTTCAGGTCGGTGATGTCCTCTTCGGCGGATCGTAGTCGGCCCTCAACCTCTTATAGTCGCTTTGTACGATCCTCGGCCTGCTTTGTAGCCATGGCTAAATCAGAGGCCGAGTTATCTCTGGCCTTTGTCATCTCCTCTAGGTTTTCGATCAACTTCTTGAGATCAGCCTCAGATCTCTTAAGGGTACTTGCGGCCTTCAAGAACTTGTCGCGCTCCTGCGCGAGAGCGTTACTCTGGCCGTCAACCTCCTCGTCCAGCCTGAAAACCGCCTGGATAGCCTGCAGACCAAAATAAATACACCATAAAGGGGAGGGGAGTTGATAGGCAATAAAATTGAAATGAAACAACCCAGTATCTGAGGTTTTACCATGCCCAAGTATCTCTTGAGGTTGCTAGCAACCTCTGGCCCCCTCATGCTCCCAAGCTCAGCCATGTCTGCGGGGAGGAGAAGGGACCTCTCCAAGGCATCGGCTACGCGAGCCCCTTCGCCTCCTTGGGAATCTCGGATAGTGGCGTCATCCATCAAAGGTTTTCCGTGAAGCATAGCAGCGGGCAGCCAGGCCTAGGGCTCGAACTGTTGAACGATTTTTTTCCCTTTTCGCTGACCACCCAGCTTCAGTTGTTTTAAAGGTCGTCTGGCTTCGTCTTCCTCTGGAGATTGTGGGGGCTTGTTCCCATCCACTGGGTCTTTGCCCTTAGAAAGCCTCTTCCTTTTTGGATCGGAGGACTCTAGCCGAGGGTTCGAGATTGTGGGGGTGGAGGAAGACCTGGTCCACACAGGCGAAGATTTGGATCCGGGTAGAGGGTGCTTGGGATGTGACTCCCTCGGCACACCCTTCCCAGACTTGCCCTCAAGCAAGTCAAGAAGGCTGGTTTGGGGCTGTTTCTTAAGACCCATCTCAGCTTGGGTACCAACCCTCCGGGGCTGGAGATCAGCTTCGGATAGGTGGGGGTCCCCTAGATCACTAGAGGGATCCTCAGATTCGTCCTCAGACGAGCTTAGTTCAACCATTTCTTCCCCTCTCTCCGAGCTCTCTTCCTCGGCCTCTGCCGCTTTATGGGACGAGGAGGAGCCTGCCAACGGAATGCCTTCGGGAATAAAGGATCCGTCGTAAAACGCGAAACCGTCCTCTATCACAGTGATTTGCTTAAGCCAAGGATCACGAGCCCTAATAACATGCTTAGGGACCGGGAACGACTTCTGGGCCGGATCGCATCCAAGGATTTTATGGGCGGCTCTTACCTGGTTATCGGTCTCGTTCAGAAAAAGCTCTGCCCTAAGAACGGTTTCCAAATCCTCCTTATTGACCAAATAAAAATGACGCGCGAAGGCGTGCGAATCTGCAGAAAGAGAAACAAAACCCCTATGATCAGTCAACCAAAGAAGATATATGCCAAAGAAAAAATATAAAGGAATCTAGACGGCGTCTCACTTCGTATACCCTACCTGGCTCTCCCTCTACTGTCGGGCAGTAGAGACCATCATGCCATTCCCTCGACACAATTAGAAAATCTTGAGTCAACCCCTTATTGAAATCGGGGAGGCACTGGATAAGCCAGACCCTATCGTCTCTCGTCTTCATATAATACGACTTACCCTTAAGGCAATGAAGATTGTAACACCAATTTACATCGTGGTGGGTTAACCTCAACCCCATTTTCTCATTCAAGGCGTCTATGCACCCTAATATCCTAAATACATTAATGACGCACTGGGTAGGAGCCAGCCGAAATTGCCTAAGGTAACCGCTTATCATTGGTCCCATAGGGATTCTCATACCTCCCTCTACAAAGGCGACTAGGGGGATCACAACTTCACCTTCGTTTCTCTTAATATACCACTCCCCTTCCTCACAATACCTCAGGCCTACATTACTGGGTATCCCATAATCTGCAATGAATTTCTTCATTATCTCGTCGGACTCAACTAACTTCTTGAATTTACCCATTCCTAGCAATGGCTAAAGGATCCGAAAGAGAGAAAGAGAGAGAGTGGAATCAAAGAAAATTTTGAGCTACTGAAAGAAGGAGACTTACAGAAATGTGGAGATTCTCCTCGGACAGGCTTTTCACGCTGGAAAAGGGCGTTGGACAGTGTGGAAGTTGAACCAGATTCAGAGTATGTGCACAGAGATTCGTGAGTGCGCAAATAAGGATGCCAAACGGTTCAAATGAGTATTTATACCCCTAATTAAAGTCGAACAGGCGGAATTTCTCGCCCATAAATACAGTAATTCCCCACCGATGATTTACATCACACCGTTGAAAGTGGGAAACGTGGAGCTGCAAAAATTTAATGCGAGCACACACTGATTTTTGAAGCGCTAGAAACGCACATCAGGCAGGCGAAAAGACTCCAACGCTGACGTGGACCGAGATTGGGTGAATCACGTACAGGGCCCGAGGGTATCAAAATCCCCCTCCCTGTCCGAGGGCACGGGCAGCGGGATTTTGAGGGGCTATTGTGGGACCTGAGGGCCTGGTGGCCTCGGCCCATTTTACATCCAGCCCAAGGCCCAAGCTGAGGAGGGAATTCACCAGAGGACGTTTTACGAAGTCCTAGGGTGCGAGGACCCTGTCGAGGATGACCCTGTCCTCGGTGGACCGAGACCCACACCAAGTGGGGGGACAGGCCCAGGATAGGCTGTCACTTCCACAATAAATGCGCTCACCTAATCCTCTTACCGCACTAATGAAGACGTGACTCCTAGCCAGAGCAACTTTGGCTACTGCAAATCACTTAAGTACTGATAATACAGCTGATGGGACGGGGGGTCAGAGGAAAAGCGCATGGATGATCAACAGATGGCACAAAGGGAGGAGAGAAGGAGGACTATATAAGAGGAACCAGGAGAGCGACAAAGGGGAGAAAGGAGGGAAAAAGTTTAAGGGCTCCTCGGATCACCGCCGAGGAGCTACTCTTAGGAATAAATTGAATGCCTCGCCTTTCAATGGTAGAAAAGTTTGTGTTTACTGTTGTCTGTCTATTAGGGCCTAATTTTTCACCCCACTCTCTAAAAATGTATTGTTTGGGTCCAATCCAAATTGAGTCCCTACAACATCTATGCATGGAGAAAGATGATGGTCGCATAGTATACTAGTAGAAATTGGCTTAAAGTATATTCTGGCTCCTTATCTCTTCTTTTGTCATTTTGAGTAGGTCATGGAATCTTCTAATTTGTTTTTATTTGTCTATACGAACAAAATTTTTCGATGCATCCGAAAAATGAGATGACAATATCATTCCTCTAATTAATGACCAAAAAAATATATCTACAATATATATATATATATATATATTGCATTATCCATAATCCATGCCTATTCCCATAATTTCAAATCCATCATCCTTATTCTTGTATTTTGGGAGGAAAAAAATATAAATATAAATATAAACGTGACTAGTTTTAACTAAATTGCTCTTACGCACCATGAATTTATATTAACTTAAAGTCAAGTTTACAAAATTTAAATATAAGCTCTGATGACTGATATACCAATTTTAGTTTCTGAAATATCACGTCAGTTAAGTTTAACTAAAAATGTCATCTAGTAATGATATCTATTGAAGTAATGAATTTGATACTAGTTTTGCAAAGAAAAATTCAGATTAAAATATAGGTAAAGTACTTATCAAAGAAATATGCCATGTAATATTTTATGCTTTAGCAATCTATGTCAATACGACAATACCATGAAAACAAAAATACAAAACAAAACAAAAACGGCTGACATCACTCGGATATGGATGTTATGTTTTAGACGCGTGAAACTAAAATGGTTGAAGTAACTTGCTTAAAATAATTAGAACTAGGAAGGTCTAAATAAAATCCTTTTTTTTTTTTTTTGGAGAAAAATCTAACTAATAAATTATTATTATTATGTTTAAAATTTTAATATATATCTTTTTAAGAAGGAATTGCGATTCTCAAAATATTCGATCATATATTATAATTTTTTAATGAATATTCGACTGATTGAAAGTTGTTTCATTTTTGTCTCTTATTATAAAGTGAAATGGAGTGGAAAAAGGGGGTGAGAGTTTTTTTTTTTTCCCCCCCCCCTTGAAAATGGAAATTTGTATGAACCAGAAAATACAAAAACAAAAAATACGCGTTTGCTGTTCGGCTGTCCCCATCCTATTAAGTTGATGGACAAGAAGAATAAAAACAAATGAAAAAATAAATAAAACAAAAGGCTAAGGTTACAGTTTTTATTTTCTATTTTTAAAAACTTGTTTTTGGGATTATAATGAAAAAATAATTTTCTTGTATTTTTGAAATAAAAAACATATTTGGTTAATTGAAATTAAAAATATAGTTTTTTGCTTTTTTTTTTTTTTTTTTTTTTTGCTTCTAAAAAAAATATAGTTTTTTGAAAACAAAAATAGAAAATGCTAAAATATGTTGTTATTAGGATTTGAACTCCAATGCTAACTCATTAAATGAGATAGATTCATTAAATTAAATGTGTGTTTTCATTGACTTTTGAAAATTAGAAACTAAAAACAGCATTTTGCATGTTTTCAGTTTCCTTCACAAATTGAGTTTTAAGAACAGTTTTTGTTTTTTGTCCATTTTTGGTTGCCAAACAAGTTTTTTAGTCTCAAAAATAGAAAATTATTTTTGAAAATAGAAAATAAGAGGAAAAAACAGTTACCAAACATACCCTAGAATTTCTATCAATATCGTTAAATAAGTTTTACAAAAGGACTCATAAAGTGATAATTAATGTAATTAATGAATTTCAAAAAATAAGAAATAAATTTCTAAATTACTTTTTTGTTTTTGTTACTAGTTTAGATTATGCATGTAGGTAAATTTATAGTATCCAAACCATCACTCAAAACCAAAAAAAAAAATGGTTATAGTTTTAGATATGGATAGAGCTTAGGTAGAGTTACAATATATTAAAGGAAAATGTTTGGTAACAAACTTGGTTGTAGCCTAAAGTTACAACTCAACTTAATATCTATTTATTGGATGTGAATTTTGACAATCCACCATTAGACTACATTTTCTTCTTATATCCTTTATGCTTGCAAAATTTCCAGAAAATCAATTATTAATAGTCATGTCATTAATTTAATGTTTAAATTTCAATTTTTTATAGTTTAAAATGATGTATAAAAAATAAGTTTATATATTGTATAATAAATAACATCTTATTTGCACGAAATTTGACATATATGTTAAGAACATAAATACCATGCAATTTAACAATTAAATTTTCAAAATATGTAGTCATGTTAATTTTATTAATGGAAGTTGTAGTTTTAGGCTACAACCAAATTTGTAACCAAACTTTATCCAACATTAAATTGTTCAATTGAACTCAAACATATTACATGTGGTTATGTTAACCAATAAAGCACAAACTATATGGTATTTTTCTAGAAAAATTAATTTCAATGTAGCTACTTGTTTGAATTTAATTGAATAACTTAATGTATTGCATCTAAGTAAGGGTCTGTTTGGGATCTGCTTATTTTGCTAAAACTGAAAATTTTTTACTGAAAATACTGTAGAAAAAAGTAAAAATTAGCTAAAATAGTACAGTGAGACTCATGAATAGTACTAAAAAGTGTAGTGGGACCCATGAATAATAGCAAAAATAAACTGAATAGTAAAATAAGCTATCTTTTTAATTTGGAGTCAAACTCACACTAAATGTACTTTAAGTTTATTCTGCTATAGAATGCTTGAGAATATTCACAAAAAAATAGAGAAAATATTAGGGCATTAAATTCATTAATGTGAGGTATCACATGGAAATAGAATTCACATACCCAAACATCATTTCTATATAGGACAAAGTTTGGATACAAACTTGGTACTCTAGTCAAAATATTTTTATTGGATGTGAATTGTGAATTTTGAGAAATCTACCATTGAATTACGTTTTCTTCTTATATTTTCCATGCTTGCAAAATTTCCAGAAGATCGAATATCAATAGCTTTGTCATCAATCAAATGTTTAAATTTCAAGTCTTTATAATCTTAAATTATGCACACACACACACACACAAAACTTTTTGGATCAAATAGTAAATAACATCTGATTGACACAGAATTTGAAATGTATATTAAGGTATAAAAAATATGCAATCCAATATTCAAATTTTCAAAATATGTAGCCATATTAATGCTATTAATTTTTTTTACTTGGTGTTGTAGCCAAGGATGGAGCCAAGATTCGGAGTTAGGGGAGCGGTTCTGTCGTTGGCTGTGTGTGATGGCTTCTGCTTCTGGCTTTTCTACTTAGCTAGCAAGGGTTTTCTTTTATTTTGTGTGTGTGTTTGTGTGTAGAGTCAAGAGTGCATCTTTTGCGGATAATGACAAAATTATTTTGTTTAAAAGTTTTTAAAGGGTCAAGTTGTTTGTTTTTGGTAAAACTAGTTGAATGGTCTTAATTATTTTTTTTAGCTCTGCTATGAGTAATATTTGTTGTTAGGCTAATTTTTTTGGGTTTGTATATATATTTTTAGATTTTAGATCTATAAATTTTTTTTTTATGGCCTTTATAAGGAGGAAAATACTAGATCTACAAACCATTTTTATAAGGAGGAAAATACTAGATCTACAAACCATTTTCCAAATTGTTTTGTGATGAGTGGTTATTAGTAAATAAAAAAGTGATGTAATTGGTAGGCCTAAATGCAAACCAGTAAGAGCATTTGTAGCAATGTAGCTAAATAGCTATATAACTATTTTAGCTACACCAAAACACAAAAAAGAGGATTGCAGCAGTGGAGTTATACCTAAAATTTTTTACCTTCTTGCTACAGTGCACATTTATAGATAGACGTGCACAGCTCAGAGCTAAAAGCAAATAATATTTTTTATTCCCAACTTTCATTAAAATAATATTTCTTTCTTTTTTCTATTTCTTTTTTTCGTCCTCTGTTTCACTCATTCTCTCTTTTTCAAAAACAAAACTCTCACCTCTCTCTCAATCTCTCGCACATCATCCTCCTCGTCAAACTATCACCTCTAATTCATCCATCATCCTCACCATTTCAGCCGGCATGAAGCTTAGTTTTTCTTTTTCTTTTTCCTTCTTTCTTTCAATGATGGAAAAGAGAGAGCGAACTGAGGAAGGAAAGTGAAAGAACTTTTACAAAATGAAGACTATAGACTCACCTGTTTGTACTCTCGTGCTGCGTAAGCTTGTAAACTGAAGGAAAGAAAAAGAAGAATTGTGTGAACTAAGAAGGAAACAAATAACTGAAGAAGAAGAATGAAAAAGGAGAGAAGAAAGTATATTATATTATTATGGAGTGGAGATTTTTTTAAGGTCTTGCATGTGGTGCAAATTAAACATTGGAAAGTGAAGCATTATATTTTAAAAGTGGATGAGATGAGACATGAGAGTGATGGTTGGCAGGTGAATTAAGAGAAAAATAAAAGAAAAGAAATTTTTTTTGAAATTTTTTTTTAGTTAATATTTTATATAATAAATGTTACTTTTACAATATTTTACAATAATTTCATAATAAGTTTAGTTGTTAAGATATTAGAAATTGTTTTAGGCCCAAAAAAATAATTGTATATGTGTGTGTGTCTGTGTGTATATATATATAATTTGGGATTAAAAAGATTATTGCGGTAGTGGCGGCGGTAGTGGCGGCGGTAGCGATTGTAGTGGCGATGGCAGTAGTGGTGGCGACAGCAGTAGTGGCAGCGATAGCGGTTACGGGTGGTTGTGATTGTTGTTTATTGTAGTGGATATATTATTTTATTATAGTAAATATATTATTTTATTATGATGTTTAGATTATTTTATTGTGTTGAAAGCTAAAATAGATCAACTGCTGCAATATGTTTTGTAAGGTGAGTAGGTAAAATAGATAAAGTAACTTTTTGTGGTGTTAAACAGCTAAATTTTTAGCCCCACTGCTGTAGATGCTCTAAGAATTTGCTACCTCAATAGTTTTAAAAAATGTTGTAAAAAAAATTTTAACTGTAGGCTGTAGCATTTCTCTTAAAATGATCAGTGATATTCTTAAGGAGGCAAAATGTAATTTTATTAAAAGAAGTTGCTAAAATTAGTAACTATATGTATATATACTATTATTTTTTTTAAGGAAAAAGTTTAGCTAGAAAATTTAACCTTACTCAATATTAATAACATTCTACATATTTTGAAAATCTAACATTTGGATTGCATGTTCTTTAAGCTCTTAATACACATGTCAAATTTTGTGCCAATTGGATATAATTTACTATATGATTTATAAGATTATATTTTATGCATAATTTGAAACTACAAAAACTTGCAATTTAAACAATTTATTGATGACATAGCTATTGATATTTAATTTTCTAAAAATTTTGCATGCATGAAGGATATAAGAAAAAAATGTAATCTAATGGTGGATTTGTCAAAATTCACCTCCAATAAAATGATATTGAATAAGGTAGTAGTCTTAGGTTACAATAAATTTTGTAGCTAAATTTTATCATTTTTTTAATAAAAAAAAATAAGGGGGCCTCCGTCCATGTTTAAATTTGTATCCAAACCTTATCCAACTCTTTTACCCCAAAGATTTAAAGCAAACATAGCATCCATATATTACTTCTCGCCTTCTCGGCCAATCTCACCAAAACAAATTGACCATTGGGTTATAAACTCTCATATTTAATCCAAGGGATTTAGTTATAGGCCTGGCTATAGGTGCCAAGTTGTTAAATTAATTTAATTAATGCGAGTTTTGATGTTCTACAATGAAGTACATAAATTATATAAAAAACAATTCTCGAAATTGAGGGGTGTTTGTTATTGTTGTTTAAATAACAATTTTTAGTGTTTAAACATCAATATATATATATATATATATATCTCCACAAAACAACAACAACATTACTAAAAATCTCTAATTCCGCTTTAACTTTTCCTCTTATAACTAAACAATACTTAACTCTTGTTTATAACACCACCCTCCAAGGGATTACATCATTTACTTCGTTATTATTAAACAATAAAGTCCGTGTTTCAAAATATCAAACCAATGGCATGGTGTGGCTTCGCCCTCTCCTCTCAAGTCTCAAACCCATTTTTACTTTGCCTAAGCCTAACCATTAGGGAAATTGGCTCAGTAGGTGTGGACTTTGGAGAACATGAAATATGACATTCACGCGGTATTGGGAATTTGGGATAACTTTTCATCATTCAAACCATATAATTAGTTGATGTTCGGAAAATAAATTAAGGGAAAACTATTAAGTACTTTTATCCTCTCACATGAACGATGGATCAGTATCTTAAATGAAGTGAGTCGTAAGCAGGGTACAGTGTCATAGTCATCTAGATAGAAAGAAAAGTACTTTCGCATGTATTGACTAGAGTTAGCAATTAGCCACATTGAACATGGTATTGAATAATGCATTTAATGCATGTTAAACGTGTGATTGTCACTGTGAGCCGTGTATGTCAATCAGTTCACATTTTTTAGTGTTTTTATGACCTCTAGAGTTCAAATTTCTCTTCTCAATTGTAATTATAGAATTAAAAAAAAAATTAAAAAAAAAAGAAAAAAAAAAGAGTGCTATTAGCAGGATAAAATAACGGAAAGCATGAGTCCTAGATAAAAGAATTTCTGTTTAATATTTCATACAATTGAACAAAAACTATTCCCATGCATGCACATAAGACCATGAGTACGTCAATGAAAGAAAACCGAGATAGAAGCCAATTACAGCATGCAAAATTATCAACGACAAATATAGTAGTTATTGAAAAACGGTGTCATCATTGGGAAAATTATCTTATCTTTGTGGAAACTTAATGCAGTCACCAACCTCAAACTCAAGTCACATCCAATCACTCAATGCATTATATAACATAAAAAGGAAAAATAAGGTTACATTTTTTCAAAAAAGGGCGACGAAGGCGACCGTTTAAAGTACATCTGAGAGAGAATTTTGAGAACAAACACCACACGACTTGCTAACGATGGAGTCATGAATATATGTGATGGAATTCAAAGGATTCGAATAAGAGGTTACTGAACCTCCAAACTTTCTCTACCGATGTGTAAAGGATTTCAACTTTCTAGATAACACCCATCATTAATTTAATAAATTAAACTCACCTCATATCTCTTAAACTTTCTAGATAACTCAGCTTTAAAAATTTTAAAAGGAAAAAAAATTATGAAATCACTACTTTCAAATAGGTAAAAAGTTAAAATAAAAAGAAATTCTTATGAATTCAAAGAATAAAAAAATTGCTAAGTCAAATCCATGTCCAACCCATTTAGCAAATATAAAAACCATAAACAACTCAACTCATATTTATCTTGCATATTAAAAATATACAACTCAAATTATGAAAAGAAAACCCTCAAATTAAGCCACACAGGTACTGTTGTTAACAAAAATACATCATTACATATCTACGTAGAATGTGATGAAAATAAAATCAAACTAAATACAAGAAACAAGACTCTTAAAAAAAAAGACAAAATTCAACAACAGACTTGGTTATAGTCTAAAACTACAACTTTACTCAATATTTTTTTATTTGATGTGAATTTTGATAAATTAACCATTAGATTACATTTTTTTCTTAAATACAGAGGCTGAGCTAGGGGATCAGGGAGCCATGACCCCCCTAGCTTTTTAAAATTTTCCCCTAGAGTAGGTGAAAATACCTATAATTTGCATATTCCCTCCCCCCCGGGGAAATTTCAAATTTTGGCTCTTAAAGTGTAAAATTTAGATCATAATTAATTTGGCTGCTCAAATTTTTTAGTCTAGAAAACCAATTATCTAAATTAATACAAAAAATATATATTAAACTGGTACAAATAAATATTATCCATCTAATGCCCCATTCACTCTGGCAGTCCAAATACTAGCAAAACCTAAATTTTCTTTTAATATATCCCAAATCACTCAGAGGAGAACAACAACAAATATAAAAATATAAAAATAAAAAAACCAAAACAAATCTTTTTAGTTTTTATGTGTTTGCTGTGCTCTTGGAGAAAATACATGGTGTTTTCAATGCATGTATCTTCCCTCTCATATGAGAGTGGACCCCCACTATTGTGAGATCCACCCTCATATGAGAAGGAGAATGCATGCACCGAAAATACCATATATCACTTTGTGCGCTTGCCCCTTGCGCCGCCAGTCACCTTACCGTGAGAGTCCGTGGTCTTCAAGGCACTGGCTCTAGTCCAAGCCGGTGACCATCATTAGTGGTACATATCTCTCGCTCTCTCCGCCTCTCACCCTCTCCTTCTTGCTCTATTTGGTGTTTATTGCTATAGACAACACTAACCTTTGTGATATCGTGTGCTGTACAGTTGTAAAACACTAACCTTTAATTTTGTTGAGTTTCAAAATTGTGTGGCTGTTAACCTTTTTTTTTTTTTTTTAATGAATGGAGTGTGGCTGTAAAATTATAGTGTAGTTTAAAATGAATGTTATATAATATAGCAGCTACATTTCATATTTATATAATTAACTAGTATTATGCCCATGCATGGCTTAATCAAGAATTATGTGTAAATTAATGAAAAAAAAATTAATTAAAATTAAATAGATAATAAAAATAAATTAATCTTTTACTTTATTTTTTTAAACAAAGTAACCTTTTACGTTAAATTATATAATGGGTCCGTTTGGATTGAACTTATTGTTGCTAAAACTGAAAACTGAAAACTGAAAACACTGTAGCAAAATAATTTTTAAATGTGTGAATAGTACCATGGGACCCATTTTTAATATTTTTTATTGCGTGAACAGTGCATAAACAGTAATGAACAGTGCATAAACAGTAATTTTTGTCTCCTGCACAGTGATTTTACTGTTCATGCGCAGGAAAAAAAAAAAGGAAACGTTGAATGATACAAAATGTGGACGCCGAATCCAAACTGGGTCAATGAATACATATTGTGTAAGATTAAGTTTTTATAAATAAATAAAATTATATATAAGTCCAAAATTAATTAATGAAATGAAATATGGTATAGAACTATGCAACTAATATAAAAGGAGATGTCTACACCCGCCTACACCAAAATTTGATGATAAAGAACTATCATCAGGAGCAGATGTCATAAATTTAAACTCTCTAAATATATATATATATATATATATATATATTTATATAAAAGGAGATACCTAAAAAAATATAAAGGGAGTTTGCATAATTCAAGCTCAAGTGCATATTTAAATGAAAAACCTTAAATTCAATAATTAAAAATAATAATTGAAAGCATATTTAAGTAGTAACCTCAATGTAATAGTTAAGAATTATGAACAAACCAAATTACTAAACATTAAAAAATAAAAGTAGATAAACTTACATAATAATTGAATTTTGTCTTTGAAAGTGAGGTAGGAGGCACCGAATTTCACCCTATCAAAACAAAATGTGTAGATATAAACTTCAAGAAATTATTTTGAGAAAAACTCAATACCAAGAGTATTGTTTAACCGAGCGCTTCAAAACCTCAAGGAAACTCCTTGAAAAAAAAATGAATAATAAATAAATAAATAACAAAATTAAACAAATAACCCTAAAAATGATAGATACTTGGACGTTCAAAATATTAATAAAAAAAATCTTGAATCTGGCCTTATTATTTATAGTGACTTGAAAATCTAAAGATGAGAGTCATGGTATAATAAAACTATTATCCATAATCATTCTTATATTTATCCAACAAACAAAATTTCAATCACAATAAACTTCAACCCAAAAACAAAAGTTGATAAGAAATTGTTTCTATTCAAAACAATAATTTTAATTTATGAAGAAGTTGATCTAAGAAAAAAAAAAGAAATTAAAATTAAAATCTAATACCATAAAAATCAAGTCGTTAACATTAATTACGAGTTTTTATTTTCTGTTATACCATAAAAATCACGTTCTTAATTAATGTTATTAGCTTCTTCTTCTTCTTCTTCTTTTTGTCCAAAAATTTGATATTTATCCCAAAAAAAATTAAATTAAAAATATCCATATTTGGAAAAAAAAAAAAAAAAAAGATAAAAAATTTATTATCAATTCCTCCATTTGTGTATATACCCCAATGAAAGTTGTGATGAAATTGATATAAGCAAAAAAAGAAGGAATTTATTTAAAATTCAAGTTGTTAACGTTAATTATAATTTTTTTTCTTTCTGTTATACCATAAAAACCATGTTGTTATTAGCTTTTATTTTTTAAAAATTGATATTTATCCAAAATATAAATTAAAACAAAATATATTTGAAAAAAAAGTAGATAATGAATTTATTATCAATTCCTCCCCGTGTGTATATCCTCCCAATGAAAGTGGTTTATATATATATATATATATATATATATATATAAATGTTTTCTTTTTACATGTAGTGTAGTAATTAAAAAATAAGAAAGTTGCTGCTTTTTTTTTTTTTTTTATATATAATACACATGAAAAAAGAAAAAAAAAAGGATTAGATGTATTAGATGAAGAATTTGGATTATAATACACTACACATAAAAAATAAGGATTAGATGGATTAAATGAAGAATTTGGATTGTGATCTAATTAATATTTTTATCAACTTAGAAATTATAGGAGAAGAAAAATAATATATTTAAAAAAAAATCTAAAAATCTAAAATTTTTTTTTTGCAATTTGGTGAAACCATTTGGCGCAACCACAGCTTCTAAGCCCAACTTTTATTATATAGTATATGATTTGTTTTTTCTTTTTAACCAGGCTATATAACAGTAATTAGTTTATAAATTTTAAAAATTAGAATTGAAAACGTAAGTATTTTATGGAGAACCCAACCATAATTGATGAATATTTTGGGAGAAAAAACATCAGAATTTAGAAGCTATTATTCAAACATTATATGTTAAACCCCTTAGAAACACTTGAAAATGTTTACCTAAGCAAATAGATATTGCTTCTTTAGAACATGATCTAGCTAATAAATGTTGACTTACAGCTAATTTATGAAATATTTTTTTTTTAGTCATAATAGTCACCCCCTAGAAAATGTTCCTAGCTCCGCCACTGCTTAAATACTTCATACTTATAAAATTTGCAAAATATGAAAGATCAATAATTATGTCATCAATCAAATATTTAAATTTCAAGTTTTTGTAATATAAAATTATGTATAAAAAATAAGTTTATGGAGCGAATAGTAAATAATATCCGATTGACACAAAATTTAACATACGTGTTTAGAAGATAAAGAATATGCAATTCAACGATTAGATTTTTAAAATGTGTAGTAATGTTAATTTTTTGAGTGAGTGTTGTAGTCTTAGGCTAAAACCAAGTTTGTAGTCAAACTTTGTCCAAATATTTTTCCCCAAAGTTTTGTTTGGTCAATAAGAAAATAAAAATGAAAGGAGAAATATATTTTCCAGTTTTAAGATGTAACGAACGAACTTGAAATTTCTCATTTTCTTTTTTCTTAAGGTGTTCTGAGGGGAAAATATTCTCATTGGATGTTAATTTGATTTTGTTTGGGAGGGCCAACAGAAGAGAGGGGATTCATTGTCCACAGCAAACCTTAGCATAAAATCACCTCCTTGAAGGAACAGTTGCTGATCTAATTGACCCAAATTCAAGAACATGGAGATATGATTTGGTTAAGAAATTGTATCCCTTTCCTTTATGTATGGAACTCTGTCAAATGCCACTACCCAGAACTGATGGGAACTAGGATAGACTGTTATGGAAACATTCCGGATCTGGAGAGTACAAAGTTATGAAAGCTTACCAAATTATACAACAAAGTGACTGCTCCCCTATAATTTCATCTGAGAGACCTTTTGGTATCCCCCATCATTGCTGGAAAATTATTTGGAAAGTTAAACTCCCAATGAAAATTATGAACTTCATCTGGAAACTTCTTCATGACAGTCTTCCTATGCTTACAGTTTTGAATAGCAGGGGAATTGTTACTCCTACATGTTGCCTTATGTGTGATGAATATGATGAAACTATCAACCACCTCTTTCTTCATTGTTCTTTCACCAGAGCTGTATGGCACAGATCTAATTTGGAAATCAAAACCTCCTCTTTAGCTGATGTTTCTATAAAGCAATGGATTGTTGGATACCTATCCTCTACTTACCCGTGGGAGCAGAGCAAGATGGATTTCCTCCAGTCCTTTTTCACCATCATGTGGTCCCTATGGAGCCATAGAAATTTAGTCCTTTACTAGGGCAAAACCCCTAACCCTATTGAAGTTGTTTTAACCTCCCATTCTCTCATTTGCAAGTATCAGGAAGCCTTCAAGGACTGCCAATCCCAAGATCACAAAACCAAACATCAACCTTAGTGGCCCTCAAATCGTTATTGGCATATCATTATCAAGGTAGCAGCTCACCGAAATAGGAGATCAAGGAGGTGTGGGTATACATATGAAGCTAGGGACATGGAGGGCAGAGTCATCTTCACAAGTGGAGCCAACAAAGGAAGACAGATCCCTTACATAACTCTTTTGGAAGCAGTGAGTGAGGCGATATATAAAGCAAAGAATCTGGACTTTAATGAAGTCAACATCCTCAGTAATAGCAGAAGACTGGTTCAAATTTGCAATAAAGCTCAGACACCAGCTTGGCAAGAGCTTACTCACATCTCGGACCTGAACCAGCTTCAACAGCAAGGGCTTATAACATTTTCCTTTGTTGTACCTAACTTAGTGCTTTCTCGTGTAACTGACTTAGCCTTTATTATTACTTGCTTTCCTGTTCACTTATGTAGACTAAGAGCACTTGTAGCAGTGAAGCTAAATAGCTATATAGCTATTTTAACTCCACCAAAACACAAAAAACAATCATATAGCAGTGAAGCTAAAGGTATTTTTTTTACTTTCATTGCTACAGTGCACAGCTATCTATGGTTGTGCACTGTAGCTGAGAGCTAAAAAAAAAATTTATTCCAAGCCCAGATTAAAATAATACAAGTTGGTTCATTTTTTTTACATTATTTTATTCTCACACCGTGCCTCTCTCTCAGTCACTCTCATTTGAAGCTCTCATCTCTCAAAATTCTCTCAAGCTCACTCTCTCAAGCTCACTCTTTCACCACCGCCGGCCCGACTCATCCTCAACGTCACTGCCAACGAAGCTCGACGTCACCGACCCACCAGCCGTCCCAAGCCGCCGATCAACCTCAAACCCACGCCACCGATCCGCCTCAGACTCACTTCTCTTTCGCCGATCCACTTCGGGTGTGTTTCGTGGTGGTGGGTGTGGGCTTGGTTGATTTTTTTTTTCTTTGTTGTGGGTTGTGGTGGTGGTGGTGGTGGTGGTGGTGGTTGTGGTTGTGGTTGTGCTTGTGTGTGTGGCTGTGATGGTTGTGTGTAGTGGTTATGTGTAGTGGATATATTATTTTAATGTAGTAGATATTTTATTTTATTGTGTTGAAAGCTAAAATAGATCCACTGCTGCAGCATGTGTGCAGGTAAAATAGATAAAATAACTTTTTGTGGTGCCAAATAGCTAAATTTTTAGCTCTACTGCTGTGAATGCTCTAAATACCAACTTGTTGTGAAACTGTGTCTTTGTTTGTTTAATGAAATGTTTTATTTGGTAAAAAAAGAAAAAAAGAAAAAAAAAGGGGGAGGATGGATTTTTTGGTTAACGCGTTTACTGTCCCTATCCTCCTATTTAATATTTGTTGCTTTCGGGAAGGAATAAGACAACCAAAAACACCCATAATAAAATTAAAAAAGAAAAAAAGAAAAAAAAAAGGACAAACAAAAACAAAATCATTGTATACACTGTTGGGTTGTAGCTCTTCAACTTAAGTTTTTAACTTCTTTACATGCATTGCATCAAGACCATAGTTATTGATTCCGTTCCGTTTCGGCCGGAACGGCCGGAATTTTTCGTACCGGTATGCAAATCGGTACCGGAATACTCACGTTCCACCTCGGGTCAAATTCCAGGTCATTCCGGTCCATTCCGGCCATTCCGGTCCATTCCGGCCAATTCCGGCCGAGATGCAAATTCCGGCCGGTACCGGATTTGGCCTATTATTAAAAAAAAAAAAAAAAAAAAAAAAGAGTAAAAAAAGAGTAAAGATCCAATGGGTGTTGGTAGTTCTTGGGAGTTCTTTTGATGATGAATTTGATCATTCTCTCATGGATGATGATGAGGAGGAGGAGTAAATCTTGTATTTTTTTTATATTTAGTTATTGTCTTGTAAATCTTCTTATTGTATGATGTTATATTGATATTTAAGACTTAAGAGTTAAGACTAAATGATTTGTATTATTTGATATTTAGTTATTTATTTATTAGAATTGACAATTTTATGTTCAACTAGGATATATATAAATTATTTTTTAAGAACTCCGAAACACCCTGAAACGGTACGCCGAAATCGGCCGGTACCGAAATATTCCATTCCACTGGACAAACCGAAACGGGGTCCAAAACGGTATTAATAACAATGATCAAGACAATGTGAATATTCATAAACAAATTTAGCAAAACTTAGATCACGGTAAGATTTTATAAAGGATTAGAATTCACATAAAGGTCCTTTCTACGTTCTAAGAATGTTTAACTACACAAACGATTACACTTATTTTTTTAATAAAAAATTTTATAATTTGAATGGGAGAATTTGAATTTTAGATGTCTCTAAAAAATATATTAGAAAGTACTAATCAATTGAGTTACAAAATTCTTAGCAGCAGTTATATTGTTTAAGTAACAAAAAATATTGTGGGAATAAGAGCCCAAATTTGGATACTGAGCATTGGGCCATATTCGAGGACGTGGATATGTCCGAGAAGGAGCAGCGATTGGAAGAGGTCCCAAAGTTGAAAATCATGCAAGTAAAGAACGGAGGGGTATAGTCCGAGGAGTACCTTCTTCTCGGATATGATGTATATCGGTCAAGCACACATTTGGGTAATTTAGATGACCTTCCAGGTAATTCTAACGATCAGGATGAACCATAAGCACGTACAAATGTGATAAGAACATAGAAATATCTAAAAGGAAAGCTGCTACCACCGCATTAAATGCACTGCAACAACTTTTCTAGCTACATTTATGTGGAGAAGACCCCTGAACAGTGCAGTCTCAGCTACCACCACTCACAGAGAGCCAAAAAAGATGTTTGATGGGACATGTACTCAAGTGAATGCTTAAATAGTTAACAAGTGTACGGTCAGAATGGCTTGAAATGAACTATATAATGTAAAAGATCTCCCATAAGAGGGGGGGTCAGAAAACGGAGAGAGAAAGGGGAGAAAAAGAATTACTGTAGCACTAAAAACTGTATTAGTTTCCAGAAATATTGGTTCAATTCATAATTAATCTCCTCAGACATTCATTTCATTGAGTTTTAAGTGTATTTTCGTGCTTGTTCATCTTTTAAACCCTTACTAGCCGTTGTCCCGTTCGCAAAAAGCCCAGCTCTTACACCCATTCTCTACAAATTTATTGTATTGGGCTCATTGGGCTCACACCCCAAATCTTTTGAGCTTGGGCTACAAATCGCGACCCTACAAATATAATTTTAAATATTTTAACTCTTTTAGAATGGTAGGATCAAATCTAATAAAATCGCATATGGTTGTTTTTGTTATCTAATCTGTATCCCATGTCCTCAAAATGTAAAGATAAGTGGATGAAATTTTGGTCTGCTTTGTGTACGCGTATCAAAAATATCATGCCACTGTCCTATTAAAGAAGATGGTATCAATAATTCAATATTACTTCTCACTGTTATCATTGAATCTTACAAAAACAAATTTGTGTTATTGGGTTATAGACTCTCTTACTTACCTAAGGAGGTTAAGGGTTGTTTGGTTTTTGGTGTTTCCATCATTCATCACTCTATTTCTATCACTCATTACTAAAAAATGATGGGACCCACTGAGAGAAGCTTGTTTGGATTTGTTTTCAAGTTTTGTTTCCATCACTCAATTTTCTTATTTTTTAATGATGAGTTATGAAAACTAAAAACACATTTTAGGTGTTTTCAAGTTATGGAAACAGGGTTATGATGGCATTTTGATAATATCCTGAGGAATACATGGGCCCACGGCAGAGAGTTGTCCAATCCACCTCAAAACTTTTGCTCTCTCCAACATTCCACCCAACAGCTACTACTCATGTGCCTCTCCCCTTCACACGAAAGCCATTGAAGAGAAAATCCTTTAGTACATTTCTTCAGAGCAACATCACCCACACCAAACCCTTCACGGCCTTACTTCTTCTTCTCCAGTCTCACACCCTATTCACGACCTTATTTCTCGGATCTGTCCTTCACCCTTCCCACAATGACCCATCTGACGAAGAAGATCTCAAACGCCGCTCAACCTCGGGCACTATGAACTCTAGTGATGACAGGATCGACGAGTTTGGGTCTTCACGAAAGTTACTGGTGGGTCGGTTTGGCTTGGAGGACGGAGGAATCACAGATCGGTCTAGTGTGGGTTGGATTTCATGAGGAGGAGGGAGGAAGAAAGAGGTCAGAGTGTGTGGGTCCCAAATTTTTTAGCTTTTTAGGATGAAAACATAACTGGGTTTTGGGTGCCAAACGGGCTGAGTGATATATTTCGTCATTATTAGGTGATAGAAAATGAGTTATGAAGTGATTAGTGATGGGTGATAGGAATGGCAATTGTGGCCCGACCCGCGGGTACCCGGCCCATCCCGACCTTAATGGGTCGGGTTTAGGTTTGAAAAAAGAAAAAGAAAAAAAAAACTTGAAGCAGGTTCGGGTCGAGCCTGGGTTTTTTGTAAAACCCGACCCAAACCCGGACTCGACCCGACCCGGTTACAAGTTAAGAAAATTACAAAAAAACCCTCATATATATATATATATATATATATATATATATATATATACATACATACATACATACATACATACTTATAAACCCTAAAACTAATCCTCTCTCATTTCACAACACACTCACCAACCGCCACTCTCAATCTCACCGCTGACGCTTTCACTGCCCTGCCTCAAGCACTCCCTCAAGCGATCAAACATATTGGATTCGGCGAAGTTGTACAATTCGGAGACGAAGTTTTGGGAGACTCTGCCTCCGATGAAGAAGCTGAGGAAGATGTGTTCTGGTGTGTTCATGGATGAGAAGTTTTATGTCATTGGGGGAATTGGAGGACCTAATTCGGAGGTTCTTTTCGTGTTTTTGTGAGCAAAATCTGGGTTTGGGTTTTTTTTGTGAGCCAAATTTGTTGGGTTTTTTTTTTTAGTGTTTCATTGCTGAGATTTTCATATTTGCTGAGTTTATTTTTGGGTTTGCAAAATTTTTGGGATTTGTTGATTTTTTGTACATATTGGTTTGTTAGATCTTAGCATTTGTTTGGATGGTAAGAAATTGCCAAGAAAATTACATGTATATTCTGTGATTTGTGATTGTTCGGATTTCCAGGTGTATGATTTTGGGCCGAGGCCCGACAGGCCGGGTTTGGGTGCAACAAAAAAAAACTCATTTATTAAATGAGTCGGGTTCGAGTAACGGGTACAGACCCGTGGGTCGGGTTCGGGCATAAAGAAACTCGACCCGAACCCGACCTGTTACCATTCTTATAGATGATGAAAACTGAGTGATGAGTGACATTTTTTTTTCCCAAACAGCCCCTTAGTCTTTTAGGAGCTAGAGTTGTTGATTCGAACAAGTAATGCGTGTTAACAGACTCGCATTATTTTATTGTTCGAATTAGCAACTCTAATAATTATAGTATATAGAAAGGTTTTTTTTAATTATATAAAAAGTATGTATAAAGTTTATAAATAATCGTTTCTCAACAAAAAAAAAGTTTATAAATAATCATATTTTGGTGTCAAAATAATTTATATGGTATAAAGTATAAACACTCATCATTGCGGACTTACAAGAAAGGTAAGTTCTCTGAAAGAGAGAGAGAGAGAGAGAGAGAGCGAGAAAGAGAGATAGAAAAGGAATGAGAAAATTCAGTAAATACATCACGCCCTCTCACAGAAGCGTGGGCCCGTGGGCCTCACACTTGCGGGACCCACATTTGTGAGAGAGAGGAGGTAATGTGATATATCCCCGATGGTACATAAGGTCGTGAGAATAAAGAAAGGTGAGAGAGAGACGCTGGCGGCTCAATAAGGAGAGAGGAACAATTTTTTTTTATAGGTTGGTGGGCTAGGGTTTTATGAACAAAGGCCACTCTATTCCTTGTCTATTTGGCCCATAAACTAATTACATCCATTTAAATTTCTTGGTCTCAAGTTATAGACGATGGGTTGCCTAAGATAACATTCCCTTATCATTTTTTTTTTATGAAGTATTAGGTGCATTCAAGTTTTGGGATGCTTCATTTAAAAAAAAAAAAAAAAAAATTATGGGATACAACGTTTGGCATATACTTTGCCACAATTGTTTTTGGGTATTATTTGGTGATTAGAGTATTTTAAGTGGAGGATTCAGGTGTAAGTTATATAATCTATTTATTACTAATACTTGACACCCAAACCAATTGTGGCAAAGTATGTGATAAAAGGGCATGTCCTAGAAAAACTCCATTAATAGAGTAACTCAATAAACTTTGTGTTCCTATAATTCAATTAGAATAATTATGAAGTCGCTAAATTTCATATAAAATCTCACACCCTCACTACACTTCCTTTATCTTTTAATGTGATGGTGGACCAAAATAAAATGTTATTTTAGTAGGGTGAGTTTTGAGCCTATCTACGAGTGCGTAAAAATTCCATGAACTTTATGGGGAATCTCTTATCTAGTATTATTAAGAGTAATTATTCAATAAGATGGGAGCATAAAAAATGAGGTTTCCCTACTCTCTTATAATAATGAGTCTCATTAATTAAATTTAGGATGTAAACCATTATTCATTCAAAAAATCTAGTACCATGACCTTATATATCATAACTTTGCCACAACTTTGATGTGACAAAATGTGACTAGTGGAGGAAAAAATTGTGAGACTATATGAAAGTGATAGGCATTTTTTCTTTTTTGAAAGAGTTTCAACCTATGGCGTCCGCTCCTGATAATTGCTCTTTATTATCAGACCAAGATACCAATCAGTTTTTTGTGTAGGCGGGGATTGAACCCTAGATCTCTTATACAACCATCAGAGACTTTACCAGTTGAGCTAAGCTACCATATAAGATAATTGTGCAAGAAGTTGTAGTAAGGGCACTCATAATAGACTCAATACACCAAATGCTTAGCCAAAAAAAAAAAAAACTAAACTCACAAAATAACCCTTGCATCAGTCTCAATAAACCCTCCACCAAACTAATTTATGTAGTCTCAATACAAATATTGAGCCACTATTCATCTACAAAAATTTTAATATTAATTTCTCTCTCCCATTGCCACTCTCTTTCTTTCATTCTTGTAGAGCTCTCTCCTCACAAACTTATGGGGAGAAAAAAAATACTAATTAAATAAAATCATAATACAGTATTGAGAATTGTCTATGAATCCTTAATTAAAGTAATAAAAGTGTGATTTTTAAACCAAATTTGACTGAAATTACCATGAGAGGCTAATGTGAATGTTTTAATTGTTATGATAATAAAATTTTACTTATTAGTACGAGAGAATGAAGTACACATTTATTGTATTTTGAGAGTATAGAATAATTATATTATTACTAATAAATACTTGACATATTTATCAAAATTAAATTAAAGGTTTTACTAACAAATGCCCTTAAATTATGTATTAGTAAACTTTTTTTTTTAATTTTTTTACAGAAAAACAAAAAAGTGATAAATCTTTTAATAGCTTTTACAAATTTTCATAAAATTTTTTAAAAATAATTAATTAATGTATGTGCTGCTATGTACATATATTAACTTGATTAAATACAAGATAAGATAGTTTGGTAACAAATTAATGCATTGATTGGGTAGTGCACCGGCCAAAGACCCACTAATGGCGAAGATGTACATAGTCAAGTAGGATTCACATCTAGACTGACCCAAACTCAATTCAACGAAGTGGGGTTCAACCCATGTGAAAGAGAGGAAGCATGTTATGAAAAAAACCTTGTATTTTCTCCAATTGAACACAGGGGCCTCACTCACAGTCATGCTCTATAATTCTTTACTCTTTAGAGCCTATACGTGCAGGGCCGCTTTCTTCAGTTGGTCTCATGGGAAAGCAAAGCAAAGCCGCCTCTTGAACATGAAGTGACAAGACAAACCAAACCCAAGATTTTGTCTTTTGTCTTTTATGAGAGAGTTAGTTATTAATTATTTATTTATTATATGGCTGTTGATGATGCTAAGATCGTCAGTAGAGATGTTCGTCCAGATTGATATCGTCAGCCTCCGCTCCAAATCCTGCAAAGAATATGTCTAAATACAAATGTATGTGATCACCGGTGTGGCGCCAGCCACAAAGTCTCCGATGCCAAAGTTAGGAGAGATCCTCTTTTATCAAGAAAGAATAAAGTACCTTTTAATAATGAAATTTCTAGTGAGTGTTTTCTCGTACCTTTTCCGGATCCCGTTTGGGGATATATATAGGTTGTTTTCAGTACCCTTCTAGCCGTTGGTTCTGCCATAATGAGGGTGTAATTCCTTGACTTCGTAACGTCCGTGCAGGGTAGTAAATTTGACAGATACTTCTTCAACGGTATCGGTATTTATTGTTCATTTTGTAACGGATGGTCGTGACAGGTGTATGGACGACTAACTTGTAGGTTCGGGCAATCACTCTCGTTCTTATTAGTCGTCCACAGGCAAGGTATGGACGGTCGTATTTTTTGGATCTATCAGCTGCCCCCTTATTCCGAGATCGTCCATAAGTCGGACGATCTTAGGAATACGAAAGGGTTTTCTTTTATTTTTTATTTTTTATTTTATATCTATATATATATATATATATATATATTTTTTTTTTTTGGGAAGTGCTCTCCGCATTAATTGCCTTCTGGCGGCGTGGCGTGCGTCGTGGCCACGTGTCTAGTTCTGACTGGTGGGGAGACATCGTTTCCGGTGAGTGTCTTTTCGGTTTCCCGCGGTTTTCCAAAGCATGCCTTTTAGCTTGACCTTTCTCTTTCCTTTCATTTCCTTCGTTTCATATTTCTTTGGTTTTTCTGGGTTTCTTCCTTTTTTTGTCTTCTCTGCGTTTGATTCTGAGTCTTGCTGCCGTGGCTGCCTTACTTTTTCGACCTCCGATTCTGTTCCTTCTCTTCAGGTGCGTATCCCTTCTTTTCTGCTCTTTTCCCTTTTTTTCTGCTTTGTTTTTGCTTAGTTTCCTTTTTCGTTGTGTGTGTGTCCCTCCTTTAATGGTGGACTACACAGCATTTCAGCAAATTTGTCCTTCTGTTGCTTTTCTTTTTGCGCGTCTGGGAGGTTCTCTAGAGTTTTCCGGCGACCGGTGTCTATACCTTGGCGATTTTGTGGTTGAGGGGAGTGGTTTAGACTTAGCGCTGAGTGAACTGCACCCATTGTTGCAGCAGTCTTTTTCTTGGTTTAAATCTGTTCGCGGGGTCCTTGAGAGGGAAAAAATGGGTTCCGCGGTGAGGTCGAGTGATCCTGAAGGAGGTTCTTCTTCTGGCGCGGCCGTGGACGGGGCTGTGCTGGACACAGCTACCTCTGTGCTTCCTTCGTCCAATCTTCCTTTGTCAACTCTTCCTTCGTCTTCCGCTGTCGTCCCTCGTCCCTTCCATGCTCTGAAGGAAAAGTGTAATTTGAAGGTCGATGTTTTCAGTAGGTTCAGGGATAGGTTTCAATTCCCAGCGGAAACTAGGGTTCGTCTCCCCAGGAAGGGTGAAAAAGCTTGTGCTTTTGCCCACGGAGAAGTTTGCTTTTATGAGGCGGCCTTCCTGGGTGGTCTAAGGTTCCCCGTTCATCCATTTATCATGGAGCTTCTAGATCACCTGCGGATTGCTCCTGGGCAACTTATGCCCAATTCTTGGAGAATTGTCATAAGCTGTATGGTGATTTGGACGATCATAGCAGATGGAGAGATGATCACGGTGAACGAGCTTACTAATCTCTATCGTCTAAAAGAGTCTAGGGAATTCGGGTATTATGAGCTCGTCCCCTGGGAGAGGAGGTCACGTTTGGTAGGCGATCTCCCTTCGTCCTTCCGTTACTGGAAGTCAAGATATTTTTTTGTGTCCGGAGATGGTTGGGAGACCTTGTCAGATGACGTTTGGGGAAATGTCCCCAGACTGCTGCGTCGGTGGGAGATCCCTGGCCTTGGTGCGTTTGTCTTTTTATGCTCCTTTTTTTTTTTTTTATCATCGTTACTTTCTTTTTGATCGTTAGTGTAATCTTGAATGACCTTTTTTGCTGTGCAGTGAAGGAGCGTCCTGGTCTTGACAGCCGATTTGAAGCGAGAGTTCAGGAAGCGATTAAATATTCAAGGACGATCGAAGATTTCAACGAACTTATCGATCCGCGTACTCTGGCTCGTCACTGTTTGGGACCTGATCCTTCACTCTACGTCCTTCAAGTTCTTGATCGGGAGCAGAAAAAACGTGAGTAGACGTGTATGGTACGTATGTGTATATGTATATGTATTTTTAACTTTCTTTAGCTTTCTTCTCCAGAAATGACGAGCAAATTCAACAAAGATTTGTATGCGAAAATCAGGGGGAAGAAGAACGAACCCCTTTCAAGCATTGGTCAAAGAACTTTGAAGTTTACAGACAGAGGGAAAGAAAAGGAGAAAGAGAAAGAGACGGTGGAGAGGGGGTCGTCTACCCCTACCCAGGACGAGGCAAGGACAGCTTCTCCTGCAGTTTCAATTGAAGAGGTCCCTGGACCAAAAAGGCGAAAGACATCGCACAAAGGTAAAGAGAAGATAGGTTCCAGTATTTGGGATGATGCGGAGGCTACCGTAGCCCGGGCCAATGATTTTTTAACTCCTGAAGAGAGAAAGGAGATTTCTCTCGTTCCTTCTCATGAAATGGTGAACCAGCACATTCATAAACTCGTGCAGGTATGCTCTTTTTACCTTTATCATCATATTATCGTCATTCTATTGTTTTCTCAAAAAACTCATAAGCTAAAATTTTTAGGTGTTGGGGGAAACGATGCATCTTACTTCACAATTCTTGGCGAGTGAGGAGAAAGCTGTTATGGCCACTTCGAAGGTGGAAGCCTTAGAGGCTGAGGCTTCGGGTTTAAGGAAGGATCTGATTGCGGCAATGGACGCCAATAATACTTCCAAGGAGCAAATTAAAGTCCTGACCGAGCAGCTTGAAGCTGAAAAGGCGAAGGTGAAGCAGAAGGACGATCTGCTTACATCCGCGGGTCAAAGGATGAAGGCTGCTGTAGCCAAGGCCGTCCTTGCCTTCCAGTCGACGGATGAGTACAACACTGTGCTGTTCCAGTGGTACTTCAAGGGGTTTGAGCTGTTAAGAAGATACATGATCAAACATGGGCAAGGAGTCAATCTGGACGACCTGGACTTTGAAGCTGTGGATAAAGAGATAGAGGCGGACGAGGCTGCTCTGGCGGCTCAAGCTTCTAGAGCTTCGGGTGAGGACCCTCCAGCAACTGACGAGGGTGACGGCCAGGCTCCTCCAGCATAAACACTTAGCGCCATTTTTTCTTTTTCCTTTTGTTTTTTTGAACAAGCACTATTTCAGGTCCCCGTATGTTTTGGGGTTTTTCCTTGAACAACTTGCATTTTTGTGCATATTTATATGAGTTCTGTTTGTTGTTGTTTCTTATGCTCATTTTAATCGTTTCTCCCCTTCAGCCTTAAAGGAGTTTGAAATTACTTCTTCGTTTCTTGAAGTATTAATTCTCTTCGTCCGTCTGTAGAATTAGATGATTTTTGTTGGAATGTTCTCGGTCGATTAAAGGATTTCCTCGTCATTTTGATCTGGATAATGAGCATTCCTTGCGGGAATCTCATCATCTTTTCGATCTAGACGATGGTAGCTCCTTCAAGGCTTTTTTTTTTTTTTTTTTTTTTTTGACCTGCTAGATCTGGACGATGTTGATCCTTTCGCAGGGTTTTATTGTCTCTTTAGATCAGAACGACGTAAACTTTTGTAGTGAGTTTTATGGCCTTTTCGATCTGGACGATGTACATACTTTCGTAGGATTTAATCGTCTTTTCGACCTGGGCTATCAGCCGTTTTAAACTTTGAGAAGGCAATTTATAACACGGGGAGTGCTGAATAACCACTTATGGAGCCCTGAATGATTACTTATATAATCTTGCATAAATACATAACTTGTGGTAGACAGCATAAAATTAATTTGAATAAAAAGAAAGCATGGAATCAAATTTTGTTAACTGCTTACAATTAGGCCATGGGTTCTTTCTTGTAATACCTCTTTAGGTGCTCGACATTCCATGGACGAGGTAACTTGTTTCCTTCTTGGTCTTCTAAATGGTAGCTTCCTTGTCGCGAATAATGGACGACTTTGTAAGGTCCCTCCCAGGTTGGGCCTAGTTTGCCTTGTGCAGGGTCTTTTGTCGCAGGAGTTACTTTCCTGAGGACGAGGTCACCGATGTTGAATCTTTTTAGCTTCACTCTTTGATTGTAGTATCCTGCCATCTTCTGCTGGTATTTGGCCATTCTCTGCAAGGCTTGATCTCTGACTTCGTCCACGCAGTCCAGGTTCAATCTTAGCTGGTCGTTGTTTTCTTCTTCGTCAAAAAAGTTTCTCCTGATGCTAGTGAGCCCCACTTCGACGGGAATAACTGCTTCCGTGCCATATGTTAGGTTGAAGGGGGTTTCTCCTATTGGTGTTCTTGCCGTCGTCCTGTAAGCCCATAGGACGCCTGGCAGTTCCTCGGGCCACGCTCCCTTTGCCCCTACTAACCGGGACTTGATTATCTTGAGCAAGGTTCGGTTCGTTACTTCCGTCTGTCCGTTGGCCTGAGGATGTCCTGGTGAAGAATACTTGTTTCTGATGCCTAAGCCTGAGCAGAATGATCTGAACCCTTGGCAGTCGAACTGACGACCGTTGTCGGATATGATCGTCCGAGGAATCCCAAACCTGCACACAATATTTTTCCACACAAAATTTTGTACCTTAGCTTCTGTGATTGTTGCAAGTGCCTCTGCTTCGACCCACTTCGTGAAATAATCAATTGCGACGAGCAGGAACTTCATTTGTCTTTTTCCCTGTGGCAGGGGACCGACGATATCGATTCCCCATTGTGCGAATGGCCAGGGAGAGGAAATGCTCGTCATTATCTCACCTGGGACTCGTTGAACGTTCCCATATCTTTGACAGCTGTCACACTTTTTTACAAAGTCGGCCGCGTCTTGCTGCATTGTGGGCCAGAAATAACCTGCCTTCATGATCTTTCTGACGAGTGACTTTGACCCCATATGATCTCCACAGATTCCTCCGTGAACCTCCTCGAGGACATACTTGGCCTCTTCGTCTTCTACACATCTTAAATACGGCTGAGAGAAACCTCTTCTAAATAGTTGATCGTTCAAGATAGTGAACCGGGCAGCTCTTCTACGGACCTTCCTGGCCTCTTCAGTGTCTGAAGGCAGTTGCTCGTCTTTAAGAAAAGCAAGGATCGGACTCGTCCATCCCTGGTGTGTATGCACAGAGAAGGCTTGCAACTCTCTAATGCTTGGGAGACTTTGTTCTTCTAGTCTCCAGTCATAATTCTTGTCCTGAAGATCTGCTGATGCGCTGCGGGCTACTTCGTCGGCTTCTGTATTTTGTTCCCGTGGAACCTGTAAGAACTCTACCTGATTGAAATTGCTTACCAGCTGGTTCGTTAACTTTAGATATTTTTGCATCCTCGTCTCTTTTGCTTCGAAATCCCCTCTGACTTGCCCTATGACGAGCTGTGAATCACTTTTAACCACGATTCTTTCAGCCCCCAATGCCTGAGCTAGTCGGAGACCTGTTAGCAGAGCTTCATATTCTGCCTCGTTATTTGTTATGGGGAACTTCAGCTGGACCCCATATTTGAGGACATCGTCCTGGGGAGAGACAATAACAATGCCTGCTCCTCCCCCTTTCTGTGTAGACGATCCATCTGTGTTGATCGTCCAGATATCTTCCCGCGCTTCTTCCTGCCCGTTGGTAGTGAATTCTGCTATAAAATCTGCCAAGGCCTGAGCTTTTATGGCTGTTCTCGACCGGTATTCAATATCGAACTGGCTAAGTTCGATCGCCCACTGTACCATTCGTCCAGCTGCCTCGGGTTTGTTCATCGCCTTCTTGATTGGTTGATCCGTCATTACCTTTATCGGGTTAGCCTGGAAGTATGGGCGTAGCTTCCTGGAGGCCATTATTAGGGCGAAAGTAATCTTTTCGATCCGGGGATACCGAGCCTCTGCCCCCTGGAAGGCTTGGCTGACATAATACACAGGGAGTTGTACCTTGTCCTCCTCCCTGATTAGGGCTGCACTTACTGCCGTGACAGACACTGCCAGGTATAAGAACAGATCTTCTCCTTCCTTGGACGGACTTAAGAGCAGGGGATTGCTCAAGTACCGTTTCAACTCTTGGAATGCTGTCTCGCACTCCTCCGTCCAGGCAAAAACCTTCTTCAGGGTCTTAAAGAATGGAAGACACTTGTCCGTTGCTCTCGAGACGAACCTGTTGAGTGCCGCTACTCTTCCTGTGAGCGATTGTACTTCTTTGGTCGTCCTTGGTGAGGACATTTCCAGGATGGCTTTTACTTTTTCTGGATTTGCTTCAATTCCCCTTCGTGAAACCACAAACCCGAGGAACTTCCCTGAAGAGACTCCGAAAGCACACTTGGAGGGGTTTAGCTTCATGCTGTGCTGCCTGAGCGTATTGAATGTCTCCTTAAGATCGTTCATATGATCCTCTTCTTCTTTGCTTTTGACGAGCATATCGTCGACGTACACTTCCACATTTCTCCCAATCTGCTTGTTGAACATTTGATTTACCAATCTCTGGTATGTGGCTCCTGCGTTCTTTAGACCGAAGGGCATGACCCTATAGCAATAGAGCCCTTGGCTAGTGATGAATGCAGTTTTTTCTTGATCTTCTTCCGCCATTTGTATCTGGTTATACCCCGAGAATGCGTCCATGAAAGTGAGAAGTTTGTGCCCGGCAGTAGAGTCTACTAGTTGGTCGATTCTGGGTAAGGGGAAGCTGTCTTTCGGGCAGGCTTGGTTTAGATCTGTGAAGTCAACGCACATTCTCCATTTCCCATTTGCCTTCTTGACCATGACGACATTGGCCAACCACTCCGGGTAATAAACTTCTCGAATAAAGTTTGCATCAAGTAGTTTTCTCACTTCGTCCATAACCGCTTTGTTTCGTTCAGGGGCGAAAACTCTTCTTTTTTGCTGGACGGGCTTCTTTTCCGGATCTACGTTTAGGCGGTGTTGGATGATGCTTGCTGGGATCCCTGGCATATCTTCGTGGCTCCAGGCAAATACATCGAGATTGTTTTTCAGGAAAGTAATGATTTCTGCCCTCGTCCTCGGGTTTAGGTCCGTTCCTATCTGAGTCGTCTTTATCGGATCCCTTCGACCAGTTCTATCGTTTCTAGCTTCTCCACGATCTCAGGTGTTTTATCCTCGATCACCCACGTATGGTTTTCTTTCGAGGCTAGGACGGCCTGGTAGCACTCTCTTGCCAACACCTGATCTCCCCTTATTTCTCCGACTCCCTGTTCTGTAGGAAACTTTACCTTCAGGCAGTACGTGGAAGTGGCAGCTTTCCAACGGTTAAGGGTTGGTCGTCCTATGATAACATTGTAAGACGATGGTGAGTCTACGACCAGAAAATTGTGTTTGTTGGTTACCTGGAGGGGGTATGAGCCAGCTGTGACCGTCAACGTCACTATCCCGCGGGGGTACACCTTGTCTCCGCTGAAGCTGACGAGGGGTGACTCAAAGGGACGAAGCCTCTTCGGGTCTACCTTCAATTGCTGGAAGGCGGATAGATAGATAATGTCCGCTGAACTCCCGTTATCTACCAGAACTCTCCTCGTGTTGAATCCCTCAATCATGATCATGATGACGAGCGGGTCGTCATGAGGTTGCCTTACCCCCCTGGCATCTTCCTCTGAAAAATACATGTCCTGGTTCGTTCGTCGCTGCTTTGTTGGAGGTAAGCTATGAACACTGTTTATTTGCCTTTGGTATGACTTTTTGAGGGATCTGAACGAGCCTCCTGTGGACGGTCCTCCCGTGATGGTTTTTATTTCTCCTTTTACATTCTGCGGACGAGGTGGCTGATCTTCAGTTCTTTGGAAACCTCCAGGCTGATCCCTCCTACCGTATCTGCTGGCTTCCCCTCTTTTCACGTACCTTTGAAGCTTCCCTTTTTGAATAAGTTCTTCTACCTGCTCCTTCAGGTCTCTGCAATCCTCCGTGTAGTGTCCGTGGTCCTTGTGAAAACGGCAATATTTCTTTTTGTCACGTACACCGGGTGGTGATTGGAGTGGCCTGGGCCATTTAAGGCTTTGTTCGTCTTTGATCTCCGCCAAAATTTGATCGACGGGCATCACTAATGGCGTGAATTTCGTTTGCCGAGAATTCTTATCATCCCTTCGTCTATTCCCTTCTTCATTACGTCTGTCAACTCGGTCTCTCTTCTGCCCCCTTTGATCGTCATTCTCATTCCTCTTTTCTTTTGTCTTTTCTGCCCCGTCTATAGCTACCAGGGCATCTTCAGCGTTCATATACTTCTGCGCTTTCAACAGTGCTTCTGCCATCGTCTTGGGAGGGTTTTTTGCCACAGAAGCCACAAAGTCCCTGGATTTCAGTCCTGCTTTAAAGGTCGTAAGTTGCACCTTGTCGTCAGACTCGTCTACTTCTAGCATTCCTCGTGTGAAACGTGTCACATAGGACCTCAAGGTTTCTTTCTCTCCTTGTTTGATTGTGAGCAAGTGATCGGCAGTTTTTTTGGACGTTGTCCACCAACAAAATGACGAACAAACGAACTGCTTAGCTGTTCGAAATTATCGATGGAAGATGTGGGCAACTTTGTGAACCATTCTCGGGCGGCTCCTTTCAAGGTTGTGGGAAAGGATCGACATAGAATCTCGTCAGGAGGCTGTTGAAGACCCAAAGTCGTCCTGAAAGTATTCAGGTGATCCAACGGATCTTTCAATCCGTCGAAGGGCTCGAGCTGGGGTAAACGGAACTTGGAGGGTACCGGGCACTCCTGGACGGCTGCGGTAAAAGGGGAATCAGTTTTCCTGACGATTCGGTCCAGCCCTTGTTCCGTCTTTCCTCTAATTGCGCTTCTCAACTCGTCCATCTCTTTCCTCATCTCCTTGAGGAAACTCGAGTTTGGTTCTTCTGGAGTGCCGGTTCGTCTCCCATGACTGTCTCCGTCCTCATTCCCATTGACTTCTGTGTGGTTGTCCCCTTGTTGCAGTCGCTGTTTCATTTCTTGATTTTGCTTGGTGAGCTCTTCCACTGTGGTTGCAAGTGCTTCGATTTGTAGGGACAACGCAGCGGGGTCTAGGATACAGCTGGACTCCATCTCCTTAGAATAGAACAGTACCCTTGAACCGAAGGCTCAAGAATAATACGTTTCCCACAGACGGCGCCAAACTGATGATGCTAAGATCGTCAGTAGAGATGTTCGTCCAGATTGATATCGTCAGCCTCCGCTCCAGATCCTGCAAAGAATATGTCTAAATACAAATGTATGTGGTCACCGGTGTGACGTCAGCCACAAAGTCTCCGATGCCAAAGTTAGGAGAGGTCCTCTTTTATCAAGAAAGAATAAAGTACCTTTTAATAATGAAATTTCTAGTGAGTGTTTTCTCGTACCTTTTCCGGATCCCGTTTGGGGATATATATAGGTTGTTTTCAGTACCCTTCTAGCCGTTGGTTCTGCCATAATGAGGGTGTAATTCCTTGACTTCGTAACGTCCGTGCAGGGTAGTAAATTTGACAGATACTTCTTCAACGGTATCGGTATTTATTGTTCATTTTGTAACGGATGGTCGTGACAGGTGTATGGACGACTAACTTGTAGGTTCGGGCAATCACTCTCGTTCTTATTAGTCGTCCACAGGCAAGGTATGGACGGTCGTATTTTTTGGATCTATCAGTTGTAACCACATCAAACTATGTACTCGGATCCACTCTCCGTACGTACGTTCGAATTAAAATATTGCCACTTGCTACTTTTCCGTTTACTTTCACCGTCCAAAGTTTTTTTCTCTAGGAACTGGTGAAGAAAAGAAGGGCCATTCCTGTGGAAAATTATATCTTACGTGGAAAGTGTTTCCTTTCAAAATAATTTTAAAGAAAAGTCTTTTAAATTCTTCTTATATTATTTTAATTAGAGGTGAATTTTAAAATTTAATTGTTAGATTATAAATTTTATTATATCTTTCATATTTACAAATATTCAAAAAGATAAAAAATTACTAACTATCTCATCAATCAAAATTTTAAATTACAAATTTTTATGATATAATTTTATGCATAAAAAATAAATTTTATGGATCAAATAATAAAATTTATTTCTTTCTCAAAAAAAAAAAAATTATTTTTCTCTCTAAACTAGTTTTAACACTAAACCTAGGTAATTCCTTTGAAAAAAATCAAATCAAAGTTAATATTTTTAACAATCAACGTTACATAAGTAATTTTTTTTATTTAATTATTAAATAATCAGTTATCATAAATTAAATGATTTTTTTACGGGTTTTAATCTTAATTTATCTTTGTGTTAAACTCTTAAATAATCAATAAGATGATACTTTTTTGAGAAAATATTGTGTGGCACCAAATAGACCATTAAAATTACTTCTCAAAAAAAAAAAAAGAACCCATGAAGTAATTAGCGTTATTCATTCAAAAAATATTTTTTGCAATTTTCCATAGCAAACTGCTATCTTGTGTCCTTGCGTCTAGTATATATCACTCACCATAACCAATCCTTAAAAATAAAATTAAACACACCGACAAATGGAAAGCCACCGTGCTTGCTTAAATTGTTGTACAATTAAACAAGAAAGTTAGAAATACCCTACAAATTTCTTATAGCATTGTACGTGCTAGCTAGAATAGAGTTAAACCCTGAAATCACGCTAATAGCGAGTCAATGATGGTTTTTTTTTTTTTTTTTTTGGTGAAAAGGAAATTTCATTCAAGAACTAGCCAGCCTCTAAAACAGAGGGGACAAAATGATCATACAAGGTTCCAGCCGAATCAAGGCTAAGAAGGAAAGCTACACCAGGAGGGGGTTCCAAAAAAACAGAAAAATCTTGGCCTAATAAAGCACCCCGTCTAGCGGGGGCATCGGCACATTTGTTAGCCTCCCTATAACAATGCTGAATTCTTACTAGAGGAATATCACTCAAACCATCTCTACAATTAGTTACCAAAACGTCTAATCCATTAGGATTATTTAGCTCCTTCTTGATAAGCTCAACCACTAATTTGGAATCTAGTTCAACAACTACTGCTGAAATTTTGAGCGCAATACACAGTCGAATCCCATCTCTAAGAGCCCAAAGCTCCGCTGCTGCACTGGTTGTAGTACCAATCGCTCTTGCGTAACCCTTAACCCATTCACCCTTCTCATTCCGGATCAAACCACCACCACCAGCCAGCCCCAGGTTGCCAAGGGAAGATCTATTCGTATTTAGCTTGAACCAATTTGTTAGGGGCGGAAGCCATAGAATTTGAATTTTTGTTTTTTCCCGAGACTGCTTACCATTCATTCCAAGGTACCTGAACTCAGTTGCTTTAGCCAATACTTCAAGCTTCAGATCCTTATGGTGTGGTGTTCTTCCAAAAACAGTGCTGTTACAATTTAACCAAAGTGACCAGATCGTAAAAGGGAATATAATACTCTAGTCGAGATTAGAAGGCTGACCGGTTTTAGAGGTCTTGCAATTAAGTTTCAGCCAATCCAGCAATTTCATACCATAAAAAAGATTGCTTGGAAAGGGCGGGGATAAAGAGTTCCAAAATAATTTAGCTTTGGGGCAGTCCCTTAAGGCGTGAATGATTGTTTCTGGCGCATCATTGCACATACGACAAAGGAAAGGAATGTCCATACCTCTCTTGGAAAGAATGGCACAAACCGGAATGCTCTGGTGGCAACACTGCTAGAGAAAGCATTTAATCTTTGGAAGGGAGATCACTTTCCAAACCCACTCACCTCTGAACACTTGCCCAGCCGAAATATTGTCAACCCCATTAGCTAAGCGATACGCCTCCTTTAGCTTAAAATCACCATTTGGGGATGAGTACCAGGAGATCCGGTCATCCCTCTGATTAGAGAAAGGGAAAGGGGTGGCTTTCATCTCCAGGAGAAGAGGCTTAGGAAAAACGAAAGATAGACCTTCCCAATTCCATCCATAAAAACTGGTCACCTCCTTTAAAATGAGATTCTCCTCTCCTTTGTTCAAAGGACCTGAAATCAGACTTTGAAGGGTACCGTTATTCAACCACTTATCAAACCAAAGAGATAAACAACTATTTCTTCCTGCAATCCATTTCGAGCCATTCAGGAAAGTAGCCTCTCCTTTTTTGAGACCAGTCCAAGCGGGAGAGCAGGAGGAAAGGGTCATCAAGCTCCTTGGCCTCTCACGAGGACCACGGTACTTATTTGACAAAACTCTCACCCAAAGGGAAGGCTTTTCAGAGTGAAACCTCCAATTCAATTTGGCTAGGAGGGCAGTATTCTTCGGCTTCGCTGCTTGTATACCCAGACCACCCTCCTCTTGGTAAATCATAAAATGTGAAGATGTGACGGGTGTCACATATCTTTAAATTTTGTCGTTTATTTTAGTATAATAGTAATTACTTTTTTTTTTTTTTAGAATCATAATTACTTTTTCTATTATATACAATTATTTTTATAAAACATTTACCCTAGATTATCTACTATGTTTCTGTCTATAAAAAAAAAAAAAAAAAGATTATATGTTATGCACTCTATTATTATTATTATTATTGTTGTTGTTGTTGTTATTATTATTATTATCTTTATTTTCTCTTATTCTTTCTCATTTTTTCTTTCTTCGTACTCTTATCACTTAAAGCATTCGCATCCACAATTTCATCCTATTCTATTTTACCATTTCAAAAATCTACTTTATCAATTATACCATACCATTTTACAACACAACCCACATCCCAATTTTTATTTTCCTATTCTACTCATTAAAATAATATATATTACCCACTAAAATAATATAATATATAATTTTTGTGTTGTTGCTACAGTGCTACAGTGATCTTTTGGAATTAAAATATATTATAATTTTTACAATTGTGCTACAATTGTAAAAAATTTTGCAATTATCAGATTTTACAAGTCTGGTTGCTGGACACTTTTTGTGCCTTGATGCTAAATTTTCCCTACATTTCTCATTTACAATTGCCAATGGGAATGCTCTTAGCTCCTTCATCTTAAATGTCTCTCTCCTCTCTTTCATCTCCAACGTTGTCCTCCCTCTCTCTCAATTTGACTCACCATTATCCTCTACCCTTTTCAACAACAAGGAATCACAGGCTTTTTTGGGTTTATTGCTTTTATCACTTGATCTCAACCATGACCCAAACATGGATTTTTTGGGTTGAGGTGAAATGAGTTTCCTAGGTTGAGGTGAAATGCTAATGTGATTTTCCGTTGAATTTAGTTTGCATAATCTGTTAGTTTTGGATAGATTTTGGTTTTATTTTCAATTGATTTTGGGTCAATTTTGTGTTCATATTATAAGGTATTGTAATTAGTTGTGGTGGTGTTGGTGGGTGATGCTAGGTTATGGCAGTGGTTGGATAGTGGTGGGTGATTGATCAATTATGTCTGGTTTAGAGAGAGAGAGAGAGAGATATATATATATATATATATATATATAAAATAATGAAATACACAACTACAATAACCATGTAAATTTACATGGTTACTATAGCAACTGTGTATACACAGTTGCTAACCGTGTATACACAGTTGCTATAGTAATCGTGTAAATTTACACAATTTTAGACTAGCTGGTGTGGGAAAATTTTGGGGATAAATGTGCAAAATTAGACACTTTTTTTCTATTTTATATTTGTTAATGTAAATGCTCTTAAATAATTAGAAATGATGAAAGGCTCTTAAAACTGCTTTAGGGAAAATGTTTTGGAATGATTCTCATTTCCCAAATGATATTGGTTCCTGTTTTCATACTTTAAACAAAAGAAAAGAAAATATAAAAAATTATATTATGATTCTAATGTGACACATGGATTAAGTGTAAACTTAACTATGTGTTTACAAGATCTTGGTCACCCTCCCCTTACAAATCGAATTTCAATGGTGAGTTCTATCCATGGGTTTCTAACATTTGATATTAGAGCCAACCACCGTGTCGAGTAATTGGACATAGCTCATTAAGTATGGGATCAAATGAGTTGCGGTTTTATGGTTGAATTTCGAAGGGGGCGACCTAGAGGCTAGATTAAAATAACTGATAGATAAGTGGAGCCGCCAAAAAAGAGAAAATCACAAGATATTTCATGCTACAAGAGAAATGTCGTATAAGGCGGTTTCATGTAATCCCTTCTCCGCATGAGAAAAAAATGAGAGAAGGATAAGATAACTTTAGGTAGCGTTTGGATTCAGATGAAAATGAGCTGCGTCTGCATTTCTGGCGTTTCACGCCTTTTTTTTTTTTTTTTTTCAAGCCATGATTGTTGACTTTTCTCGGGAACAATTTACACCAATAGGTCTCATGCACTGTTCACGGGATCCACAAACTTCACTTTTCAGCAACTTTTTCATTAAAAATGGGTCCCACGGTACTATTCACACATTTAAAAATTATTTTGCTACAATATTTTTAGTTTTCAGTTTTCAGCTATATCTAAACGGACCCTTATTGCAATGTTTTTCAGAATTTTTGAATTGTTATGTTGTTATTGATTCTTATCTAGGTTTATAACTAATATTACTTTCTTGTCTATTATTTATAACTTGTCATCTCAATGGTTTTAAAAATTTTATAAAAAAGTTGTGACTCCAGACTTATTGTTCCTATAACTTTTATGCATTAATATGGCCCATTATATTAGCATCTTTCCCAATTTGAACTTGAAATGAAGAATGTGCATTTGGGATGAAGATTTAATAGATTTTTTTTTTTTTTTTTTTTTTTTTTTTTTTTTTTTTTTTTTTGCTTTAGAAAATTAAAAAGGAATTCAAAACAAACAAAACCAGAGCTTAACTATCATTTTCACATGAATTTACCATTTTTTTTTTATCAATCACACTCTGTCACGTCATAGTTGTGGCAGGAAGTTGTGAAGATATTTTGTGGTTCTAGACTTTTCCATTTTGTTTGTAAACAACATTTTAAAATATTACTTTTTCAAGTATAAGTATACAATATACTTTAGTTCACTTTAAAAAATAAAATAAATAAATAAGTTGATGTTAAACAGATGCTTCATCTTATTATATGTTTATTAGAGTTTGAAAAGATTTTTGTAAAAGAAATAAAAATATAAACACGAAAATGTGCTTAAAAGTGAAATTAAGATAAGAAGTTGTGAAGATATTTTGTGGTCCTAGACTTTTCTATTTTGTTTATAAAACAACATTTTAAAATATTTCTTTTTCAGGTATAAGTATACAATATACTTTAGTTCACTTTCAACAACAACAACAACAACAACAAAAGCAAAAAAATAAATAAGTTGATGTTAAACAGACGCTTCGTCTTATTATATGTTTATTAGAGTTTGAAAAGGTTTTTGTAAAAAAAATATAAACATGAAAATGTGCTAAAAAGTGAAAACTATGCCATTAATTATTAACTATGGGATGTTTGGATGATCCATGCAACATTTTCTCGATTTTTAAATGAATCAATATTTAATTTTCTCAGAAAACCAAATAGAGAGTGTTAGGGTCCCTAATAACAATAACATAATAAATTTAAATTAAATAGAGAGTGAAGCCATTTCATGGATATGAAAGAATGTTGGTTGTGACATTGAATTGAAATTGTCATTGTATTGAAGAATGCTTACGTTTAACTTTACAAAAATTTAATTATTGGTTCCCAGTTTAAAATATTAAAATAATTTAACGATTCACAATAATGTAACAAACTCACAACTAATCTTATTATTTTTTACTCTTTTTTCTATGGGATTTTACTTATTATTTTAATAATTCTTATTGAAAAAAAAATAACATTTGATGTCTAAATGGTTAATAATATTAATATTAAGGGAGATAGATTTGACTAGAACATAGCTTAGTTGAGGCATGCATTCACACTACTACGGTAGAATATTCAACATACATTTCACTTGATATTATGAGCTCATTATCATGGTGAGAGGGTTGAGAGCTGGCAATTTACCCCCTAGGCCAGTAGGCCCCTCTCCTACTCCTAAGTCCTAACTTCAAAATTTTTTTTTTTTTTTTTGGGAGATATATTTCTATTATGTATTTCTAGCTGTAAACTTCGTTTATTTCATAATTATAATAAATACACTATTATCTCTTTTATATGGTCAAAATTTATTTAAAAAATATGGACATATTTTCCTATTTTATTAATGTCTTTTTTGGCTCAACATTTATAAAAGGACAATAGAGGTAGAAGGAATTAAAATAAAGAAAGAAAGAAAGAAAAAGAAGAAAATAACAAAGTCAGGGAAAAGAAAAATAGAAGGAACATTATTGTCACATTTAAATATGTGATTTTTTTTTTTTTTTTTTTGATACGGTCTTTTTTTGTATGTAACAATTTATTTTCCTCCTAAAATTTTGGGGGATAATTACAAGATAATATAATATTTACGTAAATTATACTTTATGTCAGTCTAATTATTAAATATCATTTTCAAGACGAATATTATATCTTTTGTAATTTTTCTAATATTTATATCACTCGTGAATAATAACTTTTTATATTTTATATTGGTCTCAAGTATATTGTGTGTGTGTGTGTGAAAGCTTGAGTATGTGTACGTAAATTGTATCTCCCCAGGAATCAAATCCTAACTCCGTCTGACCCACATATATTAGCAAAAATCCTCAAGTATAAATATTTTTGGTTTTTGTTTATTTTAATATTTTACAATCCGGAAAAACAAATTTTAGGAAAGTGAGTAGAAAATAAACAAATCAAATTCAACTAGGCGTAGCTTCTGGATCCATTCGTGCCTTAGGTTTCTATTCTTGCCCCAACAGCATAAGTG
This sequence comes from Quercus aquifolioides, assembly GCA_019022515.1. Lineage (NCBI taxonomy): Eukaryota > Viridiplantae > Streptophyta > Magnoliopsida > Fagales > Fagaceae > Quercus > Quercus aquifolioides. The sequence continues at coordinate 41,319,265 of CM032326.1, forward strand.
AAACTTAACATAATAAACCATGGCAACCTAACACCTAAATTTTGCCAGCATGCACATCCCAAATTAGGAGGGAGACAGAACAGGAAAAGAAGATTATAATTCCCAAACTCAGGCATGCTTAAAAATAAAATTCATCCCAAATGTTAATTTGATGCCTGGTCCATGAAAAGTAAAAGCAAGAACAAATTTTATTGCCACCGTAAATAGTACAATAACACATGTGGTGTGACTGCCAGAAGATTACACAAAACAAATATACCCCAAGTATTGATAAAGTACCCCTTATAAACAAATTAGCAACTAAGCCAATCTAAATGCTTACAACAACATGAACAAACTACTGGACAACCATACAGAAAATAAACTTCAGTGGGTCACAGCCCTGCTTAACCAGCTAAAACATGAGTTAACGCAGGAACAGACCCCAATTCATTCATTCAAGACTCATGAGTCATGAGTCCTGACCTTCCTTTGATTACCATCTAGATACCTATTAATTGACCCATTAGAAAGTAGAAACTTAAATCTTAATATAAATTTACAGACTTTTCTTGCTTTTTAGACACTGCCTTCTCCATTATAAACTAAAAAGCATGGTGAAAGCCAGAAAAAGCTTGAAACAAGCTCAAGTCAGAGAATTGAGACGGCATAGAAAGTAGAAACAACAAGTTACTGATTGTTTGCCTCGGAGTTGTATGCACTTGATGGTGGGGTTGACTTTGAAGAGGCGGAGCTTTCGCTACCGCCGCCTTTTCCACCGATTTTCACCAGTTTTGAGGCTGTGGAGACTACTTTCTTGACAAAACTCTCAAAAATCCGAGCTTTGATTTGGCCTCTCTTTGGGGGAAGCCTCGAGTTTTCCTTTTGGGGTGTGGAGGAGGAAGTGGTTTCCATAGGTGTGAAAAAAGCAGAGACAAGGCAGAGTACGTAAAAGAAGGGCTCCGTCTAGGTGTCTCCAAGGAGAAAAAAATAAAAGGAAACAGACAGATTACGGATCACAGAATAAAGAAAAAGTAGGTTTTTTGTTGAAGAAAAAGCATAAATTTTAATTATATGAGGAACATATAAAACTAATGGAGATAAACAATGATTAAGAAGCAGGGTACTCTGCTCGGAAGCTAGACCAAACAGAGTCTATCTTTTAGAGGACTTCAGCCACATAAGAAGGGGAAGAGGCAGTTGGGAGTGAAAGTGGAGGATGATGAGGCTCAGGGTATATATATATATATATATGTGTGTGTGTGTGTGTGTGTGTGTGTGTGTGTGTGTGTCTTTGGGAAGGCCTAGCTTTCAAGTTAAAAATTTTCCTTTCAAAAATCTGTACTAACCGGAAAATACGTGTAAGTAAAATCTTAAGTTCTATAAGGATAACAAGAGTGATTGGTTAATATAACATAGTTAGGTCTAAACTTATAACTTAACTCTTTTAGGTAAAGTGATGTCCCTATATGTTTCATGAGATGGGTTCAAGTTACACCTGGTGTAACTCTAAAGAGTTACACCTTTTTTACATCATTGATTTTTATTAGATCCAAAGGTAGAAAAACACTCCTATCAAATCATTATTACTCCTAGAAATTAGTAATAAATTGCATTTACTATCCAGCTTTTATCTTAAATAATAACAATAATAAATAAAAATCTCTCATCATCATATCTCTCTTCCTGAATCTTCATCTCTCTCTCATAAGCACTAATGGCTTCCTACCTCCAACGTCTCTCTCTCTAAAATAATAATAATAATAATAATAATAATGATGATGATGAATAGCAGCTGGTACCTATCCTAAGGCATTTCTTCATCAAAGGCCCACAATCTTGAGAGACAGAATACGAATATACGTTAAGCATCCTTTCTTATAGTCTTTTGATGAAACCGATAGCAAGTTTCTGGCCTTATAGTCAAGGCTAAGATATGGAGCCAATTTGAAAATCTATTGTTAGTAACTTGAATGAATCTGTTGAGGTTAATGCTTTTGAAGTTCATTTGAAAATACAATTGAAGCATGAAAATTGCATAATGTGACATTAATAGTGGAGGTTGTTAGTTTGGTAATGTTTTGTTTCTTGTAATCTTTTTTAGTTTTTCTGTCCTTCACTGTCCTTTTTTCCTCTGTGCAACACCGGTAGTACCAACTACCAAAAGACCCCAATCTCTCCATGGTTAATCTTGTTCTAAAACTTATCTCTCAATGCTTGCTCCGCTGGGCATCAACAAAAACCTCCCTCTCTGCTTTCTCACCATTGGTGCAATCGCCACCACTGCTTACCCATTTTCATGGTCCCAAAATTTGTCAAGCAAGTCAAAGTTGATGGAAGCAGCTTATGAGACAAAGATTCAAAAAAAATAAAAATAAAAGAGAGATAAAGAAAAAGATAACGAGGCAGGAGAGATTTTTTATATATTTTTTTATTATTACTTTTTAAAAATACTAGAGAGAATTAATGCAATTAATTACTAATTTTTAGGACAATAAATGATATGACTATTAGTGTTTTTTCACCGTTAGATCTAATAAAAATCAATGGTATAGAAAAGGTGTAACTTTTTTAAAGTTACACCAAGTGTAACTTGAACCCATTTCATGTTTCATATAGGTAAATTATTATTAGGAGCAGACGTCATAATTTGAAACTCTCTCTCTCAAAAAAAAAAAAAAAAAAAAAAACCGATCGGTATTAATTAGATTTCAATTAGTATTAGTTGGTACTAATAATTTCCCAATTAATACCAATCAGCACTAATAAGAAAATTTGAAATACTGATCGGTAATAATTGAATTGGTAATAAAAAAACCCAAGTTATAAGGGGAACTCGATTTTCAGAATATCAAGTTTCAAAACAGGAATACACCTAAATAGTTTGAAAACAAAAACAAACTACTGCATAGTTTAAAAATTAAGGGCAAAACCCAATTTTCTCCGTGTTATCTTCGCAACATCACCATGAGGTATGGTGTGTCATTATGCGCCACTTGACCTCTTATATTTAATCCGGTGTACCATTTTTCCAACCTAGTTAGTGATTGATACATTGCCGTGGGGACAAGAAGAAATTTGATAAGTAACTTTTAAAGTTTCAACTGTAGCAAGTCACATATTCCCTAATGGAAATAGGTAAGTCAAAGTCTAGTAAGGAACATACAAAGATTCCAGGGGATTAGGGGAAGAAATAGCATACAACAACATTAAAACCTTAATCCCATACATATGTATAATTAGCTTCCCTTCCTATTGCATTATCATGCTTGTATGAATTTCTTCTGCAAGTGCACCAGTTAATGCAACAAGTGCTTAGTCACACGAGTAGTAAACAAATAATTGGGTCTGTTTGGTACGTGTGTTTAAATAACAATTTTTCAATTTTTTTGAAAATACGTATGGGTGAAAAAGTGTGTGGAAATGCATGTAATGTTGTTTAAAAATTGAAAACATGTATTTAAAATGATGTACCAAACAGCCCCTGAATTTGGAAGAACCGGTATTACTAATCTCAACCATAACTCAATTTGAGGGCGAGTGCATCATAGCTACCAAGAGGTAGCCAGCTTGATAAACTTTTTTTTTTTTTTTTTTTCCAAATGTGGTTTGTTGAATGTCCTGAGAGAACAGCATTAAAAATCTGATTTCATATGGACCATATAAAGCAGCAAGTGGAATCACAAAAGAGAGAAGTAAAAAAGTTAGGCAATAGTATGTCATCTGATAGATAATGACTGAAGTATTAACCATTTTCGATTTATATAAAGGACCACATTACAAATCATGTTATACATTAGTAACGTGGTAGTGCAAAAATAGCATATAATTGTAAAAGTAAGTTCTAGTTAACTCAATTAATAAAATCTTTTGTTGTTAAATAAGAGATCTGATGTTCAAATCCTATCTATGCCATAGGTTGAAATTTTATGGTATCTATTAAAAATCAAAGCATATTACTGTTACGGCCAAGAAATCCTACATTAATAAAAACAATTCCCTAGCGGCTAGTGGTGAGGAGTCTATATCAAATAAGGAATTTCGTTTAGACAAGTTACCATGATAATATGAAGTAATTTCTAAGAATATGATAAGTACTTTGGCTGGCATATAAGTACAGTCCATAATGCATATACATACAATTATTCCCACCACAAATGATACACCAAAGTTTATATTAAACCGTGGTTAGATTCCATTCACTCCAATGGTACTTTGAAAAGATACAAAAACACTAAAAACAACGGAAAGGAAAAGTGAATTGAGATCAAGATAAAGTTCACAATGATAGTGAGCTTTTGGCCCTTCAGCTGCAATAGATGGTTCAATGAAAGAATGGCAAGCAGATAAGTGCACTAAATTAACGAAGTTGTCAGTTTTGAATTTTGAGGAGAGCTATGGAAAGTGACACGCCGACAGTTGATAGAAATAGTATCGAATTTATGCAACGTAAAAACCTTGGTAACAGAAAAGTAATTGGTGGGGCCCTTTTTATGAGAGCCGTGCTATATAATCCACTTGGTTTTCCATTTGAGCTTTGTGAATTTGGTCATCATGCACTAATGCTCAAGCCTTCAATTTTGGAAGAACTTAACATAAAAATAAAAAAATAAAAAATAAAAGAATTAGATTCCTCTTTAAATAATGGGGAAAACATGTGTTATATATTTTCTTTACAACTACATTGTTTACTAATCCACGCCCAAACTAAATTGCAAGTCAATTAGTGAGTTGGGTTGTTTTGCTATGAAATCATCAAACCAAAATCAATAAAATCATGCTAAACATCTTCCTGGAAACTCTAATGATTTGGTACTCTTTACACGGCATCAATAAAAATGGTTATCATAATCCTAACATACAACCAAATGTTGAAGTTTCTATACCACTTTTATAAAAAGGAGTACAAGAAGAGAGCTTCTAGAGATTTGAACTTCTAATAATTCATGGGAGTGACTATAGAAGAGCCAAACCAACATGTGAACAAAAAAAATATTGCAGTACACTTCTTGGAGGCCCGGGTTGGAGTGCATTTAGGAATTAGGATAACAAAACCGACCAAGCTACTGAGGTAGAGGAAATATTCTAGTGTGAAAACAATTGGACATATATGGGAATTTCTTCTGAGCAATATCTAGCATTTTAACAGGTAGCATTTTGGTCATGTCTAGCAATTTGGGGTTGGGGGGAGGCCAGGACCAGGACCTTGGACCCTGGACCAAACTTGAATATAGATAAAACCAAAGTTAAAGCTTTTTGTATGCGTTTGACTCCTGCAGCAGCTTTAGAGTCTTTGTTTACATCTCAAGTTTTAATTGGCGCAGCCATGCAACATCGCTTTCACGTGTGTTCATCTTTGACATCGCTTTTACCGCCTAGCAATCACAACTTACAATCTCTCACCTGATGTGATAAAAAGTAAAAAAAAATTCCAAGTCACTAATTTTTTATCTCACACTTATTGGTCTTTACTCTTTACTGCTGTAGCCACCTATGAATGAACGATTGGAATTTGGAAGCATGTCTTTTCAAACGATTGAGTTAATACAAAATACAAAATACAAAATTAGAAAGAGTGCGCTTTTTCATTAATTAACTAATATAATCCGTCAACGAAGTGTGATCAACTGGATGCGAAGGTTTTGGTGGAATCCTAAAACGGAGTCTAGTCATTATTGGACTCCTATCTCGTGGTCTTCTCTCTGTAGACCTTTGAAGGAAGGTGGTTTGGGCTTCAGGAAATCTTGGGAGTTCAATCAAGCCCTTCTTTCGAAACTTGCCTGGTGGATGTTGTCTGGTAAGAACTGTCTTTGTGTTAATGTTCTTAGAGCTAAATACAAAATTATAAATAATTGGTTGTCTCATATCTCTCAAGGTAATTCCTCTCCAATTTGGAAAAGTTTAGAAGGAGTAAAGCACATTTTCTCTAATGCAGCTTGTATGACTGTTGGTGATGGTAATTCCATAAGAATTTGGGATGACCCTTGGATTCTAGATCTTCAGGGTTTTATTCCTAAGCCCAAGGTTGGGGTTAATCCGGATGAGATATTGTTGGTTTCTCAACTTCTAAATTCTAATCATAATGCCTGGGACATTCATATGTTGAAGCATTGGTTTGAGGATTCAGAAATTGAATTAATTTTAAAAATTCCATTATCGTCTTGTGTTGTTGAGGATAGGTGGACATGGACCCCCACAAGCTCTAGAGATTTGATGGTTAAATCTGCCTATTGGTTGTGTCGGGGTTTCTCAGCTAGTTAGCCACCTGAGCCTCTTTGGCATCAACTTTGGAAATCCAATCTTCATGAAAGGCTTAAAATGCTAATTTAGAGAATTGCAGCTGACTGTTTGCCTACTAAAGCCAATTTAGCCAGATGTTTGGATATTGGAGAGGTGCTTTGTCCTCTTTGCAAGACAGAAGTTGAGTCCTCAATTCATCTTTTTGCTCTATGTCCGATGGCAAAGGCTTTTTGGTTCAATAGTAAGTGGGGAGTGAGGTCTGATGCTCTTGGGTTTTCTTCAACCTTGGAGCTTATTCACTTTCTTCCCCCCCCCCCCCCCCCTATCTTGAATAACTTGACTCTTGATCAGAAAAATGAATTTTTATTGTTTGGAGCTGTTCTTTTTTATGGAATTTGGAAGTTGAGGAATCAAGTTCTTTTTGAAAATCTCCCCCTAAGTATTGATGACTTATCTTCTAGAATTGGGAGGCTCCTTGTTGAATTCAAGAATTCCAGATCTACTGAGGTGGTTCCTGTGGGACCTACGAAGCGGCTTCTTGCTTGGTCACCTCTTAGGAGATTCTCGATTAAAATTAATGTGGATGCTACAATTGGACCAAAATTTTCTACTGTTGCTACAGTGGCGAGGGATTGAAGAGGAAAGTTGGTCTTTGCTTGCTCTCAAAAGGTGAATACCACCTTCCCTCTTCAAGCTGAAGCTGAAGTAGTGAAATGGGCCTTGTTGCTGGCAGCCAAATTGGAAGTTGAGGGTATTTATATTGAGACTGACTCAAAGATCTGTTGTGATGCTCTTATTAATCCTAGTCAAGCTTCCCCATGGAGGATTAGGTCCATAGTTATGGAGATGCAGGTTCTGCTTTCTGATCTGTCTCATGTTTTGTCTCTTGGGTTCCTAGGTCAGCTAATATGGCTGACCATCATCTAGCAAAGTGGTCCTTGTCATGTAATTTGTTTGGATCTTTTGATTTTGGTTGCTGCCCCCTAATGTTGCTTCTGCTGTTTGGGGTGATTGTGGCAGCTAGTGTTTTGTTGTCTCCTTTTCTTTGTTAATATAGATTTTTCCTTCATAAAAAAAAAATGATAAGGTACTTATGTAGAACTTGCTGAGCCAACCGTTCATTATCTTGAGGATTTGATACCAGAATCTAGTTCGGACAATTGAGAGAGATGTTTGTAAATGGGGATTCTTGAGCAATTTTTTACAGTTCTCTATGAACCAACATTGGGAAAGTCATAAAATTATCATAGAAATATGCTCTCATCTGTGTCTTTCAATTGGAAATTCTCAAGGTTGAAGTGGTTTGGGGATGTGTTTCATTTATTAGGCCTAATTCTGCACCTATTGAACTAAAATTAAAGCCATGTTCAGATTCAGCACAAGAAGTAAATCCCTTAGTAATTTTTTTCCCAGTGCCAATTATCAAACGCCTTGGATTAGAAAAAAGTCACAAATCTGTTGGATCCTTTTTTTTTTTTTGAACGAACAAATCTGTTGGATCCTAAAAGGGTGTCAAGAAACCGAATAGAATGATTTAAATTAATAAAAAAAAAAATGTTCCACTTCTTGATAAAGTTGGCCTAAAAGATGGTAATAGACTAACAGTATTTCTAATAGTTTCCAATTATAAAAAGTAAAACAGGATTTCTGAAAGTTTGTCCCATCTCATCTGATATTCTGTTTACATATCTTACCCGAAAACAAATTACCAATCACTTTAGGAAAGGGAACTAAAGTGAAACATTGGATATTATTGTCAAAATTATATCTCGCTCAGATAATTAATCAATTATAAGCCCCAACAACCATCACGACAAGAAATGAAACTCGAATTAACTTACCAATAATATCTCGAATTAGAAGAAAATACATAATCTAACATCAAGTGCAGAAGAACAAACAACATGTATAGGCAAACATAAAATTTATTTCCACAAAATTACAACAATTACAAGAAATGATAAAAGCCGAAAACCCAAAACACCATAGAGACAAACTACCTACTCCAATTACATCATCTTCTTTCTAAAACTTGTGAAAACAACCAACGGGAGAGATTTTGTACTCCTTTTTTTTTTTCTTTTTTTCTTTTCCCTTACAACATAAGAACTTGTCTGCGAATCCAGACTATTATACTAGACATTACACATAAAGTAAGATGGATTATTGCCCAGCATAAACTCGCTAAAATTTGAGTCCTGCAGGAGCGAAACCAATCTATTCACAACCCATTAAAGGGGTATCTAAACACAACAAGACAGAAGCTTTACGCTGAACCTGAAAGGCTAAAACAACAGATCTACATAGTTTTAACGGCACAGCCTTCTCCAAAGTGAAAAGGCTGCAAAAGCATAGACAATCTCAATTCAAAGAATTGAGAGAATATAGCGTCTGTGTACACTACCCCCACTTGAGAATCATGTCTAGGAGAGATCAGAACTCCCATCAGAGTTGTAGGCACTGGGAGGTGGGGTTGAAGAGGCAGAGTTTCTTCCACTTCCACCTTCTCCTATCATCCTTCCTACTGCTCCTCCTACCTTTGAGGCTGCAGAGACAACAGAATTGACCAAGCTCCCAAAAATTTGAGCTTTGATCTGGCCTCTCTTGGGAGGAAAGTTTGTGTTTTTGGAGGAACTAGATGCCATAGGTGTAAAAGTAGATGATGATCTGCAAAGAAACAGGGAACAAGCAGTGCAAGAAAGCAAAAAGGTCTGGGAGTTTAGATTAGAGAAGAGAAAGAAGAAGCTGAACAGAATGAAAAGAAGGAAGAGAAAAAAGGTGCAGAGCAAGGATGTGAGTTAAAAGAACCCTGCAAAGATGCAGAGGTTCAAGGGAGCTTGAGAAGATCTAGCTATGGAGGTTGTAGTAGTTGTGGCCCAAGATAAGCTGGTTAGGTGCTCTTAAATAGATAGAGTCGACCTCACTTGGTGCAAATTTGCAACCAAGGGCCTTTGTTTTTCTGATTTGTAGATGGGGTTGTTCCACTTCCATTTATAAAAAATCTAGGGGTATTTGCTAATTTGCTAAGTTGTTAAGGAGGTAAGAACAATTTGATCATACTTTGGTCGCAAGTATTCACATTTCACAATCACACCTTACTCACTCTCTCACTACGAGTAAGGTCAGTGCTCACTCTCAGCACCGCCCCTATCAACACACACATTCCCTCGGTGTATGCCTTTAGGATATGTCTCTCAATTCAAGGTCACCTAGTGCTGCACACATAAGTTCACTGTTTGATAAGGAAAAAGTTAACAAATACTCTAAGGGCATTAGTTAGTAAATTATTTAAAAAAAAATAATTAATATTTTGATAACTTTTTTCATTTCTTATAAAAGTGGTATAAAAACTTTCTAAAATGGTTTATTAATAATTACTTTAAGTGCACTCATTAACTTGACCATTTTGATAATTCTATAATTAGTTGGGAGAGGAAGGATTTGAATATGTTGAAAACATCAAAACTCAAAAGGTGTTAGTTGTGGTACAAAACCCTTGACACACATAAGGGCACTTATTCACGTAAGTTTAACTGACGAAATGAGTTTTTTTTTCCTAGCATTATTGTTCCCTTTATACTGGGCGATATCTATAAACATGCCATTCCATTTATGGGACAATTGAATTTTAGAAAAAAAATTGGCTTAAAAGACATATTAGTCATTTTACATATGATAGATATAAAAACTTTATCTTGAAAATGAAAGACTAAATTGTAAATTATAGAGCCAAGAATCTTGTAGTTCAATTGGTTGACACCTCCTAGTGACGTATAAGACATTTATGGTTTAAATTCCTCATTTCTATTATAATTATCCGATTATCAACAAAATAAATGTAAATTTCAGCCTTTCAAGTTTGCGGCCATTTTAATTTTGTTCTGTAAATTTAAAATTTTTTTATTTGAACCCCTAACATTATATAATATTTTGATTTGAGTCATTTCGTCCATATCTATTATTGAGGTAGCCTTAAGTGCCAAATAAACTTAAAATTATTACATTTGGTCCAATAAAACATGCTATATCATTTATACACTAACTAAATTTCGTTTAGTAAAAAATAGTAGTTGTGAGATATAATAGAATTATTTAAAAATAATATTTGATTATTTATTTATCTTAATTTTTTTTTAAACTAAGAAGAAATCTTCTCACTCTCTCTCACCCTCACCAAGTCACATAGCACCACCCATGCACTTCTAGTACCTTAAAGTCTCTTTCACCTTCAACTGGTAAAATCATTGATGGTTAAATAAGATATTTATGGTTCAATCTCCGTCTACATCAAAAATTGATTAGTATCTTGATCTGATAATAAAGAGCTGTCATCAGGAGAGGATGTCATAAGTTGAAACTCTCTAAATAAATAAATAAAAACTCAAATGCATTTGTGGCGCATTTGTTGAGGTAAATTCATGTTTTCATTAAATTTGAATCAAATTTGAGGTTGTAATAGGAAATTATTCTTTTATGTTGAGTTTTTTTGGCAAAATATTAGTAATAGCTAAGTTTTTTGGTACTATATGATAGGAGTAACGAGAGAAGTAATTACCAAGCAAAACAGAGGGGAGATAATAATAATAATAATAATAATAATTAAAGAAGAAGAAGTAGTCTTTGTCCGTGCCCAAAATAGGCGCGCTTGACAAGTCTTCAAACTCCTCCTTAGAGGAAAAACTTTCATTTAAGAACCAACCACTAAGTTGGCAGCTAATATATTTCTTCTTAAAAGGATTAGATATTGTTCATTGGAAGTTGTTAGGTTCTAAAATTTTAAAACAATTGTCAAATTGTGAATACAAACTTGTCTAGATATAGATTTTAGATTCTATAGGGTATATTAAACAATGCTTAAGGTGCTACAAGTCTGAATACAAGAACAAGGAAGCTATAGGTTCAAGGAATTCGAAACATGCCAGGTTCGATCGATCAAGATTGTGGTTTGACCGATCAAGATGCGTTTTTGCAGAATTTTAAATGAAGCCCATCAGCCCATTAAGCTCATTAAGTGATTAGGGTTTCAAATCTAATTCACATAGTATTTAAAGGAAACCCTAAGACACGTTTTAAATAATGAGAGAAGAGTGCTTCTTGTGCCTCCTTTTTTAGATCTAGGGTTTCTTTACCCAAAGCTTTCTCAAATTTTCTACTAGCAATTTTCTTTGAAGAAACTCAAAATCCGATATTGTAGAAGTTACTGTCATCACTAGTCATCAAAAGTGGTCTTGGGGTCATAGATTGGAAGTCTATGTGTGAGATCTAAAGCGTGAACAGGTGGTTCATGTGAGAACAAGATCTAGATCAAGGAAGTCTCTAGATTCAGAGCCCAGTTTGGTAACTGTGTTAGATTTACTACAAATTGATATTCTGAACTGTAAATCTCAACTTGATATAATGGATTGTTCTCTTGGGATAGTTCACCCCAGGTTTTTTTTACCTTGAAACGAGTTGTTTCATTGGTTTTCTTGGGTTCTCACATTATTGAGTTATTTACTTTTCTGTTGTGCATGATATGATTTATTATTTTTTAACTTATATCTGCATAATTGACATAAGTAACAACTTGTTATTAAATTAGGTTAACCAAACTATGTTTTTTAGGGCTCTAAAACTTAACAGAAGCTAATATATTTCTTCTTAAAAGGATTAGATATTTCAACAAATAAGGTATAAGTTCAATTTTTTTTTTTCAAATCAATAGTTATAACAATGTGAGATGTTAGATTTGAACTTTGAATATTTTCCTTAAAAATACCAGGAAATACTAGTTAGCATATATCAATAAAATGAATAAGCTTTCATTTTAATTTTTATTATGATTAATACATTTATAGTTTTTTATTGTATGATTTTTGTGGGAGCAAATGATCCGAAGATATTCAAAGGCCCATAGGCCATGCCCGAGGATGATTAAAGGCCCACATGTGTCAACTGAACTTTGACACATGGGCTAAGACCAAGGAGGGAAGATGTCGAGATCACTCAGAGCCGAACTAAAATTAAGAATAAGAGGTCCTAAGAAAGAAGGCTAGCTAGCCCGTCGACCGGGAAGCTTGAGGAGCAAATGCACCTCAGGAGTACCTTATGTAACTCCCTGCACCAAAAAGTAAAGCTTTATGGAAGACACCAGAGTCGTGCAAGTAATGGACATGGGAAATATCTGGGAAGGTGGCTATCACCTCCACATTTAATGCTCTGCACCGACTGAACTTGCCGCATTTATGAGGAAAAGACACCTAAATAGTGACTCCACAGCCCATAACTCTCTCTACCACCTCCAGAAGGGCTCTAATGGGAAAAGCATATAGATTACTCCCCTGACACGTACAGATGGAGGGTTGAGATGTAATGGAATGAACTATATAAGGGAAAAGAGAAAGAGAATTAAAGATCATAATGTAAAAATATATGTCTTGACTGTTAATGAGCAATTCATCCTCGAACTTGCCCGGGGAAGAGTTTACATTAAATTAGAGCCTCTTTTATTCATATTAAATGCTTTAGTCCTATTGTTCCCAAGCTTGTAATTTCCTTAGCATTGCAATTGACTCAAAAACCCACTCTCTAACAAATTTATTATACTGGGCTTGAAGAAGTGGGAGTCATTATTCTAAGTGGGCCTGGGCTTTTCATTTGAGTCTTTACAATTTTATTGTAATTATTCATTTATTAAAATATAAGTCTTGTTCAAAAATTTGAAATCATTTGTTTGTTTATGCAACTATGCCATGTACTCGAAGTATAAACTATATATTTTTTTTAACTCATGTAATATGTTTATAAAGCATTTACATTTTAGTTTATAATTTTTTTAATATTAAATGAATACAAATAAATTTAATAAATTTGTAAAAATTAGTAATTGATTAAAAAATTATCTAATAAAAATAATTTTTAAACATATTACATGATTTAAAAATAAAAGATAATATAATTAATCCTTCAAGTACATGGCATAATTGCATAAAAAAATTTCAAGTTTTCGATCAAACTATATATTTTATTTTGAGAGAAGACTAATTACAATAAAATCATACAATGAAAAACTATAAATATATTAATGGCGAAAATGCACTTTTCGTCCCTACATTTTGGGTCAATTCTCATTTTGGTCCCAAATTTGATTTCTTTGCAAATTTCATCCCTAAAATTTGAAAATCGTTTTTAAAATGGTCCCTGCCGTGAACCAACAGACGGAACCCTCCTACGTGGCAGACGGAGTGCCCTTCTTGCTGACGTGTCGCTGACGTGGCCTTTAAAATATTGTTAAAAATAATTATTTGGCATTTTTAAATACACGTCAGCATTTTAATTTTTTTTACTCAATGCCACGTCAGAAAATTTATATAAAAAAGAAATTAAAATTAAAAAAAAATACCTTAAATCTAATTTAATTAAAAAAAATTACTTATTATTATTAATTTTCATAATTATTAATTTTCATAAGAACATTACAGTTGTTCTTCGTGTTCTTCCCAATCAAACCCAGCAAGGAAGAACTCAACCCAAATTACAAGAACACAAACCCAACAACCAATAACTCAAACCCATATCACAACAACACAAACGAAAAAGAAGAAGAAGAAAGAAACAGAGATCAAACACAAACACACCCAGATCACAACAATACAAACGAAAAAAAAGAGAGAAAGAAACAGAGATCAAACACAAACACAGACCCAGATCACAACAACACAAAAGAAAAAAAGAAAAAGAAAAAAGAGATCAAACACAAACACAGACCCAAATCCAAATTTTTCCCATTGTTTTCACGGCATTAAAACCCCATGGCCTCCATGATCAAAACCTTGAAGATCAGCCTCTTGATATGCTCGCCGTTGGTCAATATTAGGTGTAAGGTTTTGAGCGGAGATAAGATTTTGAGATTAGAGAGTTTGGGTTCAGATCGGCGCACGGTGCGTGGTGGAGAAGAATCCATCTCCAAATCGTTAACAAACCCAAACCACCGAAGCGGCGGCGCTCTTCTTCACCGGAAAAGGCAACAACCTCAACTCCTGAGCTAGATCGGCACGGTCACGAACCAACTTGATTCGTCTTGGGTTGCTGGGGTTTGATCGTGGGATGGGTTTTGTGGGTCTTCTTAAAGGGTTAGGGTCTATCAAAAAAAAAAAAAAAAAAAAATTTAAAGGGTTCAGTGTTTGGCTCTTGAGACTGAGAGAGGTGTTCAGTGTGTGTGAGAGAGTGAGAGATGAGAACAGAGCTTGAGCTTCAATCTTTATGGCTTAAAAAAAGTAAATTTTTTTTGTTTGTTTTTCATTTTTTTTAATTAAAATTAAAATTGAAAAATATGGCTTTTATTTTTAATAAAATTAAAATTAAAATTGAGAAAATTGACGTGGCGCTGACGTGGTATTTAAAAATGCCAAATAATTATTTTTAACAATATTTTAAAGGCCACGTCAGCGACACGTCAGCAAGAAGGGCACTCCGTCTGCCACGTAGGAGGGTTCCGTCTGTTGGTTCACGGCAGGGACCATTTTAAAAACGATTTTCAAATTTTAGGGATGAAATTTGCAAAGAAATCAAATTTGGGACCAAAATGAGAATTGACCCAAAATGTAGGGACGAAAAGTGCATTTTCGCCTATATTAATTATAATAAAATTTTTAAAAACCATTTATTTATAAAGATATATGTTAACTAGCACTTTCTAGTGTTTCTAACAGAAATGTTCAAGGTTCAAAATGTGTATCTCTCATTGTTATAACAAATTAAATAAAAAAATTAAATTATCCTTTATTTGTTGAAATATCTAATTCTTTTATAACATTTTTACAACAAATTCTAAGTGACAGGTTGTTACTGGTTGTTATTGTTGGGGCAAAAAAGTAATCTTAGTGTTAGTTTCAAATTTAAACCAATAACAACTAACCACCTGTGATTTGTTGTAAAAATATTGTAGACGTAGCATCTCTTAATATATGAGAAATAATATGTCTACAACATTAAACATTAAAATGTGGAGCAGCCAAGTAGTCGATTCTTAAATGAAAGTTTTGGGCAAGCAATTACAAAGCAAGACACAAAATTCAGGGCAGTTGTAATTCAACAAATTTAATGCTGAATTTACAGTATAAGGTGGCTTTTGGGCAGTTTAATTAACCTTTATTTCGGCATTAATTTTTTTCATTTTCCAGATTAGTGAAGGCTTTTTGGTAACTAGCACTTCGACAAATGCATCCACAAAACGCAATAATTGCTTTGAAAACACGCGTTTTCAAATTCGTTACGGCTGTCCTTCATTTTCCAACCACGTGATTTCAAAAGTTGTTGTTAATGGGCACAGTGCCCGTTTACTACGATTTTCTTCTTTTTTTTGATAATTTTTTTTGTCTTTTTTTGCAGCAATTTTATCCATAAACGCGTCATTTCAAAATAAAAATAACATCAATAGAAGGAGAAAATAGGCAGTGTCCTTTTAGATGGCCCTCCGGCTACAATAGATGGTTTAGTGAACGAATGGCAAAGCAGATAGGTCATAAAGTGTACTGAATAGGCAGCTTTTGAGGTTGTGAGTATAGCCCACAATTGATAGAAAAAGGATCATGTACAGGCTAACAGAGAAAGTAACTTGTTGCCAGTAATGAATGAGCCAACGTATGATTGGTGCGGCTTTTCTTAAGAGAGCCATGTCACAGTATAGTACATACCACTTTCAACAACAGCCACCATTTGAACCTGCTAAATAGTGCACTAATGCTTAAGCTTACAAATTTGGGAAGACTTGCAAAGGGCAACGTTACGAGCCAAAAACAAAAAACGAAAGCAACAAAATGGTACAAAATTGCTTTAAATTTATCGAGACAATGAGACAGATTCTAAATTTGTCAACTGTTGAATTAGCTTCCATTAATTTTGGATCCATTGGCCAGATTGAAATCCTCCGAATAATTATTTGCATTTGGCCATTCAAAAAAATGTGCACTGTTGTTTCTCACAATAGTTACAAAAAAGGCAATTACTTTCATCAATTCTAAACTTGAAAGTAAATGCTCAATTGCCAAAGTTGGGTTTTTGCTAAGAAATTAGTGTTTACTAGTATGTAACTCATGCAAACGCATGGATACATTTAAAATTAAACATAATTTTTATTATAAAAATATAAATTATTAGTTAAATTATTAGAAAAAAATTAGCATGTAACACATGCATACATATAGATACATTTAAAATTAAACACAATTTTTATTATAAAAATATAAATAATTAGTCAAATTATTAAAAAAAAATAGCATGTAACACATGCATACGTATAGATACATTTAAAATTTAACACAATTTTTATTATAAAAATATAAATAATTAGTCAAATTAAAAAAAAAAAACGTAATTAGCCACATATTAAAATTCTCACCTAAATTTAATACTACTTATGATCATTTTTTATTTATTTTAATAAGATAGAACGTATTGTGATATTTGTTGTGTGGTGATTTTTATTGAGTATATGTGATTAGTTTTTTTTTTTTAATATTATAGTTCATTAATATTAGATTCTTAGTATTTTGCATTTATTAACTCAATTGACATAAAAATTAAAAAACTTAAGTAGACACATGGCTCAAATTTAAGTAGATAATTATGGTGTGATCCCCACATAAATTTAAACACATGACACAAAATCAGATTCTCATTTCAAATTCTAATGAAACATTCTCTAGGCTTTGCCTATATACATACAGATTAGCGAACTAAAATCAACAAAATAATGTAACACATATACAAGGAGGCTCAAGCGCCAAGCGTGTACCATGAAAGTTGAGAAACCCATATGATGTGGAGCTGCTTGCAATTCCATGCAAACATTCATCACGCAAAAAAGTAAAAAGTGATAAAGCATAAAAGTAAAAAAAAAAAAAAAAAAAAAAAAAAGTTGAACAACTTTGGATAGCATTTAGGGACACAGGGCCAACCAAGAAGACTTATTTATGACTATTAAGTTACGAATTGAATATTGACTCTTACAACTTGCACACAGCATTTAGGATCACAGAACCGACCAAAGAAGGCTAGGCTAGCTGTCGGGTGCTGAGGTGGATGGAATATTCTATAAAGATGCAAAAGCACACTTAAAAATTAATATTATATGACACTTGGGACTTACGGTATGTTTACGTTGGCTTCCAGAAGAACTACATATTTTGGTTAAATGCATACTACAATCCATACTTTGGGATTTTGCCATTTACATCTCAAATGAGGATTGTCATTGCAAAATGACCCTTTGCCATTCTAGAAAACAAGTGTTGGAAAAATTATAAAATTTCCTCATTAAGATCAACACGAGAGGAAGGGGGCATAACTCAAACTCGAGTCAAGATCGACAACAAGATTCAATATTTTGAACTTATCTTTAATCAACTATTATTATTACAAGGAGGAAGCAAAAAAAAGCTTTTTTCCCCCTCCCTTTAATGTTTAAAGAGTTGTTAGAATAATTATGTATTTATTATAATTTTTTTAGTGCCCTTTAAGTAATGGGTCTATATAACTAATCATTAATAGGATTGTGTGACTCAATTCAAGTGAATATAAAAACCTTTAGACTCTCTTATGAAAAAATTATATAATTAAGAAAAAAAAATATTTATTGATATTTTTTTTTAATAGGAGGGATTGGTACCCAAATTGTGGATGTTCCATCCCATCATTGTTAACTTGTTTTTAGGCCACCTTGTTGGGATTTTTTTTTTAAAATTTTTTAAATTTTTTAAGATCATTTGTGTGGGCCTTTTAGGCTTGTTTTGTCCTTTCTCCATCTGTGAAAGTGACTCTAAACAACTTGCCATCATGCTACACACCATCCTAGATTTCAATACCACTTGTTAGAAGAAAACACCTTGGGGGAGACTCCAATTGAGTACTTAACTATGTTGGAGTCTCTCCAAAGTGTTATCTCTCTAACACACCCTCATCCCTTATTAGTAAACCACCATCACAGTCACCACTCAATCAGAATTGCCATGACTTATCCTCAAAAACCCAAATATGGTCAAATACCTAACTAGTGACACCAACAGCCAAACCTTAACAACAATTTGATTTAATTTTAAGATACTAACCTCATAGTTGTGTTTGCAATTCTCTTAGGATTTTTTTCCCTATTTAGGCAATTACAAATATAAGGAAGGGCTAAAAGCCCCAAGGGAAAATTAAGGCTGGATCTTTAATCTTAATAACAGTTCATAAGGGAAATTTTTTTATTTTGTTTACACTTGTTTTCAAGAATTAGAGCTGTAAATCAACTTAGTTGTTTAACCACTCGAGTTTTGCTCAAAAAAGCTTATTATGCTTATTTATTTAGCAAACAAGTCAAGATCAAGTTCAAGTTCAAGTTTAGCCTTAATAATAAAACAAGCCAAGGTCAAACATAATAATATATTTGTTAACAAATTTATGATTATGCAACTCGATTTATGTAATATAATATTATATTTTTATATGTGTACAAGTTTAAAAATAGGATCTGGTTATTGAGTGGCTTTAGGGCTTTTGTTAATAGACAATTTCAGGAAAGTTTTAATATTACTTTCATAGAAAACTTAAAAAAATTGTCAAAAAAGTTAGTTACTCTTTTCTTTTCTAGTAAAATATTTTTAAAAAATATTTTCTAAACCAATGCTCTTAGAATATCCATTAACTTTTCCCTTAAAAATTTACTCTTATTAACTTGACATTGGATTGTGTAAGTTTGGAAATAAGATATCAAATTATTATTTGTAATTTATTGATAATTTATTATAATTTAACAATATAAGATTGATGAATCTAATTTTTATAACTTTATAGTCGAAAATCATTCTATCTAATTAACTCAAATAATATAATTTCACCTACAATTTAGTTATTAATTATTATAATAGATTCATGAAGATATAATAATAAAAAATTAGTCGAAGTTTTTTCTATATATAAAAAAAGAATAAGTTAATCAATTAACTTGTGAACAAGTTCAAGCTTGTTCTACAAGAAAAATGAACTAAGTTTGAATAAATATAGCATATAGCATGTTGATGAGTTCCAATTCAACTCATGTTTGAAATTAAATTAAATGAACAATTTTAAACTTTTAATATTTAGCTCTAACCTACTTGACTAGTTGACTTCTTTATCTAAAATTACATTTTACCTTTTTTTTTTCCTTTCTTAATCAACACCTTCATTTCCCAACTCACTGATCAAGGAATTTGCCCTTTAAATGTAATCCTAAATTGGATGGTAGGGTGTTAATTATGTGACACTTTAATTATTATTTTTATTTTCTTATTTTGATAATTCGATGGTTGTATAGTAATGGGAAAGAGGAAATTCAAACCCTAGTTTTTATGTATGGATATTGGTCAAACCCTCATTCTTCTCATAAAGTTAACAAGTTGAATTTAAGGTGTCATATTATGCGAATTATAAATACCATAATCAATGGTAATATGCACTTAACCCTTTTGAAGTCTTGGTCTTGTTGGCAATGTGGGGTTGGGTGGAGCCCACCTAGACCTTTGCCCAAATTGGCTATAATACCTGAACCGTTAGATCCGTTGACCCCTTCTGCCCAAGTCTTTGCATTCTGGAATCTTTTCAATAACCTTTTTTTCTTTACTGTTGGATTAGGTGTGAATGATTCGAAGCATCTTTTCGAAAGATTTGGGTGAATATGAATTGGAGTAGAAAGAAAATGAGTGTGCTTTTCTCATATGGTGCCGTGATATATATCATTATATCCGTCAGCAAAGTGGTTGTGACCCAAACACACATATGAATAGATGATAAGGTTTTATGTGGGAAATTGCTCGCTCAGGCAGCCATTATCTTTAGAGTAAGATACCCGGATCTTGTAGTTTGGTTCAATTATTCAATTCACACATAAAAGTAAGTCTTTAATATGTTGTTCTTAATAAAATGCATTGTTAATATGATTTTTTTTACTAGTCCAAATCCTAGCAACAAACTAGGACCAACATAGCACCACCTAGGAAAGGTCCACCAGGTTTCTTTTTGTTCTTCATGAACTTATTTTGGGAGACAATCAAACCTATTTTGGGAATGATTCCAAGGAAGTGATTGGAGTAGTGTGTTTTATTTAATTTCTTGTGGACCTAAAACTGCACCTATGAACCAAAATAAAGCCATTTTCAGATTCAGCACAAACAGTCTCAAAATCTTCTTGTACTTTTTCGGTTTTTCCCACTTCCAAATGCCATGGATTAATTCACAAGCCAAGAATGTTTAGGATCAAGTTAATTGAACCAAAAATGGGCCACTACTTTGAAAGGCTGCCCAAAACATAGTATTGTCAAAAAGTTTATGCCATTTTATCTTTTTCTATTTCTTATTATTTGCAAAATAATGGCCAATCAATTGAGGAAGGAAAATTCAAAGTAAAATATTAGAGACTATTATAATTTAAAAAGATATTTATTGACTGGAAAGTTTATCAACTAAAAGCCACATATACTAAAAAGACAAGAATTATCCAATATTTAAAGGAAGAAAGAGATGAAAAATCTCGGATTTACTTACCAAAAATATCTCAAATTAAAAGAAAATGCATCATTTAACATCAAGTGAATAAATTAGGACAAACACAAACTAAACGCAAACATAAAATATATTGCCACTAAATTATAAAAATTACAAGCAAAGATACAATTTCATCATCTCCCATATATCTATAAGACTGTGTAAACAACAAACAGAAGAGGGTTTCTTACTTTTTCCTTCTCTCCCTCCTCTCTATAACATAAGAACTCAGAATCAGACATTACAACTAAAGTTAGATGGATTATTCCCCAGCAGAAACTCGCAAAAAATATGAGTCCTGTAGGTACAAACCCAACAACCCGTCTATATTCTTACATCTTTAATAAACCACACCAACCGCTATATATAAGATTGAAGCTTTATCCTGAACCTAAAATAATAGAATTACATATCTTCTATATATGGGGCAGCCTTCTCCAAGTTATGATAAATGAAAAAGGCTGCCTAAGTATACACTATCTCCATTCAAATAACTGAAAAGAAGATAGTGCGTCACTTTGGTGTTTAGACAATTGATGATCATGTCTAGGAGATATCAGAATTCCCATCAGAATTGTAGGAGCTCCGAGGTGGGGTTGAAGAGGCAGAGTTTCCCTCACTTCCACCTTCTCCTCTGATCTTTCCCACTACTTCTCCCACCCTAGAGAACATTGAAGCAAAGGTGTTGGCCAAGCTCTCAAAAATCTGAGCTTTTACTTGACCTCTCTGAGGGGGTAAGCTAGTTGTTTTCTTCTTCTGGGTATTGGAGGAATCAGACTCCATAAGTCAAAAAGAAGATGAAGTTGTGTAAAGAAACAAAAAGAACCAAGTTTTGATTACAGAAGAGAAAGAAGAAGTTGAGAAAGAGGAGGGAGGAGATGTTATTGTACAAAAGGATAAGAAAGAAGATGCAGGCAGTAAAGTTTCTTAAGAAAGGTGCAGAGAAAGGGTATGAGGGTGTGAGCTGAGAACTTTCAATTCTGCAATGAAGCAGAGTTCAGGAGGCTTGAGAAGCTCTCCTTGCGAAAGCAGTATTGAGCGGTTTCGGTATGAGTGAGGGCTGCGCTATTTATAGGACCTCAACTTTGATGGTGGCACCCCACTTAGTGAATTTACAAGTATTTATCTATTAACTCCTGCTTTCCGATTAGCAATCAAGGGCTATTTTTGGCTTTCTCGATGGGGTTATCCCATTTATCAAACTTTTAGGTGTGCTTGATTGGTAATTTGCTATAATATTGTCGTGACTATTTTTTTTTCTTTTTTAAAGCAAATGTTGTGATTAAAATTTAATTCTAAGACGCATGCACCTTAATTTGACTGCACTTTTTTTATATAATTATTTTATATGACTTATTATGATTAATTGTTTATTATTTTTACGTGAATTTTTTTTTTCTTCATTACTCATAATATATCATATTAGAATTGTAACAAAGTCTGGCACAAAAACGTGTAATCCTATAATTTTTCTAAAGTTATGGGATAAGAACCATCTGACTGTACTTCTATCTCTTTCTTTCTTTTTCTGGTTAAGAATGAAAATAATATTAAGGAGAACAAACAAATGGACTAATTACACGTAGTACTCGCATTCCACACCACTTACTTACCCCTTCACTTTTTTGTCCAATTAACACTGAAGTGTCTCCTTCTCCGGGACCACCATTCTTGTCTCCTAACTTTGATTTCATTTTTCTTTTCAGTTTATTTGAAAAAAAAGAAAAACGTCTTGGATGAGTATATTCAAAATCAAAGACACAGGTAGCAATGTGACACACTCAATACGTATATAAAAGTGGGATTTTGGTATTGCAATAATCCTTCGTCGGTGGTGCATGGCCCCTTATTAAGGCCACCTAATGGTTCTTACTTCGCGCTTTCCACCGCCCCATTCATCCGGTCCTTGTGCACGACTTATACAGGTGATTCAGTCGTTGCACTGGTGCTCATTGAGTGACTAGTCACATATATGTACGTAGCCATGTAGGAAACAAATTAACTTTGTAAATGGTGTTCGGTTTTGTGGATGCAAGAGTAAGACTCCTTGGTTCATCCCCTGTTTTAATCACTGAAGAGGAAAAATTATGCATTACAAAGCTATCTGGACAGAGGTGGCACGGACAGACGTGGCATGTACGGACCGAACGACCATGTAGCATCCAGCCCATTATTATGTGGTCTCTAAGGAACCTTAAATGGAAAATACTTGCGACACACGATTAGCCCTGATTTGTAGAATCCCAACATGAGTAGAATTCTAGAAGATACATACATTAATATGAATCTTCCCACAAGGAAATATCTTGTCCATCACGTTTAGGATTCTGCGAGAAGAGTCCTATAAGGAAAAGACTTCCGCACCAAGGAAGAGAGCTCAACCCTCTACTACTATAAAAGCCCTAATACCCTCATAGACCAAGATACGCATAATCTACCCCTGCTCTAGCACTCTGGAGTTGAGAATAGTTCTAACTTAACCTTCGGAGGGTATTTGGCTGGCACCACACCGGTGCTCTCTGTTAGGTTTCTCTCTTTGTATTGTGCAGGTTTTACATCTGAGTATGTAGGTATCGTGTGGCTCACTGGTGAATTTCTCGGCATCATCAGTTGGCGCCGTCTGTGGGAAACAACAGTTGAGATTCGTAAGCCATATTGTCATTTCCCGGACAAAAGGGTTGCATGGTACTCACTCGCTCAATGGCAACCACTAACGACGTTCAAGGAGAGGAACCACCCACGACTGCCCTCGAGAGACAAGTTCAAACTCTCACTGCTGCCGTGGAATGCCTCACCAAACAGAACCACGACTTGGAAGAACAGCTGCACCAGAAGAATGCAGCACTGAATGACCAACAAGAAGATCAAGAAGGGACCAGCGCTGAAAGAAAAAACCAGGATAGACTTGAGGGCAGCCACGCCCCAAGCAGACCGGAGAGGCAGAATTTAAGCATGCCATCCCTCACGGATGCAACTCCGCCACATATTGTCGCAGAGATGCAGGCGATGAAGGAGCAAATAGAGGTTATGATGAATGCGCTCAAGGGGCGAGTTTCTATTGATCTTGACGATTTGGTCAACCGCACCGACTCGCCTTTCACTACAGCCGTGAACTCCTTCCCCCTACCCCATAAATTTCGCATGCCGCACATAGACAGTTACGACGGAGTAAAGGATCCTCTGGACCATCTAGAAACCTTTAAGACCCTAATGCACCTTCAAGGGGTAGCAGACGAGATCATGTGTAGGGCCTTCCCTACAACGCTCAAGGGCCCCGCACGGATATGGTTCAGCCGACTGACGCCGAACTCCATCAACACTTTCAAGGAGCTAAGCGCTCAGTTCACCATGCACTTCATTAGAGGGCACAGGTATAAGAAGTCCACAATGTGTTTGATGAGTATCAGGCAACGAGAGGACGAGACGCTGAGATCCTACATAACGCGCTTCAATAAGGAAGCGCTCTCGATCAATGAAGCTGATAACAAAATACTGGTAGCAGCTTTCACGAACGGGCTGCGGAAGGGTAAGTTCTTGGTCTCTTTATACAAGAACGACCCAAAGACCATGTCAGAAGTACTCTACAGGGCAACCAAATACATGAATGCCGAAGACGCATTGCTGGCTCGGGAGGAAAAGCCTAGAAAAAAGGAGCGATAGGAAGATGCCCGACAGGACCGAGATCGAAAGGATGACAAATACTCCAAGCCCCCTGCAGGGAAATTCACGAATTTCACCCCGTTGACTGCCCCAATAGACCAGGTACTAATGCAGATCAAGGACGAAGGATCCCTGACCTTTCCTGAAAAGTTAAAGCGAGATCCCAATATGCGATCTAGGGACAAGTATTGCCGTTTCCACCGTGATCACGGACATGATACGGCTGACTGCTATGACTTAAAATAGCAAATCGAAGCCCTTATTAGATAGGGAAAACTGCAGAAGTTCGTCAGTAAGGAAAGGACGGATCAGCAACATCAAGAGCAGCCACCTTGACAAGAAAATGAGCGCCCCAGACCACCTATAGGGGATATAAGAATGATTGTAGGGGGCACGGCAACTATGGGGTCGTCCAAGAAGGCCAGAAAGGCATACCTCAGGATGGTTCATAACGTCCAGTTAACGGGCTCCGTACCAAAGATAGCATGGATAGAGAGCTCGATCGAAGGATTCTCAGAAGAAGATGTCCGACGTCTTCACCACCCTCATGATGACGCACTTGTCGTCACCTTACGAGTGGGGGACTTCAACATACACCGGGTGCTGATCGACAATGGTAGCTCAGCAGACATCCTATACTACCCGGCGTTCCAGCAAATGAGGATTGATAGAAAACGGTTAATACCGACAAATGCTCCGCTACTTGGTTTTGGAGGTACGAGGGTATTCCCATTGGGCGCGATCACGCTTTCGATAACATTAGGTGATTATCCTCAGCATATCACTAAGGATGTGACTTTCTTTGTGGTCGACTGCTCATCCGCTTATAATGCTATCATCGGACGACCCACCCTTAATTCATGGAAGGCGGTAACGTCAACATACCACCTAATGATCAAATTTCCTACGGAGTACGGGGTTGGAGAGCTACGAGGAAATCAGGTGGCCGCACGCGAGTGCTACATTGCCATGATGGAGATGGAAGATCACTAGCAGACCATATGCATAGAAGAGCAACGGACCATGGCCAAGGAAGGGAACCTACCACCTCGAAACGTTGGACGGGCAAAATATGCAGCACCCATGGAACATGGAGCACCTACGGAAATACTACCAATAGAGATAATATGAAGAACAACGGCGCTCCCTAATTTCCCAGTTTATTTAGTTTTTTAGTTTCACTTAGTCAATCTTTTGCTACAATATGTTTTTAAGCCCAAGGGGGCAAGTACTTTTCTAAAAATGCATGATTTTTTAATTAATAATAGGAATATTCAGACACAACTATATTTTCCTACCTGCATTCCTACAAAGTCCACAATATGGACGGGTTACCTTAAGAGGGTAAACACTCCCACAAAGTGGACGGATATAAATTACAGTCCACAAAGTGGACAAATCATCCCAAGAGGATGAAAATTACAAGTCCATGACCCCAAGTGGACGACCAACAAGGTGACAAGGTAACACTTAGTCACCTCAACAAGTCCACGACCCCAAGTGGACGACTAACAAGGTGACAAGGTAACACTTAGTTACCTCAACAAGTCCACGACCCCAAGTGGACGACCAACAAGATGACAAGGTAACACTTTGTCACCTCAACAAGTCCACAACCCCAAGTGGACGACCAACAAGGTGACGAGGTAATACTCAGTCAACTCAACAAGTCCACGACCCCAAGTGGACAACCAACAAGATGACAAGGTAACACTTTGTCTCCTCAACAAGTCCACAACCCCAAGTGGACGACCAACAAGGTGACGAGGTAACACTTAGTCACCTCAACAGGTCCCCAACCTCAAGTGGTCGACTAACAAGGTGACGAGGTAACACTTAGTCGCCTCAACAAGTTCACGACTCCAAGTGGACGACCAAAAAGGTGACGAGGTAAAACTTAGTCACCTCAACAAGTCCGCGACCAAAAAATTACAACCCAAAAAGTGGACAGACAAAAAAATAAATAAATAAAATAAAGAAAGAAAGTGGACAGATTCATGTCCATGACCCAAAAAAAAAAAAGTGGACGGATGCATATCCATAACCAAAAAAAAAAAAAAAAAAAAAGTGGATGGATTCATGTCCATGACCCAAAAAAAAAAAAAAAAGAAAAGGGAAAGAAAGTGGACGGATGCATGTCCATAAATAAAAATAAAAAAATAAAAAAATAAAAAAAGGGAGAAGGACGGATGCAGGTCCATGAACAAAGGAGGACGAACACACACAAAAAAAAAATTTGATGACGAAGTAACACTCAGTCACATCGACAAGTCCATGACTCAGAGTAGACAGATAAAATACCTTAAGAATGGGACGCTAATAAAGGACTACAACGCGTCCCGAAGGTTGAAAGTTCCATCACGCGGCCCGGGGGCCAATGTATCAATGGCCTACCATGCAGAAGGATGCTCAATCCTACGTATAAGTATAAGACAAATGTTAATGCTACAACAAGACCTCAAGGCTAAAACACTACAAAAGGAAGCCGACGGACACCTAATCCTTATCCCAATGGATGGATCGACAACCAAGGATATCGATAAGTGCCTTGGTGAAAATTCAAGTCTTCCTACATACGGGTGGAAGGACGAACCAAGTCACTTACAAGTGCCTTGGTACAAAATTTAAGTCCTACTACCTACGGGTGGAAGAATGGACCAAGTCACTTACAAGTGCCTTGGTACAAAATATAAGTCTTCCTACCTACGGGTGGAAGGACGAACCAAGTCACTCACAAGTGCCTTGGTACAAAATTCAAGTCTTCCTACCTACGGGTAGTAGGACGGACCAAGTCACTCACAAGTGCCTTGGTACAAAATATAAGTCTTCCTACCTACGCGTGGAAGGACGGACCAAGTCACTCACAAGTGCCTTAGTACAAAATTCAAGTCCTACTACCTACGGGTGGAAGGACGGACCAAGTCACTCACAAGTGTCTTGGTACAAAATATAAGTCTTCCTACCTATAGGTGGAAGGACGGACCAAGTCACTCACAAGTGCCTTAGTACAAAATTTAAGTCCTACTACCTACGGGTGGAAGGACGGACCAAGTCACTCACAAGTTCCTTGGTACAAAATATAAGTCTTCCTACCTACGAGTAGAAGGACGGACCAAGTCACTCACAAGTGTCTTGGTACAAAATTCAAGTCTTCCTACCTACGGGTGGAAGGACGGACCAAGTCACTCACAAGTACCTTGGTACAAAATATAAGTCTTCCTACCTATGGGTGGAAGGACTGACCAAGTCACTCACAAGGGCCTTGGTACAAAATTCAAGTCTTCCTACCTACGAGTGGAAGGACGGACCAAGTCACTCACAAGTGCCTTGGTACAAAATTCAAGTCTTCCTACCTACGGGTGGAAGGACGGACCAAGTCACTCACAAGTGCCTTGGTACAAAATTTAAGTCCTACTACCTACGGGTGGAAGGATGGACCAAGTCACTCACGAGTGTCTTGGTACAACATTTAAGTTCTACTACCTACGCGTGGAAGGACGGACCAAGTCACTCACAAGTGCCTTGGTACAAAATATAAGTCTTCCTACCTACGGGTGGAAGGACGGACCAAGTCACTCACAAGTGCATTGGTACAAAATTCAAGTCTTCCTACCTACGGGTGGAAGGATGGACCAAGTCACTCACAAGTGCCTTGGTACAAAATTTAAATCCTTCTACCTACGGGTGGAAGGACAGACCAAGTCACTCACAAGTGCCTTGGTACAAAATTCAAGTCTTCCTACCTACGAGTGGAAGGACGGACCAAGTCACTTACAAGTGCCTTGGTACAAAATTCAAGTCTTCCTACCTACGGGTGGAAGGACGGACCAAGTCACTCACAAGTGCCTTGGTACAAAATTTAAGTCCTACTACCTACGGGTGGAAGGATGGACCAAGTCACTCACGAGTGTCTTGGTACAACATTTAAGTCCTACTACCTACGCGTGGAAGGACGGACCAAGTCACTCACAAGTGCCTTGGTACAAAATATAAGTCTTCCTACCTACGGGTGGAAGGACGGACCAAGTCACTCACAAGTGCCTTGGTACAAAATTCAAGTCTTCCTACCTACGGGTGGAAGGATGGACCAAGTCACTCACAAGTGCCTTGGTACAAAATTTAAATCCTTCTACCTACGGGTAGAAGGACAGACCAAGTCACTCACAAGTGCCTTGGTACAAAATTTAAGTCTTGCTACCTACGGGTGGAAGGACGGACCAAGTCACTCACAAGTGCCTTGGTAAAAAATTTAAGTCCTTTTACCTACGGGTGGAAGGACGGACCAAGTCACTCACAAGTGCCTTGGTACAAAATTCAAGTTTTACTACCTACGGGTGGAAGGACGGACCAAGTCACTCACGAGTGTCTTGGTACAACATTTAATTCCTACTACCTACGGGTGGAAGGACGAACCAAGTCACTCACGAGTGCCTTGGTACAAAATTCAAATCTTTCTACCTATGGGTGGAAGGACGGACCAAGTCACTCACGAGTGTCTTGGTACAACATTTAAGTCTTCCTACCTACGGGTGGAAGGACGGACCAAGTTACTCACAAGTGCCTTGGTACAAAATTCAAGTCTTCTTACCTACGGGTGGAAGGACGGACCAAGTCACTCACAAGTGCCTTGGTACAAAATTCAAGTCTTCCTACCTACGGGTGGAAGGACGGACCAAGTCACTCACAAGTGCCTTGGTACAAAATTTAAGTCCTACTACCTACGGGTGGAAGGACAGACCAAGTCACTCACGAGTGTCTTGGTACAACATTTAAGTCCTACTACCTACGGGTGGAAGGACGGACCAAGTCACTCACAAGTGCCCTGGTACAAAATTCAAATCTTTCTACCTACGGGTGGAAGGACGGACCAAGTCACTCACGAGTGTCTTGGTACAACATTTAAGTCTCACTACCTACGGGTGGAAGGATGGACCAAGTCACTCACAAGTGTCTTGGTACAAAATTCAAGTCCTACTACCTACGGGTGGAAGGACGGACCAAGTCACTCACATGTGCCTTGGTATAAATTTTAAGTCCTACTTTCTACAGGTGGAAGGACGAACCAAGTCACCTGCGAATGCCTTGGTGAAAATTCTAAGTCTTCTTACCTACGGGAGGACAGACGAACCATGTCACCAAAAAGTGCCTTGGTCAAAATTTTGGTCTCCTGCTCTATAAATAATTTCGGGCCAGCCTGTTAAGGACTGACAAGTCTCTCAGGATCCAAAGCGAACCCTCACCCCACGGGTCCTTTCACTCCGAGATCATGGACCCATAGGGTGAAAGGGGCAACTGAAGAGGAAAAATTATGCATGACAAAGCTATCTGGACAGAGGTGGTACGGACAGACGTGGTATGTACGGACCGAACGACCACGTAGCATCCAGCCCATTATTATGTGGTCTCCAAGGAACCTTAAATGGAAAATACTTGCGACACACGATTAGCCCTGGTTTGTAAAGTCCCAACATAAGTAGAATTCTAGAAGATACATACATTAATATGAATCTTCCCACAAGGAAATATCTTGTCCATCACGTTTAGGATTCTGCGAGAAAAGTCCTATAAGGAAAAGACTTCCGCACCAAGGAAGAGAGCTCAACCCTCTACTACTATAAAAGCTCCAATACCCTCATAGACCAAGGTACGCATAATTTACCCCTGCTCTAGCACTCTGGAGTTGAGAATAGTTCTAACTTAACCTTCGGAGGGTATTTGGCCGGCACCACACCGATACTCTCTGTTAGGTTTCTCTCTTTGTATTGTGCAGGTTTTACATCTGAGTACGTAGGTATCATGTGGCTCACTGGTGAATTTCTCGGCATCATCAATCACATAGACATTTTAAGTTTGGAAGAGACATTTTTCAACATTTAGGGTTTGTTTGGATTGAAGGGAGAGAGAAAGAGTGAGTAAAGCAGAGTTGGCTAAAAATATGGTAATTCTGAGTAAATTCTACTCTACTCTTCTTTCCCCCTCAATTCAAACAGACCATTAAAAATGTGTGAAACACACTCTTTGCTTCTAATTTCTCTTTTTGTCATCAAAAGAGTAACCAATTGCATGCAATTGTCAAATTTAAAAATAAAAAAAATTAGAATAACTTATTTCAAGTATGCTTTTCTCTATGCATGCTTGCAATACTATTCACATTTAACCACATAAATACACGATAAATGTAGGTATGTGAGAGCCTAGAGTACTGCTGGGAACAACCCAAAAATTGTCCATTCTAGTCAACTATAACTCTATAAGCATAGAATTCATAGTGGTTGATAGCTGTAAATGTAATAGACTCATAGTCCAATTCCAACGTTGAAGGTCCAATGGCAAGGCAAAATGTTTTAAAAGAACTAATTAAGAGAAGCAAAGATGTTAAATGGTCAAGTCAAACCATCATTCTTTCGAATTGCATAAGAAAGGCTAGGCCGCCCGCTTTTGCCTTGTCAATTTTATTATCTTCAAGTTCAACGAACAGAGTATAGAAATTCTAGCAATTACAACGTCAACATTGCAGTTTAACGGATAGAATTAAGGATTATGCTAAATTGGTTAACAATTCATTTTAGAAAAAATTTTAATCCACTTTTATGGAAAAAAAAAAAAAAGCTGTCAAAACATTAATTTTTTTTTTTCATAAAGGTTTTTTTTTTTTTTGAATTTGAATACAAGATAGAATTTATACTATAACCAGTGGCGGAGCCAGGAATTTAGGCCAGGGGGGCAAGATTAAAAGACAAGATTGGAAGTAAAAAATTAATCTAAAAAAATTAATCAATATTAATAACAAAATAAGTAAACAACTATATGATAATGTAATTGTCATACAGAATCTAACATAAAATGTAAACATTAATTTATTTTTTCACACCTAGCTTATTTTACTCAATTGCCCTCGACGATTTTTCATATTTTGAAACTGCTGCATGATTTCTTCACACTCAATAGTCTTGAATATATCTTTCTTAATATATGTGACTAGGCAATCATTCATCCACTGATCTCCTATTCGATTACGTAATCGATTTTTAATTATGTTCATTACTGAAAAAGCTCTTTCAACAATAGCTGTTGCAACTGGTAAGATCAATGCCAAAGTCACTAATGAGTAAACTAATGGATATGAAACATTCTTTTTCATTTCTACCATCTTTTCAGCAAGCTGTCCAATTCCTTTAAGTGTTGAAAACTCTTCAGTGGATTGCATGTCATGGATGTATGTCTCAAGTTGGTTATCCAAGAAAGAAACTTGAACTGTTGAAAAATCACTTGGATAAAATTGAGCAAGCCGAATCAATTTCTCCTTGTTGAATGCTGAAAATAAGTTATCTGGGTTCAAACACGCAACACAAATTAATAATTCAGAATTTTCAAAATGACTATTAAGTTCCTAAGTTGCATATCTATAACAGTATAAAAAAGCTCCACTTGATAATGATGTGAATTTTTCATGTTTTGAGCTTTTCGTCGTGGCCGAGGTTGATATAAATCATCCATATCAGGAACATCAATATTATTTTTTGCACAAAATGCAAAAACCTCCTCTAGCAAAGTGTTCCACCCATCATCTCTCATGACCTGTAAACGTTGCTTTGAAATGTCAACCAACTTCATAGCATTCACAATATCTTGATCTTTTCGTTGTAGTGCCTGTGACAACTCTTTACTTATGCCAAGCACACCTTTCATCAAATGTAAATCAAACATGAATTCAAATGTTTGGAGTAAACCAATTAAGATATTTGCTTCTGCTCTCTGATCAGAATCTAAACCATCTTCTATAATAGTTTCAATCACATCAATTACAGAAGAAAACATGTGAATAAGATTAACAAGTGCACCATAATGAGAACTCCAACGTGTATCTCCAGGTCTTTTTAGACTCATTTCTTGATTCAAGCCACGACCAGTTGAAATTTCATTATTTTTTAATGCTTCTATAGCTTCAGCATTACGTTTTTCGCGAAGAATATCACGACGTTTGCATGATGCTCCAACAATATTGAATACCTTTGCAACCAAGTTAAAAAAGGTTGCAATCTGGATGTGATTTTTTGCTACTGCAACTAATGTTAGTTGAAGTTGATGTGCAAAGCAATGGACATAATAGGCAGAAGGATTATCTTTCAAAATAAGAGTTTTTAGTCCATTTAACTCACCTCGCATGTTGCTTGCCCCGTCGTAGCCTTGTCCCCACAATCTACTAATGCTTAAGCTATGTTTATTAAATACTTCCTCAATTGCACTCTTTAGTGTCATTGCTGATGTATTATTAACATGTGTAATGCCTAAAAAGCGCTCATTCACATGTCCCAATTTGTCCACATAGCGCAAAGCAATTGCCAATTGTTCTTTAGTAGATATATCACGTGATTCATCAACTATAATAGCAAATAATGAATCTCCAATATCTTTAATAATAGCATTTATTGTCTCAATGGCTGTAGCATTTGCTATTTCTTTTTGGATATCAGGAGAGGTCATTTGATGATTTTCAGGAGCATTTTCAAGGACTGCCTTATCAATTTCTTCATTGTGATTTGCAAGAAACTGTAATAATTCAAGAAAATTTCCTTGATTATTGGAGTCTTTAGATTCATCATGGCCACGAAATGCTAATCCTTGCCGTTGTAGAAAACAAATACAATCCACTGATGCATTCAAACGAGTCCGATATTCCCTTTTCTCAACATCTGATTGCTTGTTTATAACTGTTTGAATACTTTGTCTCTGGTTTAACAAAGCTTCACATTTTCTTTGAGCTATATTATGTGCACTATTGTGATCCCCAACGTGATTCTGTAATTTCTCCTTTTTTTTCCAATTTCTGAATCCATCAGTAACAAATGAGTCTCCCCCTCCTTGATCACCAGTATCAGGTCGAAATAGATAACAGTATAGACAATATGCAACATCTTTCGCAATGCTATATTCCAACCAACTAGGATATTCTTTGAACCACACTGGATTAAATCGACGCTCTGTTTTGCCAAATTGACTTTGTGGAAAATCATGGTTAACTGGTTGACAAGCTTTATTTTGTAGATAATGCCTTCTAATTTGATCTCTTTCATTAGGATGATAGTTAGAAATTTTTATTCTTAAACCAGGATCCGTGGGAAGATTTGCAACATCCACTTCGATACGAGTTCGTTTAGGACTTGATCCGGACTCATTATTATGATTAGAATTCTCCATAATCTCAATTAACTACAAATATATTTGTCATATCATTAAAATAAAGAAATAAATTACAATTTATGATTAAGAATAATCAAATTAAAAGATCATTATAAATACAAATAGTTTAAACATATAATTTGAATTATAAATTTATGGTTAAAAATAGTCAAATCAAGAGATCCATCTAAATATAAACAATTTAAACATATAATTTGATTCTTTAAAAAATTAAATAAACAAATAAATCAAAGCAAAAGTATTAAGAGTATGCATACCTATGAATATTTGAATGTGTGACTTAAAAATTCAACTTGAATGTTTTTAAAAACTGCACAGAAACTCTGAGATCCAAAGAAAGGGACTGGTTTGAAAAGAAATTTTTTTCTTTTTGATGGGAGGCCGTACTTTGTTTGCATTATATATATATATATATATATATATATATTTTGAGTTCTATGCTAACTGATTTCTATTCCGTGTAGGTGTAGGCTTGTAGCAAAGTTGTTGTTTTTTTTTTTTTTAATTATTACCAAGTGGGACCCACGGTTTTATTCAATAACGTGAATTCATTGAATAGTAGACTTCTACAGGCGGCTTGGTATATATCATAAAAAAAATCTACAGGAGGCTTTGTCTAGTCCATCAAGTTTACTAAGTGGGACCCTTGATTTTATATATAAAATTGTACTACTACTAGGAGTAGAAGTCTACTACTACTAGGAAAGCTGGAAAGGTAACGTGAATTCTCTTAATTGGGATTTTTTTTTTTTTTTTTTTTTTTTTTTTTTTTTTTGTCTCTAGTGTAGGGGATTTGAAAGTTCGCGGGGGGCACCTGCCCCCTCGCCCCCCTCCTTTCGCCCCTGATTATAACCTAATCTAAGTGTATATATGTGTGAAACTCACTCTTGGAGACTTAAACCCCAACCCTTACCCCCTACACCCTACAAGCACTTATACTTGTGAAGTGATCACCGCACCAAGGATGCGCGGTGGTCATAAAAACTTTCTTTAAATGGATTGTTAATCAATACCCTAAGAGCATCCGTTAACATTTCCTTAAAATTAATGCGTCTTTTGTGTTTATGACTTTATGTCTTTGTTCTTTTTAGGGCCATGCTAACGAGTAGCTTTAGGATAATAGTTAACAATTCATTTTAAGAAAGTTTTGTTATAACTTTTATGAGAAATGAAAAAAGTTGTCATAATATTAATTGTTTTTTTTTTTTTCTGTTCCCATAAAAAAAATTTTAAATGAATTGTTAACTAATATCCTAAGAGCATCCATTAGCATTTTCTTTCTTTTTATTCCAGTGGGTGCATTTGTTAGAAATTAAAAAACATAGAAATTGGGTATTTGTGTTTTAACCTATTGAATCCTGCAGCTTTAGTATTTTTGTTCTTTTATTTGTTCAATACCATCTTATAATTTTATGTCCTTTTATTTATTCAATACCATCTTATAATTTTATGCCTAAAAGAGGAAAAGCTAAATATGAAGGACCTAGCTACAAGTGATTCACTTTGCAAAAAATAGCGTGTTCTCGGTTTTTAAGTCAATACCTGGGCATTCGCTGCAATTTCAGCTATGTCAACCCACTTGTATTTATTTATTATTATTATTATTTATTTTTTTTATTTTTTTTGAGGAAGCTATGTCAACCCAAATTAATAATATTTGACTCTTAAAAGTCAAAATCACCATTTGTCAAATCTGGGAAATCCTTATTTTAAAGTTTCTTCTATCCAACATACCTAGGATGAGTTATAACAGGTAGGTAAGCTATGTGCAGCTAGTCAAATACTCAAATCCCACGCAGCTTCCACAGCATTGCTCTGTAAATGCTAGCCGCCTTGATGTTGTCGGGATTCTCAATACTAGCCTGTATTCACGTGGAGGGGGAAAACCATACACTTGCCAAAGTCTTTGAAGAACAATTTTGTAGGCTCTTTTGATCTAGCTTGCTGTCCTCCTGTTTTGATTTTGTTCTAAGGGAGCAAGTCAGGCTGGCCATCTTAGTTGTAATTTTTGTTGTTGATAAAAATCTTTCTCTATTCAATTTCTTTTTTTAAAAGTATGAAGAAAAAATGTGCTGAAAAATACAAAATTACAAACCCTCATCTTTCAATGTTATTAATCTGTTAAGGTCAAGTTTTTTATGTGTTGACAAATCCAAGTAAAAGTGCATTTTTATTGCTATAGTGTTGTTAGTTTATATTATCAGCGATTGGTTGAAAATCCACATTGAAGATACAAGAAAACTACTTAAGAGCCTGCTCAATAAAGTGGAAAAATTGATACCTCAATACCAAGCTTGACTCCATTTGATAGGTAAAAAAACATTTTTATTGTAATTGAGTTGTTAGTTTATGGTATCGAAGATTGGTTTGAAAATCCACATTGAAGACAAAAAAATTGTTCAAGAATCTGTTCAATAAAGTGGAAGAATTGTTGCCTTGATACCAAGCTTGACTCCACTTGATAAGTCGAGGTTCATTAAATCTTGATACCTATTTTGAATTCTTGATACAACTCGACTGATTGAGACACAAATTTTTTGAATTTTTCTATTGTGACTTATGATGATATGGTTGACTTGGAATTCGTGTACTTGGATCTATACTTTTTGCAGTTGTAACTTCGATATTTTATAGTGAATTATTTGAGTTGGTAATAACTTATGTAAGAGTTTTTCCCATTGTGAACGTATTGTTAGCTTTCAAATTTACTTTCTTTTGCACTTAGATTTGGCAATGTGGTTGTGCCCATCATAAATTGAATTAAATCACTGCATAATTTAACAAATTAATCAACATGGATAATTGTTGACTTTAATTCTGGTCAATTTCAACCCAACAAAGTTCTGAAGTTCATAAGTTAGATTTTGTGTAGTACATATTTTCGTTATTGTGACACTTTGTAATTTTTAAGTAGTCTTCTAAATAGGGGCCATAAAAACTTTGGGCCCCAAATTTAAAAAAAAAAAGAAAAAAAAAAAAGATTCCCAAGGCCACTTACTCAAGACATAGTAGGCCCATTACCAAGCTAAGCCCCTTACTGTTGAAAAAGTATCGATCTTGCAATTCATCCTTTCCCCATCGTCTTTTATTTTGGATAAGTTCATCCTTTCCCTTCTTCTAGCCAGAAGGATCCAAAAATGGGGTCAGTGGGTGGTAAGAGAATTTGAATTATGGTTGTACTCGTAAAGGAGATGATGTAATTCCTACTGAGTTAAGAAATTATTAGGTCTACCAGCAAGATTATTGAAGTAGTCCTCCCAACCAATGAGACGATATCACTTATGTAAATATGTGAGTGGACTTCCGAATTAGCACAATGAATAAAAAAATAAAAAAAATTTAAAAAGTTATCAAGTGATGTTACATTTGACATTTATTATTATTTTTATGTGATAGATATATTGTATAAAAAATTTCGTATCGTATGTATCAAAAGTGCTCAAGAATCGTACAATACATAAGTGTGTATTGTATAAATCATATCGTATCATAGAATCATACGTATCGCACGATACATAAACAAGTGGGTTTAAAATAATTTTTTTTGGGTTAAAATTTGAAATTTTATTTGAGTCTAACAAGTTATTAGACTTATTTTTAACCCAAAATTATCGGACTACTTAATTGAACTTAATAAAATAATATTTCCATGATTTTTTCCCCACTTTTCTTTCTTTCTTCTACATAATTTGGATTACACATTTACTTTCATATTTGCAATTTTCTTTTCTATATTGTGAATAAGGTATTAATTGAAAATATTATTATTATTATTATTATCATCATCATAAGTCTAAAAAGTTAGAATGCCAAAAATAATTATTAAAATAAAAGAATAAGAAGATATAATAAGTGTTGATGATGATAAAGAAAATGTTAGCGAATAAATAATTTTACAAGATGATGAATGTGGGGGGTGAAAAGTCCAGTCTAACGTATTGGGCCCAAGACCCTATTTGAAGATTACTGCTTGTCCGAAGAGATGGAAACACTCAAATAGAGGCCCATGTAAAAGGAGCATGTCTGGAGAGAAGCATGGTCATAATCCGAGAAGGCATTCAATTGTCCGAGGAGTCCAATATTCTCGGATCCGAAGAAGCTTGGTCCGACAGGTGTCTGGGAAGCTCAGATAATCCCCCTGATAAGTGTAATGATGGAAATGAACCTCAGACACGCATGAGGATAGCAGGAACAGTGAAATATCTAGGAGACAGACTTCAACCACCACATTAAATGCACTGCACCTACTTTCCTGGCCGCATTAATGTGGAGAAGACCCTTAAACAGTGCACTCTCAGCTACCGCCACTCACACAAGGCTAAAAAGGGTACATGATGGGAAATGCACTCAAGTGGGCGTCTAGATGATGAACAAATGGACGGTGAAGATGTAGGAAGGGGGTACTATATAAGACGGGGATGCCTCTGATAGAGGGGGATCGAAAAAAGAGAGTTAAAAAGGAGAAAACTCCATTACTGTAGCTCTAAGAATTGTAACCCAAGTTCATTCAATACAAATTCCTCTTCGAACGTCTATATTTGCACTGGTCCGAGCACGATTGAATGCTAATTTCTTCATAAGCACTGCAGCCCAATACTGTTTAATTCATTACTAGCCTAGCTCTTTCACCCACTTTCTACAAATTTATTGTCTTGGGTTCATTGGGCTCATAATCCATACCTTTTTGGGCTTGGGCTACGAAAATTGACCTTACAATTAGCGCCGTCTGTGGGAAGAGCTTGTGCAAGGGTGAAAACGACAGTTGATGATGGCAGGACAAGGTGAACAACAAGCAGAATCCAGGGCATCCCAACACGTGGACCCTTTTGTTAACTTAGAGAGGAGACAAAATCGTGAAGGCAGTGTACACACTGTGCGCATTAGCCAAAGCCAGTCACAGGGCAGAAGTCACATGTCCCATGCAGAGAAGAACCGGGATTTGCAACTGGAAGTAGAAAAACTAAAAAGGGAGTTGCGCCATGCAAAGAGGAAACGGGCTTCCTCGTATTTTGATGAGGACCTTGATGACGAGCGGGATGTCACTTATCAACATAAATCTAGGACACCAGCCAGCGAGTCCTACACCTATGAAGAGGAGTCTCATCGTAAGAGACAACGCAGAAGCCCATCACGTGAGGACATGGGAAACGATGCCATGAGCAAGGCTCTGAATCAGATTTCTAGGTCACCCTTTACGCGCAGGATTGAGGAGGCGAGACTTCCTCGGCGCTTTAACCAACCAACGTTCACCATCTACAATGGTAAAACAGATCCCGTGGAGCACGTGAGTCATTTTAACCAAAGGATGGCTGTCTACTCCAGAGATGAAGCTTTGATGTGTAAGGTTTTCCCTTCCAGTCTTGGGCCAGTTGCCATGAGGTGGTTTGACGGTCTGAAGGCAGACTCCATCAACTCCTTCAAAGAGCTCACTCAAGCATTCGGCTCCCGTTTTGTCACATGCCGAAGAGTAGCCAGACCTTTCTCTTCACTGCTGTCCTTGACCATGCAGGAAGGCGAGTCCTTGAAGGCATATCAGATAGATACTGGGAGATGTTTAATGATATGGAGGGCAACTCTGATGCAATGGCCCTCAGCACATTCAAGCTCGGCCTCCCTACTGACCACGGTTTGAGGACATCTTTATCTGGCAAACCCGTCACAAACATGCGTCAACTTATGGACCGCATAGAAAAGTATAAGAGAGTTGAAGAAGATCAGCAACAAGGCAAGGGAAAGGACAAGGTTATCCCCAAGGAGATGAGGGATTTCAGGTCGGACCGCTATAACCACAGTAAGCCGCGGAGAGATTTTGCTGGGCAATCAGGATCGACAAATCCCCAAGCGGTCAACACTGTGTTCAAAGAGCCAGTGCACCAGGTCTTGGAAAAAATCAAGAATGAGTCATTCTTCAGGTGGCCGAACAAGATGGTAGGAAACCCCGAGAGGCGCAACCATAATCTCTACTGCCAGTACCATCAAGACCATGGGCATACCACGGAGGATTGTAGGAGCCTGTGGGATCACTTGGACCAACTAGTTCGTGATGGTAGACTAAAACACCTCTTACACCCCTCCAGCGGCCGAGGAGGTCAGGCGGGCTCAGGGCCACAAAGAGATGACCCTTCAAAGCCGCCACTAGGGACTATTAACGTCGTCTTCGCCGCGCCGGGGAGAACAGGATCCTGACCATTGAAAGTTATGTCGGTAGGCCGACCATCAGCAGGGGAGTCAAGCCGAGGTCCGAAGAGAGTTAAGTCTGGTGCCCCGCTAGAGATAGGGTTCTCGGACGAAGACATGATTGGCACCATTCAACCCCATGATGATGCATTAGTCATCACCCTCAGAATAGGAGGGTACGATGTGAAGAGGGTGATGGTGGACCAGGGTAGTGCTGTGAAGATAATGTACCCAGATCTCTACAAGGGGCTAGGCCTAAAACCCCAAGACCTGACACCATACAATTCCCCCCTCATAAGCTTTGAAGGAAGGGCCGTCACCCCGAAAGGTCGGATACGTTTATCTGTGCAGGCTGGCTCCGAAGCGGTGGAGGTGGACTTTATAGTTGTGGACGTATATTCACCCTACACGGCACTCGTAGCCAAACCTTGGCTTCATGCACTTGGGGCTGTTCCCTCTACTTTGCATCAGAAGGTCAAATACCCATCTGAAGGGCAAATTCATGAGATCCAAGGAGACCAGTCCGTGGCCCGACAGTGCCTAGTGGCTGCCATTCAACATGAGCCTCAAGCCGAGTCCTCGTCCAGAGCCGAAAGGGGTTTATAGCAGTTACAGTCTCGGGAATTGCCCGTCGAAGGTTCAGACAAAGGCACTCGATGTGAAGATTTAACGAAAGTGGTTATTGGAGACGATCCTGATAAGTTCTTCCAAGTCGGATCTCAGCTGCCTCTTCAAGAGAGGGAAGAGCTAATAGAGTTCCCCAAGCAAAATCTTGATGTATTTGCCTGGAATGCTTACGAAGCCCTAGGGGTAGACCCGGAGTTCATATGTCACCACTTGAGGGTAAATCCACTGATCACCCCCAAGAAACAGCCTCCTCGGCGCTCGTCCAAGGAACATGCTGATGCCGTAAGAGAAGAGGTAGCGAAACTCAAACAAGCTGGGGCTATTAAGGAAGTTTTTTATCCTGAGTGGCTGGCAAATACCGTGGTGGTAAAGAAGAAGAGTGGGAAATGGTGAGTGTGCGTGGACTTCACTGATTTGAATAGGGCTTGCCCTAAAGATCCATTCCCTATGCCGAAAATTGATCAGCTAGTGGATGCCACTGTCGGCCATCCTCGGATGAGCTTCTTAGACGCCTTCCAAGGCTACCACCAGATACCATTAGCCCTGGATGATCAGGAGAAAACTGCTTTTGTCACCCCTATTGGTAACTACCACTACAAAGTGATGCCATTTGGCTTGAAGAACGCGGGGTCTACCTACCAGAGGATGATGACGAGGATGTTCGAGCCACAGCTGGGCAAAAACATCGAGGTCTACATAGATGACATAGTGGTAAAGAGCAAGGTTGTCGCCGAGCATGTGAAGGACCTTGAAAGTACCTTTGAGGTTCTAAGAAAGTACAAACTGCGACTAAATGCTTCTAAGTGCTCATTTGGGGTGGGGTCCAGCAAGTTTTTGGGATACATGGTGACTCACAGGGGGATTGAGGTTAACCCCGATCAGATAAAGGCCATCAACGATCTACGAGCTCTTCGGAATCCCAAAGAGGTTCAGAAGCTAACCGGAATGACTGCTGCCCTGAATCGATTCATCTTTAGATCAGCAGACAGGTGTCGGCCCTTCTTCTCTCTACTCAACAAGTGGAAGGGATTCGAATGGACTGAAGAATGTGCTTTGGCCTTTCAGCAGCTCAAGGATTATCTAGCTCGGCCACCAATCATGTCCAGTCCTGAGCCAGATGAGGTATTGTTCACCTACATCGCTGTAGCTCCCTGTGCGGTGAGCCTGGTGTTGATACGATCAGACTCCGGTGTGCAAAGACCAGTTTATTATGTAAGCAAGTCGCTGCATGAGGCCGAGACTCGTTACTTGCCTCTGGAGAAGGCTATCCTAGCAGTGGTGCTCGGTACACGGAAGCTACCTCACTACTTCCAGGCCCACACGGTCATTGTCCTCACTCAACTCCCACTCAAGGCTATACTCCGAAGCGCAGATTACACTGGGCGGATTGCCAAGTGGGGTACGATCTTAGGGGCTTTCGATATAAGATATATGCCCCGAACATCGGTCAAGGGTCAGGTCCTTGCGGATTTGGTGGCTGAGTTCACGAAACCCCAACTAGAAGAGGTAAAGCCCACGTCAGACATGGATGAAAAATCAGTTGGCATGATATCCCAACAGAGTCCCTCCCATTGGGAAGTGTACGTTGATGGCGCGGCAAACCAAAGAGGTTCTAGAGTTAGGCTAGTGTTGATATCCCCCGAAAGGATCATTATCAAGAAGTCGTTAAGGCTGGACTTCTCGGCAATGAATAATGAGGAGGAGTATGAGGCACTACTGATGGGAATGGCTATGGTCCGAAGAATGAGAGGAAAGTCCGTGGAGTTGTTCTCGGACTCAAGGTTAGTCGTAGGTCAAGTACAAGGCAAGTTTGAGGCAAAGGACGAAAGAATGCAGGGGTACTTGAGCCGAGTTAAATGTCTGCAATCGGAGTTCGACTCTTTCAGCTTGCTACACATCCCCAGAAGTGGTAACTCACATGCTGACTCCTTGGCCACGCTTGCAACCTCCTCGGCGCAAAACCTACTGAGAATCATCCTCATCGAGGACTTGCACAGGCCTACAAAGGCGAAAGGGGAGGCAATCTAAGTTCACCAAGTCAGGGCCGGGCCCTGCTGGATGGACCCTATAATTAAATTCCTCAAAGAAGACATACTGCCAGAAGAGAAAGGGGAAGCTGACAAAGTTCGGAGGAAGGCGACCAGGTTCTGGTTATCCGAGGACCAGAAATTATACAGACGCTCCTATTCGGGACCATACTTGTTATGCATACATCCTAAAGCGTCCGAGCTATTACTAGAAGAGCTGCACAAAGGAATTTGCGGGAGCCACACTGGAGGCAGATCCTTGGCTCACCGAGCCCTCACCCAAGGTTATTGGTGGCCTAACATGCAAAAGGAAGCCCACGAGTATGTCAAAAAGTGTGATCAATGT
Organism: Quercus aquifolioides; assembly: GCA_019022515.1. NCBI lineage: Eukaryota > Viridiplantae > Streptophyta > Magnoliopsida > Fagales > Fagaceae > Quercus > Quercus aquifolioides. The sequence continues at coordinate 41,362,063 of CM032326.1, forward strand.
CAGCGCTTCGCTCCAAACATTCACCAGCCATGGGGAACTCTTAATCCGCTATCTAGCCCATGGCCCTTCGCCCAATGGGGCTTGGATATCGTGGGACCCTTCCCTAAAGCTGCAGGAAACAAGAAGTACCTTCTGGTCGGCATAGACTATTTCACCAAGTGGGTTGAAGCCGAGCCGCTAGCGAATATCAGAGACGTTGATGTGCAAAAGTTTGTGTGGAAGAATATTGTCACTCGGTTTGGAGTTCCTCGCACTCTCATCTCGGACAATGGCCTACAGTTCGATAGCAACGCATTCAGGAATTATTGCAGCGAGCTGGGAATTATAAACAGATACTCCACTCCCGCCTATCCCCAGGGTAATGGATAAGCAGAAGCTGTCAACAAGGTCATACTGAATGGCTTGAAGAAGAGGCTGGATGATGCAAAGGGCAAATGGGTAGAGGAGTTGCCACATGTACTTTGGGCTTACAAAACTACGCCTCACAGGTCTACTGGAGAGACCCCCTTCTCAATGACCTATGGGGCTGAAGCTGTCATTCCTTTGGAAACCGGGTTCCCAACATTAAGAACAAGCTCGTTTAGTCCGACCAGCAACAATGAGCAACTAGAGAAGAGTTTGGACCTGATTGAGGAAAGGAGGGAGAGTGCAATGGTTCGGCTGGCACACTATCAACAAAAACTCAGACAGGGCTATGATGCTAACGTGAAGCTAAGGCCTTTAGAGCCTGGTGATTTGATGCTGAGGAAAGTTGTGGGCACTGCGAAGAACCCAGCTTCGGGAAAATTAGGACCCAATTGGGAATGGCCATATCATATCACTTCAGGAGCTGGCATTGAGGCATATTTCTTAGAAAACCTGGATGGTCATGTAATACCACGTCCTTGGAATGTAAATAACCTCAAGAGGTACTTCTATTAATCGAATTTTTTCTTCAGCCGATATGCCAATTCGCTACTTAAAGTGTTCTCTCAAGTGTTTAAACTTAAATCCAATCATGCTTGTAGTCCTCGGACCAGATGATTAGGGTTAGTTAGCACTCATTCACCGTTCTCTAGTGTTTAAACTTAAATCCAATCATGCCTGTAGTCCTCGGACCAGATGATTAGGGTTAGTTAACACTCCGTTGCAGTTCTCTAGTGTTTAAACTTAAATCCAATCATGCCTGTAGTCCTCGGACCAGATGATTAAGGTTAGTTAACACTCCATTGCAGTTCTCTAGTGTTTAAACTTAAATCCAATCATGCCTGCAGTCCTCGGACCAGATGATTAGGGTTAGTTAACACTCCGTTGCAGTTCTCTAGTGTTTAAACTTAAATGCAATCATGCCTGTAGTCCTCGGACCAGATGATTAGGGTTAGTTAACACTCCATTGCAGTTCTCTAGTGTTTAAACTTAAATCCAATCATGCCTGCAGTCCTCGGACCAGATGATTAGGGTTAGTTAACACGTTCACAGTTCTCTCTAGTGTTTAAACTTAAATCCAATCATGCCTGCAGTCCTCGGACCAGATGATTAGGGTTAGTTAACACTCCGTAGCAATTCTCTCTAGTGTTCAAACTTAAATCCAATCATGCCTGCAGTCCTCGGACCAGATGATTAAGGTTAGTTAACACTCCGTAGCAGTTCTCTCTAGTGTTTAAATTTAAATCCAATAATGCCTGTAGTCCTCAGACCAGATGATTAGGGTTAGTTAACACGTTCACAGTTCTCTCTAGTGTTTAAACTTAAATCCAATCATGCTTGTAGTCCTCGTACCAGATGATTAGGGTTAGTTAACACATTCACAGTTCTCTCTAGTGTTTAAACTTAAATCCAATCATGCCTGCAGTCCTCGGACCAGATGATTAGGGTTAGTTAACACTCCGTAGCAGTTCTCTAAGTGTTTAAACTTAAATCCAGTCATGCCTGTAGTCCTCGGACCAGATGATCTGGGTTAGTTAACACTTGAATACGTTCATTCCCCATGGTCCTTGAACCAAATGACACAGGTTAGTCAATGCCCCCACACAACTATTGTCACTGGGGCTTAGCACTAAAATTCTTGATTGTGTTTAAATTGACTCTAACTTATGACTATCTTCCTTAGTTATGTTTAATTCAAAGCCGAGGGGTAGTAACACTTTATATATTTGAAAAGACATGTGAAACTTACATAATTACTCGCTGCAATCATTACTTATTGATAGCTCTTATACGGACTGTCCTTTTCAATATCAATTTCAATTACTCATACCATCAATATGATATACTAATCAAGTTTATTCGCATTATTATGTTATAATTGCAATGCACAGTAATAAGGCATAAGACATGTATCGAAAACACTAGAAACAAAAGGGAAGCCATTTCATTAATAAAAAGAAAGGGGTTTACAATTCCTTAGATAAAAACAAAAATAAGTACAAGTGCAAAATAAAAGCCCCTGTATCTAAGTCTTCGGTTGAGGGGCCATAGGGTCAACAACCTGTCCTGTCCGGGTAGCAGCAGCCTCTAGGCTTGGTCCTTGGGCTCAGAGGAGGTCTTCCCCTTTTCCAACCCTTCGCCTTTGTCCTTGGGTGGCTCAGCTTGTTCGCCCTTGTCACTTGGCTAGTCAGCCTCCTTGGGGACCTCAAGGTTGGCAGGAGGGGCTTGGCTGGCCAGGGGTTGGTCCGAGGCCTTTGGGAGCTGTGTAGGAGGATCATCCACTAGGAGCTCTCGAATCTCTGGATCGTAGTATATGCTCCCGGGCAGTCTTAGCTCTGAGTCAGCAGGGACTCCAGCAGCGTCCATTGCCTTATTCCAAGTTATATCGCAATAATCTCGACTAACCGAGGCAAATTGCTCCATAAGCTGGGACAAGGTCTCTTCCACCCCCAGCTGGTATGCTGCTTTTCTCTCAGTCTCGACTGCCTTCTTGGCCAGTTTGGCATTCTGCTCAGCTAATCGGGCGCTCTCCTTGGCTTTCTTGAGCTCAGTTGTAAGCCCTTTCACCAGCTCCCTCTCGGTTGCCAAGTTGATCTCGGCCATATGCAGCTACTTGCGTTGCTCTTCAGCCTGTTTTTCAACATTCTTAATACCCGCATCGAGGCTTTTCTTCTGGTTGGTCATCTCTTTGAGGTCCTCGGACAGATGGGCATACTCCTCCTTCAGCTGGCCCAGAGATTTCTCCGCCTCGTTTCTAGAGTAGACCGCTGCCTGGGCCTCAAGATGGTTCTTCTTATTCCACTCCTCGGCCACATAGATCTGCTGGGTGACCTACACAATGGAAATTCCGAAGATAAAGCGCAGAAAAAGGGAAAAAACAAAAGTGTCAGTGATTCAACTAATCGGACTGAGCTCGCTTACCATGGCCATATCCCTCTTAAGGGATTGAAAGAGCTCCTGTTGGTTGAAACGCCTGTAGGAGTCTATGTCGTGGGGGAGGAGGAGTGGCTGCTGCAAAGCCTCAGCAACATAACCTGCCCTCCCTCCATCGTAATTCCTGAGGGAGGTCTCCCAGGAGATTGGAGCGCCATTCAACTCCAACCTTGGAAACCAGATTCATGGTCCTCCTCCTCGACGGACATCTGCCGCTAAGACCTCATCTCGGCTTTCAGTGGACGAGGCCCTTTGGGTCCGGTGGTCTTTCACCACCTTTTGCTGCTTGGTCCCTTTGGCTGGCAGCACTTGCCTTTCCTCAGCATCAAGGAGGGGCCTCTTCATCTTCAGGTCAGGAACGGGCTTTAAGCCAGGGTCAGGAACCTGGGATGGCACTGGAGGCAGATTCACCACCGGTTGGGAAGTCCCAGTACCTCTCTGCTCGGGCTTTTTGCCTCTACCCTTCATCAAACTCCTCAAGTCCATGTCGTCGTCCGAGGAGTCTTCAGAATGAGCAGCCAGAAAAGTATGGTGAATGCCTGATTGTCTGTCGGTCTCTTCCTCGGCGTCTGAGACCTCTATCACTCGATTTACTCCTGAAGCCTCTCCCTCGAACTGGAATTTGTCTATTTGCTCCTCTAGCGATGAGGTGGAAGAGCCGACCCTCTCACCCTCAACCACCTGTTCAAGGGGAACTTGCTGGAGCGGCTGGCCGAGAGGGGGTATAGCCTGAGGGTTTGGATGGGGTACGGGTGGAAGCTCGTATGGCGCCAAGAAACCCTTCCGAGCAACGTCAATGCGATGAAAGCGATGATCTCCCTAGGTAATCGCGTTGCCGACTGGTTGTAAATTCTTTGGTTTTCCTGTGTATCCCAGAATAAGGGGAGCCGATCTGAGCTGCCCGTCCTCGCTCACAAAAATCTCTGATCTTAATAGAAAATTAAGGGCGGCGGTGTTCGTAAGGCTGAGCCGAGGAGAAACTTGGTTTTTATCTGTTGCAAATCACAGCAGAACTTTGTCAGACTCAAAAATAGCAACACAAGAAGAATTAAAAATCATTTAAAGACGAGGATCCTAAGCCTATGGTTAGTGTGCCTAAATCTAACATGTCCCATCTGGCTCTCCATGCTTGGTCAGGCAGTGAGGGCCGTCATACCATGCGCCCGAGACGATCACGTAGTCGTCTTTCATCCCTTTGTTGGATTTGGGGAGGCAGGAAATGAGCCTAACAATGTCGAACCGGGATTTTAAATAATATCCCGCCCCTTGCTAGCTGTGGCACTCGTACATATGTACCACGTCGAGCCAGGTGAGTCCCAATCCTAGGTGAAGGTTAAGGTCCTCAATTGCTCCTAAGAACCTAAACATGTTAGGCGCGCACTGCCAAGGAGTAAGCCTATGGTTTCGAAGATAGCTAGTGGTGATGGGAACCATGGGGATTGTCATTCCCCCTTCTAGGAAGGCGATGAGAGGGATCACAACTTCTCCCGTTTTTCGATCAGTTAGTACTTTCTCCGGGGGGCAATACCTTACCCCCACGTTTGGAGGTATGCGATATGTGGCCCTAAATTTCTCCAACTGGGCAGGACTGTCCACCCGATACTGGAGTTTACCCATTACGCTTAAATGGAAAAATGGAAGCACTGTGTAGCAACCAGGGAGTAACCGTTCAAAGGGCGAGAAAGTTGTCCGAAGAGAGGACTGAAGGCTTGAGAAGAGGAAAACTTACAAGAACTAAACTAGAAATCGATCTTCGAACGCGCAGAAGGATTCTTGATGACTTTGGGAAAGATTGAAATCGGCGACTGAAAGAGCTCGGAGCAGTTATGTGCTTGTTCTCGTTGGAGGGTCTGGGAGTTGCAAAGTAAGGAAGGAATGGCTTCCTCTGAGGTTTTATACGAGGTCAAGCGAAGGGTCAGGGGCCATCCTGCCCAAATTCTGAAGAAAAAATCACAACCGTTGGATCTACAGCCCACCGTTGGATGCCAAGGACAAAACGCCGCTTGAAGTAAATGACAGCGCCTCGGGGAGACTGAAACGACAGCGGCATTAATGAAGCGCCTACTTCTATGCCCACACACGTGCCAATTCAAATTTTTCTCTGTTCTCAAGCTTTTGCTCCGTGACGAGTCAAAATCCTACTTTTTCTCTTCGGATACGAGGGAAAAACTAAAATTTTGAGGGGCTATTATGGGGGGTGAAAAGCCCAGTCTAACGTATTGGGCCCAATGCCCTATTTGAAGACCACTGCTTGTCCGAAGAGATGGAAACATTCGAATAGAGGCCCATGTAAAAGGAGCATGTCTGGAGAGGAGCATGGTCATAATCCGAGGAGGCATTCAATTGTCCGAGGAGTCCAATATTCTCGGATCCGAAGAAGCTTGGTCCGACAGGTGTCTGGGAAGCTCAGATAATCCCCCTGACAAGTGTAATGATGGAAATGAACCTCAGGCACGCATGAGGATAGCAGGAACGGAGAAATATCTAGGAGACAGACTTCAACCACTACATTAAATGCACTGCACCTACTTTCCTGACCGCATTAATGTGGAGAAGACCCCTAAACAGTGCACTCTTAGCTACCGCCACTCACACAAGGCTAAAAAGGGTACATGATGGGACATGCACTCAAGTGGGCGTCTAGATGATGAACAAATGGACGGTGAAGACGAAGGAAGGGGGTACTATATAAGAGGGGGATGCCTCTGATAGAGGGGGATCGAAAAAAGAGAGTTAAAAAGGAGAGAACTCCATTACTGTAGCTCTAAGAATTGTAACCCAAGTTCATTCAATACAAATTCCTCTTCGGATGTTTATATTTGCACTGGTCCGAGCACGATTGAATGCTAATTTCTTCATAAGCACTGCAGCCCAATACTGTTTAATTCATTACTAGCCTAGCTCTTTCACCCACTCTCTACAAATTTATTGTCTTGGGTTCATTGGGCTCATAATTCATACCTTTTTGGGCTTGGGCTACGAAAATTGACCCTACAATGAATATTATAGAACCCATTTCCCTCTCCCCTGTGTGTGTGTGTGTGTATTTGTTTCTTAAAAAAAAGATGATGAATATTATGATAACATTGAGTTAGATGATGAATATAATATAATAAATTATTATTTTGGCTCATATATTATGTATTATTACTTTTAAATTTAATTAATTTGAATGCGTATGTTATAAATACAGATTACTTTGATTTATTTAGTTTGCTTTGTTAAATATTATTATATAAATAATTATTAAATTAATTAGTAATTAAATATATTTCAAATTTATAATGAATATATCTTTTGTATGTATATCTATAATTTTATTTAAAAATTTTATTAAATATTTGTGTATATATATATATATATATATTTTTTTTTTTTTTGAAGACGAACGATTCATTCATTCATTAACATGTAAACGGTCATAATGCAAAGCATCTACAGCAAGTAGGGGCTCATCCTCCATCCAATACATAACATCCACAATGTTCCAAGCAAATCTAGCTAAGGAATGAGCCACCATGTTCCCTTCCCTTTTAACACAGCTAAGACCAACAGATTGCAAACCCAAAAAATAAAATCTAATGTCATCAACAATATGTCCATACAATGAATTATTTACTGTAGATGTCGAAAGTGCTCTCATGACATTTGAATTATCTCCCTTAACTACCAGATTTGAGAATCCAGCTTCCATAGCAAATTCCAAGGCTTTGCAACATGCCAATATTTCTACTTCATCGCTGTTGTGCACATATTCTCCCTTTGTCGACATACCAGCCATTACCTCACCTGCATGATTTCTAATTATTGCGCCAACACCAGAACAATTTATGTCCGAGAAGACCGCTGCATCAAAATTCAATTTGTAGACATCCTGCACAGGGGGCTGCCAGTAGCTGGTACTCCTTGGTGTGGCATCTGAGATGACAATATTTGCTTGAGCTTTCTTGTAATCTTCTAACAGTTCAGCTGCTCAATTATTCAGCCACCGTGGGTCCTTCATATGTCCTCCATGTACAACCACGGTCCTTTGATTCCATAAGAGCCAAGCTTGAACAAGGAAGAGCTCCATCTCTGTTGTAGATAACCTATCCACCAAAGATTCAAAAAGCTGCATAAAATCAAGTTGGTTAGTCTGAATTTTCTGCAACACGGTGAGGCTTCCTGCCCAAACATCTTGGGTTGCTCCACACCCCCATGTAGCATGATCAGCATCCTCAAGTTCCCTTTGACAGCAATGACTGAAATTTTCTGGAACAACTTTACGCTTTGCTAGATTCATCCATATGGGAAGGATATCATGGCACGCCCTCCAGCCAAAGATTTTTATTTTCCTAGGTATTTTTAGCTTCCATAATGTGCTCCACATCTGCTGCCTTCCATTCCTATTTGATGATTCGGCCCAACCAGCTTTCCTTAAAACCTGTTGCGCAAGATGGTACCCAGACCAAACTAAATACTCTCCCCTCTTATTATGCAGCCATACCATTGAATCCTCCACAACCCTTCGGCTCAAAGGGGTTTTGCAAATAGCTTCAGCCTCTTCCCGATTTAAATGTGCCATAATGATTTCCCTTTTCCATCCATGGAGGTCCCAGTCAATAAATCTGATACTTTCCAACCCTCCCGCATTCCATGCACTGGATGTAGAATTTTATTTGAAGGATAGTTTGGAATCCACTTATCCTTGGTGACCTCAATGGACTCTCCATTCCCTACTCTCCAACAACACCCATTCTTCAAAATTGGTAAGGCAGCCCCCATACTTTTCCAAACAAAAGAATTGTTAGGAGAGTCTTTCGCATGAAGGAAATTACATTGAGGGAAATATCTGGCCTTGAAGCATTTGAACATTAGAGACTCATGATTTTTCAACAACCTCCAACCTTGCTTGGCTAACATAGCAAGATTAAAATACCTCAAATCTCTAAAACCCATTCCCCCTTCCTTTTTTGGTTGAGTTAAACAATCCCAACTCTTCCAATGAATTTTCTTTTCATGCCTATTTGCCCCCACCAAAATTTAGCAAACAAGGAGTTTAGTTCATCACACAATTTCACTGGTAATTGAAATACCCCCATGGTATAAGTAGGAATAGCTTGGGCGATTGCCTTGATAAGCACTTCCTTCCCCGCCTTGGATAACATCTTCCCCTTCCAACCCTGCAATTTTTTCCAAACTCTATCCTTCAAGAAAGAAAAAGTTTGGTATTTTGCTCGACCCACCAATGTCGGTAGACCCAAATAAGATTCAAACCGCTCCACCTCCTTTACACCAAAAAGTGACACAATCTCATCCCTGTGGCTGCCATTAGTATTGCTACTAAAGTAAACCGATGACTTCTCCATATTAATACATTGGCCTGAAGCATTAGCACCTCTTCAGTAGTTGCTCGGCAAAAGAGAATAGAATCATCTACAAACATTAAATTTGAGATTGTTGGCGCCTCTCTACAATTAGATACACCCTTAATTCACCTATCCATCTCAGCCTTTGCCAGCAATGAAGTAAAACCCTCAACACACAATAGGAACAAGTATAGTGATAAAGGATCACCCTGACGAATCCCCCTAGATGGCTTGATGTTGCCATATGGCTTCCCATTAATAAGAATGGAAAAAGAAGGCGTGGTGATATAACCCATCACCCAATTAATCCAAGTGATTGGAAAACTCTACTTTGCCATAATACCCTACAGGAAGTGCCACTCAACTCGGTCATATGCCTTACTAATGTCAAGCTTCAATGCAAGAGATCCCTTTTTGCCTTTTTTCCGAGAGTGCATGGTATGTAAAGTTTCATAGGCCACCAATACATTGTCTATGATGAGTCTCCCTAGAACAAAAGCACTTTGGGTAGTGGTTATAATACTTAGGAGAATATGTTTCAACCTGTTAGCCAAAACTTTGGATATAATCTTGTAAATAACATTACATAAGCTAATAGGTCGGAAGTCAGACATTTTCTCAGGTGACTTTATTTTAGGGATCAACACAATATGGGTATGATTTATAGCAAGAACCATGACACCAAAATTAAAGTAATCCAGGATAGTATTTACAACACTATCACCCACTACATGCCAAAATTTTTAGAAAAAAAGTGCATTCATACCATCTGGCCCAGGTGCCTTGGTTGGTCTCATTTGGAACAGTGTAACCTTGATTTCTTCAGTAGTAAAATCACTGGTTAGAACCTATTGCATTTCTGGGGTCAGCTTGTGAGACACAGTATTGAGATAGTCATCAATCTGAGAACATGTACCTGCAATAAACAAGTTATCAAAATTATCAGCTGCCACCACAGCTATTTCGTCCTCCTCCTCCATCCAAGCACCCTCAGAGTTCCTTATCTTTTGTATATGATTTCTCCTTCTACGCTGTGAAGCCTTTGAATGGAAAAATCTTGCGTTCTTGTCCCCATGTTTCAGCCAAGCCACTCTAGATCTCTGAGCCCAAAAAATCTCCTGTTTTAGAAGTAAGTCATCCAATGTTTTGCTTACGCCCAAAAATTCATCTTGCAAAGCTTTAGTTGTCTCCTCCATATTTAACAGTTCCAGTCTTTTCTGCAGTTGTTTAATTTCCTCAGTGTTCAAATTTGTTTTAGCTGAATCCCAAGTCCTTCAAGCCTCACCACAATACCTTATTTTCTGTTGAATCATCCCCAACCCATGACCCTTAAACTCACTAGTCATCCATGCATTTGACACAACCTCCTCACATTCCTCCCAAAGCAACCAATTTTCCTCAAACTTAAAACCTTTTCTACCCTTTCTCGGCTTCATGTGTTCTGTCTGAAGAATAATAGGATGATCTAACTCATGAGGGGGAAGATGAGTTACAGAACTTAACTGGAATTTGTCTTGCCACTCCTTTGTTACAACAACTCTGTCTAGCCTGAGTTTTATTTTTACATCCCTCGATCTCTTATTATTCCAGGTATAAGGATATCCTTTAAACCCCAAATCCTCCAATTGGAAAACCTCCAAGGTAGCATAGAAAGCATCAATTTGGCTCATTTGAGGCTGTCTTTTGTTGAGCTTTTCTGTAGACTGAATGATTGCATTAAAATCACCAATGCATATCCAAGGTCCCCCCACAAAAGTTTTAAGATGCTCTAAAAATTCCCAAAACTTATATTTCATGTTTGTTTCTGGCCAGCCATAGAAACATGTCAGCCACCATTCAAACCCATCTTCTTCCTTCACTTTCACTAGGATATGATTATCTGTGTAATTAATCAAATCTATCACTACCCCTTCCTTCGAAATTAAAGCCAACCCACCACCCATATCCAGTTTTTTAACAATGATTTTATTTGGATAAGGCAACTCACCATACAACTTATTAAACCCTTCTTTGTCCAACCTTGTTTCCATCAAAAAACACACATTGGGAGCTTGTTCCCTCACAATTTTACGAAGGCTTCAACCTATCCAAGGGTTCCCAAGCCCTTGGCAGTTCCAACTTAAGAGTTTTATTGCTCCCGGCAAGGGTGGTTGTCCACCCTCATCGATCAATCTGCAAAACTTGAAGATAATTTCTCACGTTTCACTTTCTGAACTTCCACATCTACACGTGAAAAAGAGAGATTAGAATTCTACTCACTAACTCTTTTGCCTAGTATTGGGCCCTCAAGTGCTTTAGTGAAGCTTCCTAGCCCATAGTTCATCCTCATAATTCTAGTCCATGTAGACTTTTGTTTAGGCCCATGATGCCCATTCAACCTAGCTACTTGATCTGCTTGTGGCATCTCCAAATTTGATTCTAAATTACCCACATCCGAAACCACATCATCTGACATCAACCTACCTTCTAATTCTTTTTCCTCAGGACACATCATCTAACTAGTCGGTGTTATCTCAGAGTTATTATTCAAGTTGCCCACTTCCGTAACAACATTAGTAGGACCAGATTTTCGTTTATCCACAGCCTCTATAGGTATCGTATTATCATCAACCTCCTCTACTCCTTGTTTCTCCTGGCACACCATCTGACTACTCACCTCTATCCCTTGATTCTCGGCCTGATCATCACATTAAGAGAAATCCCCTCCCAGATTTTTGGACTTCCATGCACTAGCCTCCTCCTCTGCCTCTTCCTTTTATGGTGTTGATTGCTGTCGGCCACTTGCAACCTTCAGTTAATCTCCATATTGGTACTCTATCTCCCCTCCATTTTTTTCCACAGCATAGTGACTAGCACAATGGCGTAAATCATGTCCAAGTAGTCCACAAAAATGACAGAAAATAGGTAACCTCTCATACTTAAATATTACCCATATGCGTACACCATCAAAGTCTGAAATAAAACCTCCATGCCTCAGAGGCTTTGAAATAGGCAGTGCAACCCGAGCCCTCATGAAAAAATTCTACATATCTTGTCTTCGACGCCTTTCAACATCTTCCACAATGCCCAACCTACTCCCTACTTTAGTCGCTACTTTAGAAGAAAGCATATCAAAAGGAGCTCCCCAAATCTAAACCCACAGAGATGCACACTCCAACTTCACATTATTTGTTGTCATCCCCTTATGCCATCTCTTGAGCATTAATAATTGATTATCAAAACACCACGGTCCCCCTTTCAACACATGGTTCAGATCAAAATCATTTTGAAACTTGAACTGAAATAGATTCATTCCCACCTCTATAATCTGCAAGTCGGACTACATCCCCCATACTCTTCTCATCGTGGACAATGCCGCCCTTTTATTAAAAGCCTTGCAAGTCAAAAATTTGCCAATTAAACTCAGATTGCAACTCTCAATCTCAGGTAACCTGGTCTCCTCAGATATCATAATAATTTCTTCCTCCTCGGCCGTAAGCTTCATATTTCCCAAGCTCTCAATCACCTCCTCCGCCATAATAACAGAATGGACAGTCACTGTCAAAAAATTGAAAAAATCAGACCCTCAGGTTGCCCTAAGGGAGGGAGATTCTCGCTTAGAAACCGAGAGAGAAGACTCCTACGCGAGGAGAGTTTTGCTGCTGTAGGTGAGGTTTTTTTAACAATCTTTATATTTGTGTATATTAGAATACCGTACACAACACAAAAAATTAAAAATCATTGGCCTTTTTGAGAAATAAGAGAACAATTAAAATCCTATAAAAAAAAATTTAAAAATGAACAACTAAAAGAAAAGGGGCAGATAGTTAATAGACTCATGGATCTTGTCCAGTTGTCTTCTTCTTTCTTTATATATATATATATATATATATGTTTGCACAATCAATAAAAATAATAATTTTTTAACTTGACTTTCAGCAAGCCAGAGAGGTACTACGCATCAATGGAGTCCAGGGCCTCTCTCATTACACCAAAAAGAAAAAGAAGAAGAAGAAGATACAGGAACATAGGAACAGAGATCAAAAAACACAGAAAGAAATAAGCCTTTGTGCAAGGAATTGCTTCAAAGTTCAATGTTCAAAGCATGAGAAAGATGAGCTTTAAGAATGTTGTTCATACTTGGGTCAAAACTTGTTCCAGATCTAAATCCAAATCTCAACCCTTCTCATCTCTCTTTGACTCTGCCGACACTCTCAAAAAACAACAAGAGTCACAGTCAAAACCAGCCTTCAGTCTCGAAACCTACATGACCCAGAAAATCAAATCCATCAACGAAGCTCTGGACGCCGCCATCTCACTCAAAGACAAACAACCCCGCGAGCTCCACGAGGCCATGCGCTATTCCCTCCTTCCCGGTGGCAAGCGAGTCTGCCCACTCTTCTGCATCGCTTCCTGCGAGCTCGTCGGCGGCACTGAATCCATGGCCATGCCCGCCGCTTGCGCCATCGAGATGATCCACGACGCGGCTCTCAGCCAAGACGATCTCCCTTGCATGGACAACGCTCATCTCCGTCGTGGAAAGCCCACCACCCACAAGGCATTCGGCGAAGCCGTCGCCATTCTCGCCGGCGATGGCCTCTTAGCCTTAGCTTTCGAGCACATTGCCTTGTACACACCAACAGCCGTGCCCCCAGCGAGAATAGTCCGTGGCATTGGGGAGTTAGCGAGGTGCATTGGAGCTCAAGGAGTTGTTGCAGGCCAAGTGTTTGATATAAGTTCTCAGAGAGAGTCTAACGTGACGTTGGAGTATTTGGAGTACGTTCATCTACATAAGACCGCAGCAATGCTGGAAGGAACAGTGGTTCTTGGAGCTATGTTGGGAGGTGGGTCCGATGAAGAGGTTGAGAAAATTAGGAGTTTCGCGAGATATGTTGGGTGGGGTTTTCAGGTAGTGGATGACATTCTTGATGTGACAAAATCGTCGCAGGAATTGGGAAAACCGACAGGGAAGGACTTGGTGGATGGGAAAGTTACGTATCCAAGGCTAATGGGTGTTGAAAGGGGAATCCAGGTAACTAATTTTTTTTTTCTAACTATCTAGTTAGTAGTTCAGATTTTGAAACTATATTTTTTATTAGCATTTCGAGTCTAAGAAACTCGATTTATAGTTTATAAATCGAGTTTTTGAGACTCGATTTTCATGAGTAATTCACATCTGATGTGGCAATTTTTTCCACGTGGTGACTACGTAAAAATCGAGTCTTAGAGACTCGATTTAGAAACTAACCCAAGAAAATTTTTAGTCTAACTCTCAGCCATTTCCAGAAATACAAAAAAAAAAGAAAAAAAAAATGAAATCCAAGAAGTCGCCACGATCTCAGTTCCAGAAATACCAAAAAAAAAAAATGAAATCCAAGTCAGAGACACAACGATCTCAGTTCCATAAATACAAAAAAAAAAAATGAAATCCAAGAAACGCAGAGCTACCGACCCAGTACATCAGCGAAGACGAAGAACCCAGAGAGAAAAAAAAAAACCCAGAAACAGAAGGGTGAAGATCGAGATCGGAGCCACCACAACGCGACCCAGTCAGGGAGAGAGAAAGAGGCCGCGCGGCCTGGGGCTCGCGCGGCCTGGGGCTCGCGCGGCCTGGCCCTGGGTCGCGCGGCCTAGGGCTCGCGCCGCCTGGCCCTGGGTCGCGCGGCCTGGGGTTCGCGCCGCCTGGGTCTCGCCGGCCTGGCCCTGGGTCGCGCCGCCTGGGTCTCGCCGGCCTGGCCTTGGGTGGCGCCGGGCTGTATCGCCGCTGCCTGGGGCTTTCTTTTCTTCTTCAGCTTTTTTTTTTTTTTTTCTTTTGGGCTCTGATTTTTGATTTCTTTCTTCCTTTGCTGGTGCTGCGGTGAAATTATATATGCCCCTATAAATCGAGTTTTTAAAACTCGATTTCCATGTAGACTCCACGTGGAAAAAGTGCCAACTCAGACCCGATCTAAACATAAAAATCGACCCTCAAAAACTCGATTTATAGCTCCTAAATCGAGCCTATTAGACTCGAGATGCTAGTAAAAAATATAGTTTGAAACTAATGACTATTAACTACATAGTTGAGATTTTATGGTTAAATCCCAATTTCGTTCGGTGTTGAAAAGTCGAGGGAGTTTGCGGAGAAATTGAACAAGCTGGCTCTGGAATTTTTTTTCTAAATAACAATAAATATTAAAAAATTTAGTTAGTTGTCAAGTTGAAAAAGAATATGGAAAAGTAGCATTTCGAGTTTTAGAAACTCGAGTTCCAAGATAAAAATCGAGTTTTTAAGCCTCGATTTGTAAGCGGATCGGAAAAGTGGGAAAAAAAATCCACGTGAAAATCGAGTTTTAAAGACTTGAGATCCATAAAATGCAGAAAAACGCCGCTATAAGACTTAAAAACGTCACTATAGGGCTTAAAAATTGAGTTATAAAAATTTTTTGCAGGAAAACGCCGCTATAGGGCTGTAAAACGTCACTATAGGGCATAAAAACGCCACTATAGGGCTCCCTGAACATGGTATTGAACACTTGTAAAAAATTTTTGCAGAAAAACGCCGCTATAGGGCTTTAAAACGTCACCATAGGACGTAAAAACGCCACTATAGGGGCTATCAAACTAAATTTTTTTTTGCATGGAACTCGAGTTTTTAAAACTCGAGATTCGTGTGGCATTTTCAGTCCTAGTACACTCGCAAAGCGAGTTTTTGGGACTCGATTTGTAATAGGGATCTCGAGTTTATAAAACTCGAGATGCTAGTTTTCTATAAACTTCAAACCATTGTCTAACTTACTATATACTTGCACCCCACACAGCCACTCTGCCCATTCCCCCCTGGCTCTGGATCAGCTTTCTGGGTTTGATACGCAGAAAACGGTGCCGTTGGTTGCATTGGCCAATTACATTGCTCGTAGGCAAAAGTAATATAGGTATGTATCAATGTTTCCAACCAACCCAAACCAAGATCTCTTTTACATTACTACTATTAATGGAATATTTATTTTTACGATTTTATGCTTGGTATAATTGTACTCTTCTTGTATGTGTGCGTGCAAATTCTGGCACACAAGGACACAAAGATAAATACTACTTTGTATCAATAAAATTGCAGATTTGTTAGACCCTCATCATTCATCATTTAGGACAAGAGTGCCTACTAATCTTATATTCCATAGAAATACTATCTCTGTTTAGTAAAATGAAATGTAGAAAGCTAGTCCATGGGCCAAAGCAAGGAGAAACTGCGTAATGGTCTATTGCTGAGCTCTCGTACTGGCCATACTCATGTTACACATAGGCCCATTAGTCATGTAGAATAATAACAGTTTTGGAGAAATTTACAGTTTATTGATGAGTTTGGACTTATAATATATTTGCTGGATTTTACTCATATATATATATATATATATGATGATGATGATGATGATGATGCACGAAAATCAATAGGCTGGAATGCTTCGGACTACAGTGATGGTTTTAGGACCTGAAAAGGAAAGAAAAGACTGTCAAGAGTGACTGGTGTAACCTGGTCTTCCAACGGTTAAGTCAATTTTTTCTCTAGAGTACAAGGATGAGAAACTGTGAATAGTTGAACTTACCTCGAGTGTGTGTGGTTAATGGCGAAAATGGGGTACGTGGAGCGGATTACAGGAAATCCTCTTCACGTTTTAGGAGTAGTGTAACATGGTTTGATTGTGTGGAACCTCTTAGAAAGTTTTTATTAAAATTTTCTAAGTGTCGTCTGGTCGTCCATGCCCTTGTGTCATGGACGACCATTCTGAGATTGGATGGTCTTGTTACCTATGGATGGGTACTATTCATACATGAGATGTCATTGTTGGGTTTCTCTCCTCTCAAGGCTTTCTGGACGTGGTTAGGTCATGGACGAGCATACCTTAGATTGATGATCCCCATCAATATATATATATATATATATATATATATATATGGATATGTGGTTTAAATCAGATTGGTCAAATTGTGGGGAAGCCTGACTTGGCACCAGTTGCATGGGTGAGAAGGTTTGTGACCCCCTTTGGTAACATTCAGCTTTTTCTGGGGGAGTTGGGTCAAAGTAGTGGCAACATGTTTGAAAGATTTGAAATGGATCCTCTTAATTCTGATTTAATTAACCAGGTGCCACACACACACAACTTACTCTCCAATAGAGAGAAATATTTATGGGTTATTCACACCATTACTTGTCAAGGGAATGATTAATGTTCCATTCATGCCAGCTGATATTTGATGTAAAGGGTGAAGCCCCCTGAATTCACATGTTAATATTCTTAGCCAGTTTTTGGTCCATGAATTTGGAATTAAAAATGGCTGAGTGAAAATGAACATGATTTCAGTAAACAACGAAGTGATGCTATTTCTCCGTTGTCTGAACCAACTTCTGTACCATACACCTGATCATATTCTGAATGCTGAATAACTGGGCAGCATTGATCACATTGTCTGGTTGCTTTTACATACTTCAAATTGGAGTGGACCTAATTTGCTTAGTAAACTGCATATTTGTTTGGGTAGTAATTTATTGAATCATTGAGGTGATTAAAATGCCTAAACATATCTAGTCTTTGGTGCTCTTTTCACCCTAGACAAAGTATGAATCATACTTATTTTTTTGCCTAAACATATAATAGTGATGTGGTTAATTACTTTTGCATGATGGGATATCATAATCTTCTAATTTTGTAGATATTATTAAATGTACACTCAAATGAGCTATGTATTTAAGTAAGAAATATTATACTCATACATTTACTGACTTCGAAAGAGATAAAACTATGCTTATTAGGTAACAATGTTAGATGAATATGAATAAATTAGCTTTTCTAATTTAAATCGAGAACCAAAACTTAAATTGGAGTGGTGATGTTTTGGGGTTGAAAATAACGGGATTGTAACTTGAAGTTTCTTAGCCTCTTTTCTCTTTACACACAAGTTCAGATGAAAATAAAACATGATATTTGCTAATCAATGTCAACATTTGTAGTTGCGATAAACATATGTATAATTGTTGTTAACTATTCCATGCATTGGATGAGTTGGCGTCTAGTTTATTATATTGTTAATGTCAAACTGAGTGAAATCACTGTCACATTAATTTATAATTTGTATTTTCAGTAGTAAATTGGTAGTAATATAACATTTCCCCACAGAATAGGCTATCTAAATACATAAAGACAAAGACTTCATTCTGAATCTAAAAACAACATAATTTCATCAAAGTAGTAGCAGTAGCATTGAAGAGGCAGAGTTTTCTTCCACTTTAACTTCCACCTCTTATGATTGTGATACTTCTCACTGCTTCTACTACCTTTAAGGCCACAAAGACAACAGTTTTAACAAAGCTCCTAAAAATCTGAGCTTTAATCTGACCTCTCTTGGGGGGGAGGCTTGTGGTTTTGGAACAAGCAGAAGCCATAGAAGTAAAAGTAGACGGTAATCTACAAAGAAGCAGAGGGGACAAGCAGAGCAAGAAAGCCAAAAGAACAGGAACTTCGATTACTGAAGAGGAAAAATAAGCTGAATAGAGTGATAAGAAAGAAGAGGTTGGTAATGTTTTTATAGGAAAGTGCAGAAGAGCAAGAATGAGAGTTGATGGATGATGAGAAAGAAGAGGTAATCTACAAAGAAGCAGGGGACAAGTAGAGCAAGAAAGCCAAAAGAACAGGAACTTCAATTACTGAAAAGGAAGAAGAAGCTGAATAAAATGATAAGAAAGAAGAGGTTGGTAATGTTTTTATAGGAAAGTGCAGAAGAGAAAGAATGAGAGTTGAGGGATGACGAGAAAGAAGAGGTTGGTAATCTACAAAGAAGCAGGGGGCAAGCAGAGCAAGAAAGCCAAAAAAACAGGAACTTCGATTACTGAAGAGGAAGAAGAAGCTGAATAAAATGATAAGAAAGAAGAGGTTGGTAATGTTTTTATAGGAGAGTGCAGAAGAGAAAGAATGAGAGTTGAGGGATGACAAGAAAGAAGAGGTTGGTAATCTACAAAGAAGCAGAGGGGACAAGCAGAGCAAGAAAGCCAAAGAACAGGAACCTCAATTACTGAAGAGGAAGATGAAGCTGAATAGAATGATAAGAAAGAAGAGGTTGGTAATTTTTTTATAGGGTAGTGCAGAAGAGAAAGAATGAGAGTTGGAGGCTAACGTGAAAGAAGAGGTTGGTAATCTACAAAGAAGCAGAGGGGACAAGCAGAGCAAGAAAGCCAAAAGAACAGGAACTTCAATTACTGAAGAGGAAGGAGGAGCTGAATAGAATGATAAGAAAGAAGAGGTTGGTAATGTTTTTATAGGAAAGTGCAGAAGAGCAAGAATGAGAGTTGAAGGATGATGAGAAAGAAGAGGTTGGTAATCTACAAAGAAGCAGGGGACAAGCAGAGCAAGAAAGAGAAAAAAACTGAATAGAATGATGAGAAAGAAGAGGGTAGTAATGTTTTTATAGGAAAGTGCAGAAGAGCAAGAATGAGAGAGTTGAAGGAGCTTGATGGCTTAGAAAGTTTGTGTAAGTTACGGTTAGAGCCGGCGCTATTTATAGATTCTAATTTGATAAAGGCACCCCCTAGTGCAATTGTAATTACTAATTGCACCATGAGGTTTCCTCTATGAAATATCAAGTTCTCGAAATTTTTCATCAAATTAGGACGTCATCAAGAAAAAAACACGCGGTTGTGTATTTTGTATAAACGCGGTTAGTGCGTGTAATTCCATGAATGAACAAAAAGGGACAAAATTGTTATATGGGGATTAAAATTGATAGGGGAAACTTTTGACAAAATGGAATGGAGGGTTTTGTACTTTTGTTGTGGTCCTAAATCATTATAGGCATTAATTTCTTGTCTTAACTACTCTCTAGAGCAGAAAATAAAGGAGACCTAAATGGTTTCAAAGATAAACAAAATATGTCAACCCATTTCCCACGCCATGTCAACCTTTACAACAACAATCCACTCCCTCCCTAAATTGCCTTGGTTTCTCCCAATTAACAATAGAAACAAGAAAATAATATTCACTGAGGTTTTAGAAATTTCTCTACAAGAGCCTAGGCTTGGAAAGTTAAGGACCTGTTTGGTTACTCGTGGGTTTGTATTCATTTTCATTTTTCATTTTTTATACTCATTTTCTCTTCTCAAATCCTATATTCATTTTTTGTTTCCAACTCATTTTCTGTTTGGCACCATTTTTGGACTAGTTTTTGTTTTTCTCAAATCCCTTTATTTTCTAACAAAACCATTTGTCACTGTCACCCGCTAGAAACCATTGACACAACTTCAAAAATAAACCAAAACCAAAACCCACCAGAACCACTGTCACAATCCAATACCCAGCCTAGATATCCACTTCGCAAGCCGTAATCCCACCGGAAAAAACCACACAGCCCAGATCTCCACCAGAAAACCCATCAATACAAACAAATTTCATCAAATCTCAACACAAGAAGAAACATGAGAGAGAGAGAGAGAAACTCAGCAAAACATAGCCCACAAACAAAGCCCCAAAAGCAAGCAGCAACCTCAGAAATAGGCCACTAGCAGTGACCATCGGCTATTGGTCTGATCAGATTTCACTCAAGAGAGAGAGAGAGAGAGAGAGAGTGTGTGTGTTATATTGAGGAGACAAGTCACTATTGGTAGGCCTCATAATGTTGGTCTCTTTACGAAAATGTTATGTATCCATTTTCACTAAAAATGAAGACGCTCAAAAGTTGTTTTATTTTTTGTATTCAAACCCAATTTTTTTGGATACTGAAAATGAAAATTGAGTACAAATTTGTAAACCAAATCAAATTTTTGTGGTGGATCCCACAAAAAATCAAAAAAATGAATAGAAAAAACACAACTTTTTCTTTAAACCAAACAAGCCCTAAAGTCCCGACACAGGCAAGTAGGCTTACCCTTGTGAAGTCTCTTCTTGCAGCAATCCCCTCATACATGGATTCACATTTTTTACTTTCCAAATCAGTAATAAGCTCCAAAATTTATTACTCTAGGAATTTCACTTCCAGAAAAACAGCAAATTTAAATTCCTATAGCCCAACGTCCTAGGCAAATATATGCAAACCAAAAGATTGTGGTGGTTTTGGAATTAGGAAAATGAAGGATATAAACATGGCACTTTTGGTTAAGTTGGGCTGGTCCAAAGCCTCAAATCAAGACAAAGTTTACGTCAATATTCTTATAGCAAAATACTTGTAAGGAAAAAATTTTCCAAAGTTCATTGCTTTGGAAAGGTATCTAGAAAACTAAACCACTAGTGAAAAAATGTGCTTACTATCAAGTTCTTTCAGTTTCTGATACCAACATTAGGGAGGATACTTGAAATCCGCCAACCTCTGGGATCAAACATACAAGTTCAAAAACCCTAGTCCTTTATTTTAACAAGAACGGAAAAACTTATAGAAAATCAAAATACATGTGAGACTCAAACTCTTGTTTTGGAAAATTACTTGGGATGTTCTCCCCAGCAAAGTAGCGTTGAATAGGAGATGGTCCAAAATGGACCTAAACTGTGTTCTTTGCAATTAACCCTCAAAATCTTAGAGCAACTTCTTATCCATTGCCCCTTCATAATCACCATTCACCACCTGGCCTCTCACAGTTTGGAACATCAATGGGTCCTTTTTACCAAGTGATCTTATGAAATGCATTATTTCCCCTCAAAGTCTGAAGGTCCCAAAGGAAGAATGCAATAAGTTTACCTTGTTTGCTACTATACTCTTTGATAATATGTGGAGGATTCAAAACCAAACTACTTTTGTATGCCACATCCTTGTACCAAAGGAGGCTACTGAAAAAATAAACAAAGCCTATTTTGATCACATTGTTGCATTGTCTGCTTTAAAGTCTCCCATGGCTACCAAATGGCTTCCTCCTCCTCCAAACTGGGAAAAGATAAACTTTGACGTAGCAATCCCTCACTCTTCCACAATTGTTGTTGTCTATAGAAATGAAGTTAGAGGTGATCATTTTGCCCGTCGTTCCTCTCTACTACCTCCCTCTAAGCCTATACAATGTGAAGTTCAGGCAACTATCTTAACCTTAAAGCTTGCAATTCGTCGCAAGCTTTGCTTTGTAGTGTTTGAAGGTGATTCTAAAAGTATGATTAAGGCCTTACAGCTTTGCTCCTTTCCTCCAAATTTGTTGTCTCCCTTTCTTCATATTATTAAGTTGTCTTTGAGTTTCCTTATTTGCTGGGACTTCATTTTTGTAAACATAAACATTAAATTTCTGTCACACAATTTGGCTCAATGAGTTGTTCATTGTATTTGGGATAGAGCTTTAACCATCTCTTTTCTTTATGCCTAGGTTTCTTTCCCATAAGAAAGAGATGAGTCTGAGCCCTCTCTCTCTTTCCTTTTAACATATGGGAAATGCTAACGGATGCCCTTAAGGCAATAGTTAATAATTCATTTAAAGAAAGTTTTAGTAGAAAAAGAAAAAAAAACAATTAACATTTTGACAGTTTTTTCTATTTCTCATAAAAGTGGTATCAAAACTTTTCTAGAATGAATTGTTAACCATTTCCCTAAGAATACTCGTTAGCATGACCCTTAACATATTATTCTTATATTTAACAAAAAGTTATTCCAAACTATTGGGATTTGGGACATTATTGACCATGCATGGGAGATGTTGCCCTGCTAATGTGTTGGGTATAGAATAACAAAATCAAAGGTGGAATGATGCACAAGCGAGCAAAGATAACCCAAATTTGAACCCAACTAGGATGTCTATAAGATAGTTTGTTTCCAAAGGCTAAGATATATTCCAAATTACAAGGGTAGAAAGCTTGGTTGCTTTCTCTGATGATTGATTAACTCTTTTATGTAGTTTTTGTTATTGTTAGGGTCTTTGTTGTGTGTGGCCACCTATTAGCCATTAGAGAGTTGGTCTTGCTATACCTAGATTTGTTTTTGGGAGTCGAACTCAAAATTCAACATTGGTTCAAAGAATACCAATGCTATTGGGGCACTTCTTTAGTCTACAAGAGAAACCAAACCCAAAATCTGATAAGCGAAACACATGTGATAAATGAACTTTGATTTGTGTTCAACAGTAAGGCAAATATCAAATTAACATAATGTTGGGAAATTTAGACCCCGATTGATAGAATTAACAAGTTTTAAACCCAAGTTATTAATTAGATTTATTATGAATAAAACTTGTTAAAACAAACAAACATTAATATCATGTCAAAATCATGCAGCAGAAAAGTAAATAAGACAAGATATGATGACCCAAGAAAACGAATGAAATAAACTAGTTTCACAATAAAAAACCTGGGGGGAAACTTTCCTGAAAAACAATCCACTATAGTAAAGAGAAGTTTCAGATCTAGTACAAAACCTTTGTCCCTAGACTCTATAATCCTCGTAGATGAACTTACAGCAGAAACCTTCTACAGCTTCAGAACCTCTAAACTCTTCAATATATGAATGTCACCCTTTTTGATGCATGGATCTCAATACGTGACTAACACACCAACTTGAAGAAGATGTTGGCTACAAAGTTCTTCACTTCATCAACAATGAAAATCAAGAAGCACTTGGTTACAAAACCCTAAGGCACAAAGACGCAGTAGCTTCTTTCAGAGAGAATAAGGCATCAGTCACCTTTTGCATTAGTTCTCCTTATATTCTCTTATGTGATGACCTCTAAAATAAGCCTTATATATGTTTAAGGTTGTGAGAAAAGAAATCCTACACATACATGTCAGCATGAGCCGAAAATCAGATCTGAAAATCTGAATTTCGTAAGGCTCAGTAATTCTTAATCGATCGAGGAGGTGTCGAGGGGACAGGAGCTTTCTCGATCAATCCACCTAACTGTCGAGAGGTGTCGAGATTGTGATAACAATCAACTGAAGATCTTGATAGATAGCCTAGCTGTTGAGAGGTGTCAAGCAACTATCGAGCTTTAATGACAGAAACTTTCTTGGCTTGAAACTTGGACAGACTTGCATAGCTTCAACACTTTATCTTGAAACACAATTTCTTGAAGTATTAAACACATCCTAAATCTATCCAAATACAAGTAAAGTGCGTTTTGTCAAAAGATTAGTCAATTACATAAAATAGTGACATATGTTCCTAACAAGTGAATCACATATGTCCTAACACATAAGTCCAACAATGAGAAGAGAAAGAAAAAAAAAGGGCATTCAATAGAATGAGACAAATTATTGAAATTATTATACTTCCAACAATAAGATGGAACACAATAATGTCTCAAGTGATAAGTTAGAATTTGGATGACAAAAAGAGGTAGACTTCAAATGTTTTGAAGAGAGAGGATGTGTTTACCTGTGCACAACAATGAGTTCTTCAAATTACCTTATGGTTCGTTTGGATTAAGGGGGTGGGAGGGGGAGTAAAGAAAAGTATAGTAGAATTGGCCTAAAATTAACATATTTTCAACCAACTCTACTCTACTTCCCTCTACTCTCTCTCCATCTCCTCTCAATCTAAACGGACCCTTATTAAGCAACTTAAAGGGGAATGAGTCTTCTCAATGATAAGTATTTCCCTCCTTTGAGAATGATATTTAATGAGGTATGGTTTCTTATGACAAAATTTAGTTACAAAATTGGTCATAGTCTTAAACTACAAAATTGGTTATAACTTTAAGCTACAAAATTAGTTGTAGCCTTAAATTACAACTTTATTTAATATATTTTTATTGGAGGTGAATTTTGACAAACCCACCATTAGATTACATATTCTTCTTATATCCTCCATACTTGCCAAATTTCTAAAAAATTAAAGATCAACAGCTATATCATCAATAAATTGTTTAAATTGCAAGTTTTTATAGTTTAAAATTATGTATAAAATATAAACTTATAGATCATATAGTACATAATATCCAATTGACACAAAATTTGACATGTGTATTAAGAACATAAAGAACATGCAATTCAACGGTTAGATTTTCAAAATATGCAGTTATATTTATTTTGTTAAGTAAGGTTATAGTCTTAGAGTACAACCAATTTTGTAGCTAAATTTTATCAATTTTCTTATGTAATTGAGTTTGGATGGTGATAATGATAGTGATAGCGAGGAATGAATTTCTTAGTGAGAAGGATAAGGTCTCTCTCCAAACTAGTTTGGAGAGAAAATTTTTTAAACTCCTTCTATATCTTGTTATTAGATGTGAATTTTGAAAATCTAACCGTTAGATTATTACATATTCTTTATATTCTTAACATACATGTTAAATTTTATTCAATTCGGATGTTATTTATTATTTTATCAATAAACTTATTTTTTATGCATAAGTTTAGATTACAAAAACTTAAAATTTAAACATTAGATTGATGACATAGATATTGATTTTTGCAGTAACTTTGAAAATATATATTGTTTTGGTCTAAAAGAGGTAAGGAAGAAAGATTTAAGTCACTTGATCATCTTTGCTAAAAGATATAGACTGTCCTGATTGTTAGAGCTAGTGTTTACAGTTTAGTCTTACATAATGCTAAATGTTTGATTTTACAAGAGAGAGATGGCGGTCAGTTTGCTTAAAACCATTTTATTTTCTATTAATTACAAGCGTGAAGTAATTATATACTCTTCATAGTTTAATTACATATTATGAAACATAAATTGGGCATTTAGGCAATTGTTTATTGACAAATTCAATACGGATGCTTTAATCTTTGTCATTTTATTTATTCAGCCCCGTATATAATTTTGTGGCCAAAACTAAAAGCTAAATATGAGCAACCTAGTGCAAAAACACCACCTGCAACTGCATGTGTTTTGATTTGAGTTCATACTACACTTTCGCAGCAACTTCGATCCAATTAAGTCAACCAAATGAAATGCCGGTCTCAAAGGGATAGTGGGTCGGATATACAGACGCTACCGCCTACTTGCTACTTGTAACATATATTATTTTATTTTTTTGATGAACGTAACATATATTATTTTATTTGATAAAGGGGCACTCCCTTTGTCATACCGCAAAAGGACATTCCTTAGTACCAATCAACCTATTTGTCCTTGAATAACGTTATTAAATTAATGCATGGTGTGACACATAAGTAACCCAAAAAAAAAAAAAAATAATAGTTTTTATTTTCTATTTTCAAAAATTTGTCACACTGCAAAGCAACATTCGTTAGTACCAATCAACCTATTTGTCCTTGAATAACGTTATTAAATTAATGCATGGTGTGACACATAGGTAACCCAAAAAAAAAAAAAAACTTAAGTTATGTTTGGTAACAGTTTTTATTTTCTATTTTCAAAATTTTGTTTTTGGGATTATAAAGAAAAAAAAAATTTCTTGTATTTTTGAAATAAAAAACATGTTTGGTTAGTTGAAATTTAAAAAAAAAAAAAAGTTTTTTGAAGAAAAAAAAATACTAAAATATTTTGCTACTAAGATTTGAACTCTAATGCTAACTCATTAAATGATACAGATTCATTAAATTAAATACGTGTTTTCATTGACTTTTGAAAACTAGAAACTGAAAACAGTATTTTGTATGTTTTCAGTTTCCTTCACAAATTAAGTTTTAAGAATAGTTTTTATTTTCTGTTCATTTTAGATTGCCAAACAAATTTTTTAGTCTCAAAAATAAAAAATTATTTTTAAAAACCGAAAATAAGGAAAAAAAAAATCAATTACCAAATATGCCCTTAATTTCCCAATTGGTATCACATCTATCAAAACAAGAGAGTGCTAATTACATTCTTAATTTCTGATTTGACCGTTGTCTCACATGTATAACATAAAAACCTTAACTAATGTTAACTTGAGAGGTTTAGGACCAAAGTGGCATAAATGTGCATACATGAGTTTGAACCTTGATTACGTATTGCATGACATTGCCGTCTAGCAAATATAGGTTTTTTTTTTTTTTTTTTTTTTTAATAAATAATACTGTTTTGTAAAATATTTGACAAAATAGTATCGTTCCAAATAGTTTCTAAAGCCCTATAATATTCATAAGATCTTGCAAGAATAATTTGGTCTTTTGTGTTCAAAACACTGCAAGGATCATTGTTTTATTAATGCCTGAATATGATTGGTTGATCCATGATCGTATCATAGGCATGCATGCTTAGGATAATCAAAGATTAAATTTAGTTGGTCAACAAAAAGAATAGTTAAGTTTCAATTGAAAGATAAAATCATATTGGTTGACTGGTTGTTTAAATATAGTAAACATACAAGCACTTTGATAGGCCAAAAATGGATTGACTCTTATGGAAAATTAATTGATTAATTACCCAAGTTAATTAATTAAGTCAATTTAACATGCAATAGCGTGGTAGCACAAACAAATCACCAACTAAGATAAATGCAACGGAAAATAAGTTTGACACAGGTTGTTTGCGAATGGGAAAAACCGCAAAAGCAAAACCTCACTTGGTGAATTTAAGGTCACCACTCCCGAGAATCCACTATTATCAATAACAAGCGGTTACAAGTAAAAGGAATCCCAATACCTAATACCAACCTACAGTTGAACCCTTACTCCAATACCCAATTGGACTTATATTGTAGCAGCAATCTCTCCGTTCAATGCACAAATCCTAGTACGTGACTAACCAATGATGCACGGAACCCAGTACATGACTAACACACCAACTTGAGAAGGATTGTTGGCTGCAAAGTTCTTTAGTTCATCAACAATAAAGATCAAGAAGCTCCTTAGTCACAAAACCCTTGATGTAAAGACGCAGTAGCTTTTACAGAGAATATGATGAACTAGGGCAATTTTTGTCTCTGGTCACACAATGCATGTAACAACAATTGCAACCACCTTGTGACGGCCCTTAAAATAATCCTTATATATGTCTAGGGTTATGAGAAAATAAACCCTATACAAATACTCAAGAATATGCGTGTAATTAGATCTGGAATTTTTTATTTCGTAATTCTCGACAGATACAGCTTGTGTCGAGCTTTAGCAATAATTCTCGATTGAAAGGATTCTGTTAAGACTTCTGTCGAGTTTTAATGAGCAGCACATTCTTCACTTGTTTCTTGGTCAAATTTGCATGGCTTTAATACTAAACATGAACACTTGTTTTTTGAAGTACTAAACCCATCCTAGATCTACCCAATTACAAGTAAAGTGCGTTTTGTCAAAGAATTAGCCAATTACATAAATATGTCCCTAACAATCTTCCCCTTTAGCAATCCGTGACAAAACCACAACAAACAAATGAATCATGAGAGAAGTCTTAAATCACTAAACTCATAACCACTTGTTGACTTACAAAATAAATCTAACCCTAACATAAACTCTTGAAAAACTTTGCAAGAAGAGAGTTCATGGCATGGTAGACTTTCATAACCTGTCTTTTTGAAACACTTAAACAAAACTCATCAAGGTATCATGTGTGAAACAAAAATAAAGATTACATACATAGAGAAATATGTGTATAAAGAGAGAAAATAAACAACACGTGGAGAGATAGGTGAAGAAAAACATACATCATAATATATATGAAAAGATAAGTACAATGTATGTCAATAAATGGTCATAAGACCAGTGTACAAGATGTAAAAGAAAGAAAAGAAAAGTACATAAGAACCTCACTACATCCCTCAAAAAGTATACACACTCCCCCTAACAAAAATATCCTATATCCTATGCTAACTCTCCCCCTAACTACAAGACTACTCTCATCCAAAACTACTCCTCCTTTTTGTCACGAATGACAAAGGGCAAGTCACCGAGAGGTCGTCATCTCATCATCATTGGAAGAGCTAGCATCCTCATCCTCATCATCACCATCCTCATCTGCCGAAGCCTCTAGAAAAGGAAATGGAGAGGGAGCGAAACCACTAAGGCGAGCCTGTCGTCGTGCTATACAACCGACACGGGTGTTCACCTGACACATCTCATCGGTGAAAGAGTCAAGGCGAGCATCCATGCACTGAACCTGCGCCATGATGGCCTCCAAGATCACACCAGCTACCGAAGAAGAAGGAGCAGAGGTGGAAGGAGCCGAAGAAGAAGGAGCTGTAGGATCTACATGATCGGTCGTCTCCATCTGTGGCCGCTTCAGTTGAAACTAGGCCTCGCTCCGCCGAACAAAACCGGCGCTGATGACACCCATGATGGTGAAATAAGGAGAATTAGGAATGGGGATAGAGAAGTGGCGAAGGATCCGCATGATAGCTGAAGGAAAGATGAGCTTATCACGGGTCGTCGTATCCTGATAGACATCGAGGATAGAAGTGATGAAGTGAGAGGGGAAGTCAATAGAGAGGTCCTCAAGAAGAGATAAAAGAAAATGAGCACGAGGCTTAGTGATAGAGTTATAGTGAGACAATGGAGTAAGAGTAAATGTTATCACCATGTTAAGGAACCTCGGACCTATTTTAAAGCCCGAGCATGGGGTGTATTGCTTCCCACCTCATATGGAAGGTGTCTCACAAAAGTGAGACAGAAGCTCATCTCTGGACACAATCCTAAAACGCTCACAGCCGAGGTAATTAGGATGCGCTACCCGCGTAACATGTAGTAAAACTTCTATATAAACACGATGGGACACCTCAAAGGTTTCTCACATAGAGATTCCCAGCCTCAAGTCCAAATGACAACGGGGAGAGGAATGTCAGCAAAATCCGACTAGATAACATGGCACTCGGGATGAACACCATGTTTCTGAAAGTTCTCCAAGAAGTCCTTTTGGGTCTTCCCATCACGAAACCGAACGTGAAGAGGGGGGGGATAGGATCAGAAGAACAAGACTCGGAACCAAGAGGATTCTGAGCCGGAGTGGACTTACACGCTTTGGGTTCCATAACGCAGTCTATCCGAGAGAGAGAGAAAGAGAGAGAGAGAGATAGAACACAATCATAACCAGAAACAAAGAGATAGAAAAGAAAGGAAAGATGTATGCATGAAAAATGCATGAACATGTGACGTGCAAAATTTAAATTGCATCATGGGTAAAAACCCAATCTAAACCTACCAACACACATTCAACAATAATCAAACACACATATAAATGCATGAAACATTGTTAAAATGCAATGAGAATGCAATGCATGAGCATATAACATCAAATCAAAAACACCTAACCCAACAATTTCACAAAAATCTCAAAAACCCAAAAAAAAAAATTCAAAAACCCCAAAATCTAGGTAAAAAAAATGCATGAATGCATGAAAATGAAGGGATTAAGGAAGTTTACCAAGTGATCTAAACTTGATAAAGGCTGAAAATGTAGTGGGTAGTGAGATTTGAGTGAGGGAGAGAGATATGGGGCGAGTGAGAAGAAAATCTATCGAGAGAGAGAAGAGAAAAAATGAGAATAGATTCGCGCTCAGACTATATAAGGAAATTGCAGCTCGATGGATCCAAGTATCTGTCAAGGATCTGTTGAGCACTAAATCTCGACAGAAATGAATCTGTTGAGGTGCTGTTGAGGATCTGTCGACGGCAAAAATACCTCGATGGATTGAGAATCTGTCGAGAATCTATCAGCCATACAGAGAGCTTAGAAATTTTGCTCGATGGATCGAAGAAGCTGTCGAGATTCTATCGAGAAGAAACCCATAAAGCTTGATGGATCGAGATTTCGTTAAGATCTGTCGAGAAAAGAAGAAAGAAGTGCTCAATAGAAAGGAATCTGTTGAGGATCTTTCAAGAAGCTATCGAGCTTGAAGAAAAAGAGTTTTTCAAAGAAGGGAAAAATACATAGAGATGAATGCAACAAGCAAGCTACTCAACCATAAATCCAATCAACATATTAAGCTCTCAAAATATCTCTCAACATATATGCAAAGCATTCATAGATCCAAAACACACACACACTAAACAAGTCTAACTAATTTTATATTTCAAAAACA
The DNA here is from genome assembly GCA_019022515.1 of Quercus aquifolioides. Taxonomy (NCBI): domain Eukaryota; kingdom Viridiplantae; phylum Streptophyta; class Magnoliopsida; order Fagales; family Fagaceae; genus Quercus; species Quercus aquifolioides. The sequence goes on from CM032326.1 coordinate 41,392,549, forward strand.
AGTTAAGACAGTTTAGTGAGCATATATTAACACATGTATTCCTTGTGATGGCCAAATCACATTGTACCTGCACATGTATCAAAAGTAGCAAAGAATTTGCGTGTTGTGTGTGAAAACATAGCAAGAGTGCATAAGTGTCTCATATTATGACGTTTGGAGATATGAGAAAATCAAATACACTCACACACAATCATAACTACTTTATGGAGATTATTACCTTTGAGGTACATCCTATAACTCCCACATCTCCTAAAAACATGCTTGCAACCATATTTCAAAAAATTTATTCTTTTTGCTTTTGCATTCTTTGTATATTTTTCTTTTTGAGCATAGCATGCATGGGCATATAAGAGAGAGAAAAGAAATACCCAATTATGTAAGCTTAGACATCACAATTTTGATATGCCGAAGCACACGGATGTTATTCATGATTGGCGAGCTTTAGTGATGAGATGGTTATTTATGCCTTTCTCTTAGGATTTTCTAGTCCTTCCCGTAAAAAAGAATGATATGAGTGTTGAATATAAGAGATTACTTAATCGTACTCATCACAAACACAAGCCACAAAGCTCACTTACTTAGTTGTGCATTGAGATGCTCATTTAAGTTACAAGAGATACAAAATTTGGAAAATTTTGTTTCAATGGCCATCCAAGGTACACAAGTACCAGTATACATAAACACATACTTTTTTTGTATTTTTCTGATTTTTCAAATTTTTTATGAAAAACAAAATAAACAAAAACTGAAAAACAACCAAACAAAAACATAAAAGAAAACACACAAAGCATAAAACTAGACTAACTCAAAACAAGAAAGCAAAACAAACAAGTAATGCATAACCAAAAGGGGAGAGAGAGAGAGAGAAAAAGTGACTAAATCAGTTTGAGCCTTTTTCCTTCCACACCTTGGAAGACCCTTTCCTTTCTGCGAACCTTTGATCCGGAGGTGAGGGGAAAGAATTGAAACCATTCAAGTTCGAAAGGAACATGAGGGCCTTGAGTAGATCTCCAAGAGGAGCAAAAGACGATGGAAACTGGTTCTGGTTTCTGGACGAGGGCATACTATTGCTTCACTAGCTATTTCAGTTTGAGCTTTATCATTTTTAGAATTAACATTATCAGCAAGGGAGACAAAAACAGTTGTACTAGATGAGGCAATATTAGGAGAAGAGAAATCATACCCCAAATTGGTTTTATCATAACCAGCTTTTTGAAAACTTAGCATCTCATCAAGCTTTGCACTAAAAGTCCTCCCCAATTGAGCTCAGACCTGGAACAGTTCTGCTTCAAGCTTTTTTGTCCATTCAGCAAGGAAGTTGTTCTCGAACCGCAAAGCTCCAATGGTTTGGTTTGCTTCATCAACCTTTGTAGAGAGCTCCTCTCAATCTAACTCCACATCACTCAGCTTCTTGGTGGTTAGCCTATAGAGTTTCTTATGCTTCTGGAAGACTTTGTACAACTTTGCATAGGCTATACGGATGTCATCCTGATTATCCATCTTTTCAAATTTTAACTCCACCAAGTCTTCTTCTTCATCTACTGCTTCTACAATCCCCTCAATAAGATCCACTGTGGCAATGAAGGCATTCAAGATTCCCTCGTCATCACTGTCATTTGATACAATCTCATGTTTGGTGTCACTCACCGTAGCAGCAAGAGCCTTACTTTTCCTAATTTACTTAAGATAAGTTGGACATTCTTGTTTCATGTGTTCAAAACCTTGACATCCAAAGCACTTTGGTCCGGGAGGGAATAGTATACTGACCGCCATCCTTAGCATCCTTCTTCCCTTTGTCTTAACATTTGAATTGTGAAGAACTGGATTGCTTGCGGTCCTTATCAAAGCCTTTCACATTAGAATTCTTCATAAACTTCTTGAACTACCTAATGATGTAGGACTTCACCTTGGAATCTTCATCATCAGAAGACTCATCAGTCCCATTACTTTTGGCGTTCAGTGTCATGCTCTTACTTTTAGTTCCTTTCCCAATTCTAGTCAAACCCAATTCATAGGTTTGCAAGTTGCCAACCTGCTCCGTCAAAGGAATTTTGTCAATGTCCTTTGATTCTTCAATGGCAGCGATCTTGGCATGGAATTTCTCAGGCAGAGATCTGAGCACCTTTCTCACAATTTTGGGTTCGGGAATCTGTTCTCCAAGATTGAAGGCTGAGTTAACTATGTCCTTCAGCTTAGCATAGAACTCATTAAACGTCTCATCCTCCTCCATCTTTATCTCCTTAAAGCTAGTAGTAAGACTTTGGAGTTTTGAATCCTTGACAACCTTAGTCCCTTCATAGGTTGTCCGGAAAATGGTCCATGCTTCTTTGGCAGTTTCAGTTGAGGATATCTTCTTAAACTCCTCATTGGTCATCGCACTGAACAGGGCATTTAATGCTCTGCTGTTAAAGTTTGCCACTTTGATCTTGGCCTCATCCCAATCAGCTGGCGCTTCCTATGGCTTAGTCCAGCCAATCTCCACAGCTAGCCACACATTCTCATCTAAAGACTGTAAGAAAGCTCTCATGCGTACTTTCCAATATGCATAGTTAGTGCCATCAAATAAAAGAGGTATAATAAGAGATTGTCCTCTATCCATGACAAATAGGGGTCAATGGATCACACAGCAAAAATTAAACCTAATCAGAGTGTGCCCACTCTGATACCACTTGATAGGCCAAAAATGGATTGACCCTTATGGCAAATTAATTAATTAATTATCCAAGTTAATTAATTAAGTCAATTTAACATGCAATAGCGTGGTAGCATAAACAAATCACCAACTAAGATAAATGCAGCGGAAAATAAGTTTGACATGGGTGATTTGTTTACGAATGAGGAAAACCACCGAGGCAAAACCTCTCCGAGTGAATTTAAGGTCACCACTCTCGAGAATTCACTATTATCAATAACAAGCAGTTACAAGTAAAATGAATTCCAGTACCTAATACCAACCTACAGTAAAACCTTTACCCCAATACCTAATTGGACTTGTATTGTAGCGGCAATCTCTCGGTTCAATGCACGAATCTCAGTATATGACTAACCAATGATTTACGGATCCCAGTACATGACTAACACACCAACTTGAAAAGGATTGTTAGCTGCAAAATTCTTCAGTTCATCAACAATGAAGATCAGGAAGCTCCTTGGTCACAAAACCCTTGGCGTAAAGACACAATAGCTTCTACAGAGAATATGATGAACTAGGGAAATTTTTATCCCCGGTCATACAATGCATGTAACAACAATTGCAACCACCTTGTGACGGCCCTTAAAATAATCCTTATATATGTCTAGGGTTGTGAGAAAATAAACCCTACACAAATACTCAAGGATATACGTGTAATCAGGTCTAGAATTTTTTATTTCGTAATTCTCGACAGATACAGCTTGTGTCGAGCTTTAGCAATAATTCTCGATAGAATTAGAAAGGATTCTGTCGAGACTTCTGTCAAATTTTAATAAGCAGCACATTCTTCACTTGTTTCTTGGTCAGATTTGCATGGCTTCAATACTAAACATGAACACTTGTTTCTTAAAGTACTAAACCTATCCTAAATCTACCCAATTACAAGTAAAGTGCGTTTTGTCAAAAAATTAGCCAATTACATAAATATGTCCTTAATACACTTGATAATTCCATGTTGATAATGTTGTCTTTTTAATTAAAATTCTAAATAATTGTATTTATCTAGTTGAATAATACATTACTATTTTGTTTGATTAATTATATTGACACCCTCCTCCCCATTAATGTTTCAAAGCCAACTTTGATTTTGCAATTTTCAAAAAATTTAAAGTGTGCCGGTATTGGGGTGGTTATACGCCAACTCTTGTGGGGATGTTATGGCTGCATTAAGTTGAAGGATCACTTTCCACCATAATGTCGAAACAATCAAGGCGCTAGCGCTTAGGAGAGCAGTGTCCTTTGCATAGCAGATTGGGTTCAACTCGCTTGAGTTTGAAGGTGATTTCGAATTGGTGGTGAAATCTCTTCTTTGAATCTACTCCTAACTTGTCCAAGTACAAAAGATTATACTCATACATTTTACTTACTTTAAAAGAGAGAGAACTTACTTTAAAAGAGAGAACTATACTTATTAAATGGAGAAAATGGGCTTTTGCCCTTTTTTAAAAAAAAAAAATTTTTTAGCATTTTGCCTCCTTTCAGAAACTAATTAGGGAAATGCCCCTATTTTGAAACTCGATTTTCTAAAAATCGAGTTTCAATTTAAAACTCAATTTTTGGACAATCGAGTTATAACAAACTGAAAATTAAAAAAAAAAAAAAAAAAAAAAAATCTGGAGCCCTATAATGGCATTTCGGAACTCGAGCTCCATGAACTCGAGTTCCATGCAAGTTTTTTTTTTTTTTTTTTTTAATAAGTTTGATCGCCCCATACCTATAGTGGCATTTTAAGGAGCCTATAATGACATTGAAACTCTATTTTGAGAAAATCGAGTTTCAAAACAGGGGCATTTTCCTAATTAGTTTGGGAAAGTGGGCAAAATGCTGGATTTTTTGCGCGAAAGGGGCAAAGGCCAATTTTCTCCCTTATTAAATAGTAGTGTTTAGGGATGGCCATGGGTAGGGTATGGATCGGGTATACCCATACCCGACCCGAAAATTTTACCCATGGATACCCGATTATCAATACCCATTAATATCCATACCCGAATCTTACCCGAATATATTATCCATGGATATCCATACCCTACCCGAAACCCGAAACCCATTTATTTATTTTTTTTTTAATTCAAAACATTTTAACATAAAAACTAACCAATCTTAAAAAAGAAAAAACTAATCAATAAAAAATTTTATGGATTAGTTTGTATCTGCTTCTTTCTTTTTTTTTTTCTTTTTTTTTTTCTGTTTTTTTTTTTTTCTTTTTTCTTTTTTGAGATAGGGACAGAAATTTTAATAGATAAAAAATAAAATAAAATAAAATAACTCTGGAACATTCATAAGTGGTGCATCAAAATAACTCTGAAAATTTTCAGTCTCAAAAGTAGCACTCATTACAACTAGCTTCAGATCAGGTCATCCCTAAACTAAAATTTTAAAAATAAAATAAAATAAAGAAGCAACATTTTTCTCTGCCTCTTCAGTTGTTTGTCAGCAAATTCCAGCTCCTAAAATAAATCACAAAATACTACTATTTCCATGGTAGTGAAGATCAGCATGTAACATTGCATTCCCAGCATGTAACATTGCATTCCCATCATGAACTCTTAACAGTGCAGGACCTGTCAAAACAAACATAAATAATATTAAAAATCTAATGTAGTGATTCAAGGATAATCAAGGATATCACATACACCCGAACGAAAATTTACCATGAAATCCACAAACTAAATTATCCATTAAATAAATAAAAGCTAAACCCAGTTGATATTCTGAATGAAACTAAGATTGACACTAGGAATTTTCACATTCCAAAGGAAATTTAAGTAATCAAATTAAAAGCCCAATAGAAAATTAACAGAGAAAAACACAAGCCAGGTATAACTATAGCCATATTTGGCAATTGAACTCAACAAAAGAAGTAGAACCCAGTTGAAATTTCATCAAGAAACTTACATTCCCAGCAGAATTATTTACATTTGATCACAAATAGAAGAACTTGACTAACACCCAATTGAAAATTTACCAAGAAATCCACAAACTAAATTATCCAATAAATAAATAAAAGCTAAACGCAGCTGATATTCCCAATGAAACTAAGATTGCCACTAGGAAATTTCACATTCCAAAGGAAATTAAAGCAATCTAATTACAAGCCCAATAGAAAAGTATCATAGAAAAACACAAGCCAGTTATAACTATAACCAAATTTGGCAAATGAACTCAACAAAAGAAGTAGAACCCAGTTGGAATTTCATCAAGAAATTTACATTCCCGGCAGAATTGTTTGCATTTGATCACAAATTGAAGAACTTGACTAACACCCAATTGAAAAAATTACCAAGAATCCACAAACCAAACTAAAGTAAAACCCAATAAAAATTCATAAGTAAAACTATAAGTAATCAAATTTTTCAAGTAAACATGTAAGCAGTGCATTCCTTTAGAAAGTATATAAATCAGACTATCAGAAGTACAAAACTTATAAATTTCTAACAAAGAAATTAAGAAATACCATTGACTCAAATAGAAAGGGAATGCTATTCCAAACATACAAAATCAAAATCTAACACACACCACCAGCCGCTGGTCTGGACTTTCTTTCTATTTAAAATCAGAAAGTCTTTTCAATAACTCTGTTCAGCCATTAAAAGAATACCTAAAAAAAAAAAAAAAAGAGAAAATGAAACACTCTAATTCAATTTCAATTTTGAATGCTAGCCACAACAAGCCATACGATAATGCAGTCAAAAACCAAATCTAACACATACCCAGTTGATAAAATTCAATCAAAAACCAAAATTGACACATACCCAGCTGAATTCAAGCTCTAAAATCAAAATCTAACACACACCGCCAGCCGCTGGTCTGGACTTTCTTTCTATTTAAAATCAGAAACAACATTAACAGAATCCGATCAAAAGCTTATTCTATCAAAGAGCGTATTCTCGGCATCAATACACTAACTCCTGGCAAGATCCGATCAAACAAACAACATGCAAAGAACAAAAAACTCACCAGTTGACAAATTCAGTCTAGAAAAGGAAACAAAATCTAATTATCAACAGAATCCTCCCAAAACGTCAAACCCAGATACCCACAGAAAAGAATTTTCTTTTGAAGCCAAAATAGCAAAAAGAGGGAAAAAGAATGAATCATTTACCTGAGGAAAGAGAGCGGTAGGAAGACCCAGTTGATTTGTAGAGAATGAGGAACGAGAATCAAGCAAAAACTCGATCCCAAAACCAATAACTGTGAGAGACAGAACCTTCCCAAAACGTCAAACCCAGGAACCAATAGTGCAGAAGCAGTGAGGAGGGACAGAGAGAGAGACAATGACGGTGAAGAGAGGTGGAGACTGGAGCTCTGAGAGAGAAAGAGTGACGGTGAGGACTGAGGACTGAGGAGAGGCAGAGAGAGTGTGACTGTGTGACTGTGTGACTGTGTGAGTGACGGTGAGAGTCTGAGAGAGGTTAGGGGTTTTTGTTTTTGTTTTGTTTTGTTTTTTTTTTTTTTTTTTTTTTTTTTCGGGTCGGGTATGGATATTATCCAAACCCTACCCGAAAAATTCGGGTAATATCCATACCCTACCCGATTAAGCTTTACCCATGAAGAACCGGGTATTACCCGAAATATTTGGATCGGGTAGGGTTGGATATCCATTACCCAATGGGTATGGCCATCCCTAGTAGTGTTAGATGTTGTATATGACTAAATTGGCTTTCTAAATTCATGTCAGTGACCAAAACTTAAATGGAAGATATAGTGGGATACTAGTGTAAGATAGTTTCTATTGAAGTGGTGATGTTTTGGGGTTGAAATTTCTTAGCCCAGTTTCTCTTTTACACAAACAAGTTTAAAGCAAAATAAAATAGGATTTATACTAATCAATGTCAACATTTGTAGTGGCAATAAACATATCTGCAATTTTTGTTGAACACGGGATGGATTGGAGTCTAGTTTATTAGGTCCGGTTAATGTGTGCCCTTAGGGCACACATTAATCATTCATTTTGGGAAAATTTTTATAGGAAATTGAAAAAACTATTAAAACAGTTAATTACTTTTTCGTTTTTCTATAAAAAGTTTCCTAAAATGATTTATTAATGTATGTCTTAAGGGCATACGTTAGTAAATCCCTTATTATATTGCTAACATTGAACAAGTGAAATCAATCACATCAATTTATAATATATAACTTGCTTTTTCAGTAATAAATTGGCAGTAATATAACATTTCCCCACAGAAAAGTCTGGTATTGAAATACATATTGACAAACACTTGGTTCTGAATCTAAAAACAACATAATTTCATCATAGTAGCAGTGGCGTTGAAGAGGCAGAGTTTTCTTCCACTTTAACTTCCACCTGTGAATTTATGATACTTCTCACAGCTTCTGCTATCCTTAAGGCCACAAAGACAACAGTGTTAATGAAGATCCTAAAAATCTGAGCTTTGATCTGACCTCTCTTGGGGGGGAGGCTTGTGGTTTTGGAACAAGCAGAAGCCATAGAAGTGAAAGAACAGGAAGAGGAGCAAGGATGAGAGAGTTGAAGGAGCTTGATGTGAAGATCTAGCTTACATGAAAGTTTAAGTAGAGCGTAGTGGAGGATTTTGGGGGCTATTTATAGGCACCCCACCAGTGCAATTGTAATTACTAACTTGTGCCATGTGGCAGTGCGTTGCGTCTTTCAAATATTTCCTAATTTTCTAGAATCCTACGGCATGTCATCAAAAACAAAGCAAAAATGACTCCTGACGCGATTTTGTCACAAAAGTCGGGATGCGAATTTGTATTTGCCATGTGTATTATTTCCCATATCAAGTTTCGGGTTGGACAGGGGGACTCATAGTAATAGTAACACAAAATATGATGTCTATAAGATATATATAGCCGCTTTTCAAGGCCTAAATTAATAAGACAAATTCTTATCTGGAATACAGGGGTGGAAAGTTTGGATTTCTCATCTAATTGTTTTACTCTTGTAAGTCTTCTTAAGTCAATCTACCTATCCAAAGTGCATGAATGTTACTCTTGGTAGTAAAGAATATATTTTTCAGAAATTCTAGGACGGCATAAAAACCTAACTTTTGCCGTATTAATCTTGACAAATTGTGAGTGATAGAAAAAAGTTGTAAGCTTATATGAAAGCGAAAGACAACCAGTAATTTGGTATAACAAGTTAAAGCTTCTGTTGTACCAATAGTATGTACTTAATACCCTTTTATTTTCTATCAATTTATTTTGTTCTAGTTTCTAGCATATGCTTGATTATTCTTCGTGCATTAGTTATATATTATAAAACATATATTGAGTATGAAAAATTATGCAATATTTTGAGAGTACAATATTGATTTACTCCTTACTATTACATAAATAATGGATCTTCTCATAATTATAAAAAAAAAAAAAAAAAAAAAACCCTTTATTATGTTAGAGGAGGGAATAAGGCATTATTATATTTCTAAAATATTGTATAATTATCTCATTGTACATTTTTGTTCAGCCCCATTTATAACTTAATGCCCAAAAGCCAAATATGATTAACCTAGTGATTCAAAAATACTCTATTATCCTTCACATTTGCAACAACTTCGTTCTTTCCAATAGGGGTGTGCATGGGTCAAGTTGGGTTGGGCTGAGGGGATTTTTCAACCTAACCCACCATTGTGGGTAAAAAAAATCCAACCACCCATCACAGAGGTCTAACCTAACTAACCCAATCCACATGCATCGAGTTGAACTCATGGGTTGGACAGTTGTTTTTTTTTTTTTTTTGTAATTACTATTATTATTATTATTAATAGAGTCGATAAACAAAATTCACATGAACAGTATCCTAAGTTCCTAACTCAGTTATAAAATATATATATCTAACTGAGTTGATAAACAAAATATACATTATATAGTATCCTAAGTTCCTTACTCAATTATAAACAAAATATATCTAACTGAGTTGATAAATAAAATATACATGAATTAGCATCCTAAGTTCTTAACTCAATTATGAACAAAATATATCCAACTGAGTTGATAAGCAAAATATACATGAACAAGTTCGATGAGTCACATGGATTTCAAAAGAGTTCTATCCTAATCCCACTAGGAACCAAAACATCCACGCTATCCAACATTCCAACTAATCATCCTCCTCGAGCATTCACATCAAAGATGTGAAAAATGCTAAAAGCTAAATTTAGCATCTCATTCCACAAAAATCATACCACAACAAATCTGCTATACTCAAAATATATAGCATCTCAATTACAGTAGACTATCATTTATAACAATCTACTGTAGCTCAAATCTTATAAAAAAAAAATAGTTCTTTATTAATCCTCTCTGACTATTCATTCACTTTTCCTCTTTCTTTTTCTCTCACCAACTCACTTTTCTCTCTCTTTTCTTCTTTCTTTCCTTGTGTTGTTTCACCAGCCTTTCTCCAATAAGGTTTGATTTTTCCTTGATTTGTTTTAGGATTGGGTAGTTTTTTTCATGATAATCACTTGATTTGGCATGGGTTTTCAGTTTTAGGTTCAATCTTTGAGGGACCACGCTAGAGCCTACTTCATTTGGCATGGGTTTTTTGCTGGAGGGGGACAACAAAGGGTACGTGCCGGAGTGTGTTGTGGTTGATTTTGGGTCACGGTGGTAGTGTTGGTGCTGTGGTGGTTTTTTTTTTTTTTTTTTTTCGGTGGTGGGGGTCTTGGTGGATTGTTTGGGTTTTATTTTTGGAGGTGGTTTGTGATTGTGATGATGGTTGTTTCGACTGGTGGTGTTGGTCTATTTTAATGGGTTCTGTGGTGGGGTGTTGATGATGGTGGTTGTTGTGGTGGCGGTGGTGGTTTTGTTTTGAATTTTTTTTTTTTTTTTTTTTTTGGTTGCCGTGGGTTGTGGCTGCCACAGTGGTGGTAGTGGTGGCTAATGGTGGTTGTTTTGGGTTTTTTTTTTTTTTTTTTGAGGTGTGTTGTGATTGCCACGGTGGTGCTAGTGGTGGTGTATGTGGCTGATGGCTAGTTGCTATGAATTTATGTGGGAAAGTTTTATTTTATTTTAATAAGTTAACTATATTATTTTAATGGGATGAATGTAAAAATAGAACTTTTGATGTTGGGTGTATTGTAAAGTGAGTTGTTAAAATGGATAAAATGGCTTTTTAAGTTGCTAAATGCTAAAATTTTTAAGAGTCTTGATGGGAATGCTCTTCCACTATTATGGTGCCTTGAGATGGATTCCAACTAATCTTCCTCTTCCACTGTTATTGTGCTTTGAGATGCAAACTCTGAGACAAAACCAAAAAAAAAAAAGACAAAATAAATTATACAATGGAATTTCAAAATCTAAAAGGCTTAATGATAGATATGGCTGTAGTGATGGTTCTCAAGTAAGAGCAGTTGGCTTTCCTGTAGAGGTCGTTTTGCTTCTCTTTCTTGTAGTATTTAGTTTCCCTTCTCTTTGAGAAGGAAGGTGGGTTCTCTAGTATTCTTGTGACTGCTTAGAGATTGTGTTTTTTATTGTTGTACTTGGTAATACTTTGTTCATTGTGCATGATTGGAGATTGGTGATATTTATTTGTGTCTGGTAGAAGGTTGTTCATTGCCAATTTTTAGTTAGTCTTTTCAATGGATGAATTATCAACTCGTTGGAAGAAATTAACACTGTCGGAGTCTGAGGAAAATCGGATTGCACTGAGAGCTGATAGAAAGAAGCGGGATTTTGTTCTTGCTGGGAAATGCTTTACTCGTAGAACTCTAAATGTTGAGGTTGTTGCAAAGACATTTAGACCTTTATGGCGTACAAAAGGTGGATTCAATGTTACTGTTGGTTGTGAAAACATTCTGCTGTTTGCATTTGAATTGGAAGTTGATGCTGAAAGAGTGTTTCAAGGAGAACCGTGGGCTTTCGACAGACATCTTGTTGTATTTGAAAAATTTGATGGTTATTCCTCTATTCACTCGTTGGGGTTTCAAAAAACAGTATTTTGGGTGCAAATCCACAACCTACCATTTCCGCTTCAAACTGTTGAGACCGCTTTTAGCATTGGTGTGACTATTGGACATGTTATTACACCAAAAGATTTGGGGGAAATGTTGGGAGCCAATTTCATGAGGTTGAGGGTGGTTGTTGATGTTTCTAAGCCTTTGTGCAGGGGAAGAAAGATTTATTGGGATAAGGAAAATGAAGGTTGGGCTGCTTTCATGTACGAACGGTTGCCGAATATTTGTTATTGGTGTGGGTCTGTTCCTTACGACAATAAGGATTGTTCACTTTGGCTGCAAAGTAAGGGTACTATGCATGTGGATGAACAACAGTTTGGACCGTGGATCAGGGCTCTTCTCTTTAATCCAGCAAAGAAGTCTTTTGTTGAAGTTAAAGGATATGAAGTAAGGAATCATGGTGTTGATGGCGTGATGGTATCTTCAGACTCTCGGGTTTCTCAAGACCATTCAGGATTACTTCGAGGCTTTAATAATATGATTACTTCATCTCATCCTCGTACTACAAATGCTAATGCTACAGTGTCTCAAACTGTGGAAGGAATTATGGATGATGATGAGTATGTTTCTTCATCGGTGAAGCATTCAACGGGGCTGTTGCAGGTAGAGAAACACGATGCAAGGGAGGTTCCATGTATTGAGGAGCAGTTACACGTTTCAAATCAGGGGATTAACTCCACTCCTGTGTTTTCAAATTTGAAACCCGATAATTATGGTATTGTTTCAGTCACTGCTCCTAAATTTTATCATGCCACATCAAGCACAAACGTGGCAAAGGAGAATCAGTTGTTAAGTAGGGATGAAGTAGGAGATGATGTGGATTCTTTGGAGGCAATACAGAGTGGGCAACCCGATAATTCTGGTATTGTATCTGCCACTGCTCCTAAATTTTATCATGCCACTTCATGCAGAAACGTGGCAAAGGTGTATCAGTGTTTTAATAGGGATGAAGTTAAAGATGATGAGGTTTCTTTGGAGGCAATCCAAATTGAGCAATTTAATGTGGGCCAAACTACTACTCCTAAAGAAAAGAAAGGAGCACGTGGTAGGCCTAGGAAATCATTAAAGGGAGTCTTTATCTTCTACTGGTTTTTTGGCTCTGGAAACCCGTACACCCAAAAAGACATGGAAACGTAATGTTGATAACAGAGAAACTTCTACAAAGGAGAAAAAAGCAAGTCCCGACCTTGGTGAAAAGAGAAAGGCTGTTGAGACAAATTCCTTTGAAGGGGAGAAGAGGAAGAAAATGGAGGTATGTTCAACTATTCTAATAGTGGAGGTTGCTCAGCAACCCCGCCGAGCACAATGAGTTTTTTAAGTTGGAACTATTGGGGGCTTGGGAACCTCCGAACAATTAATGCCTTAGCAAAGGTAGTTCATAAAGAAGAGCCCATTATTATTTTCCTTGTGGAGACAAAGCTGAAAAAAGATTAGATAGATTTGATTAAGGAAAAATGCAACATGAAAAATTGTTTTATTGTTCCTAGTATTGGGAATAGTGGTGGTCTTATTTTGTTGTGGAAAGAAGAGTAAAGGGTTGATATTAAGACATTTTCACAAAACCATATTGATGCATGGGTAAATGGTGGAAAAATTGGTTGGTGGCACCTCACGGGTTTTTATGATCATCCGATACAGCTAAGAGGCATGAATCTTGGGCAAAATTGAAACATTTGAAATGCACATCTTCTTTACCATGGCTGGTTATTGGTGATTTTAAGGAGATTATAGGTCTCTCAGAGAAGGAGGGTGGATGTGTCTGTCCTAGAAAGCAGATGGCAGATTTTGTGTCTACTATTGATCATTGTGGTTTGTGTAATTTGGGTTTCATTGGATCTAATTTCACTTGGCTTTATCAAACCTCTAGTAGGGTTTAAATAAGAGAGAGATTGGATAGAGCTTTGGCTACTTCGGAATGGATGTCTCTTTATCCAACAACTAAGCTTCACCATTTGTCTTCTTTGGTTTAAGATCACTTTCCACTATCCCTTCACTTGTTTCAACAACAAAAGAAAAAGAGACATAGAAGAACTTTCAGGTTTGAATCAATGTGGTTGAAGGATTGGAGGTGTGAAAAGGTTGTCAAGGATGCATGGGTGAGTGGTCAAGTTATAGAGTCAGATTGGGTTCTTCAAAGCTATTTGGAGAGGTGTAAGGTTGAGTTATCTACTTGGAATGCTATTGAATTTGGTCATGTGGGAAAACATATAAAGGAGCTTCAAGCAAAATTAGAGTGGCTAGAGTTGCAACCTATGTCAAAGGAAGTAGTGGAAGCTTTGCGACATACATGAATTGAATTGAATTGTTGGTTGTATAGAGAAGATGATATGTGGAGACAATGGTCAAGGATTAATTGGTTCCAAAATGGTGATAGGAATACAAGCTTCTTTCATGCCAAGGCTTCGGCTAGACATAAAAAGAATTTCATGGAGGGTTTGGTAGATGATGATGGGGTGTGGCAAATTGAAGAGGATAAAATGGAGGAGATAGCAATTGGGTATTTTGGGGATCTTTTCTCTACTAGTAATCCAATAGATTTTTCTAATTTACTTTGGCCGTGCAACCCAAGGTGACTCAAGCAATGAATGAGTGGCTGGTTAGGCCTTTTATGGAGTGTGAAGTGAGTGAAGCCTTGAAACAAATGTACCCTCTTAAGGCACCAGGTCCTGATGGCATGCCTCCTCTGTTTTTCCAACATTTTTGGAGCACTTGTGGCGCGGTGGTCACCAAAACGGTACTTAATTTTCTAAACTTTGGTATTTCTCCACCCAATTTTAATGAAACTCACATTACTCTTGTCCCAAAAATTAAAGAGCCAAAGAAGATAATGGATTATAGGCCTATTAGCTTATGCAATGTTGTTTATAAAATTGCTTCAAAAGTTATTGCAAATAGGTTGAAAAAGATTTTACATTCGATTATTAGTGATACACAGAGTGCTTTTGTCCATGGGAGATTGATTACTGATAATGTGTTGGTGGCTTTTGAAACTATGCATCATATTAGCCAAAAAAAAAGGGGGCAATATTGGGGATATGGCTCTTAAATTAGATATGAGTAAAGCTTATGATAGGGTAGAGTTGGTTTGGCTTGAAAAAGTTATAGAGAAATTGGGCTTTGTTGACCGAATGAGGGATTTGATCATGAGATGTGTTTCTACGGTTACTTATTCAATTAAAATTAATGGGGCTTCGAGAGGGCATATTACTCCATCTAGGGTAATCCATCAAGGAGACCCTTTGTCACCTTACCTCTTCCTCTTGTGTGTTGACGGCTTGTCTGCTTTGATTCAATCAGTAGTGGATAGAGGTCAAATGGAGGCTGTGAAAATTTGTAGGGGTGGTCCGAGATTGTCTCATTTGTTTTTTACAGATGATAGTTTGATTTTTTGCAAGGCAACGTTAAAGGTTTGTGATGAACTACAACGATTGCTTGCTGTGTATGAACTACAATGACTGCTTGGGCACGCTAGAGTAATAGGAACGAAATTCTTTATGGAGGAGAAGGCAAAACAGGTCCGGCCTTGGCTCTTTGGACAGCGAATTATCTTCAAGAATACTGGTCTGCAGTGGATTCATGCCTTTATGCTGCATCAGATCTGGTTCAACATCTACCTGACGCACAACAAGAGCCTCTACTCTCAGCCTGGTTACCTCCTTCAACGGGTTTATTCAAAATCAATGTAGATGGGGCTCTTTTTTCATCAAAGAAGCAAGCTAGGGTTAGTGTTGTAATAAGAGATGTTGAAGGCAGATTAAAGGCAGTTTTGTGTAGAAAGATTAAAGCTCCATTGGGGGCACTTGAAGTTGAAGCTAAGGCCTATGAGGCTGGTCTGTTGCTAGCAAGGCATTTGGGGCTGCGAGATGTGGTGTTGAAAGGTGATTCCTTGACAATCTCTAATGCTCTCAAGCGATTTACACTGTCACCCACTTCTGTTGCTGCTATTGTGGAAGGCATTCATGAGTTAGGCACTGAAATTGGTGTTATTAATTTTTCTCATGTACACAGGACTAGCAATAAGCCAGCCCACATTTTAGCAAGACAAGTTCAAAACCTTATCAATGATGTAATTTAGATTGAAGAGATTCCTTGGTGTATTCAGCAAGCTCTTATCCAGGATGTATCTGTATTGTGATGTTGTTATAATAATAGTTTCAGTGTGTTTTCTATCAAAAAAAAAAAAAATCCAAAAGGCTTATATAATAATTAAAAATTATAATTATAAAAAATTACTTTATTGAAAAATTACCCAACCCAAGACCCTCATAGGATTCAGCTTCATCAATTGATGCTCGAAGATCAATTATATCAGTAGCTCTTAACCAATTCTAAGCATAGATCAACATTTCTACTGTGTTTTGCAACAAAGAGCTTCAAAATGGATCCAACACACGAACCCCAGTATTAAATGCTGACTTAGAAGCAATTGTAGAGAGAGGGATGGCTAACAAATCATGAGCTACTTTTGAGAGAACCCGATATTTTGAGGAATTCACCTTCCACCAATCCAAAATACAAAAATTAAGAGAATCTTCTTCCACTCCATCAGCCAAATATCTATCCACTTCTGATTTGCTTTCCAAACTATCTTCCTATGCCAAATGCATCTTATAAATAGATTTCACCATTGCATGCGGATCTTGCTCAGGTTTAATCTCAACATTGTTTGAAGAAGAGTCATCTTGACCTTGCCCATTTGAATACCCATCACAAACACAATAGTGTTCACACATATGAACAAGGCCCCTTTTCACCTTTTTTGCCATGTTCTCCGCCACTGCTCCTAGACTCTATTTGATAAAAACCAAAACTTTACAAACCTCAACTTGTACCTTGGGTCTAGCACAATAGCAACAAACAACATCAAATTAAGTTCCTCATTGTACCCCCAATACTTATTAAATTTCTCATGCATATCCCTTGCCATCATACTCAAAAGAGGATCTTCACTTTCATGCAAGTTTGTCAATTCAGTCTTCATCACACAAAGTTCATGAAAAAAATACCTTAGATGTGACGTATAAAGAACCAGAAAATTGTAATGTAACTTCGAAAAACAACTTCAAAAATTTCACAACCACCTTCACATTATCCCAATCCTCAAAATCAAGTGGTCCTAATATTTTTTTTCCCACTTCCATCAACCAAGAAGTAACGAATAATTGTGGTAATCATCCAAGAAGTAACGAATAATTGTGCGCAGGGATGAACCCAAGATTTCAAGCTAGAGGGGGCCAGAGTATAAGGAAAAAAAAAACTCCATATAGGCATCCATATAGTATTAACAAATTATAAATACAAAAAATCGTTGTTTGTTAATACATTAAGATGCAATCATCTACTAACAAAGACCAAAAAACAAAAACAAAATAATAAAATAATGTTTTTTTTTATATACTAGACTGGCTAAGATTTTTATTTTATTTTTTGAAGTTAGAGCATTCGCAATAGTGGTACTAAAACTTTTAGCTTTTAGGATTTTAAAAAGCTAATTTATTTATTTTACCATCTCACTTTACAATATACCCAACATCAAATGTACTATTTTTTTACCACTTCATTTAAAATAATGTAAATAACTCATTAAAATAATAAAGGAAGAGAGATAATTTGAGTTTTTTAATTGAAAATAGAGAGATAATCTTAATAAAATATTTTATTTTATTTTTAACAACTTACTACAGTAAACTATATTTATACCAGTTTACTTGTAATTGAAAAAAATTTGGCTTTGGCTTCTCCAATAACACGTGGTTTTTTTTTGTTCTTTGGTGGTAAAATAGTTTTTTTTTTTTTTTTTTGGTTAAAATACAATCACCATTGTAAATGTTTTTATTGTTTTTGTTAATGTAAGGTTGAAATTTATCAACCATCTTGTTGGCTTTATTCCGTGCCAATTTGCTTGTAATTTAAGCACTTAGTAACCCTGTATTTAGGTGGGATTATTGTAAGGGTAGTGTGTGAGAAGATGTGAAGAAAAGCTCAAGTAAGTGCAAAGAAGCAGAGCTTCGCAGCTAGGACTCGCGGGTGGCTCGCGGCTGCAAGTCGCCAACTTCAGGCACGTGAGATGCACACAGGGAAGCTGAAGGGTCGCGTCAACTGTCGCACTACAGGACAAAAGTACCATGCTGGCCAGGCCGTTACGTCACGACTTGAACTCGCGACTTGGACAAGCCGCGAGACCAAGCCGCCAATTTACCCTGTTTGGCAAAAACTGTCTCTTCGTATTCTTTTCTCACCCCACTATATATAGACCCTTATACCCACTAAATTGAGAGAGCTTCCAGAGAGAATTTTGTGAGAGAAACCCTAGAGAAATACAAGATTGCCTCATCCCCAATCTTTACCTTAGAGTCTCTACAAATTCCTCTACTCTCTTCCTCTCCATTGTTGATGTGCATGAAATATATACGATAAAGTATTCACATATCTACATATTTGGCCTTACTTTTATGTTATTTTGTGACTGATTATATAATATCTTTGTGTTGCAGATAACAAGGGCTTTACATGCAAAGTGGGGCTAGGCCAATTGAATCAAACCAACTTACATCCAGCCAGGCATGAATATTAAATTTAAGTCCAATTGGAGTAAGGAATCAAAGGAAATTTGCACCAAATCCAAGTCCAATTCGGATTAGGATTTCAGCCTGCACATCAGTTAGTATTTTTAACATAACTTTCGGTTCAGATGTCCAATCTAGATGATTCAAGTTGGACTGGAAAGTTAACTTAAAGGGCTACAACGTTTTAGTTTACCAGAAGCCCTAATTCTGATGTTAAGTGGGCCTAAATAGTCGGTTAAGTGAAGTCTAAAAATCTGGGATTTTCTCCAAACGGGAATTCAACTTGTAATAGGATTCATTGACCTATTTAAAGGCTTTTTAAAACAGAAAATTGGAGCAAGAGGCTAGTGCTAGGGCTGAGATGCAAAACAGAAAATTGGAGCAAGAGGCAATGCCGCATGTGGCTTCTCTGTAGCTTTTCTCCATTATAGCATTGTGACTATTTCTTTCTCTATTTTATTTGTCTAGTTTAATGTTTAAGTATTTTATTCTTTTGTTTTATTTCAATTACCATGAGTAGCTAAATTTATAATTAGGGTTGAGGATGAAACCTTGTTAAAGATTATCAGTGATATTTATGTGATTTAATTTTTCCCACAATAGTTGTTCTTTAATTATTTAAATTGTTCTTGCTTCATATCAATTGACTAAGATGAGATTCTAGATATGAGTTCAATCATGTTTTTCTCATGATTTAGGATTTGTATTAATTAATTGAATGCTTGGTTTATTAATTCTTGATTATAAAATTGGATATCGTTTGTGATTTATCTGTCAATGAATACAAGTTATGATTTGATTTTTAGAATTGGATATATCTTGTGATTTGTTTGGCTACGGATACAATTGATGATTTGGTTTTATACTTAAGAAGCGAAGAAGAACATGCTTTTGATTTTTAAAATAAGGATTTTAATGAGGATATTTTCCATGATAGCAAGATTGATTTTTAGATTATCATGTCGTGAGTTGGGAAAAATTAATGATCATAAATATATGCTGATATGACTTACAAGGCGGATTCCAAAACCTTAATTCCTTTCCCTTGATTGTTTACATCTTTTTAGTGCTTTATATCTTTTGCTTAGTTTAACTATTTGCTTAATTTTATTATTTGCTTAGTTTATTTAATTTCAAAACAACCAATTTTTATTAAACTAGATTAGGATTAATTTGGTTATGGTTTAATTAATTTTCCTACGTTCATTCAAGTCCCTGTGGGTTCGACCTCGTTCTTGTCAAACTATACTTCGGTACGATTCGTACACTTGCGAGTATTTTAAAATTTCACAACAAGTTTTTGGCGCCGTTGCCGGGGACTTGGTTAGGAAAATAAATTAGGTCTTAATTGAATTTTTCCTTCTACTAGTTGTAGTTAAAATTTACTTTTTTTTTTAAATTAAAAAAAAAACAAAAAAAAATTATTTCTTTGTGCTTGGTGTATGAGAACTTGGATACGTGATAAAGAAAATCGTCTTGTTAGTTTTGATTATTCATCCACAATGGGAGAAACAGGAGATGATTCAAAAACTCTTAGGGAGTTGTTCTCACCCATAACCACCAACCCTCCATCTTGCATAGTATTGCCTACAACCACTGCTGCACATTTTGAGTTAAAGCCACAGATAATTCACCTTCTTCCTACTTTTCATGGATTGGATAAAGAAGATCCTTATATGCATGTGAAGGATTTTCTTGAGATTTGTGCTACTTGTAAATTCCAGAATTTCACTGATAATTCTATTCGCTTGCGTTTATTCCCTTTTTCCTTGAAGGATAAGGCCAAAGCATGGCTTAATTCTTTGTCACCTAGATCTATCACTTCATGGGAACTGTTGGTCACAAAATTCCTCTCTAAATTTTTCCCAATGGCCAAGACCAATGCTTTGAGGAGAGAAATTGCAGATTTTTATCAGGATGAACAAGAGAAATTTTATGAGAGTTGGGAGAGATTTAAGGACTTGATCTTAAAGTGTCCTCATCATGGTTTTGAAACATGGAGACTAGTACAATATTTTTATAATGGTTTGACTCAGACAAATCGTAACATTATTGAGTCCATGAATGGTGGTGGATTTTTGAGTCTTGTAGATGATGAGGCATACAAATTTCTTGAGAATTTTTCTGAAAGTTCACAACAATGGGATTTTTCCAACCGTAAAGAGAGATCTGCCCCTGCAATTAAGAAAGGAGGATTGTATGAAGTCAGTGAAGATTTAGACATAAAAGCTAGGTTGGACAATCTCACTCGTAAGGTTGAGGCTTTAGCTTTAGGTAGAGGAATGAATTCTGTCAATCAAGTTCAAAGTGAAACATGTTCTATTTGTGCAAGTCCTATGCATACAACACAAATGTGTCCTTCCGCAGCTGGGTACCCTGATTTTTATACTGAGCAAGCAAATGCACTGAACAATTATGGAAAACCATTTGCTAGTCCATTTTCAGAGACATATAATCCAAATTGGAGGAACCATCCTAATTTCTCATGGAGGCAAAATCAGCCTCCCACAAATGTAGGTGGACAACAAGTGCATCAACAAAGTCAATTTCATCCACCTACTCAAGCATATCCTCCCATTCCTCAATCAACACCTCAGTTTGTAGCACCACCAAGACAACAACCATCTTTGGAGGAGTCTCTCAAAACTTTCATGCAATCAACGAGCCAAGCCATTCAAGAGATAAAAAGTTCCATCCATTTGAATACTCAAGCTATTTCAAAGTTGGAAAATCAAGTTGGCCAGTTAGCAACCCAAGTTGGAGAGAGGGAAAAAAGAAAGTTTCCTAGTCAACCTATACCTAACCCAAAAGGACAGTATGCCATCAATGGTTCTTCTAGTTCTACTCATGGACAAGAACATGTTCAGTCTATTACTATCCTTAGGTCTGGTAAGCAAGTTGATAATCAAGTGAAAATGCCAGAAGTGGTGGATGATGAAAATATTGTGTTAAAGGAAAAAGGAACTCATAGTTCACATGATGATCATGGAGAAAAGAAGGACAACCCACCCGCCACTCCAATTCAGGATCTTAGTTCCCCCCTTGATAGGAGGTTTGTTCCTAAAGCTCCATTCCCTCAAAGTTTAATCAGTCCTCAAAAAAGTGCACAATTTGGAGACATTTTAGAGGTTTTTAAGCAAGTGCAAATAAACATTCCATTTCTTGATGCAATTCAGCAAGTTCCTGCTTATGCCAAGTTTCTAAAAGATCTTGTGACAATGAAGAGAAAGACAAATGTCCCTAAAAAGGCATTTTTGACAGAGCAAGTCAGTTCAATCATTCAGAATAAATATCCAGTGAAATGTAAGGACCCTGGATCTCCTACAATTTCATGCAAGATTGGGGACCGTCTCATTGAGCGAGCTTTGTTAGATTTGGGGGCAAGTGTGAACCTAATTCCATATTCATTTTATTTACAGCTAGGTTTGGGGGAGTTGAAACCCACAACCATGACACTTCAATTAGCTGATAGGTCTGTGAAAATCCCTAGAGGTATTGTCAAGGATGTGCTGATTAAGGTGGATGCATTCTATTTTCCTGTTGATTTTGTTGTGTTAGACACTGAGCCTGCTCTAAATGCCAATACACAAATCCATGTCATTTTGGGTCGCCCTTTCTTAGCCACATCCAATGCTTTGATCAATTGTCGGAGTGGTGTGATGAAGATTTCTTTTGGGAATATGACTGTTGAGCTTAATATCTTTGACATAAGTAAGCAAGTACTAGACAAAGAGGATATATGTGAGGTTAACATGATTGGGAGCCTAGTCCATGATACTTTCCTAAAATCAAGTTGTGAGGATCCCCTAAAGGCTTGCTTAACCCGTGTTGATTGCAATTTGGATACTGAAAAATCAATTGAGGAGGTCAATGCATTGTTGGATTCTATTCCTTTTTTAAGTATTGATAGCTGGCAGCCAAAAGTGGTCTCTTTTCCACTTTCTTCATCCCCATTCCCATCTATTGTAGAACCACCAAAGTTGGATGACTTTTGGGAACACCAATTGATAAGTATACTTCAAGAGCATAAGGAAGCTATAGGTTGGAAAATTGTTGATCTTAAGGGTATTAGTTCCTCTATGGTTATGCAAAGAATTCACTTGGAAGACATTGCTAAAGCCTCCCAACATGTTTTTGATCCAGGTAAGTTACGATCTCATTGGACTAATCCATTCATAATATGCATTATTTATCTCCATGATGTTGTTGAGGTTTGGATGGTCCTGTTTATCAGGATTGCTCTCCAGTTGTGTTAAATCTTTTTGCCAAAAAAAAAAAAATGTTTTTCTTGTTTATTTTCTGCTTTTAGATTAATATTTTTGTTTCTTTTTGTTTTTAGTTTTATATTCTTTTGTTCTAGCTGATATTTGACAAAAATTAAAAATTATAACAATCAGCTTGATCAAGGTACGTCTCCTCCTTCTCCTTACCTTACTTGTTTCTACTTGGTTCTCATGTTTCATATTAATATTTTGCTCTCTTTTCATTCAAGACATATATTTGAGAGTATCATTTTTAACATTGAGGACAATGTTTGGTTTAGGTTTGGGGGGGATGTATATAGATTTCTATCTTTTTGTTTTGTTTTTGTTTTGTTGTGTTAAAAAAAAAATAAATAAATAAAAAATAAAATAAAAAAATTCTTTTGCCTAGCTTGAGGTTTATGTTTTGAGTTCGTTATACTACTCTTGCTTAAAGAATTTCATTGCTTTCATGCTCAATTCATTGCACATGCACGTAGCCACTCAGACACAACTTGTTGAAGGATAAAAATGATTAGAAAATCTTGATGATAACAATGTGGAGACTGTAACCCCTGTGAGTTTTGAGCCAATTATTATTTTTTTTAGGGTTATTTATTGTTTCTAATCTTCAAGTTCATTTGGATGTGCGTAACATATTTCCCTTGTTGTAGTCTCATTGTTCTTTCTTTTGGCCAAGGAAAAAAAATGATTTTATGCCACACTTGAATCTTTTGAAGTCATTGATGTTGAATGAATTATACTAGTCTTTGAGAGATGAGATTAGGCCATTTTTGTCTACTTTGAGCCATATATGTGTTTTTCTTTCTTTGATACATTACCGCTAGTCACCCCATTGAGCCTTTTAATTAGCCTTTCTTTCTTAAAACCCTTATCCATAGTGTTTCAAGATGGAATTTGATCAGTTTGTTTCAATGTGGTGGTTTGTGCAAGAATTCAAAGAAGAAAGAAAAAAAAGAATTGAAAAGAAAAAAAAAATAGAATTCAAAGAAAAAAGAAAAAGAAAAAGAAAAAGAAAAGTGTCAAAAAGAAGAAAATAAAAAGGGTTCTCATCAAATTTTGAGAAGTGAAATGGAAGGAAGGATTGCTGCTTTGAAGAAGAAGAGTTGAAAGAAAAATGTTGAATGGAAATTCCAAAAAAGAGTTGACATTCCGACAAATCTTGAAAACACTTCTTATTATTTACCTTCACCCATATTTATTTCATTCCCTTTACTTTTACCCTACATTACGTCCTAATAAAGTCCTTATTTGATCTTGAAGATTGTATAGTTCAGATATTGATATGACTGAGAAGAAAAATGTGTGGTATAAATTCTTTTTGGCATCCTTTTATGAGACTACTTGTTCTCTCTTGATTAAGCGTTTTTCATGTGATTTATATGTGAGATGTTTGATTTTGCTTACATTATTCCGCTCACATATGTTGTTGAGAGTGTACACCCCATTTCAGAGTGATTTCATTTGTTGAGTGATAACACCGGAAAGATTTGAGTTGAAGCATACTTTCAAATAGAGATTCGAGTCAAGTTTATTCTAAAACTAGGAGTATGTTTGGGTTGGCTACCACTTTTCACTCACATTGAGTTTTGATGGCATGAGAAATTTCTTTAACATTTGTAGTGTTTTTGAACGTGAACTAATCCTCTTGGCACAAGGCAATTGAAAAAAAAAATTTTGATTTTCTTTGTTTTGTTTATTTTGTTTTTAGTATTCATTCTCAGAATTTTGTGGGTATATTCCCTGCAAACCCTCACGAGACTACAACTCATCCACTAGTGTAAGCTAGGGGTTTAAAGGCTTGTTGCATACGCTAAATGCAATCGAAATTTCCAGCGAAAGTGGATTAGTTAGGATATTTTCTTTGTTTTGTTTTACTCTTTATCTGTTTTGCTCGAGGACTAGCAAAATGTAGGTTTGGGGGTATTTGATGTGCATGAAATATATACGATAAAGTACTCACATATCTACATATTTGGCCTTACTTTTATGTTATTTTGTGACTGATTATATAATATCTTTGTGTTGCAGATAACAAGGGCTTTACATGCAAAGTGGGGCTAGGCCAATTGAATCAAGCCAACTTACATCCAGCCAGGCATGAATATTAAATTTAAGTCCAATTGGAGTAAGGAATCAAAGGAAATTTGCACCAAATCCAAGTCCAATTCGGATTAGGATTCCAGCCTGCACATCAGTTAGTATTTTTGGCATAACTTTTGGCTCAGATGTCCAATCGAGATGATTCAAGTTGGACTGGAAAGTTAACTTAAAGGGCTACAACTTTGTAGTTTACCAGAAGCCCTAATTCTGACGTTAAGTGGGCCTAAATAGTCGGTTAAGTGAAGCCTAAAAATCTGGGATTTTCTCCAAACGGGAATTCAACTTGTAATAGGATTCATTGACCTATTTAAAGGCTTTTTAAAACAGAAAATTGGAGCAAGAGGCTAGTGCTAGGGCTGAGATGCAAAACAGAAAATTGGAGCAAGAGGCAGTGCCGCATGTGGCTTCTCTGTAGCTTTTCTCCATGATAGCATTGTGACTATTTCTTTCTCTATTTTATTTGTCTAGTTTAATGTTTAAGTATTTTATTCTTTTGTTTTATTTCAATTACCATGAGTAGCTAAATTTATAATTAGGGTTGAGGATGAAACCTTGTTAAGGATTATCAGTGATATTTATGTGATTTAATTTTTCCCACAATAGTTGTTCTTTAATGATTTAAATTGTTCTTGCTTCATATCAATTGACTAAGATGGGATTCTAGATATGAGTTCAATCATGTTTTTCTCATGATTTAGGATTTGTCTTAATTAATTGAATGCTTGGTTTATTAATTCTTGATTATAAAATTGGATATCGTTTGTGATTTATCTGTCAATGAATACAAGTTATGATTTGATTTTTAGAATTGGATATATCTTGTGATTTGTTTGGCTACGGATACAATTGATGATTTGGTTTTATACTTAAGAAGCGAAGAAGAACATGCTTTTGATTTTTAAAATAAGGATTTTAATGAGGATATTTTCCATGATAGCAAGATTGATTTCTAGATTATCATGTCGTGAGTTGGGAAAAATTAATGATCATAAATATATGCTGATATGACTTACAAGGCGGATTCCAAAACCTTAATTCCTTTCCCTTGATTGTTTACATCTTTTTAGTGCTTTATATCTTTTGCTTAGTTTAACTATTTGCTTAATTTTATTATTTGCTTAGTTTATTTAATTTCAAAACAACCAATTTTTATTAAACTAGATTAGGATTAATTTGGTTAAGGTTTAATTAATTTTCCTACGTTCATTCAAGTCCCTGTGGGTTCGACCTCGTTCTTGTCAAACTATATTTCGGTACGGTTCGTACACTTGCGAGTATTTTAAAATTTCACAACAATTGTCATACCCTTGAGAGGTCATTTACCAAATCCTTATCTCACCACACCCACGTCTGTGAGAATGTTCATTTGGTGCTAAGGGAAGCAGTTTGGAAGGAACCAATATACATTGGTTGATGCTATGGTCTAGTAGCGGAATCCGGGAAGCTAAAGAAGAAATAGGTTCGGCGTAACCTCGTTGGAGCAAGAAGCTTGGAGGGCTTAGGTACTTGGGTAGATTAGGCTTGGAGGGTCTATTGCTGTTCATGTATCTCAACTATATTCTTTAGTGGATTATATCACCGCTTGGAGGGCAGCGGAGAGGTTTTATGCCGAGGACTTCGGTTTCCTCTTCGATAACACATCGTGTGTTGTCCGTGTGTTTGCATCTTCCTTCCCTTTATCTTTGCCTTATATTTACTGCTGTGGATGTGTTTATATTTGGCTTAGATTAGTTATCAATTCTGTGATTGGCTTATGTTCATGTTTCGCACATTAATTGTTTGATTATAAGCTTGAATTGATATTTTATAATTTGGGGTCTAAACGTTCAAGGGTGTTTCATACCCATATTGAACTTTCAATTGGTATCAAAGCGGATACACTTGTTGTGGTTTTAATACCTGAGTGTGATTCTTGACCCCTTGTTGAGATAGATAGGTCTCAATCTCTCACTATTCCACCATTTTTTTATGGTAATAATTATGCCTTCTGGAAAGTTAGAATGAGGGCATTTCTATGCTCTATTGATGACACTGTTTGGGATGCGATTGAAGTCGGTTGGACTAGGCCGGAGGCTGCTAAATCTACTTGGAATAAGGCAGCTCTTGCGGCAGCCAATGCTAACAGTAAAGCGTTAAATGCTATTTTCTGTGGTGTGTCTCCAGATGAATTTCACAGAATATCTCACATGACTGTGGCCAAGGAAGCTTGGGAGATTTTGGAGACAACTTATGAGGGGACTAAGAAGGTGAAGGACACAAAGCTCCAAATGCTTACCACCAAATTTGAAGAACTCAAGATGGGTGAAGATGAATCGTTTGATTCATTCTATGGGGAACTCAACGAAATTGTCTTTGCTAAGCTCAATCTTGGTGAGAAGATTGAAGATACTAAGGTGGTGAGAAAAATCTTGAGGTCCTTGCCTGAAAGCTTTAGAGCAAAGGTCACAGCCATAGAGGAAAGCAAGGATTTGGATGAAATTAAGATCCAAGAGCTCATAGGGTCACTTCAAACATATGAGCTTGGACTCCCTTCCCACAAGACGAGTAAATCGCTTGCTCTTAAAACCATCACCGAAAGAATGGATGATCCTTCCGAAGAAGATGGAGTGGAGAAGGAAGTAGCATATCTTGCGAAAAA
Source organism: Quercus aquifolioides (assembly GCA_019022515.1). NCBI lineage: Eukaryota > Viridiplantae > Streptophyta > Magnoliopsida > Fagales > Fagaceae > Quercus > Quercus aquifolioides. Next base: position 41,419,746 of record CM032326.1, read on the forward strand.
CTTCCGAAAATTCCTGAAGATGAAGAATAGTGGGAAACCATTCAACAGAGGGAAATTTTCATCTTCAAGAGGTGATAGGAAAGAGTTTACGAGGAAAGAAGGAAAGGATTTTCAATCTCCTTCGGATATTGTGTGCTTTAAGTGTAATGGACATGGACACTTCAAAAAGGAATGTCCCAATTATTTGAAGACAAAAGGAAAGGTCTATGCCACTACCTTGAGTGATGTTGATTCATCAAATTCTGACTCTGAAGATAGTTGTGACGGAGAAGGAAATTACTCCGCTTTCATGACCATTGCACATGTGGAGACCTCGGATGATTTGGGTACACTTGTGAAGGAGCTTGGCGAACATTCTAATTTGGAATCTATTGGAATAGTTGAGGGGTCTGAATATGAGGAAGTCGAAGAAGCAGTGGGATTGCAAGAGACTTACAACTCACTCCTTGAGAAGACCGGTGAATATGCTAAGGTGGCTAATGCAGCCATTAAGAAGATGAAGAGGGCTGAGGAAGATTACAAAAGTCTGCTGGCACGATACGAGGAGGCAAAGTGTGAGATTGAAGCACTTAATGGTGAGCTATCAGAAGCTTACACAAAAGTGAGATTCCTTGAGCAAGAGGTAGTGGAAGCTCATGCCAAGATAGATAGGGTCTCCTCCAGGAAGTTAGATGATGTTATTTCATCTCAAAAACATGCCCCAGACAAGTCCGGGTTGGGATATAACGGAGGAAGTAGCTCATCAGCAAATGTTACCAAAGAAGTGAAGTTTGTAAAGGCCAAAGAGACGGCTGTTGATAAGCCTACTCCTAAGATGGTTGAGGCTGAGAAGAAGAAGAATGTGGCTAATCAACAGGTGCTTAACAAGTCCCGTAGTCAATCAGAAGCCAGATTTGGAGCTAGAGGAAGATCACTCCCAAGACAGCAGCAGGGTCCTAGAACGGATTATGTTTGTCACTATTGTAGATTGCAAGGACATACCAGACCCAACTGTCAAAAGCTGAGAGCAAACAACAATGCAAGTGCACCTCGGTCACGAGGAAGAAGAAATGATATGAGGTCTTGGGGTAGTAAGCAACCAAGAAGTCAAAACCGTGATCCAGGAATGATGGACGTGATGAAGATGATCGGTGCGTTCACCAATTGCTTGGAAAGCTTCTCACGAAGGTTTGACAGTCCTAACTCTCGTACCCGATCCGTCAAGGATATCACCCCAAACGCACGTGACGTGTGGGTGACAAAGGGTACTCATGCATAAGCATTACAACATGTCCATGCATCAATACTTCCCATATTTGTGAATATGCTTGGTTTTGTGCTTCTTGCTAGTATTTAGGTTGTTATTGTCTGTGTGTGTTTGTCTTTGGTTCAATTGTTTTTACATTGTTCTTTATGTTATGTTTTTTATCATTCTTTTACTGTTTTTGTGTCAAAAATCCAAAAACACATAAAAAGTAGAAAATCCAAAAAGTTTGATCACTTTGTTGAGTTTTGTCTCAAAGCATGTTTTGCCTTGTACCTTTGTACTTATGGCTTTGTGCATTTAACGAGCTTAGCTTGTCTCTCATGCACTCATGTCATTGTGGAAGAAATTCTGAAATCTATGTGACTGTTGTAAATAGATCTTCAACCTTGTCATGAATAATTAGTGAATGGTTTTGTTGATCTTGAGACATGCATAGACTCATGCCTATATATCTTCCCACTTTTTATTTTTATGCTTAAAAGAGCTCTCTAAATGTAAATCTCCAAATGAAAAGAGATATAGAGCTGCAAAAACCTGTCGCACATACTAGTATTCGACTAGGAAAAAGGGAAAGCGACCAAAATAAAATGTATGATGCCCAAAAAGCCAAATGCTAACTCATCAATTGAAATATCAAAAATTTCAGGCATCTATCTCTCAATGAGATTTTCTTTGCTCAAAAAAAGTGCAAATGATATGTTGAATATGGAGCCAAATGAAAAGCTTCAAAGAATTGTTATCAAGTGCTTGTGGGAGGTCATATATGCATGTTTCTATAATTGAGATAGGTCACATTATCTAGTGCTAGTTGTGTATGCCTTGATTGAATTGATCATTGAAGCTTCACATTGGACTAAAGACTATCTCATTTTTGATATCCACACACAACACACAAGTCTATGTTCAATGAATGTCATATTCATTTGTGTGATTGTACTTGATTAAGTGTATTTTCACAAGCTCAATCTTTGTTGATCAAACACAAAAAGATTTTTGAGTGTTTTAGTTTGTTTTTGGAAAGTGTTTTGTTTTTAAAAAAATGTCAAAAATTTCAAAAACAGTGTTGCTCTGTTTTGGCGACTAAGTCGCGGGTAGGTCTAGTCGCATGCTCCAGTCGCGAAGCTCTCTCAGAGATTTTCGCGGGTCACTGGCGGGTCAGCATCCCAGTCGCGAAAAAGACTTAGAAAATTTTTCCAAAATTTGAGTTTTATATTTTTCGCGGGTCAGTGTGGCGACTTGTTCGCGGGTGGAAGGTCCAGTCGCGAGGGGTACTCAGGGATTTTCGCGGCTCATATCGCGACTATCTCGCGGGTAGACCTTCCAATCGCGAAAAACACTTAGAGAAAATTTTCAAATTTCTTACCTTCACAGTGTTTCGCGGCTTACCCTGGCGACTTACTGGCGACTTGATCCAGTCGCGAAAAACGCGTGTTTTGCGTTTTAAAGACAGTTTTAAAATTGTTTTTCAGTTTTTCCCTCGAAGTTTTGTGACTGTTCATTGTCTTCCTCATTTCTCACTCAAACACTCTGTGTCTCACTGAAAAAGGATCCATTTTTGCATCATGTCTTCTTCAAACACCAAGAAAAAGGTATGGGTTTTCTTTCCCTCACTTCATTCTTACTGTGTTGACCATTATCGTCTTGATTTGAATATTGCACACATGTTCTACGATATAATGTGTTCAAATATGGGTCTACCTAAAATGATGAGTATGTTTGTTTGAGGATAATGTCTATTGCTGCTGAGTTTATTTTTGTGCTTCAGTATGCTTGTCTCTAGTCTGAGCATTGTTCGTTTGATAGAGTTTTTTCTTTACTCATTGGACATATGGGTTTGGGATTTTCTGTGGTGCACTCTGTATGTGGCCTTGGGTCATTGGTCTATGTTTCTGTGGTCTATATAGATTTTGTGTTCCATGGAATGTTTCTGTGCTTCAGTGAGTTGTGTGTCTCATTTTAACCATTTGTTTTCCTAATGTTGATCTGATTCTTGTGTTTGTGATTAAGTGAAATCCTTCTGTTTCACATTCTTAACTGAATCTAATCAAGTTGATGTTGGTTCCCTGTGGTATTGCATTTGGTACTTTGCTGTGTGTTTGCTCTTTTACAGATGTCTCGACGATCCTCTAAAGGAAAAGAGGTTATGACAGAAGAAGAAACAATGCCTGTTGCAAAACAAACACGTTCTTCATCACAGCCATCTACTGAACTCAATATTGATTTGTTCAGAACTCCTCAGCACCTACATGCTTACTCAAGCATTTTTGACCGGGGAACCCCTATAGTGGAACGGGAGGTCAGATTTGACTCTTTGGAAACTACTTTTGTTCCTCGGATCTTCGAGACAAGAGATTGGGCAGATTTATTTGGAAATTTTGTTGATCCAATGATGGAACTCGTGAAAGAGTGTTTCGCCAACACAGTTGATCTTGAAAGTGAACTACACTGTTGGGTTAGAGGAACGGAGTTCATCATTAGTCCGGACACCATAGCTGAACTTCTCAAAATCACTAGACCTGAGAATGCCGACCTAACTCCTTATGATGATCGCACTCCAATGGTTCACGACATTCTCCAAGTTCTTGGTCCTGACCATGACATCTCCAGTACTGGCACATCCATTAGTACTACCAAGTTTTCACCTGAGTTGACAACATTGAAGCTGATCATGTTTACCAACCTCTATCCATTGACCAACACGGTGTATATCAACCTTGGCAGGGCTCAATTTCTATGTGATCTCATCACAGGCACCACCATTGACATCTGTGCCCATATCTATTATATCATAAGAAAGACAACGACTCGAACAGTAGCACGAGGGTGTCTTCCATTTTGCAGTCTCATTATGAAATTTGTTCTAAGTGAAGGTGTTACTCCTCCCTCTTCTGGGAAAATAACTACGCGTCTTCGTCCAATCTCTATGTCCACTCTACAAGCTAGTAGAAGTCATTCATCCAAATCTCCGAAGAGTGCACATCTCTCTCCTGCTACTCAATCTACTCCTGAACCAGACACACATGTACATGCCTCCCATGTATCACAGCAACCTCTCACTACACAAGCACAGTCTGCCCCCAACCTGATAGGTTGGAGATGTTATTTGAGAACCTCCACAAGCACCTTGAGGAAGTGGAAAAGAATCTCAGATAAGGCCAGAGAGAGCAGTCAAAGAGAATAGCAGTCATGCAAGACCAGATCGATGTTGTAGCAGCACAAGTTGATAGCATTTTCACCATGTTACAACAGTGACCCTTTGGCCATTCGTGTCAAAAAGGGGGAGAACTTTTGGGGCAGCTCTTGAGGGGGAGTGCTTGTTTTGAGGGGGAGATTTCTTTATCATCTCTCTATCACTTGATATTTTTTTTTTGTGTATAACTTTGATAATTCAAAATACTGTGGTGTTAGTTGTTTATTTCAGCATATATAATTTGATGTTATTCAGCACTTGTTCTGTTATGTTTGTTGGTTTGTACCCATGTTGCTTCTGTAAGATTTAAGGGTTTGTTTCAATGCACCTTTGTAGGCCTTTGTGGTTTGTGCCATGCTTTATGCAGCCTTTGTGATTTGTTAAATCAGTACTTCCAACTAAATGTCTTGCATTTTCTTCTAAGTACTGTCACTCTTGTGCCCTTATAGGATTTTTCCTAGATGCACATACTTCATGTACTGTGCATTGGTTTAGTGTTGGTCATTCAAGCGATTTACCTTGTGTTTATCATCTTGAATGTCCGGATATTCATTCCAAGTGTGAATGAGCATTGTGATCACTTGGTTATAGTGATTACCTGTTTTGGTCTTGCCATGGTTTATTGCTTTATTCCATTGTGCATGATCGCATTGTGCTTGCTCCATATGCATTACAAGTTTCTGTATACAATGAACTTATTATGTTGTTGTGTTTCAGGAGTTACTTGTTCTTATGGTTCTAAAGCTTCGCAGATTCTAGAGTTAGGTGTGAGTGAGTTTTCCAACTGTTCCCAACTCACGCGTTAAGTCTAGAGTTTGTTTTAGGGTTTTGTCACGGAATAGCCAAAGGGGGAGATTGTAAGGTTGAAATTTATCAACCATCTTGTTGGATTTATTCCGTACCAATTTGCTTGTAATTTAAGCACTTAGTAATCCTGTATTTAGGTGGGATTATTGTAAGGGTAGTGTGAGAGAAGATGTGAAGAAAGCTCAAGTATGTGCAAAGAAGCAGAGTTTCGCGACTAGGACTCGCGGGTGGCTCGCGGCTGCAAGTCACCAACTTCAGGCATGTGAGATGCACATAGGGAAGCTAAAGGGTCGCGCCAACTGTCGCACTACAAGACAAAAGTCTCAGGCTGGTCAGGCCGTTACGTCGCGACTTGAACTTACGACTTGGACAAGCCGCGAGACCAAGCTGCCAATTTACCCTGTTTGGCAAAAACTATCTCTTCGTATTCTTTTCTCACCCCACTATATATAGACCCTTATACCCACTAAATTGAGAGAGCTTCCAGAGAGAATTTTTGTGAGAGAAACCCTAGAGAAATACAAGATTGCCTCATCCCCAATCTTTACCTTAGAGTCTCTACAAATTCCTCTACTCTCTTCCTCTCCATTGACATACCCTTGAGAGGTCATTTACCAAATCCTTATCTCACCACACCCACGTCTGTGAGAAGGTTCATTTGGTGCTAAGGGAAGCAGTTTGGAAGGAACCAATATACATTGGTTGATGCTATGGTCTAGTAGCGAAATCCGGGAAGCTAAAGAAGAAATAGGTTCGGCATAACCTCGTTGGAGCAAAAAGCTTGGAGGGCTTAAGTACTTGGGTAGATTAGGCTTGGAGGGTTTATTGCTGTTCATGTATCCCAACTATATTCTTTAGTGGATTATATCACCGCTTGGAGGGCGGCAGAGAGGTTTTACGCCGAGGACTTCGGTTTGCTCTTCGATAACACATCGTGTGTTGTCCGTGTGTTTGCATCTTCCTTCCCTTTATCTTTGCCTTATATTTACTGTTGTGGATGTGTTTATATTTGGCTTAGATTAGTTATCAATTTTATGATTGGCTTATGTTCATGTTCCGCACATTAATTGTTTGATTATAAACTTGAATTGATATTTTATAATTTGGGGTCTAAACGTCCAAGGGTGTTTCATACCCATATTTAACTTTCAGTTAAGTTTTTGGGCTGGATGATTGCTAGTTGGAGGGGGCCTAAGGTTTTGGAAAGGGAAAAACTACAAAAATGATGTATATAATTTGTAAAAATTTTCAAAAAAAATTCATGATCAATAACTTGTTTATCCATTTTGAAGCAAGAGATCAACCTTTAAGATTGTTGGAAATATTTTAGTGAATAAACAAGTTTTGATACAAAAATAATATCACAAATAATTAGCAAGAACATAAAATAAAATAAAATGAATTTAGAACAATCTCACAATGCTATAGAATCACGCTGTGAAAATGTTGTCCTTAAAGGTTGATTCGTGCCACCCAAAGTAAAACTTGGTGCGATTGGTTCTCTTAGCCAAACAACCCCCCAGGATTAAACTATAGCGTCGACCTTTGTGATGTATGCACTTCCACTCACAAAAGGTTTAAGAACAAATATTGCCTTTCCTTAGAACAAATATTCTTGCAAAAAAATAGTAGAATTGTGTATATCTAAAACATAGAATAGTAAAAAGACCTTATAGAAAATATGTTATGATGAGTATTATATAGGCTACTTACGAAGATAATAGTCTATAGTTATTGGTTACTAATAACCCTTAAAAGCCCAATGGCTATATTATCAATTATTGCCTAAAGGCTATTTTTGTCATAATTGCCCAACAACTATTTTTCTCATAAAATTCCAACGGCTAGAAAATAAATAAGAATAAAAGTGTTTGGAACACACACCCACACCAACAATCCCCCACATGTTACAAACACAAAATAGGAAAGGCACGCAACTAAAGAAAGCATGCATCAATATGGTACTAGAAGGTTTTAACCATACGTAGGATAAATAAGTAGGAACTAAAAGACAATGATTGAGTTAAAACTCTTTTAACCAAGCTATTAGTAAACCAAACTTACCACCCACATAACTTTATTTATCAAGGTTGTTCTTAAGCGGGTTGGCGCCTTATCCAAGCCATTCGCCACTGGGTTTCATGAGAGCTCTAGAGACCTACCCAAAAAGTCTCATAGGAAGCGGCACAACTTCCACTCACACATAGGTGGCATCCATCAGGAGTGCGTGCAGAACACCCTATCCCAACAAGTAGGGAGTATGGATCCATTAAGAGTCTAAAGCTCAACCTTCAACAATCTACAACTTAATCGGTGGCATCCATCAGGAGTGCGTGCAGATACACCCTATCCTAACAGGTAGGGATATGGATCCATTAAGAGCCTAAGCCCATCCTCACCAAATTTTGCAACTTAGCACTGTCTCACACCATAGGGATTGACTCATCACTAATCTCCTTATCGAGATAGTAGAAAACACGTAACAAATGATAGTGCCCATGGACCACTAATGACCTCTATCCATTTAACCTCTTGCGTGGAATCACCCATCATAGAGAGGTTGGGTAGTAGCCACAGTGTCGCAACTTGGGTATCAGTCCAATCCCCCTAGATGTCTCACTAACCAGCCTCATTGCTAGTGGTTTGGTCAAAGGATCGGCCAAGTTTCTTTCAGACCTCACAAAGTCCAATGATATAACATCATTATCAATAAGCTGCCTCAGCCTCAATTGGATATGTTGACGTTTCCCATTTCACTAAGTCCAATGATATAACATCATTATCAATAAGCTGCCTTAGCCTCAATTGGATATGTTGACTTTTCCCATTATAAATTTTGCTCTTAACACGTGTTATGGCAGTCTGGCAAGCACAAGGAAAGCAAACAGAGACAATAGAGTTAGTAAAATGAGGCATATCAATTAATATACTCCTAAGCCATACAGCTTCGGACCTAGCCTTCTCTAAGGCCACTAACTCTGTTTCCATATTAGATCTCACTATACAAGTCTTCTTAGTTGACTTTCAAGAGACAACCCCTCCAGCTAGTGTAAATACATATCCACTAGTAGGCTTCACCTCATCTGTATCAGAGATCTAGTTAGCATCACAATATCCTTCTAAAACAGTAGGATAGCCACAATTATGACAAACTAAAATCAAAAGTCCCCTTTAAATATCTCAATAATTTAGATATTGCATCCCAATGCTCAATAATAGGATTATGAGTGTATCTACTCAATCTACTAACAGCATATGCAATATCAGGATGAGTACAATTTGTCAAAGACATTAAACTACCAATAATTTGTACATATTTATCTTATGAAACACTAGCACCACGATTTTTAACCAAGTGCACCTTTAAGTCATACATAATAGACATAGGTCACATATCAAAATGTTTATTTTTTTTTTTCCACAAAATTAGATTGTGATAGTACATTGCAATCATTATCCCTAAGGATCTTGATGCCTAAAATAACATTTGCCTCAACCAAAATTTTCATATCAAATTTAGAGGCAAGAAAACATTTAGTATCATGCACAACATTATAGCTAGTTCCAAATATAAGGAAGTTATCAACATATAAACAAATAATGACATCTTCATTATTATTTAACTTATTATATGACCATAAGTCACAAATCCATGTGTAAGCATCATATATCAAAATTTTCATGTCATTGTATAGGTGCTTGTTTTAATCCATACAAGATTTTAACCAGTTTACAAACTTTACGTTATTGTCTAAGGACAACACAACCCTCGAGTTTCTCCATATAATATATATATATATATATATATATATATTTTCTAATTCACTTATTAGAAAAACAGTTTTAACATCCATATGATGTATAATTGGTTTGTAAATAGATACAATGACAAACAACATTCTTATAGATGCAATTCTAATAATCGAAAAATAAGTATAAAATAATCAACATGAAATTTTTGCTTATAGCCTTTAGCTACCGAGCATGCCTTATACTTATCTGTGATCCCATTCAATTATAATTTTTTTTTTAGAAACCCACTTGCAACCATACAATTGCAACCATACAATTTTGTTTTAAACACCCACTTGCAAGCAATAGGCTTAACCTTAGGTGGAAGCAGTGTGATTAGACATAATCTAATAATTTGTTAAAAGCTTCCAACAATAATGGTGCATCAACAAATTTAATTGCATTAACTTACATGTTCATCTTCAACAATATAGGTAAGAAACTTGTTACCGTAACTCTTTTTCTCCCTAGTTCGCTTACTTCTTCTCAATTCTTGCACATCACAACAAGATCATTAGAAGTATCAATAGGTTCATGAAACATATTTTCTTTATTTTTTAAAAGAACCTTAAAAAATATTTTTAAGATTCAACAATAGTATTGAATTTTAATATATCACTATTGATGAAAATAATTTTATATCATGAATTATAACAACCATAACCAATAAACACACAATCACATATTTAAGAATCAAGTTTCCTCCTTTTAGGTTCATGTAGCATGACCTTAGGCAAGTACCCCCCACACTTTGAGGTATTCTCCTTTTAGATTTGGGTAACATCTTAGCCAACCACCCCCACAATTCAAGGTATACCAAGTTAGGCTTATGCCATTCTCAACTTCATTTTTTATATTTTATAAAAATTTCTAATACCTCATCTTCGGTTCCTAATACACAAAGTTAAATAAATATAGAATGGACATCAACAAAGATTACATAAAATCATTTACCATCTCTAGTCATTGTGTGTTTTAAATCATCCAAATTATTATTGTAGGGGCTCGTTTTGTCGTAGATCCCCCAGCAATAAATTTGTTTAGAGAGTGGGTCGTAGGGTTCGACGCCAACTGGCTTGCCACCGGCTCGCCTGAAGTGTTCCTCCCTCTTGGGGGCTTTTTCTTTGTTCTTATCGTCTTGGGGGTTGCTCCTCGGATGGCCGAGGAGCCCCCTACTCTGAAGGGCTCCTTGCATTTATATACCCTCTTTGGCCGATCCTAGCCTTCCAACTGTCAGTCATCCAGACCACTGCTTAAGGACTTGTCCCATCAGCCACGTTTCCCACCGTACTGTGGATCGCGGCACCCTAGGTTCCGCCGTCCAAGAGTCCTCTCAACACTGAGATTGCCAGGGGAGTTAGGTAGACGCATTAAGTGTGGATGTGACCGCCTGTACTGGGATCAGGATAGGTATGCCGAGGACAGGGTTGTCCTCGGCGCGGCCCAGAGGGCCGAAAAGTCCCTAGGCAGCTGCCTGGGATAGCCATTGATCCTCGGCATGGGCCTTGGGCCAGTCTAGAGGTGGGCCGAAAATTCCAGGCCCTCGGGCCCCACAATAGCCCCTCAAAATCCTGCTGCACGTTCCCTTGAACGGGGAGGAGGGTTTTGACACCCACGGCCCTCATTCCCCCCAAGGCCTTCCGCTGGTTGGTCTTTCCCAAATAGTTAGCTCAGCGCTTCAATCCTTCGGCAAGCGATTAGCCTCTTAGAGAAGATTCCGTTGCTGCTTTAAAGATAGTGGCTAGCTCTCCGTAGGCTTGGGTCCGAGGACCATGCAAGATCTAGGCACAGGTGCTGCCTTCATAAGTAGTGGCTAGCTCTCCGTAGGCTTGGGTCCGAGGACCATGCAAGACCTAGGCACAGGTGCTGCCTTCATAAGTAGTGGCTAGCTCTCCGTAGGCTTGGGTCCGAGGACCATGCAAGACCTAGGCACAGGTGCTGCCTTCATAAGTAGTGGCTAGCTCTCCGTAGGCTTGGGTCCGAGGACCATGCAAGACCTAGGCACAGGTGCTGCCCTCATAAGTAGTGGCTAGCTCTCCGTAGGCTTGGGTCCGAGGACCATGCAAGACCTAGGCACAGGTGCTGCCCTCATAAGTAGTGGCTAGCTCTCCGTAGGCTTGGGTCCGAGGACCATGCAAGACCTAGGCACAGGTGCTGCCTTCATAAGTAGTGGCTAGCTCTCCGTAGGCTTGGGTCCGAGGACCATGCAAGACCTAGGCACAGGTGCTGCCTTCATAAGTAGTGGCTAGCTCTCCGTAGGCTTGGGTCCGAGGACCATGCAAGACCTAGGCACAGGTGCTGCCTTCATAAGTAGTGGCTAGCTCTCCGTAGGCTTGGGTCCGAGGACCATGCAAGACCTAGGCACAGGTGCTGCCTTCATAAGTAGTGGCTAGCTCTCCGTAGGCTTGGGTCCGAGGACCATGCAAGACCTAGGCACAGGTGCTGCCTTCATAAGTAGTGGCTAGCTCTCCGTAGGCTTGGGTCCGAGGACCATGCAAGACCTAGGCACAGGTGCTGCCTTCATAAGTAGTGGCTAGCTCTCCGTAGGCTTGGGTCCGAGGACCATGCAAGACCTAGGCACAGGTGCTGCCTTCATAAGTAGTGGCTAGCTCTCCGTAGGCTTGGGTCCGAGGACCATGCAAGACCTAGGCACAGGTGCTGCCTTCATAAGTAGTGGCTAGCTCTCCGTAGGCTTGGGTCCGAGGACCATGCAAGACCTAGGCACAGGTGCTGCCTTCATAAGTAGTGGCTAGCTCTCCGTAGGCTTGGGTCCGAGGACCATGCAAGACCTAGGCACAGGTGCTGCCCTCATAAGTAGTGGCTAGCTCTCCGTAGGCTTGGGTCCGAGGACCATGCAAGACCTAGGCACAGGTGCTGCCTTCATAAGTAGTGGCTAGCTCTCCGTAGGCTTGGGTCCGAGGACCATGCAAGACCTAGGCACAGGTGCTGCCCTCATAAGTAGTGGCTAGCTCTCCGTAGGCTTGGGTCCGAGGACCATGCAAGACCTAGGCACAGGTGCTGCCTTCATAAGTAGTGGCTAGCTCTCCGTAGGCTTGGGTCCGAGGACCATGCAAGACCTAGGCACAGGTGCTGCCTTCATAAGTAGTGGCTAGCTCTCCGTAGGCTTGGGTCCGAGGACCATGCAAGACCTAGGCACAGGTGCTGTCTTCATAAGTAGTGGCTAGTTTCCCCATAGGCCTGAGTCCGAGGACCATGCAGAGCCTTGGTTCTGTCTAACACTTGGTCTTCTGAAGTAATTAGTTTCCCCATAGGCCTGAGTCCGAGGACCATGCAGAGCCTTGGTTCTGTCTAACACTTGGTCTTCTGAAGTAATTAGTTTCCCCATAGGCCTGAGTTCGAGGACCATGCAGAGCCTTGGTTCTGTCTAACACTTGGTCTTCTGAAGTAATTAGTTTCCCCATAGGCCTGAGTCCGAGGACCATGCAGAGCCTTGGTTCTGTCTAACACTTGGTCTTCTGAAGTAATTAGTTTCCCCATCTTCTATCGGGGAAGCGTTTCTTGGCCGTTCGTGTTCTGCGCCTGACGCTTCGGTGCGCGAGACGCGCCTTCATTAATGGTCTCGTAAATCGACGGAAGTACAACGGTCTGCAGCCCCCTTGGAATTTGGTGGCTTCATTATTGCCCGCCGCCTCGGTAACTCACTCTTCGAATTCTGCGCGAATTGATTGTCACCAACTCTCCCCCTCTATATAAGGCTTTCTGGGGGGATGGTTTCTTCATACCCCATGAGCTTCCCAACTCGAACAGAAAGAAAACCATCTTTCCATTCCCCATGCCCCTTTAATAACCCCGTCGGGATTGTGACCGGAGTTAGGAGATATGGAGTTAAGGGCTGCCGTGGCCGCAGCCCCCACTGGGTTTCTGGTGCGGCTGAGCCTCGGCGTAACACCGGCAGTGTTGCACGCGGTGGCCAGGTGGGACATTGTTGGAGTACCTAACATCTTTCCCCGGAGCGCACCTTCGGTGGAGAAGATACGCGAACTTACGTCGTGTCTGGCGCCCGAGTGTTGCCGTCTCCAACGGCCGGCGTTTGGGAGGATTGGAGAGCATCAAGGGAACATCACGGGGGAGGACGTTCCGGTGCCCCTGCATCTGCTCCTCACTTTGTTCAAGCTTCCGCTTTGAAGCAAGCCAGCCTCAGCCCCCCTTCCCCGCTTTTATTGTCAAGCTCTCCCGTTCTGCTGATGCCAATAAAAGCACGGGTTGACACTTCCTTCTCCCCTAGCTAGTTGTAGGATCGGACCGCCTGAGCCTCCGATTGTAGGATTAGCTTGTAATAAAGCTTGTAAAACAAGCCTGCCTGAGCCTCTGATTGTATTTGTAACTCTTTTCTTTTTTATGAAATAACATCACTCTTTTCTCATTTCTTTTTCTGCTGTCGAATCTTCCATTTTGCTGCAACTGTACTTGTTCATTTCTGTTTTGCAAAGTGATTTGTTTAGAACGATCGCCGGTTGCACCAGTCGGCGTACTAACCCTCCCCACAGACGGCGCCAATTGTAGGGGCTCGTTTTGTCGTAGATCCCCCAGCAATAAATTTGTTTAGAGAGTGGGTCGTAGGGTTCGACGCCAACTGGCTTGCCACCGGCTCGCCTGAAGTGTTCCTCCCTCTTGGGGGCTTTTTCTTTGTTCTTATCGTCTTGGGGGTTGCTCCTCGGATGGCCGAGGAGCCCCCTACTCTGAAGGGCTCCTTGCATTTATATACCCTCTTTGGCCGATCCTAGCCTTCCAACTGTCAGTCATCCAGACCACTGCTTAAGGACTTGTCCCATCAGCCACGTTTCCCACCGTACTGTGGATCGCGGCACCCTAGGTTCCGCCGTCCAAGAGTCCTCTCAATACTGAGATTGCCAGGGGAGTTAGGTAGACGCATTAAGTGTGGATGTGACCGCCTGTACTGGGATCAGGATAGGTATGCCGAGGACAGGGCTGTCCTCGGCGCGGCCCAGAGGGCCGAAAAGTCCCTAGGCAGCTGCCTGGGATAGCCATTGATCCTCGGCATGGGCCTTGGGCCAGTCTAGAGGTGGGCCGAAAATTCCAGGCCCTCGGGCCCCACAATTATGTACCAAACTAAGGAGTTTGTTTTCTCTTGTTATGGGTTTGCAAGGTCTTTTTGTTTCAAATTCATAAAAACCTATCCACCATCTCAAAACAAGACATATAGCCAATAAAAATATGTATATGTATACACACACACACACACACACACACACACACACACACACACACATATATATATATATATATATATATATATTTCAATATCACTCTTGCACTTGGTGGATAAAAGGAATATTTATTCCCACTAAATCTTATCCACTAGCCCAAAATACTAGTTGGATCATTTTTTTTTTTAATATATATAAAGAAAATTTTAATTATTTTTCCATAATTTCTCATTTCATATATTTGTGTCAAGAGATGTAGAAATAATAGCTTTTGTACATAAAGCCAATAGCCTCTAGCTACTAGAAACCACTCTTAGAAACATCCAAAATTTTACAAGAATAAGACACTTAATATTTTGTAAAATTTGACATCATTATCCACAATTGTATAATACAAACGTTTAATCATCCACAATTTCTTTTTCACATGACCATAAATGATTGCTTGAATACTTTAGCAAGGAAAATAAAATTTAATTAAATTATAGTATCATTGTATCTTCGTTATACAAAAGGAGTACCAAGTTGATACAGCACTATTGATTCCACTTAACAATAGGAATGCCTTCACCATAAGTCTACACCATTTTTTTTTTCTCTTTAGAATTCTACCAAAAAATAAAATTTTACCTCATTTCTCATAAAAATTATTGCTAACATTTTTCTTTTGAATGCCAAAAAACATTTCTCAAAACATATACGTTTTTCTTTAATCTCATGTTCCTCAGATTTTAATAGACATAAAACAATTTCACAAAATACAATACACATATAGTATCACATAATTGCAAATGCTTTAGATTAGAGAATCAAAATCACATTTGGATGGACGTCATTTATTTTTTCTACTAAAATATTAGTCCACCAAATTGTTTAGATAAACCAGATAGCAAAATAAACTCCACAAAAGATATAAGTGATTATATCTAAGAATAAAACTACTAGCATTTTTTCTTTATAAACATAATATCATATTACAATATAAAATTTCATGATCAATAACTTGTTTATCCATTTTGAAGCAAGAGATCAACCTTTAAGATTGTTGGAAATATTTTAGTGAATAAACAAGTTTTGTTACAAAAATAATATCCCAAATAATTAGCAAGAACATAAAATAAAATAAAAGGAATTTAGAACAATCTCACAATGCTATAGAATCACGCTGCAAAAGCGTTGTCCTTAAAGGTTGATTCGTGTCACCCAAAGTAAAACTTGGTGCGATTGGTTCTCTTGGCCAAACAACCCCCTAGGATTAGACTATAGTGTCGACCTTTGTGATGTACGCACTTCCACTCACAAAAGGTTTAAGAACAACCCTCTATTGCCTTTCTTTAGAACAAATATTCTTGTAGAAAAATATGTGGGAGAAAAAAATAGTAGAATTGTGTATATCTAAAACATAGAATAGTAAAAAGACCTTATAGAAAATATGTTATGATGAGTATTATATAGGCTACTTATGAAGATAATAGTCTATAGTTATTGGTTACTAATAACCCTTAAAAGCCCAACGGCTATTTTTCTCATAATTTCCCAACGACTATTTTTCTCATAAATTTCCAACGGCTAGAAAATAAATAAGAATAAAAGTGTTTGGAACACACACCCACACCAACAAAATAAAATATACATGAACTATTTCTATGAGTCACATGGATTTCAAAAGAGTTCTATCATAATCCCACTAAGAACCAAAATATCCACGCTATCCAACATTCCAACTAATCATCCTCTTCCACTGTTATGGTGCTTTGAGATGCATTCCAACTAATCTTCCTCTTCCACTATTATGGTGCTTTGAGATGCAAACTCTGAGACAAAACCAAGAAAAAAAAAAAAAAAAAGACAAAGACAGAACCAAAAGGCTTATATAACAATTAAAAATTATAATTATAAAAAATTACTTTGTTGAAAAATTACTTGACTCAAGACCCTCATAGGATTCAACTTGATCCATTGATGCTCGAAGATCAATTATATCAGTAGCTCTTAACCAATTCTAAGCACAAATCAACACTTCTACTGTGTTTACCAACAAAGAGATTCAAAATGGATCCAACACACGATCCCTAGATTAAATGCTGACTTAGAAGCAATTGTAGAGAGAAGAATGGCTAACAAATCACAAGCTACTTTTGAGAGAACCCGATATTTTGAGGAATTCACCTTCCACCAATTCAAAATACAAAAATTAGGAGAACCTTCTTCCACATCATCAGCCAAATATCTATCCACCTCTGATTTGCTTTCCAAACTATCTTCCTCTACCAAATGCATCTTATAAATAGATTTCACCATTGCATGGGGATCTTGCTCAAGTTTAATCTCAACATTGTTTGAAGAAGAGTCATCTTGACCTTGCCCATTTGAATACCCATCACAAACACAATAGTGTTCACACATACGAACAAGGGCCTCTTCACCTTTTTTGCCATGTTCTCCACCATTGTTCCTAGATTCCATTTGATAAAAACCAAAACATTACAAACCTCAACTTGTACCTTGGGTCTAGCACAATAGCAACAACCAACATCAAATTAAGTTCCTCAATGTCCCCCCAATACTTATCAAATTTCTCATGCATATCCCTTGCCATCATACTCAAAAGAGGATCTTCACTCTCATGCAAGTTTGTCAATTCAGTCTTCATCACACAAAGTTCATGAAAAAATACGTTAGATGTGACGTATAAAGAACCAAAAAATAGTAATGTAACGTCAAAAAACAACTTCAAAAATTTCACAAACACCTTCACATTATTCCAATCCTCAAAATCAAGTGGTCCTAATATTATTTTCCTACTTCCATCATCCAAGAAGTAACAAATAATTGTGCTAATCATCCCAGAAGTAACGAATAATTGTGCACAGGGACAAACCTAGGATTTCAAGCTTGAGGGGGCTTTTTTTTTTTTTTTTTTTTTTGAAGTTAGAGCATTCACAATAGTAGTGTTAAAAATTTTAGCTTTTAGCACCTCAAAAAACTAATTTATCTATTTTACCATCTCACTTTACAATACACCCAATATCAAATGTTTTATTTTTTACCACTTCATTTAAAATAATATAAACAACTCATTAAAATAATAAAATAAGAGAGAGAATTTGATTTTTTTTAATTAAAGGTAGAGAGATAATCTTAATAAAATATTGTATTTTCTTTTTAACAACTTACTATAGTTAACTGGTATTTATACCAGTTTACTATAGTTGCAAAAAATTTAGCTTTGGCTTCTCCAACAAGACATGTTTTTTTTTTTTTTTTTTTTGGTTCTTTGGTGGTAAAATAGTTTTTTTTTTTTTTTTTTTTTTTTTTTTTTTTGCTAAAATACTATCACCATTGTGAATATCTTTATTGTTTTTGTAAAAATTAAAAAAAAAAAACAAAAACAAAAACAAAATTGGACCAGGGGGCCAGGCCCCATAGGCCCCACGTGGGTCCATCCCTAATGCCACTCGTCATCAATGAAATGAGCAGTAAGGCACATGTAATTAAAATTTTGGATCCAAGTCCAAGTGTTAGTGGTGAGGGAAGTCCTTTGAGTAAACTTTGCCAAAAAAATTTCAACCTATCCCCCTCCATTGTATAAAGTCTTATGTAATCTCTCGCAATAGTAGTGTGAGTTAGGACGGTGAACCTAGGCTGCTACACACGACTATAGTGCCTAAGCCCTTCATGCTCAACAAACTTTAATTGCAATTCATCCACAGTAATCATCTTAGCGAGTGCTTCCCTACACATGCTCTCATTGTAGCTTACAACAATAAGACTGTTACTATTAGCACCATCAGCATCATCACTCTTTTTAGGTCTAAAGGCTAAAGTCATTTAAGTCTTATCCTCCTTAGTCCTATAAGGATATATTCACACCAAATTTCCAAATGAGTTTTGATGATGTGAAAAATCACCGAGTTAAGGACCTTGTCTCACTAGATGGACGATCCCGTGATGAGTCGTGCCTCTAGACCAAATTAGCAAGAAAGCTTGAGAAAGAAGTGTAATATACCAATGTGGTGTTTGCCAAAAACACTCCAATGCTTAAGTCAGAAAGGAAGAAAATGATCAGAGAGAAAAATGACTTGGAGTGGCTTTTGGGCGAGTATTTGTGTGTACCTTGGGATTGTGTTGTTCCTTAAATTTACATATTTATATCATTGTTAGAAAGCATTATCATACTTATTTTGAGTTAATTCATGCAATTTATATTTGGTTTTGGAATAATGATGAATAATATATTTTGTGCTTAATTAAATTTTATTGCATGAATTCATCTTTTATAAGAGAATGGAATTACATAAGTGGATTTGTGCAAAGAATAAAGCTAATGGACTTTACTTTTACAAGGGCCAATGATGAAGTTAAAGAAGGCCAACCCAATTAAATTCAAGTCCAATTGGAGCAAGGAATGAAAGGAAATTTGCACCAAATCCAAGTCCAATTTGGATTAAGATTCCAACCTGCACATCAGTTAGTATTTTTGACATAACTTTTGGCTTGATTTCCAATCAAGAAGATTTAAGTTGGTCTGGAAAGTTAACTTAAGGGGTTACAACTTTTTAGTTTACCAAAAGTACGAATTCTAACGTTAAATGGACCAAAATCATCAGTTAATTGAAGCCTAAAAATTTGAGATTTTCTCCAAACGGGAATTCAACTTATAATAGGATTCCTCGACCTATTTAAAGTCTCTTTATGGCAAAATTCAGAAAGGCTAGTGCTAGGGCTAGGATGCAAAACAGAAAATTGGAGCAAGAGGCAGTGTCGCATGTGGCTTCTCTATAGCTTTTCTCCATGACAACATTGTGACAATTTCTTTCCCTAATTTATTTGTCTAGTTTAATGTTTATTATTTTATTCTTTTGTTTTATTTCAATTACCTTGAGTAGCTAAATTTATAATTAAGGTTTAGGATGAAACCTTATTAAGGATTATCAGTAATATTTATGTGATTTGATTTTTCCCATAATAGTTGTTCTTTAATTATTTAAATTGTTCTTGCTTCATATCGATTAACTAAGATGGGATTTGTTCCTCAAAAAAAAAAAAAACTAAGGTGGGATTTTAGATATGAGTTCAATCATGTTTTTTTCATGATTTAGGATTTATCTTAATTAATTGAATGCTTGGTTTATTATTTCTTGATTTTAAAATTGGATATCTCTTGTGATTTGTTTGGCTACGGATACAATTGATGATTTGATTAAATACCTAGGAAACGAAGAAGAGTATGCTTTAGATATTTAAATAGAAGTTTTAATGATAATATTCTCCATGGTAGCAAGATTGATTTCTAGATTATCATGTAGTGGTTGGGAAAAATTAATGATCATAAGTATATGTTGATATGAATTAACAAGGCAGAATCCAAAACCTTAATTCCTTTCTCTAGATTTTTTACATCTCTTTACTACTTTATATAATATATCTTTACTTAGTTTAATTATTTGCTTAGTCTATTTAATTTCAAACAACCAATTTTTATTAAACTAGATTAGGATTAATTTGGTTAAGATTTGATTAATTTTACTACGTTCATTCAAGTCTCTGTGGATTTGACCTTGTTCTTGTCAAACTATACTTCAGTACAGTTCGTACACTTGCGAGTACTTTAAAATTTCACAACAAGTGTATGAACCGTACCAAAGTACTCGCAAGTGTACAAACTATACCAAAGTATAGTTTGACAAGAACGGGGTCGAACCCACAGTGACTTGAATGAACATAGGAAAATTAATCAAATCTTAACCAAATTAATTCTAATATAGTTTAATAAAAATTGGCTGTTTGAAATTAAATATAATAAGCAAATAATTAAATTAAGCAAAGATATAATATGAAGCAGTAAAGAAATGTAAACAATCTAGAGAAAGGAATTAAGGTTTTGGAATCCGCCTTATTAATTCTTATTAGCATATATTTATGATCATTAATTTTTTTCCAACCACTACATGATAATCTATAAATCAATCTTGCTACCATGGAAAATATTATCATTAACACTTCTATTTAAATATCTAAAGCATGCTCTTCTTCGCTTCCTATGTATAAAATCAAATCATCATTTGTATCCGTAGCCAAACAAATCACGAGAGATATACAATTTTAAAATCAAGAAATAAAAAACCAAGCATTCAATTAATTAAAACAAATCTTAAATCATGAGAAAAACGTTATTGAACTCATATTTAAAATCCTATCTTAGTCAATTGATATGAAGTAAGAACAATTTAAATCATTAAAGAACAACTATTGTAAGAAAAATCAAATCACATAAATATTACTGATAATCCTTAACAAGGTTTCATTCTCAATCCTAATTATAAATTTAACTACTCATGGTAATTGAAATAAAACACAAGAATAAAATACTAAACATTAAACTAGATGAATAAAATAGAGAAAGAAATAGTCACAATGCTATCATGGAGAAAAGCTACAGAGAGCCACATACGACACTGCCTCTTGCTCCAATTTTATGTTTTGCATCCCAACCTTAGCACTAGCCTTCCTGAATTTTGCCCTAAAGAGCCTTTAAATAGATCAAGGAATCCTATTACAAGTTGAATTCCCATTTGGAGAAAATCCCAGATTTTTAGGCTTCATTAGCCAACAATTTTGGACCATTTAACGTCAATTCAGACTTTTAGTAAACTACAAAGTTGTAGACCTTTAAGTTAACTTTCTAGCCCAACTTGAATCATCTCAATTGGACATCTGAATCGAAAGTTAAGCTAAAAATATTAACTAATGTGCAAGCTGGAATCCTAATCCGAATTGGACTTGGATTTGGTGCAAATTTCCTTTGATTCCTTACTCCAATTGGACTTAAATTTAATTGGGTTGGCCTTCTTTAACTTCATCATGGCCCTTGTAAAAGTAAAGTCCATTAGCTTTCTTCATTGCATAAATTTACTTATTTAATTCCATTCTCCTACAAAAGACAAATTTGTTAGGACATATGTGTGTTCACTTGTTAAGAACATATGTCACTTATTTATGTAAATTAGCTAATCCTTTTGACAAAACGCACTCTACTTGTAATTGGGTAGTTCTAGGTGTTTTTAATACTTCAAGAAACAAGGTTTCAAGATCAAGTGTTGAAGTCATCAAATCTGTCCAAGAAAAAGCAAGCTGAAGTGAAAATTCATTAATTCTCGATACCTGCTTGATAGCTACCTCGACACCTGCTATCTGTCGAGAATTACAAAATCAGATTTTCTGATCTGATTTCCTTGGGATCCGTGAATATGCTTTTGGGCCTTCTTTTCTTCTAACCCTAAACATATAAAAGGATTGTTTTAAGAGCCGTCAAATTGTACACAAGTTGCAAAAGCATTGAGCAATCTTTGTTCAAGCAAATTGTGATCAAAAGACGAAGTTCTTGACCTAGTTCATCTTCTCTGAAGAAGTTGCTGTGTATTTGCACCATAGGGTTTTGTAACCAAGCATCTTCCTGATCTTCATCGTGTATGATGAACTGAAGAACTTTGCAGCCAACTTCTCCTCTTTAGTTGGTGTTTGAAGTCGCGTATTGGGATCCGCGCATTGGTTAGTCACGTACTTGGGAGCCGTGCATCAAAGGTGGAAATTGATCACTACAGATCAAGTCCAATTGGGTATTGGGGTAAGGGTTCAACTGTAGGTTGGTAAGGTACTTGGGATTCCTTTACTTGTAACCACTTGATTTGATAATAGTGGAGTTCGGGAGTGGTGACCTGAAAATCACCGGGTGGGGTTTTTGTCGTTAGGGTTTTCCCCATTCGTAAACAAATCACCGTGTTATTTAATTTTCGCTGCATATTTAGTTTTTGGTGATTTGTTTGTGCTTCCACGAAATTGCATGATTAATTGATTAATTAATAACTTGGCTAATTAATTAATTGGTATAATCACAAGGGGTCATTCAGATTGTGGCCTATCAAAATTCACACAATAAAATTCAATTAAGCAAAAAATTAAATTAGTGTATGAGAACTTGGATATGTGATAAAGAAAATCGTCTTGTTAGTTTTGATTATCCATCCACCATGGGAGAAATAGGAGATGATTCATAAACTCTTCGAGAGTTTTTCTCACCTATTACCATCAATCCTCCATCTTGCATAGTATTCCCTGCAACCACTGCTGCACATTTTGAGTTGAAGTCACAAATAATCCACCTTCTTCCTACTTTTTATGGATTGGATAGAGAATATCCTTATATGCATGTGAATGATTTTCTTGAGATTTGTGCTACTTGTAAGTTTCAAAATTTCATTGATGACTATGTTTGCTTGCTTTTATTCCCTTTTTCCTTGAAGGATAAGCCAAAAGCATGGCTTAATTCTTTGTCACTTGGATCTATCACTTCATGGGAACTGTTAGTCACAAAATTCCTCTCTAAATTTTTCCCAATGGCCAAGACCAATGCTTGAGGAGAGAAATTGGAAATTTTTATCAGGATGAATAAGAGAAATTTTATGATGGTTGGGAGAGATTTAAGGACTTGATCTTTAAGTGTCCCCATCATGGTTTTGAAACATGGAGACTAGTACAATATTTTTTTATAATGGTTTGACTTAGACAAATCGTAATATGATTGAGTCCATGAATGGTGGTGGATTTTTTAGTCTTGCAGATGATGAGGCATACAAATTTCTTGAGAATTTATCTGAAAGTTCACAACAATGAGATTTTTCCAACCATAGAGAGAGATCTACCCTTGCAATTAAGAAAGGAGGATTGTATGAAGTTAGTGAAGATTTAGACATAAAAGCTAGGTTGGACAATCTCACTCGTATGGTTGAAACTTTAGCTTTAGGTAGATGGATGAATTCTGTTAATCAAGTTCAAAGTGAAACATGCTCTATTTGTGCAAGTCCTATGCATACAACACAAATGAGTCCTTCCACAGTTGGTTACCCTAATATTTATACTGAGCAAGCAAATGCATTGAATAATTATGGAAAACCATTTGCTAGTCCATTTTCAGAGACATACAATCCAAATTGGAGGAACCATCCTAATTTCTCATGAAGGCAAAATCAGCCTCCCACAAATGTAGGTGGACAACAAGTGCATCAACAAAGTCAATTTCGCCCACATACTTAAGCATAGCCTCCCATTCCTCAATCAACTCCTCAGTTTGTAGCACTACCAAGACAACAATCATCTTTGGAAGAGTCTCTCAAAACTTTCATGCAATCAACTAGCCAAGCCATTCAAGAGATGAAAAGTTTCCACCCATTTGAATACTTAAGCTATTTCAAAGTTGGAAAATCAAGTTGGCTAGTTAGCAACCCAAGTTGGAGAGGGGGGAAAAGGAAAGTTTCCTAATCAACCTATACCTAACCCAAAAGGGCAGTATGCCATCAATTGTTCTTCTAATTCTACTCATGAACAAGAACATGTTCAGTCTATTACTACTCTTAGGTCTGGTAAGCAAGTTGATAATCAAGTGAAAATGCCAAAAGTGGAGGATGATGAAAATATTGTGTTAAAGGAAAAAGGATCTCATAGTTCACATGGTGATCATGGAGAAAAGAAGGACAACCCACCCTCCATTCCAATTCAGGATCTTAGTTCTCCCGTTGATAAGAAGTTTGTTCCTAAAGCTCCATTTCCTCAAAGGTTAATCAATCCTCAGAAAAGTGCACAATTTGGAGACATTTTAGAGGTTTTAAAGCAAGTGCAAGTAAATATTCCATTTCTTGATGCAATTCAACAAGTTCCTACTTATGCTAAGTTTCTAAAAGATCTTGTGACAATGAAGAGAAAGACAAATGTCCCTAAAAAGGCACTTTTGACAAAGAAAATCAGTTCAATCATTCAGAATAAATATCCAGTGAAATATAAGGACCCTGGATCTCCTACAATTTCATGCAAGATTGGGGATCGTCTCATTGAGCAAGCTTTGCTAGATTTGGGGGCAAGTGCAAACTTAATGCCATATTCAATTTATTTACAGCTAGGTTTGGAGGAGCTGAAACCCACAACCATGATACTCCAGTTAGCTGACAGATCTGTGAAAAATTCCTAGAGGTATTGTTGATGATGTGTTGATTAAGGTGGATGCATTCTATTTTCCTATTGATTTTGTTGTGTTAGACACTGAGCTTGCTCTAAATGCCAATACACAAATCCATGTCATTTTGGGTTGCCCTTTCTTAGCCACATCCAATACTTTGATCAATTGTCGAAGTGATGTGATGAAGATTTCCTTTGGAAATATGACTATTGAGCTTAATATCTTTGACATAAGTAAGCAAGTACTAGACAATGAGAATATATGTGAGGTTAACATGATTGAGAGCCTAGTCCATGATACTTTCATACAATCAAGTTGTGAGGATCCCCTAAAGGCTTGCTTAACCCTTTTTTATTGCAATTTCGATATTGAAAAATCAATTGAGGAGGTCAATGCATTATTGGATTTTGTTCCTCTCTTAATTACTAATAGCTGGCAACCAAAAGTAGTCCTTTTTCCATTTTCTTCATCCCCACTCCCATCTACTGTAAAACCACCAAAGTTGGATGATTGTTGGGAACATCAATTGGTAAGTATACTTCAAGAGCACAAGGAAGCTAAGAGTTGGACAATTGCTAATACTAAGGGTATTATTCCCTCTGTGGTTAAGCATAGAATTCACTTGGAAGGGATTGCTAAAGCCTCCCAACATGTTTTTGACCCAGGTAAGTTACAATCTCATTGGACTAGTCCATTCATAATATGCATTATTTATCTCCATCGTGTTGTTGAGGTTTGGATGGTCCTGATTATCAAGATTGATCTCTAGTTGTGTTAAATCTTTTTGCAAAAAACAAAAAATAAAAAATCTTTTTCTTATTTATTATCTGCTTTTAGATTAATATTTGTGTTTATTTTTGTTTTTAGTTTTATATTCTTTTGTTCTAACTGATATTTGACAAAAATTAAAATTTATATTATAACAACCAGCTTGATCAAGGAATGTCTCTTCCTTCTCCTTACTGTACTTGTTTCTACTTTGTTCTCATATTGCATATTATTATTCTGCTTTCTTTTCATTCAAGGCATATATTTGAGAGTACATTTTTAACATTGAGGACAATGTTTGGTTTAGGTTTGGGGGGATGTACATAGATTTCTATCTTTCTGTTGTGTTTTGTTTAGTACCAAAAAAATAAATAAATAAATAAATAAAATCATTTGCCTAGCTTGATGTTTATGTTTTGAGTTCATTATACTACTCTTGCTTAAAGAATTTCATTGCTTTCATGCTCAATTCATTGCATATGTACGTAGCCACTCAGACACAACTTGTTGTTGAATGATAAAAGTGATTAGAAAATCTTGAAAATAACTATGTGGAGACTGTAACCCTTGTGAGTTTTGAGCCAATCATTATTTTTGAAGGGTTTTTTTTTTTTTTTCCTAATCTTAAAGTTCATTTGGAAGTGCGTGACATATTTCCCTTGTTGTAGTCTCATTGTTTTTTCTTTTGGCCAAGAAAAAAAAATTAATTTTATGCCACACTTAAATCTTTTGAAATCATTGATGTTGAATGAACTATACTAATCTTTGAGAGATGAGATTAAGACATTTTTGTCTACTTTGAGCCATATATGTGTTTTTCTTTTTCTTTCTTGATACATTATTACTAGTTACCCTGTTGAGCCTTTTAATTAGCCTTTCTTTCTTAAAGCCCATATCCATAGTGTTTCAAGATGGAATTTTATCAGTTTGTTTCAATGTGATGGTTTGTGCGAGAATTCAAAAAAGAAAGAAAAAAGAATTCAAAGGGGGGGAAAAAAACAAACAAAAAAGGAGACGTGTTAAAAGGAAGAAATTAAAAAAAAATTCTCATCAAATTTTGAGAAGTGAAAAGGAAGGAAGGAGTACTGCTTTGAAGAAGAAGATTTGAAAAAAAATGTTAAATGGAAATTCCGAAAAGAGTTGACATTCTGACTAATCTTGAAAACACTACTTATATTTACCTTCACCCATTTTTATTTCATTCCCTTTGCTTTTACCCTAGATTACGTCCTAATAAAATCCTTATTTGATCCTGAAGATGGTGTAGTTCAGATATTGATATGACTAAATAAAAAGTGTGGTATAAATTCTTTTTGGCATCCTTTCATGAGACTACTTGTTCTTTCTTGATTAAGCCTTTTTTTTCATGTGATTTATATGTGAGATGTTTGATTTTGTTTGCATTATTCCGCTCACATATATTGTTGAGAGTGTTACACCCCATTTTAGAGTGATTTCATTTGTTGAGTGATAACACCAGAAAGATTTAAGTTGAAGCATCCATTTAAATAGAGATTCGAATCAAGTTTATTCTAAAACTAAGAGTATGCTTGGGTTGGCTACCACTTTTCACTCACATTGAGTTTTGATGGCATGAGAAATTTCTTTAGCATTTGTAATGTTTTTAAACTTGAACTAATCCTCTTTGCACAAGGCTAATAAAAAAAAAAGTTTTGTTTGATTTTCTGTATTTTGTTTTTGTTTTTATTTTTATTTTGTAGTACTCATTCTCAGAATTTTGTGGGTATATTCCCTGCAAACCCTCACGACTACAACTCGTCCACTAATGTACGCTAGGGGTTTAAAGGCTTGTTAAATATGCTAAATGCAATCAAAATTTCCAGCGAAAGTGGATTAGTTAGAATTTCCTTTTTCTTTGTTTTGTTTTACTCTTTATCTGTTTTGCTCGATGACTAGCAAAATGTAGGTTTAGGGGTATTTGATGTGCATTGATAATAGCTTAATTTTGCATATTTATATCATTGTTAGAAAGTATTATCATACTTATTTTGAGTTAATTCATACATTTTATATTTGATTTTGGAATAATGCTAAATAATCAATTTTGTGCTAAATTAAATTTTATTGCGTGAATTTGTCTTTTGTAGGAGAATGGAATTAAATAAGTGGATTTAAGAAAATGTTGACACCTCATTTTGCAACCCGCATTTAACCTCACTTGGAGAGTAAAAGGGTAATTTTGCCTTGGAAATATGCATCTTAATTCTGACCATTAAATCCTTAATCTCATTTCACCAAAATGATCTTAATATTGTAACGATCAAATCGACTGGTTATAAGCTCTAATCGGACCGCTCGATTAAAAGTTATCACCAAATCAAGTTTTAATGGCTGAGATGCACTATCACAAATTGAATCCGACTATATGTGATTATGAACAATTGATTTCAATTGGTTATAAGTATAATCAATTTGAGATCGATGATGTGTCATAATTTGATTGGTTAGGACTACATTTTATGGTAGGGTTGCACACACTTAATTAACTAAATAGTTAAACATTAATTATTCAATAAGTAATTTGTGCAATTATATTTTAATTAGAGTAAATTTGGGACTAATTAGGTCTAAAATGGGAGTGATTGGAGCCATTTAATGTTAATGGGAGCTAATTTGGGACCTATTAATACTAATTGTGCTGAAATTATTTTCTAACAAATGACCTTTGCTCACCATTTCGTTGATATCTCTCAGAATATTTTGAATCTATGAATGAGATTAATTTTTCCAGAAACTAGACATTCGAGGCTTCAATTTGAGCACAATAACGAGACAATTCGAATCAAAATTGAGTCAGATATGATTTTTCGAAATTGGCTCTACAGGCTGTTACAGCAGCTACGAGAAAACCGAATTTTGACTCCTCACTCCCACCAATCTCTCCATTTAATGCACCAGATTTTCCCTAAGACTAAAATGAGGTCTAAGTTCATGATTCTTTGTCAACCCTCATTAAATGGCTTTCCATTCATATTTCCTCCACCGCTACTATATAAACACTCTCTCTTCTTCATTCCAAAGCACACCAAAAAACCTCTCTCTTCTCCTCTCTTGAGTTCTAGGAAGTTGAGTAGTCTTGTCATATCTTGGTCTTCTTGAAACTTAAGGTATTGAGCGAGACTCACTCTTCTTCTCCTAACTCTTCTTTTCCTCCACCCTTAGAACCTCCCTCAAGAGTCTCCTCCTCCACCATATGGATCTTGTATGAAGGTATAATTTATTTCCCTAATTGCTTTTTGTGTTGCCATGATGAAAGTTTAAAATTAAAGCATGATAGTAATTATTTAAATTCTCTTGAATGTGTTTGAATGTTCTTAATTGTTTTTATGTATTCTTCACATGTTCTTGGTTGTTCATCACATGTTTTTGGTTGTTCATCACATGTTCATGCATAACACTAGTTTTAATCTTAAATCCACTTGAAAAACATGTTTGTTTCATAATTCTTTTAAATCCTTGAATCTAGATATTACCATCCACACACATTCACTAGAATTTATTTTGCAATCCAAATGAAATGCTTAATAAATGGAATTAGGGTTTATCACATGCACACACTTTAAATTTAACATCAAATTGATTGATAACGTATTGGATGATGTGATATGAATGTTGGCCACCATAGTCTAAAAGATCGGTTTCACCGAGTAAGGTAGGTGCCTAACACCTTCCCACCTTGTAACATAGCCTCCGAGCTTAAATCAAGAGTTGATAGATCAATGCTTATCCTTGTAATTTTCAATTTCTAGATTGTAACTAGGAAACAAAGCCATATACTTTATCTTAGATTGTATCTAGGACCAAAGTCATGTAAGTTTCCTATGATCAATATAAATTCAATTGCCAATTAATAAAATGAGGAATTTTTCAATTTTGGTTTTCTTATTTATTCCAATAATTAAATAAGTGGCGACTCCATTGTAAAATCCTTAATCTAAAGGGAAAAATATAACTAGTCGAACCTCCATTTTGAAAGGCAATAACACGACTCCACCCATTCACGTGGATTTGGCCCAACATCCTAAAAACGGGCCGGGGGTGCGATCTCTCACAGAAAAGAAGAAAGCTAATGGACTTTACTTTTTCAAGGGCCATGATGAAGTTAAAGAGGGTCAACCCAATTAAATTTAAGTCTAATTAGAGTAAGGAATCAAAGGAAATTGCACAAAATCCAAGTCCAATTCGGATTAGGATTCCAGCCTGCACATCAGTTAGTATTTTGACATAACTTTTGGCTCAGATGTCCAATCGAAATGATTCAAGTTGTGCTGGAAAATTAACTTAAAGGGCTACAACTTTTTAGTTTACTAAAAGTCTGAATTTTGATGTTAAATGGGCAAAAATTGTCAGTTAATTGAAACCTAAAAATCTGGAATTTTCTCCAAACGAGAATTCAACTTGTAATAGGATTCCTTGACCTATTTAAAGGCTCTTTAGGGCAAAATTCAGAGAGGCTAGTGCTAGGGTTGGGATGCAAAACAAAAAATTGGAGCAAGAGGCAATGCCACATGTGGCTTCTCTATAGCTTTTCTCCATGACAGCATTGTGACTATTTCTTTCCCTATTTTATTTGTCTAGTTTAATGTTTAGTATTTTATTCTTGTGTTTTATTTCAATTACCATGAGTAACTAAATTTATAATTAGGGTTGAGGATGAAACTTTGTTAAGGATTATCAGTAATATTTATGTGATTTGATTTTTCCCACAATAGTTGTTCTTTAATGATTTAAATTGTTCTTGCTTCATATCAATTTACTAAAATGGGATTCTAAATATGAGTTCAATCATGTTTTTCTCATGATTTAGGATTTAACTTAATGATTAATTGAATGCTTAGTTTATTATTTCTTGATTTTAAAATTGGATATCTCTTGTGATTTGTTTGGCTATGGATATAATTGATTATTTGATTTTATACCTAGGAAGCAAAGAAGAGTATGCTTTAGATATTTAAATAGAAGTTTTAATGATAATATTCTCCATGGTAGCAAGACTGATTTCTAGATTATCATGTAGTGGTTGGGAAAAATTAATGATCGTAAATATATGCTGATATGAATTAACATAGATTCCAAAACCTTAGTTCCTTTCTCTAAATTGTTTATATATCTTTATTACTTTATATTATATCTTTGCTTAGTTAAATTATTTTCTTAGTATATTTAATTTCAAACAACCAATTTTTATGAAACTAGATTATGATTAATTTTGTTAAGATTTGATTAATTTTCCTATGTTCATTCAAGTCCCTATGGATTTGACCTCGTTCTTGTCAAACTATACTTCGGTACAGTTCATACACTTGCAAGTACTTTAAAATTTCACAACAATGGATAAGCATTTATGAGCAACGGGTAGTGTGTCATGAATGGGAGCTCTGAGGTACATAGCTCACTTGTTAACGTTGCTCAGTCCGTTACATTTTATCATTAATGCGTGCAATAAGTGTGTAACGCTCATGGGATCGTCATTGGCATTGAATGACTATTCCACATTTATTTTCTGACTCATCAACTGCCCCCTATTCGTGCTCTCATCTTTGAAATGAGGCAAGAACAAAATCATCTGTCGCTTCGTGTTCCGAGTTCGACACATTTATTGCAAGATAACGTCTTATCTGCCATGTGCTACGTGTACAGTCAAGATGTCCTAGTCGTGTCAGTTTTTCTCGGTTTCCCCGCGCACTATCTCCTATTTTTTTGTGCTTTTTCCCCTCCTTTTCTTTTCATTTTTGGTCTGTTTTTCTTTGTGGCGTTTCATCTGCTTCGGAGTTCTTCTTCTTCCTAACTCTTCTTCGTTTCCTCTTCATTTTTTGGTAAGGTTTTCATGCTTCCTTCTTTGCTTTTGTTCTTTCATGGTAGATTACTCTTTAGTTTGTCGGATTGTCCCTCAGTTTCTTTTTTCTTTGCTCGATTGGGTGGTCTACTCGGGGTTGTAGGTAGAAAATGTCCTAGAGTTGGGTTGTTTGTAGAGAAGAACTGTCCATATAGGTTTGTTTTGCTTTTCCTGTTTCCCTTAGTTCAGTGTTCTGTAGGGATCGCCCAATCTTTGACAATGTCAAAGGGAGGTGAGGTTAGGTCCTGCGAGCTCAAGATGGGTTTGTCTTCGTCCAAGGATCGTGGTGTCCTTGAAGTCACCTCTCCTTCTACTCCACATACGGCTTGGGGTATACATTGTCTCTTAATGCATGGTGTGACACATAGATAACAAAACAAAAAAACAAAAAAATCTTAATTTTCCAATTGGTATCATATCTATCAAAACAAGAGAGTGCTGATTACGTTCTTAATTTCCGATTTCACAGTTGTCTCTCATGTATATCTCAAAAACCTTAATTAATGTTAACTCGAGAGGTTTAGGACCAAAATAGCATAAATGTGCATAAAGACTAAGTTTAACTACAAAATTGATTGTAATTTAAGATTATAAACTCACTCAATAAAATAAATATTATAACATATTTTAAAAATCTAACTATTAAATTGTATGTTTTTTATCCTCTTAACACACATTTTAAATTTTGTGTCAATTGAATATTATTTACTATAAGATTTATAAGCTTATACTTTGTACATAATTTTAAATTGCAAAACTTGCAATTTAAAAAATTTATTGATGACATAGCTATTGATCTTTATTTATTTTTTTATTTTTTTATTTTTTGAAATTTTGCAAACATAGAAGATATAAGAAGAAGATGTAATCCAATGGTAGATTTGTCAAAATTCACCTCTAACAAAAAGATATTAATTAAGTTTGTAACCTAAGGCTACAACTAATTTTGTAACTAAATTTTGTCTATTGTTTAATTATATCAAACATACAAGCACTTGATAGTTCCATGTTGATAATGTTTTCTTTTTAATTAAAATTCTAAATAATAAGTGTACTTATCTAGTTGAATAATACATTTACTATTTTGTTTGATTAATTAGATTGGCACCCCCCCCCCCCCCATTCTTGTTTCAAAGCCAACTTTGATTCTGCAATTTTCAAAAAATCTTAAAAGTGTGCCGGTATTGGAGCGGTTGTGCACGCCAAATCTTGTGGGGATGCTATGGCTGCATTAAGTCGGGGGATCACTTTCCACCATAATGTCGAAACAATCAAGGCGCTGCCGCGCTTAGGAAAGCAGTGTGCTTTGCATTGGAGATTGGGTTCAACTTGGTTGAGTTTGAAGGCAATTCCGAATCGGTGGTGAAATCTCTTCTTTGAATCTACTCCGCTTGTCCAAGTACAAAAGATTATACTCAATTCATTTTACTTTGAAAGAGATAGAACTATACTTATTAAATAATAGTGTTAGATTTAGATGTTGTATATGACTAAATTGGCTTTCTAAATTCATGTCAATAACCAAAACTTAAATGGAAGATATAGTGGGACACTAAGTGTAAGATAGTTTCTATTGGAGTGGTGATGTTTTGGGGTTGAAATTTCTTAGCCCAGTTTCTCTTTTACACAAACAAGTTTAAAGCAAAATAAAATAGGATTTATACTAATGAATGTCAACATTCGTAGTTGCAATAAACATATCTGTAATTGTTGTTAAGCATTGGATGGATGAGTCTAGTTTATTATATTGTTAACGTCGAACCGAGTGAAATCACTATCACATCAATTTATAATACATAATTTGTTTATTCAGTAGTAGATTGGTAGTAATATAACATTTTCCCACAGAAAAGGCTATCAATAATCAATGATTCAATATACATAAAGACAAACACTTCGTTCTGAATCTAAAAGCAACATAATTTCATCGTAGTAGCAATGGCGTTGAGGCAGAGTTTTCTTCCACTTGAACTTCCACCTCATATGATTGTGAATTTGTGATACTTATCACTGCTTCTACTACCTTTAAGGCCACAAAGACTAGTGTTAACGAAGATCCTAAAAATTTGAGCTTTGATCTGACCTCTCTTGGGGGGGAGGCTTGTGGTTTTGGAACAAGCAGAAGCCATTGAAGTAAAAGAAACAGGAAGAGGAGCAAGGATGAGAGAGTTGAAGGAGCTTGATGAGAAGATCTAGCTTACATGAAAGTTTAAGCAGTGGAGGATTATATTTCGGGGGCTAATTATAGGCACCCCACCAAGTGCAATTGTAATTACTAATTACTAGCCTGTGCCAAGTGGGTTGCGTCTTTCAAATATTTCCTAATTTTCGAGAATCCTACGGCATGTCATCAAAAACAAAACGGAAATGACTCCTGTGTACTGACGCGATTTTGTCACAAAAGTGGGGACGCGGTTTTGTATTTGCCATGTGTATTATTTCCCATATCAAGTTTTGGGTTGGACAAGTGGACTCATAGTAATAGCAACACAAAATAGGATGTCTATAAGATATAGCTGCTTTTCAAAGCCTAAATTGATAAGACAAGTTCTTATCTGGAATACAGGTGTGGAAAGTTTGGATTTCTCAGCTGATTGTTTTACTCTTATGAGTCTTCTTAAGCCAATCTACCTATCCAAACTGCATGTATGTTACTCTTGGAAGTAAAGAATATATTTTTCAAAAATTCTAGGACTACATGAAAACCTCAATTTTTGCCAAAATAATTCATTTGACAAATTGTGAGTGGTGGAAAAAAAAGTTGTAAGCTTATGATCCGAAGCTCCAATGGCATGGCTAAGGAAAAAGATGGTGAGACTGACGCTTGGCTGAGGAAGAGGATGAGATCGGCTTATGGCTGAGGAAGTGGCTGAGATTGGTGCTAAGATTGGAGGCATGGCTGGGATCGGCGAAAGAGAGTGAAGAGACGAAGAGAGTTAGAGAGGTTGAGATTGAGAGGAAGTCTGAGAAGCACATGGGAAGAGAAGAAGAATATAGGTTGAGGAGAGTGGAAATTTTAATAAAATAATAAGATAAATTTATAGCATTCATGACCGTACAATTCTAAATATAGAACTGCACTGTAACAAATGCTAATTCTTTTTGGCATTTGACACATCTCATGAGGCATGACTTTTGGTGATTTTTGGCATTTGGCACACCTAATGCCAATGCTCTTAGGGTTTAGGACTTTGGGTTTTATATAAGAAGAGCGGAAGAGGAGAAAAAATTAAATAACAAAATTATTAATTATATAATATATATTTACATATATATATTAAATTTTAAATATATATTACATATAGGTGAGTTAGATCAGGCTAAACGGATTTGTGATTGTTATGACCCGAACCACCCACTACAAAAATAAATAAATAAATTCATAACCCTCACCAACCCCTAAAAACCGACCCAACCTACTGGATTCAAATCGAGTAAGTTTTGGCAGCTTAACTATGCACCCCTACCTTCTAATGTCTCCATCCATGCCGTTTGGCGCAAAACCTATATTTCCATGAAAAACGTGGTCTGATTTAGAATGACTTATGCATGGTATCACATTCATCAAAACAAGCGATTGATGATTACTTTTGATAGAAGCAAAATTAGAAAGTGGCCACAAAGGCAAATTAGTACAAAAGAAGAAGACCAAGACAAAGACTATCCTCTACTAGACAAAATTAGGGACCGCCATGACCCAAGAGTTAGATAAGGATTAAGGACCAACGATTAAAGTGTGTACGCAGCTTTGTTTGCTTCTCTAAGTATCCAATTGCAAGTCATAACAAATAACAAGCTTGCATCAACAAACCATAGAACAATAGCTCCCCGCTGCCTATTCATTTTTACATTTGGTATAAAATACTCTCTTTTTTTAATTTTTTTTTTTTTGGTGTGTAAATTCAGGCACACAAAGGATAAGCATTATTCTCTCTTTCCATTATTTTTTTTTTTAAAAATACATAGGTTAAGCATTAGTTGTATTGAATAATTTTTATAATTGAATGTGTACATACAAATACCCTCATACTTCTTTCTCAAAAAAAAAAAATAAAAAAACCCTCATACTTTTAGTATTAATATCTGTTCAACTGATCTTTGATTCATGTTAGATAAAAACTTTGTGATCTAAATTCTATTTTATCTTGCCAAGAGGCTTGTAACTCAATTGACACTTCATCATACAAAAAGTTCTTAGATTTTAGGAAGAAGGGGTTCAAGTTGAACATATTAATGTATATATTTCCAACAATCTTAAAAAAAAAAATCTACTTTTCTTTTTGAGGAACCAATATATGTATATATATATATATATCTACTTAGTCTAAGGAAATGTAGAAAGCTGGTCCATGGAGCAGAGCCTAAGGTATGGCCAAAAATAGCAAATAGGTAGTGCATCATGCATTGGTCTGTGTTGCGACTTAAATAATGCTCCCAAGTGCAGGATTGTCGCGAAATAATAACTCAGTAAGTCCGAGGTCGAATCCACAGGAAAAAGGGAATTGATTAGCAAACCACAAGAGAATAAAACTAGAATAATAAAGTTAAATTCAAGAGATTTTTGATGGTTTAGTAAAGGTAATTTAAATTGAGAGAAAATAACAAAATATTAAGTCGCTAAAGTTTAGGGATTCATACACAACACATCTATTGGTAGTCTTAACAATATTTATTTTATATCTCAACTAAAATTCACACACAACCGTTTACTCATCAAGAATTAATTGTTTAAGGTAGTTTCAAGAAATTGATTGATTTTAGGCAAAACAAAACTAGTGAATTAGTTCGCAGGAAATACTAAGCATTTGATGCGTCCAGAGTCTACGATAAATCAAAGAATTATACAGAACTAAACACTTTTCTAGATGAGTAAAACAATCAAAAACATAAAAATATAAGCATTAAACCCAATAAATAATTGTTAAGAACATACCAATAAACGGTTGAGTTTCACCTTTTGCCTTAGCAAGGCTTCTAGCAAGTTATAACATAAATAAAACTCTAAAAACTGTAAAGAAACTTTGAAAAAACCTAAATTATGTTCTACGGTAGCTCTCGCCTGAATTTTGCCTTAAAAAGCCTTTAAATAGGTCAAGGAATCCTGTTACAAGTTGAATTCTCGTTTGGAGAAAACCCCAGGTTTTTAGACTTCACTTAACCAACATTTTCGGCCCATTTAACTTCAAAATTCATACTTTTGGTAAACTACAAAGTTGTAGCCCTTTAAGCTAAATTTCTAGCCTAACTTGAATCATTTTGATTGGACATCGGAGCCGAAAGTTATGCTCCAAATACTAACTGATTTGCAGGCGGAAATCCTAATCCGAATTGGACTTGGATTTTGTGCAAATTTCCTTTGATTCCTTACTTCAATTGGACTCAAATTTAATTGGGTTGGCCTTCTTTGACTTCATCATGGTCCTTGTAAAAGTAAAGTCCATTAGTTTTCTTCTTTGCACAAATTCACTTATTTAATTTCATTATTCTACAAAATACAAATTCACGCATTAAAATTCAATTAAGTACAAAATTAATTATTCAGCATTATTCCAAAACCAACTACAAAACACACAAATTAACTCAAAATAAGTATAATAATACTTTTTAATAATGATATAAATATGCAAAATTAAGCTATTACGTATCTATTACATAAGGGTAGCAAATAGGTAGTGCATCATGCATTGGTCTGTTACAGAGGTGTTGTACCGATCACAATTATATTAGGAATAG
Source organism: Quercus aquifolioides (assembly GCA_019022515.1). Classification (NCBI taxonomy): domain Eukaryota; kingdom Viridiplantae; phylum Streptophyta; class Magnoliopsida; order Fagales; family Fagaceae; genus Quercus; species Quercus aquifolioides. Next base: position 41,456,337 of record CM032326.1, read on the forward strand.
GCCCATTATTCACATTTGGATTTGGGCTTCAAGAGAAAATCACTCAAGTTTGTACTTTGTTCTCACCCATACATTTACCGATTAGGTAAGTTAGGCTCTCACATTTGGCGGGAAAGCACGTGAGAGAGAGTGACAATGGCGAACAAGCAAATCAGCCAGATGGGTCTGCCAAAGTCGATCGCCAACGTCTTCGCTGCTCGTAATGTCTTCACCGCCAAGGTAACTAACTTAACTACCTTTAATAACCTGTTTGGATACCGGATTGTTAGCTATTTCATTTTCCCCCAAAATCTATTAATACTACTTCTTAATATGAAACATCCAAACAGCCCGGTCGCATTGGACACTGTTTTGTTTTACCCATAAGGTAGTCTTCGATAATGTAAACATGGGACATAGTGCTGAAACTGTTGGGAAACTATTTGTTGTCAAATTCTAGCAAAGAATTTATTAATTTCATGTTTCTTTTTTTCTTTTTCTTTTTTTTCTGGGTGTAACTTTTTTGTGCAAAGTTCAACTTGTCCATGGTACTAGTAGATGAATCTAATCTATACCCAAGATGCAGCTAAGTTAACTTTGAAAAAATGTAAGTTGTAAAGGATGGCTATCCTCAAAATTTCATGGTTGATTATAGTTCTAATTTTTAGCCTAATTAAGAGGGGAAAAAAAATTAATGTGTATTATTGGGATATGAATTTAGAAGTAAAAGTTTGAGTTTACAATGAATTTTTAGGCAATGAGGAATAAAAATATGGAGAGTTGAGTTTTTTTTTTTCTCTTTTGGGTATGTGGAGGAATTACATATAAGTTGTTTGCTTTCAGGATGCATTATCTTTAACTGAATTTGAGTTGATGGAATTGTTAGATGTGGGGTTGGCACAAGTAACATCTGCAGTAGCTCACATCAGTGAAATCGTGTGTCCACCATATCAAACTGTAAGCGTTAAAAATTTTGTTTTTCTTTTTCAAATTTCTTTATGGTTTGTTGAATAGAGGTATTTAAAGAGAAGGATTTGGGCTTCAAATTTTATTTTAAATGATTTGATTGAAGTATGAACTTTTTTTTTTTTTTTTTTTCTATCGATGAAATTTATGCATGGATTTGAGCTTATTAATATGTGGATTTGAAATGATTACAAATAAGAAGTCATTTCAAATCCATAATATCACAAGGTGTTTCTATTTGAGCAAAATCTTTAAACCTCAAATAATCCTGTGTTGTTAATTTATATAAAGCAATTTATACTAGCAATTATTCTTTAAATCCTGTGATTTTGAATCATCAAATCAAAACGTGACCTTATTGTGGTGTTCCAAGTGACTAAACTGGTGCATTAAAGGACTTCTTTCTCTTCTTTGGTTTTGAGTTTCTCAAAGGTGCTGGATTTAGTTGTTTCTTTCCAGGCATTATCACTGATGGAGCTACGGGTTCAAAATGAGCACTTAGCTGGCCATCTTCCCACTCATATGAAAGGATTAGATGAGGCCTTATGTGGTGGAATACCATTTGGTGTCTTGACAGAGTTGGTTGGTCCAGCTGGAATCGGAAAAACACAAGTATTTGTCTTTCATAAGTATCTTACTTACTCTCAAGTGCATCTTCCTCTCCCCTATCTTCATATATTGATAATTTTATGTGACCATCTTCACTCTATTCCATAATGAAGTATTTTATTGTTGGAAGGAGCTTGAGTTTTACATTATAATCATGTGTCCTAGTAAGAGAAGTTTTTATCTATCGGAATATTCACGTGTGAGGTGTAATTAGTTGAGAGATCAAGTCCCACATCGGGTTGTAGTAATAAGAATGAGTACTTGATTTAACATTTTTGGCCCAATACTGTTGACTTAAGCTATGATACCTCCAGATTGTCTACATTGGATTGGATTAGTTTTGTAAAATTATTTGTAGAGAAATTGTGTGTGATCGTGATAAACGCTATTATAACACCAACCTAGTAACACCATGTGGCTCAGGGCACTATAGCACAGCGTAGTCCTTGACATCGGATTTAAGTGGGGGAAATTATGATACCTCAATTGTATGGATCAGATTGGTTTGGTTTGTACGAGTGTGTCTTGTGTGAGGTTGTGTTGCATCCCACGTTGGGCATGTACTAAGTAGATCTGGGCCACATAAGCAATTATGAGCTAGTTCTAATTAAAAATTGACTAGTTCTTTTTGGGTATAGTGCATATATAGCTAGCTCATTTATCAGGTCATGACATAAGCTTTTAGGATAAGATGGTATCCCAACATGTTGTATCAATCCTTCACAAAGAGACTCCCTAAGGTGTTGCTCTTAACCCTCACAAACCCAATACACATGCAGGGTCTGGGCATCTAATTGATGTGATCCTTAGTTTTAAAAATCTAATACTTAGAGGCATCATTGACTAGTCAAAGCATCCAATTTCTTTTTTGATTTTTCCTACATACACTGGGATGAGTTGACATGTCTGTGTAATATGGCATAAACCAACATTTTTTGGCGTATATACATGTACCTTTTTGCTGAAAACGTCATTCAGCTAGGAAGCACCAATACAGACACAAAGTAGACCTTTTTTTTTTTTTTTAAAGAGTTTCAACCTATGACGTCCGCTCCTGATGATAGCTCTTTTATCGTCAGACCAAGATACCAATCGGTTTTTTGGTGTAGGCGGGGAGACACAAAGTAGACATGATACAATATGGACACAGTGTTGCATCAATTTTTAAAAATCCAGGATACTATATAGCAAAGAAACTTTAATTGATTAATATATAAATTTATATTAAACTGATTATTTCAATTTTTAAAGATAAATCTACGAATGCTAAAAAGCATAAATCATTTCCAAATAATAAAACTAATTAAGAAGCTATTAGAGAGAGAGAGAGAGAGAGAGAGAAAAGTAAAGAAGCATCTGTATAGGATGCTTATCTAATACAGATATGGCTAGTAATTTGAAGAATCCATGTTTCCTAGCCTTTCAGGTGCAATGAAGATTATTGAATCCCTAAGATTATTGGTCCAATTTGAAGTTTCTTGAGGAAAGGAGAAATTCTGAAAGAAATTTGGCTCATGGTGATGATAAGGTGCATAGCAGCCTTTAATTTAACCGAGTTATCCTGTCCTATAGCTGATCAATGGAAAAGGAAGTGTCCTCTATAGTTGAGATTTAAGGCTCTCTTGAGCTTTAGCTGGGCTGTAGATGCTAGCAACCGATTCTGTATAGCTTAAAGTGAAAATTACAAAATAAAATACAAGGTCCTATATTATGCATCCACGTGCACAAATTATTTATCAGTATTAGTTTTTGTTGGCAACAATGCGTTTAGCTGTGACAACTAGTCATTGGATGATGATGAAAATAATTACAATAATAAACTTTGAAGCCTTTATTAGTACTCTATTTCCTTTCCTTCTTTTAGCACCTTTTTACTGTGAAAACCATATTCACATTAGCATTGCTTCTGCTATTGAGAGATTTACAACAGTATAAGAGACAACATATCACTTTTGGCACCTATTGTGTGATGAAATGCAACTTATGTAAGTGGTTTCTTCTTTTTATTATCTTGATAAATGAGACATTTCATTAAAGAAAACAATTCTGAGCTTGCACACATATATGCTGTTAGCGTCTCTATATTCTTTCTGGAAATATGTAGTCTGGTTGGTTGAATTTTTAGTTGTAGTTTGTTTCATCAAATTGCAGTTTTGCTTGAAGCTCTCTTTATTGGCTTCGTTACCTGCAAGTTATGGAGGTTTAGATGGCCATGTAATATATATCGACGTAGAGTCCAAATTTAGTTCAAGAAGGTATTTGAAGCACACCTTTAAGCTATCATTTTTTCAGGTATTCGTATTTGCTTATAATGATTAAATAAGAAAAGGCATTATTTTCAAGTAAGTTTGCTATCCTCAGGTTGATAGAAATTGGAGTGAAAAGTTTCCCTGAAATATTTCATAGGAAAGGAATGGCACAGGAGGTATGCTGGAAAACTTAATTGTTTCTCTTTTCAATTTTTTACTTCCATCGCATCACTTCATGTTAACAAGAGACTATTTTTCCTTTTATATCTCAGATGGCTGGTAGGATCCATGTTTTGCGGCCAGCATCACTTTCTGAATTCACTGAGAGGTAAGAGTTAAGACTTCATTTTTTTCTAAGGCCTTAGAAAGGATAGAACAAGACTGAACTCTTTAGATGAGTGTAGGCCTCTTAATCTTGTTGATTTTTTTGGATTCTTTGTATGTGTAAGATATATTGAGGAGACAGTTGACTATAGCATGTATACTTGAACATTTTCATTTATTCATGTACACATTTCAATCTTTCTTTTATATAATCATTTCTTACTTATCCCAAAAAAAAGGAGAAAAAAAAATAAACTAGCAACAACTACAGATGGGATTGATGGATGACAAGATGAAATTCACTGGATTTCTAGTCATTTGCATTGAAAACCAGCTCCTCTTGTTTTTTTTTTTTTTTTTTTTTGGTTAAGTGAAACAAGTTCCTCTTCAGTTTGTAATGTTTGGCGTGGTTTGATTTGGAGGCTTTCTATGAGGCAACTAAGTAGATTATCAAATGGAACATAAGATGGCAGGGAGGAAAGAAAAATGTCTGCACCCAGTGCTTTGAGTTTAGCTTTAACACACAGTGGAATAATTAAACAGGGTTTCTGAAGCTGACCTTAACTAGTTAAGATCATGCTTATAAGATGGGCTGAGTATCTTTTTCTCTAATTCAATTTGAAACATGATTGGAACATCTCCAAGAAGCCAGCAGTAGTGCTGCTTAGTTGCATGTCTTAATGGCATGAGACATATATATGGTGAGAGAAATAGTTACTGAACTTACTGAGGGATTCCCACTGATGGTTAGTGTTTTAGTGAAATAGTTCATTGGAAGTTTGGAACATAACTGCATCTGGGTAGTGCGTTTATATTAATTATTGACATTTGCCTCTGATGCATGGAATGGACTTACAGACATCTTTCAGGTTCTCTGGTGATCCCTCAGCACCACTGTCATGCCAGTTGAGGGTTAAGTTCTTACTTGTCTCCTGTCAAGCACAATATGTAAATCTGTTCTCTTTTCAATATCTACCTTAGAAGGTGGCATCTAATTTTTTTTTTTTTTTTAATATGTTATGTTGGTTATCAAATGTGGAGTTGTTTACTTTGTATGCCTATGCTGGCCCTACATTTCCTGGTAGGTCGATATTCCTTGGTCATAGCAACTCATTGTTTTGCTAATTTATCAAAAGACTACTGATATTGGTCAGTGAAGCATCTGTTATCAAAATTGTTACCAGTTTGCAACAAACCAAGGTTTCACTCCTTCAAAATCAAGTGAAGTTGCTAGTTATTGATAGCATGGCTGCTCTGGTTACAGGGTAAGTTCAATTTTTCCAGTAATGATTGATCTAGTCTAGCTAGTTGTAATCAAATCCAGATTTGTTTTTCCATGTTAGACAAGTTCTCCATCACAATCAACATGCCTTCCTTTGCTTTAGGATAACTGTAATCTTGTCCATAACCTGCAGTTTTAAGGATTTAATTTATCATATGAAGACTGAATCTTGAGTATGGAAAGCTTTGAGTGTGAATGATGGTGCTTGTCCACTTCAATTGATCTTATAGAGTAAAATAGTCTAATTCCCCACCCCACACCACGCCCTCCCCCTCCCTCCTAGATTCCTCAATATTATAAATAACTTGAGTTCAGAAACAAGGCAAGTTGAACTGGTGCTTTTCATTTGACACTTTTAACAAGTGGCTTGGGAATATGCATGTTTTGATTTGTTGTCCCCTGCAATTTCCTGTTCAATTTTCCTAGATATTTGTGACTGCCATTGTCAAAACTCCCAACCATATGCTCCATTACACGAATGAAGGTCATTGATGTGCTCTGGTTGGCTACATAGTTCCTTTCTTTATTGGTGCTATGTTTGCACATCTCTTCTATGATTTGAATATATATTTTTAAAATATACAAATGCCACGCATCATACATTGTTGGTTGGTGTGTTAATATACTATCGGTGGTTGCTCTAAATTGTTCAGGGAATTCGAGCATGGGGCTCCCAGACAAAATACATTGGGTTGGCACGTTTCTTTTATTAAGTGAGGATCATACCATCTTAACTGCTACATTGCGGAATTTCTTAGCTATGGTGACTCTTTTCAATGATGCTCTATCTCTCTCTGTCTCTCACCCCCAACCCTAATCTCTAGGTCACTAGCTGAATTTTCACGAATTCCTGTTGTGGTGACAAATCAAGTGAGATCTCAAAGCCGTGATGAGATCTGCCACTATTATTTCCAAGGTTAGATGACATAATCAGATTATAAAATCTTCCTCCTGATATATTGCTAAGGTATAGATTATTTTGTACAGTGCAAAGTTGGGATGAAACCATCAAGGATCGCACAAGACATGATTCTCATCTTGTTGCTGCTTTGGGAATTAACTGGGCTCATGCTGTTACAATTCGTCTTGTGCTTGAAGCTAAATCAGGTTGGTCTACACTTGCTAATTTTTTATAAATCAAAAGGAGCCTAAGTGTACATCTCCTGTGCATGCTATTAGAATAAAATATTTTCATTCAATTTTCTTGTTTTGAATTTATTTTTCTTTTAGAATGTTATCTTGCTGAAGATGGTGTATTTAATATAAGAGTGGACTATGTTCCCTTCTAATTTAACAGGAAAAAAATTAGCGATTTTGGTTTATTTTTTACTTATTTGAGGGATCTGAGGTGCCTGGCCTCCTTTTTTCTTCTTTCTTTAATAATTAATGTTTTATCAGAAAATGTTTTTTTTTTCCCAGAAAAGATTATGCCTATATCTTTCAAACTTGTATGCTTTCATTCATATTGGTATCAAAAACTAACTAGAATTTATGTTCTTGAGATTGTGAAATGTCCTTCAAGAGAAGTCCAATTAACTTGTTTATTGCAAGATAAGATCCCCCCCAATTCCCTCCAACTTTAGATGTAAGACATGTGATGTTTAAAAATCAAATGAATGTAACATGTCACACATCCAATTAAAAATGGGAGGGAGTTGTAGGATTCAATTGAAGGGGACCCTTTCCTGTTTACTGCTGGATTATTGAGACTACCTTTTATACATAGTATGTAACATGTGAAAATCATAGATTTTGCCTTTCCACTGGGTACTTGAGATTTCTAATTTTCATTTTTCTTGCAGATCAGAGGTTTATTAAGGTGGCAAAATCTCCAATATCCCCACCTCTGGCTTTCCCTTTTAACATAACTTCATCAGGGATATTATTGCTAAGTGATGATGGAATAGAGCTAACAGGGCCAGATATTAATGCAATTCACTGTCAAGGTTTGTCATTGAGATTTTGTTGGGTGAATCTGCAGAAGAATATTAAGTGGATGCCCAAGACTACCATTGGTCACTATTTAAAATGCGGAGCACTTAATGCAGATGGCATCCATCATTTAGTGTTTTTGCTTGTGGCTTTCCGGTGGAATAACTTCATAAGAACTGATAAACTAAAATTGTTTAACTTTACAGATCATGCTATGTGAACCTTAAATTTCGTTAGAAACTAGTACCCAAAAAATTGTTAGAAAAATGTCTATAACACAAATTTTTAGGACTTCTTTATTTTTTATTATATTTTTTACATGTTTTTTTAATAAATTGATTAAGCCTCAAATCAATGACTCAAAAAATGCAGGCCATAATGACATTATCAATTTCGGTGGGGAAAGCTTGCAGTGATAAATCAAGATGGAAGCTGCATTGATGAAATTTCAGGGATGTTCTTAGAAGTAGATAGAATATACTATGAATCCTGTTACTTATTTTGAACATATTCTTTCTAGGTAAATTTGAAGTATAGAAGAGAGACCAATGAACTGAAATTGATGTATTTTCCTCTTAGATATCTTAAGAGTTTGTATTATTCTTACATCTGAATATTTCAAGCATGAGCTAAATGAAAGCAAATTGCTGGTGGGATGGATTATGTCTAATGTAACTGTGCATAACAAAAGCATAGTGCCTTCCTGTTGCATAATATTAGCTTGCAAAACTTTCATGAATTGCAGTGAAATTAAAGTATGCTTCAACTACAGTAGATGATTCGCATGGCACAAACTGCAACATATTTATGTTTAGCACTTGGAGGCTTTGTTCTTGCTGAATTGTTAAGTATTTTAATCATTAAGTAAGAAAGTTGAGGATCCATAGCTGACCCCAAAAATTTGGCCTGACAGTAGCAGAATCCTGATGTGCCATTGTGATTAAAGTTATACCTGCTATATTGGAAATTATAATTGTATGTTTTATATTAATGCCATGTTAATCTGACTGCCACACTTGTAGTGTATGTTTTTTGATGCTGGCATTTTATCAAATGAAGATGAAAGATGCATGTTCTTGTGGGAGATGTTAGATTGAGCAAAGAATTGGAAAAGCTTAAGATATAGGGAAAGGTTGAATTGGAAGGCCCTATTCATGATGGGTGGGTCTACAAGAGTCACCTATATTTGAAATACCATTATCACAATGGATAGATATTTTGGGTTGTTTTAAGTACATGATGCTGGATGCGGGTTTCTAATTTCACTATAGTTAAGGATATTGGTTTCATTCAAATTGTGACTGAGACCCATGAGCCATGATAATGATTTTGTTTTATAACGTACTCCTATTTGTTAGAGAATCTCTTAGGCATAAATTGGAACAAGCAGAAACTTTGAGATGCTTGAATAGAAAGTGAAAATTTTGAACCTGGTGTTTGAATTGGAAAACTTCAAGGTGATGTAATGCTTCTCACTCGGCATGCTATAAGTTTGGGTTGGGTTAGTACATTTGCTACAAGGCTAAAAGTGAATGAGATTTCCATACCTGCCATGCCATCCATGTGCCTTGGCCTAGTTCTCAAGATATTGTGATTTGTAAATGGTGAACTTTCAATCTTCTCTGCCTCCATAGTGAGTCATAATTTGCTTATGCTTCAATATTATGGAAGTGTACTACTAAAAATTTTCTTTGGTAGAAATCAGTAGCTATTCCTGTACGTATTGACTCAGGACACTAAGAGATACAAGCCTCTACTTTTTTTCTTTTTTTCTTTTTTTGAGCTTGGCCCTTTTCATTGCTAATAGAATTGTGAAAGAAGAAGAAGCCAGGAAGGCATGTTTTAGCGGAAAACATTGAGGAAGAAATGTCAAAGCGTCTGCCAGTTCATTTTTGGGTAAGAATGGTTTGTATGAGCTTGAGCAGAAGTTCTACGGTCCATGTTTTCTGAGTAACATATATAGACAGATGGGGACTTAGTTAGGATATGGTTTGCCAGTAAAATTATTTATAGGGTTTGATTTTCTCACTCTCTTTGTACACTGTCCATAAACATCATATGTTATCATCTGTTAAATGTGAACATTCTTGAAAAAAGTAGACCCCTGATATGAAAATGTCAACATTGTGTATACATCACGAGGTGTGAAATAATAATTCCTTTATTTAAGGCGAAAATTATCTCCCGTATCCATTATATGAAGTGGGTATAGACATGTAGTACATATATTCGTGAGATCCACATGCTATGAGACATGCAAATATAGTTGGTGCATGAGATTATTTGGCAATGGAAAAAATAATAATAATAAATAAAGAAGTTCAATTTTTGTTTTCGGATACCTAAAGTATATATTTACTCTCTAAAAATAAGTAACTTTTTTTTTTTGGATTAATTATAAGTGATGCGATTTGCTGCTAGTTTCAAAGATTTTTAATTTTAAAAAAAAAAAAAAACAATTTTGGAAAACAAATATAAAGTAGCGAGTTGGAAAGCATTAAGTGGGCTATTTTATTTGATAAGCTCAAAACCCTTTTCAAGTAACCCATTCGTTTGCCAGACCCTGTTGAATAAATGTGAGACCCAATCAGCCCAAAAGCAAAAAAAAGAAGGCGAATAAACTAAGACCCAACGAGTTGATTGATCAGAAGCCACTTGTGATTATAGAAGTAAAGATATTCTGCAATATTTACTATCTTTATATAGTGGAGTATCCATGCTTATTTATACATGTTTGTTTGTTTTTTCCCCTAAAATCCTTATTCATGATGTTAGTAGAAAAGGCATATATAGAATTATAGAAAGCCAAAACAAGGATTAGCCAATCCTTGTTAAGTTCCATAGAGGGAAAGAGGTAGTGGCGACTTTTTGTCTTTCTGAATCCTCTGGAAATAAAAAATAAAAAGTGGTGGAAAGTAGAGAGGCAGTTGATTGTTATAAACTAGGAGTAATAGCAAGTTGAGCAGAAAGCAATGGATACAAATTAAAAGCTAAAACAAATTCTGGGGTTAGTGGAATAATGATCTCTATGTGAAAACAGGGTTTAGGTACCACTAAGGTACTACTTAACATTTGGTGAATGGATTTCCAGGCAGATCGTGCCATCAAATTAGGTAACACTTAATAAATTAAAGGCTAAAAGTTGTAAGGGAAGAAAGGGTGATTAATGGAAGAGAGACAGAGAGAGAGAAGCTCTTGCTTGAAATAAACTAAATTGTTTAAGGAATTTAAAACATTGCCTTTCATGTACTACTCTTTAAATTCATATATTAATAATTTTTGGGAAATGCTAACTAAGGGCACTCGTTAATAATCCAGTTGAAGAAAGTTTTTATGGGAAATGAAAAAAAAAAAAAAGTAATTAATATTTTGACAGTTTTTTTCATTTCTTATAAAAGTGGTATCAAAACTTTCCTAAAATGAATTATTAACCAATGTCCTAAGGGCACTCATTAGCATTTCCCATAATTTTTTTAATGTACAAATTAATAAAGTTTTGTAAACAAGCCTGGTTGTAAATTTTCTACATCAAATTTTGGTTTGCTTCATATCTCATCTTTTTGGCAATTTGAGCTTATACTATTTCAATCCCCTTAAAAATATTTTTACCAATACCTTATTTAGGTAATCTGAACTTGATATTAGAACTTAAATCTTGTTCCCTTCTTTATACACATATCACACGTATATGATTTTTTTGTAACTCAATTGGTTAGTACCTCTTAATGTTTTCAATTGAGACATCTATGATTCAAATCCCCCTTCCCACATTGTAACTATCAAATTATTGAGAGAGAGAGAGAGAGAGAGAGAGAGAGGGTGAGCTTCACTAAGTACCACTCTCTTGAGTAACTATACAATATTTCGAGAATACAATAATGACGTACTCCCTCCTCTCACATAATTGTGAATTTTAATAAGTAAATTCATAATAAAACTCAATATTTATGTGAGATGAGAGAGTGCACAACTATTGTACTCCCAAAGTATTGTATAATCTTCCTATTCTCTTTGTCATTTCTAATGGTTATAAATCATATGATAAGGTATATGAATGCCATATAAAATATAACAAAATGTAAGGAATACACAAGTTTTTTTCAATTTATCTTTTGTGATTAATGCATAATAAAATATATGTCAATGATGGGGCCATGTGAATTTTTTTTCTTTTTTTTTTAGAGAGTTTCAACCTATGATGTCCGTTTCTGATGATAGCTCTTTCACATTAGACCAAAACACCAATCAGTTTTTGGTGTAGGTGATAATTGAATCTCAGATCTCTTATTCAACGATCAGAGACTTTACTAGTTGAGCCAACTAGAGCTATGTGAAAATTATATTACTCTAATTGCAACTTGTTACCCTAACCAGTTTTAAACAAAAATAAATAAATAAATAAATAAAAAGAAAAAATATTGTGAAAAAATTTGTGTCCCATATTGCTTGAAAGATTAAAAAAAATTGGAAAATTAAAGTCTAATAATTGAAGAGAGAGAGCATTCAAGGCACATAAGGATGGAGAGAGAGAGAGAGAGAGAGAGAGAGATATAGAGATTAAAAATAAAATAAAATCCCCTTGTTAATAATTAGCAACTTAGCATTACTCGCATGGGTTTTATTTTGTTTTGTTTTTTTTCTTTGTTGCTCATGATTGACATAGTGGTTATATGAATGGAGTAGGAGAATTGAGGGATCTGATGTGATGAGAAGTTGATGGCATTGTCCATCTTCTACATATTATAGGTCTGTTTAGATATCGTTTATTACTAAAAACTAAAAATAATGTAGTAAAATCCATCTTCTACACATTATAGGTCTGTTTAGATATCGTTTATTACTAAAAATTAAAAACTAAAAACTAAAAATAATATAGTAAAATAATTTTTAAATGTGTAAATAATGCCGTGAGATCCATTTTTAATAAAAATTTTGCTGAAAAAAAATGTTTGTAGATTTTGTAAACAGTACACAAGACCTACTACTAATTAGTTAAGCTGAAAAATTATTTCAGCCTAACTTTCACTGTATAAAAGAAATGGTCACACCATGGGGCACATGCTCATTATGAATGCCACTGGCACTGCCACCTTGACATCTAGCATATAAGCTATTGATTACTCGAGCTACCAAACATGTACCCAAAAGAGGATACTTCATTATGATGAGAGTCAATGCATGTGATTTTCAACTTTCAACCAACTCAAAGGCTTAGATTGGCAGGGGGTTGGGGTAATGGTAATTTAGTACACCTTTCAATAATATCCTTGCAATGCATGCACGGCATCACTATTTTTTTTTAAGCCTTATCTCTCTACCTGTCCTGATAATTCAGCAGATCTTTACTAACAATTTCTTAGTATGCACTCCATCAAAGATTCATTATAAGGACAACTTTACCTTCCTTGTTATTCTTTGGTAGGAACCGAGGAAAGAGTGCTTTTGATTTTGAATTGTATATGTGATACATAATACAGATAAAGAACTGTGAACTCTGTTACTTACTTCTTGTCAGCCAAAGAAGACATAAAGTAGTCTCTACAAACGTTATGGTATTGGTTTCTTAAACAAGAAAAGAACCTGGGAGATGCAGCCAAAGATTGGGGGGGGGGTAGTTTTTAAGGTTTCTCTCTCTTTAGCTTTTCAATATTATACATTGCAGCATTTATTTGGACTCATTATTAGATAATATTTTCTCTCTCTCTCTCTCTCTCTCTATTTATTATCTCTGTATAGCTGTTGTTTTGTGTGTTTGTGATGTGAATCATCCACTGGGCGACCAGCCTGACTTTGACAGAATAAACAATGTGAAAATGATTTTGTTTTTTTCAAACCTTGTCTGTTCTGTCTTTGAACCTACTATGCCTTTCAAGTTTTAAGGCCAAATAGAAATAGGAGATCAAAAACCTTTTTATATTATATAAATTAATTAAGAACGTAAAACCTTTATTGTATATATAAATTACTTTGGATTACGTTCTGATTCAGTCTAACAATAACTAGAGGTGTACTTCTATCTGGACATTAGTTATCGCATCTTAATCTCCTCGAAATTTTATTCTCCTTAAGGGACTAACTATATTTAAAAGATGATAGTTGCACCATTTGTGTTTATATTTTATTACTCGTATCAAGTGGGAAGTGGCCAAGATATATCAACAATTTTTATATGATTTTATGTGTTTTTTTTTTTTTTTTTTTTACCTTTTTATAGTGTTTGCAACAGTAGCTTTGTCGCCCATAGCTAGTGGAAAATCAGGTCTATGCAATGTACTAACTACTAACAGATTGGACCAATCCATTCAGCTCAAATGTATATGTCTGTTGTTCAATTATATTATATCATAAAATATTTTGCTGATCATCATATACAAAATTTGATTGAATTTTGTTTAAAGTAAGAAATGGATGGCCAAAGGGTTTAGGATTTGAGATATTATCGCTGCCTTATGTTAATGTTAATGTATGGACATTTCTCCAACTTGTATTATTTTTTTTTTTCTAAACAAGGCCCTCCAGCTTATATTTGGTTTAATTACACCCCATATATGCTTTTAGATTGATTCAATTAAACTCTTCCATCCATGTTGCGAAGAATGTTAATTGTTAAGCGCAGGGAAGTTGATACCGTACCGGTTGCATACCGGTATCGAAACATTAACGTTTCGTACCGGTTTAAATACCGGCCGTACCGGCCATGTACCGGCCGTACCGGCCAATTTCGGGCAATACCGGCCGGTACCGGGCGTACCGGCCGGTACAGAAAAAAGTTTTTTTATTTTTTTTTTAAGTTTTGTAATTTTTGAATTTTTGTTAGAGTAGAATGGTAACTTATTTGCATTAACTTATTAGTATTATTTGTTTTCTTAGTATGCAATGGTAACTTTTAAGCTTTTTATTTTTTATATTGTGTGTTTTTTTTTTTTCTTTTAATTGATACTAAAGTCTAAAATTATGAATAATTAGTTTTGAATTGAGGAAATGTTTTATGGTAAACTTTTATATTTATTATAATATATATACACACACATACATATATATATTTATTTATAAATATAAAAAATAGCGGTAAACCCGAAACGGTACACCGGTATTGACCGGTATCCGAAATATACCGTACCGCTGGGCAAACCGGTACAGCCTCCGGTACGGTATTGACTCCCTTAGTTAAGCGTCTCATTGACCAGTGAGCACGTGAGACATTTTTAAAAAAATCGATAGAAAAAATTAAGAAATTAAATTGAAACAATGCAAAATATAAAGACTTTCTTTTCTTTTCTTACAAGTGGGGAGAGAGGGGGTTTAAATCCAATTTCACCACTTGAGAGACCGAATATAAATATCATTAAATCACAAGATTATTAACAAAAATAAATAAATAAATAGAAGAATGAAAGAAAGAAAAACCAGAGAAAGAGAAACAATGGGCACCTCCCAAAAAAGGAATAACCGAATAGGAGGAGATGCAGGGAATTTTCACATTTCATTTCACCAAAACCATTCTATCCGCATGGCTAACATAGTCATACATAAAGGCCCAAAAATAAAAATCTCAAATCTGCAGAGAGCTTTAACATGTGGATTGGTTGCAGATGGATATTCCTTTATTTGTTGGAACTTTTCACAATAGTTTAGAGTGGTCCTCCTGAAGAACCTTTTGCATAAGTGCTTGTGAAAAAGTGCTTTTTGTTTAATAATATGATAGGAAAATGATTTTGGTATAGTATAGTGATAGATCACCAAACAACATCCGCCTCCCAAAAAACAAAAATCCGGAAGGTTTTATTTTCAAAAATTCCGATAAAAAATTTTGTAACTTAATTGTCATTTTTTTTATATTTCTAATAAAGACTTTTATAGTTTAAAATTCTCAAATCAACAAATTAGAAAAAACAAAGCAAAAACAAAAAATATCTATAAAGAATAATAATTTTATTATTATATTATCAGGCATTTTCGATATTCTTGGGCAGATAAATAGGACATATTACCTAATAAATTGTATTTTTCTTCTTTCTTTTTTTGCTAAATTAATATATTGTATTTTTCTATATTTCAAGACATATTTCAATACATATGTTGATATATCAAATTTTATATATTTCTAAATAATATTTCAGGACTTTAATATTTTTTTCATCATCGATATGATATGTCGTAATACATAAGTAAGATTTTAAACTAACGGATGTGAGTTAGCACAATAGTTTGGTCATGTCAACTAATTAAGCTAGAAAAATTATGAAGTCAAGTGACACAGCTTTCAATAGTTACAAATAATGGAATAGATTATTACATCAATCTCTATTAAGATTTTTTAAAATACTGAATAAATAAACGCAGTAAAGTATGTAAGAGATGCAAGACAAGGAAAGTTGGCCTAAAGCCTAATGAACCTATACACATTAACAAATATAATTTTTTTTTAACTAAAACAATTTAATTAGAAATTAATTAATTTTAAAAGAATTATATATAGGATTAAGATGTTGTAAAGCTCCTCCCAAAAACTTTCTCATTTATGGTGTGAACGGGATTTAATATATCAATCAAAAAACTCACAATCGACTTAAAAGTTACAATATACCTCTAATGATCTCCATACTACAAATTGTTTATCATTGTTAGGTCGGACAAAATTGGGAAATGCCCCATTTGGGTAAAAATAGCAGCATAATGCCCTTTTCTCCAAACTATATAGGGAAATGCCCCTCTTTTGTAACTCGATTTTCTCAAAATCGAGTTATAAAAAAAAAAATTCTGGAGCCCTATAGCGGCTTTTTTAAGGACCTATAGTGACATTTTCAGGATCTATAGTGACGTTTTGTAACTCGATTTCCATAAAATCGAGTTATAGGCAATTTTTTTAATTTTTTTTACCTATAACTCGATTTCTTATAAATCGAGTTAAAAAACGCCAATATAGGTCCTAAAAACGTCACTATAGGCTCCTAAAAAACGCCGCTATAGGGCCTAACTCGATTTTGAGAAAATCGAGTTACAAAAGAGGGGCATTTCCCTATATAGTTTGGAGAAAAGGGCATTATGCTACTATTTTTACCCAAACGGGGCATTTCCCAATTTTGTCCTTGTTAGGTCTCTTACATCTTACAATTTTTAGAACCTAGAAGTAGAACACCAATAATAACAAACCTAGGATTTATCTATTACACCTCTGGGCTTGGCCGACTGAGTTTTGTTTTCTTTTCTTTTTTTGGCAAGAAGCGGACTGAGTTATTAATTAGATACAGTCGATAAAAGTTTCTTTCATTAGGTTGTTGTTAAGCTTTATATTAAATTTTTCTGGGCAAAGTCAATATTTGCCACTCTGAACCCAAAGTCTGTTTTTTTGGTTGAGAAAACAAAGTCCATTTGATGTTTACTTGTTTGATGAGTTTCATGTGAATCTCAACTTTATAAGATAGATAGTATCTCAAAGAAAAAGTTTCTTAAAAGAAAAACGAGTCGTATTCGTAGTTTATGCTTCGTCCATACAAATAGAGTTGTTTGGTGCAAGCTATGATCACATAAGCCAATTATACAGTGATATTTTATAGGTAGTCGCATGATAATTCCATAGAAATTAACAATGCCCATATTCTAATGATTTAAAACATAAACTGAAAATAACATTGTATTTTAAACAGTATATATAAGAATACCACAAATGTCAATCAACGTGCCGTAGTTTGTTTGATTTGAAGGGTTTGATTAAAAAAATACTATAATAAACAGAAAAAACGAAAAAAAAAACAAAAACAAAAAAGAAAGGAAAAAAAAAAATGCCTTATAAAACTAGGTTGTGGTTAATTACATTTGGAGCGGTCTGGAAGCATTAGATCTTTGACACAAACACAGGAGATCCTTGACAGAAACAAATGCCAGGTGCCTTTGTCTTGTTTCTATAGCCAGAGGCCCAGAGCTTAGCTCGTCCCCACAACAAACGTGGCCACAGTGAAAGGTTCTAGGGCATATTAATATTATTGTATAAATTGCATAGATAGTTCTGGTACTTATCAAAACCAATAATTGATAATTTCATTTTCATCAATTTATTATTTTTATTTTTATTTTTATTTATGGTGTAAAAATACAAAATTATACATTTCATTTTATAATGAAAATTATATATATATATATATATATATAAATATATTTATATATATACTTTCTTATGTCTACTTTTATTTATTTACTAAAAGAAATGTGATGTTTTAAAATATTTACATTTCTTTTAGGATGAAAATAAACTTAACCTTTATACCCCCAAAAAAATTATAAACTTAACCAAATAGGATCTAGAAAGAAAACAATAACATGTATTTTAAACTAATATCGTATCGTTTTTCTCCAAAAAAAAAAAAAAACTAATATTGTCCTGTTGAGATTTTAAATAAATAAATAAAATTGGTAAGAGATACGAGATAGGAAAAGGAAAGTAAAAGAAAGAGGAATTAAAATCATAGAGGCTTAATTATATGTTACATTCTTTAAACATGACTCTTTTTTAATTCGACGTTAAATTTTAATTTTGTTCAATTTTGTCCTTATATAACTTCTTTTTTTTTTCCCTTTTTTGTGGATTGTAGGGACTAGATTTGAGCACTTCTTCTGAATGAGTGGACTCAGACCCAACTAGCCCAATACAATAAATTTATAGATAATGGGTTGAAGAACTACGCCTTAGTGAGGGTTACAACAACTAGACATGACTATGAATGAGTTGAATGACAAGGACGCGGACTAAAGTATGAAATTTTGTCCTCGGCCCTCATCTGAGGAGCTGGTTGTTCTTATTATTTATTCAGTGCTTGGTTACTAAGGTTTCAAAGATAATACAAATTGCTCACATATTCTCTATTTCTAATTCTCCACCCCCCCCCCCCCTTTTTTGGAGGATTTCTTACATTATATAGCCCCTTCCAGTTGATCTTGGCCCTCCATTTGTTGATCATGCAGGTCACTACTTAAGTGTTTGTCCCATCAGCCACCTTCCCAAACCTCCTGTGAGTTGCAGCAATCAAGGCAGCACTGTTCAGGGGTCATTTCCTCATTAATGCAGTCAGGACGTTAGTTGGGGGCATTTAATGTGGAGGTGACAATTTCTCCTTGAATTGCTTCTCCACCATGCTCCCATGGCTGCCCCATTGTACTTGTCCTTTTCCTTGGGATGCTCTAGGAGGCTGCCTTTAATGGCATACTGCTCTTCCCTTCTGTGATCTCGGTTGGCCGAGGACAGGATCGTCCTCGGCGATATTTCTTAGTACTTTGGACTTCCTTCGTTCGTCCTCTGACATTTCTTCCTCTTCAGCGTGGGCCTTGGGCTTAGTATAAAATGGGCCGCGGTTGCCAAATTCTTTGACCCCACAATAGCCCCTCAAAATCCTGTTGTCCGACTCCTCAGACGGAGAGGAGGATTTTGATATCCTCGAGCCTTTGTCATGGCTTGTCAAGTCTCGTCATCCGTCAGTGCCAGAGTCTTTTCACCTGTCCAAGGCACGTTCCTGGGGCTTCAGTATATGGAGTGCGCCCTCATTAAATTCTAGCGACTCTGTGCTCCCCACGTTCAACGGTGTGATGGTAATCTAGCGGTGGGGATTTCCTTAACTTTATGGGCAGGAAAACCCGCACGGTTGTTTTTAATTGGAGGTATAAATACCCATTTGAACCGATTTGCCTCTTTACTTCTACACTCAAGAGTTCTTGCGCACATATTAGGAATTCGATCAAATCTCTAACCAAACTCACGAGTCTTTCCAGCATAAAAAGCTGGTTCGAGGAGCTTTTCCTCATTTTTGTAAGTTTTCTCCTCTCCCTAATTCACGTTTTCTTTCTTCTAAGTTTCTTTTCCCCTTATTCCTCTCTTTCTTTCGTCCTTCCCTGAGTCTTTTAGCTGTTCTTAGGGATGGGTAGGTTTAAAAAGTTGGTTGAGTCTGAAGAGGCGATGGAGAAATTCATCGCCGATTATAGGATACCCAGTAATGTACGTTTGAGGTACTGTGAAGAAGGAGAGTGGCATTTTAGGAGGCAAGAGGGTGAAGTAGTGATTTCCATCATCGCCTTCATATAAGGTGGTATGAGAATCCCTATGGGGCCGGTGATGAGGGACTACCTTAGGCATTTCCGATTAGCTCCCATCCAGTGCGCCACTAACGTGTTTAGGATCCTAGGTTGTGTTGACGCTTTAAACGAGAAAATGAGGTTGAGGTTAACCCATCACGATGTAAACTGGTGCTACAACCTCCAACACCTAAAGGGTAAGTCATATTACATGAAGACGAGGGATGATAAGGTTCGGCTTATCCAGTGCCTCCCCGAGTCCAGCAAGTGGTTAAATAAGGACTTTCTCATCGTGTCCGAGGAGTGGCACGATGGCCTTCATTGTCCGACAGAGGAGGGGGTACCAGGTGGGGTATTCAGAGTAGGAAAGGGTTGATCTTTTAGGTTATCACAGTTTGCATTGTTCGGTTGCTAATATGAATGTGCCTTTCTCTTTTACAGATCCACACACCTTTGAACGACACCTTCATTTGGTCAACCGAGAAGATTTGGGAACCATCCTTAGGGCGGAAGTCTTTGTGAACGAAGCTGACAACCAAGTCAGAACCGCTCACAAGATTCTCGAGTATGATCCCCACCAAAAATCATTCTCGGCTCCAAAATACGTGATTAGAGCCAAGAACCCTCGGCTGCACAGAATCACCATAGCAAAACACGGGTTTTTGCTTCCCGAAGGATCTCTTGTCCCATAAGGCGTTCCGTTGGCAAACCCTTCTTCATCCCATCAAGCTGCAGAGAACGGGGGAGGAAGAGTAGAAAGAGAAGAAGAGATTGCTGATTTGGATCCGTCTGAGGATGAATTTGGTGCTTTTGACCAAGTCACTCCGTCTGAGGATCCCTCTGGTGACTTAGGCAACCCCAATTTGACTGAAGCGGATCTCTCATCAGCAGGAACTTGTTCTCAGGCCGAGATGGGTTTTAAGAGGAAGCCTTAAACCAACTTGCTCGATTTGATTAAGGGTCAACCGGGGAAGGAAGCGCCGGGGAAGCCACAATCCAAGCTTCCTCCTCCTCCGCCCACGCTTCATCCTATTTAGACCAGGTCATCTTCTACACAATCCAAACTTCCTTCTCCTCCTCAGCCGACTCTGCCTCCTCGGCCCAAGCCCACTGACCCGAAAATGAAAAGGGCTTCCAAAGGCAAGGATCCAATGGATGGGGGGAGGTCTCGCTCCTCTCAGGAGGAAGATGAAGCCCGACGAGCTTCAAAGCAATTAAAAATCGGGCACCAGGGCCAAGACAAAGAAGTTGCTACAAGGTCCGAGCCCCAGGCCTGGCTTCTTGTCCCAATGCTCCATGGGGAGCCTTTAATGGACAGCGCATCTCTCAGGGATTTTCGAGGGGGTGAGGGCACTTACGTGGCCGATGCGCTGGAGAGGGCCTTGCTACTCCCCAGCGATATGGCCAAGTTGGGGAATTTGAGGAAGCAAGAGGTCTTCCTCAACCTCAAAAGGTATTTGGGCATGGTAAGACGTCCTACACTTGTGACTCCACTGATTTTTGTTCTTTGGTTTCCAACTTATCGTGTGCTTGTTTCAATTGGCATGCTGTCTAGGCCACTTACAGGTTGGAAGAGGCGGCCAACAAGCAGAGCAGGGCCCTGAACCTCGAGCATGACAAGCGCTTGGATGCTACACGGACCCTCAAAAACTCCGAGGCCGATCTCCTGAAAGCAAGGGAGGATCTAAAAGAGATGATGAAGGCTAGGGATAGCGCTGAATCGGGCCTGGCTGGCGCTCAAAAATAGGCCGAGGATCAGACGAGGCGCCTACTCGACGCCGAGGATCAGTTGAAGATTGCCAAGGAGCAAATCACTGATCTGAAGAAGAAGCTGGCCGAGGCAGTGGGGGCCAAGAATGTTGTGGAGTGGGACAGGGATGAATCCTTGAGGGCTAAGAAGGAGGCGGAGTTCGCCAGGGCAGAGGCTGAAAGCTCGAAGGATAAGGCTGAGGATGAGGCTTTTGACTTGGGAATGGCTGAGACCCAGGCCACTCTCAAGGCTCAAGTACCTGGGGTATGTAGACTCTACTGTTCCCAGACTTGGAATGAAACCCTTAAATAAGCTGGGGTTGAGGCTTCATCCGATCTGTGAAAGGTGGAGAATGTATACTTCCCTCCTGCCATCCGAGAGTCAAGCCCTCCTAGCTCCGCGGCTGTTACTTCTCTCGAGGTGGTTGAGGTAGGCCATCGTGACGCTGCCCTTGCTTCAACTACTCCAGATGAGCCTACCAAGGAAGCTAAGCCTCCCGGGGTGACTGAAACAGACAAAGGCCCTAACCAGGAAGCACCCCAGGAAGCTGCAAAGCCCTCAGCTGGTGCCCAAGCCTCCCATGCCAAGGAGACAGCTCTCCTTGTGGTGCCTCTGCAGGCTGTTCCCCCAGGTGAAAACTTTGAGGACCCTAAGGTCGCTTCAGACCAGCCTCCCAAAGGGGGAAAGAAGATCAAGTTGAAAAAATAGGCTGCCTTTTTTGTGCCTTTACCTCATGTGTTTTTTTTTTTTTTTATAGATATTTGAGCTGTTGTAAGGGAACACTTGGACTGAATGTATGCAATTTCCTTTTCATGTGTTAATTGTTGCTATGATGGGTTCTGCTATTTATATAACTTGTGCTTTGATTATTGGCTAAACAATCTCAATAGTGTAACTTGTTTTCCATTTTTGAAACAGCAGCCACAAAACGTAAAGTCCATAATGATAATTTCTACTTAGACTTTGATTAACAATTGAGCCACCTCATTACTACGACTTACTTTTGTTGAATAGACTATAAATGGCAATAACCTTATAACATGAATCCTATACCTCATGAATCGGTTATCATAATGGGTAAAAAATGCTAAGCGCGTAGCACTTATAAAGATAAACCTTTAAATCCTAAGATCAAATGCCACAGCACAACGTGCAAAGGTACCCATAGGAATGTTCTAAAAATTTGCTGACCTCAAGGAAACGGTTAGCTATTGACAATGCAGGGGAGTTAAGTTCAATGTACCTCAAAGTGCTTTAAGTGATGCTCATTGGCTTGTGTTTGTTTACATCTTTATCGAATGAGGACAGGGCAAGTGGGCCGAGGTGCCAGACTCTATCTTGGCCGTATTTGTAACTCAAATGAATGCTCGAGCTTGTTAATTTCCTCAAAGGTTATGGTCTGAGGAGTCGCACAACACTTGGAATCTGTTTAATGCTCAGGCCTTTGTTGAAAATAGTTAGTTTCCCCATAGGCTTGAGTCCAAGGACCATGCAAGACCTTGGTTCTGTCTAACACTTAGATTCTTCTTGGAGTAACTAGTTTTCCCATAGGTTTGAGTCCGAGGACCATGCAAGACCTTGGTTCTGTCTAGTACTCAGATTTTTTCTTGGAGTAACTAGTTTCCCCATAGGTTTAAGTCCGAGGACCATGCAAGACTTTAGTTCTGTCTAGCACTTAGATTCTTCTTGGAGTAACTAGTTTCCCCATAGGTTTGAGTCCGAGGACCATGCAAGACCTTGGTTCTGTCTAATACTTAGATTTTTTCTTGGAGTAACTAGTTTCCCCATAGGTTTGAGTCCGAGGACCATGCAAGACCTTGGTTCTGTCTAGTACTTAGGTAGTTGCCAAAATACAAGACATATAATCATAACAGACTTTAAAATTTGAATTAGAGAAAATGTTTTTATTAATAATAATACCTCCTCAGGTTATTTACATTCCATGGATGAGGTACAGCTTTTTCATCTAAGTCTTCTAAGTAGTATGCACCTATCCCTGCTACTGAATTAATTCGATATGGTCCTTCCCAATTGGGTACCAGCTTTCCAAAGGATGGGTTCTTGGCAGGACACACAACTTCCTCAGCACTAAGTCCCCTGGTGCTCGTGGTCTCGGCTTCACATTGGCATCATATTTCTGCTTGAGCTTCTGGTGGTAATAGGCCAACTGGATCATTACCTTTTCTCTCCGTTCATCGATTAGATCTAGGCTCTTCCCTAGTAGTTCATCATTACTGTTTGGAGTGAAGGAGCTCGTCCTCAGCGTTGGGAAGTTTGCCTTTAGAGGGATAACCGCCTCGGCACCATAGGTCATGGCAAAATGTGTCTCCCCTGTTGACCTCCGTGGTGTAGTCTGGTAAGTCCATAAGACGTGTGGTAGCTCTTCTACCCATTTTTCCTTGGCTTCATCCAGTCTCTTCTTAAGCCCATTGACTATGACCTTGTTGACAGCCTTGACCTGTCCATTTCCCTGAGGATAAACTAGAGTTGAGTACCTGTTTGTGATCCCCAGTTCGCAATAGTATCTTCTGAAGGCTTTGCTATCAAATTGGAGTCCATTATCTGAAATGAGGGTATGAGGGACCCCGAATCGTGTAACAATGTTTCTCCAGATGAATTTCTTAGCATCCACATCTCTGATGTTGGCCAAGAGCTCAGCTTCGACCCATTTGGTGAAATAATCTGTGCCGACCAATAGATATTTCTTATTTCTTGCTGCCTTGGGGAAAGGGCCTACAATATCCAGGCCCCATTGGGCAAATGATCATGGACTGGACAAAGGGTTGAGGACCCCTCCTAGCTGACAAATATTTGGGGCAAACCTTTGGCACTGGTCACATTTCTTAACATATTCTAGAACTTCCTTCTGCATCCCCGGCCACCAATATCCTTGGGTAATGGCTCGGTACAACAAAGATCTTCCTCCTGTGAGACTCCCACAGATCCCTTCGTGTAGTTCTTCAAGCAGTAACTCTGATGCTTCAGGGTGAATACATAATAAATATGGCCCAGAATGAGAGCGCTTATACAATTTGTGGTCCTCGGACAACCAGAACCGAGGAACTTTTCTTCGTATTTTCTCAGCCTCTAACTTATCCTCGGGTAGAACATCATCTTTGAGGAATCCCACTATAGGGTCCATCTAACTAGGACCCACTCTAACTTGATGGACATGAACCATGCCTTCTGCGACCTCATTTGCCCTATCTAGATGCTCGACAAGAATGACCCGAGGCAAACCCCCTGCCGAGGAAGTAGCAAGCATGGCCAATGAATCTGTATGGGTGTTTCCACTTCTGGAGACGTGTGACAATCTGAAAAGATCGAAGTCTGACTGCAAGCGTTTGACCTGGCTTAAGTACTCCTGCATCCTCGCATCTCTGGCCTCCAACTCTCCCTTTACCTGGCCAACTACCAATCTCGAGCCCAAGAACATCTCTACTGCTTTTCCACCCATTTTCTGCACCATGGTCATTCCTTGTAACAATGCCTCATACTCAGCTTCATTATTCGTGGCCGAGAACCCAAGCCTCAGGGATTTTTCTATGATAGTTTTCTCAGGAGATACTTGGACTAGCCCCACTCTGGACCCCCTTTGATTTGCTGCGCCATCAACGTACACCTTCCAACATGGGGGTCCTGGCGTAGAGATTACCCAAACTAATTTTCCATCCACGTTTCGTTTCTCTGCCACTGTTTCTACAGGTGATTCAGCAAACTCGGCTACCAAGTCAGCCAGGACCTGACCCTTTATAGAGGTCTGAGGCATGTACTTGATGTCAAAAGCTCCAAGAATTGTGTTCCATCCTTCCAGTGTAATCAGCAGTCCGAAGTATAGACTTCAAGGGTAGTTGGGTTAGTACAACCACTGTGTGAGCTTGGAAATAATGGGGAAGTTTTCGCGTGGCATGGACCACAACTAGTATGGCTTTCTCCAAGGGTAAGTATCGGACCTCAACTTCATGTAGTGACTTGCTCACGTAATAGACTGGCTTTTGAAGGCCATTGTCATCCCGTATTAGCACCAGGCTCACAACATGAGGGGCCACAGCAATATATGCGTATAGGACTTCATCGGCCTTAGGACTGGACATGATAGGTGGTCGGGATAGGTACTCCTTGAGTTGCTGGAAAGCCAAATACAGTCCTCGGACCACTCAAATCCTTTCCACTTGTTGATCAAGAGATAGAATGGTCTGCACCTATCCGTCGATCTGGAAATGAATCGGTTCAAGGCTGCGATCATCCCAGTAAACTATTGGACCTCCTTGGCGTTTTACGGTGGTTTTAAATCATTAATAGTCTTGATCTGATCAGGGTTAACCTCAATTCCCCTATGAGTAACCATGTAGCCTAAAAACTTGCCTGATCCCATGCCAAATGAGCATTTGGAAGCATTTAGGTGCAGCTTGTGCTTCCTTAAGACATCGAAGGTGCTGCCGAGGTCTCCTAAATGCTCAAACACCACCTTACTCTTCACCACCATATCATCAACATAGATTTCGATGCTCTTGCCCAAATGCGGCTCGAACATCCTCGTCATCATCCTTTGATAAGTGGACCCTGCGTTCTTCAGGCCGAATGACATTACTTTGTAGTGGTAGTTCCCAACAGGTGTCACGAACGCTGTTTTCTCCTGATCCTCCAGGGCTAGTGGTATTTGATGATAGCCATGAAAGACATCTAAGAAGCTCATCCGAGGATGGCCCGCGGTTGCATCCACCAACCGGTCTACCCGAGGCATGGGGAACGGGTCTTTCGGGCATGCTTTATTTAGGTCCATGAAGTCTACACAAACCCGCCATTTTCCACTTTTCTTCTTGACCACCATGGTGTTGGCCAACCATTCGGGGTAAAAAACCTCTTTGATAGCCCCTGCAAGCTTAAGCTTCTTCACCTTGTCCCTAATCGCATCGGCGTGCTCTCTTGGTGGGCGCCGAGGTGGCTACTTCTTAGGAGTGATGGACGGGTTGACATTGAGATGGTAACAGATAAAAGCTGGATCAATCCCCGGAGCATCACAGGCATCTCATGCAAATACGTCAATATTTCTTTTGAGAAACTCAACCAACTCCTCCTTCTCCTGAACAGGCAGCTGAGCCTCGACCTGAAAGAACTTCTCTGGGTCATCACCAATAACCACCTTCTCTAAATCTTCACATTTCGCCTCATCGGCAGCTGTATCAGAAGGTGACACCGGGGCCTTTGATTGCTATAAGTTCTTTTCAGCAGAGGCCGAGGACTCTGCATCAAGCCGATGTGAAATGGCAGCCACCATACACTACCTTACCGTGGATTGGCAACCATAAATTTCGAGAACCTGGTCCCCTGATGGGAATTTCACCTTCTGATGCAAAGAGGAGGCAACAGCCCCCAAGGTATGGAGCCAGGGCCTACCGACGATGGCTGTATATGGAGAGTAGGTGTCCACCACGATAAAGTTCACCTTCACTATCTCTAGGCCGGTCTGGATGGGTAGCCTAATCATGCCTCTTAGAATAACGAGCTTCTCGTCGAAACTCATCAAAGGAGAGCTATAGGGCATCAAATCTTCCGGTTTTAACCTCAACCCCTTGTAGAGGTCGGGGTACATAACGTCGGCCCTACTGCCATCATCCATCATCACTCTTTTTACATTGTAGTCCCCGATTTTGAGAGTGATCACCAGCGCATCGTCATGGGGCTGTGTGGTTCCAGTCTTGTCTTCTTCTGAAAAACTCAGGATTGGGTGAAACTTCATTCTAGCCCTCTTCGGTTCTGGTTGGGACTCCTCAGCAAGCAACTGAGCCACAGACAACACTCGTGTAGGGCGCGGGCCTGTTCTTCCTGACTCTGCTAAGATTACGTTGATCGTCCCTACAGGTGGCCCTAAGGCAGTATCTCTTTAGGGCTCCTGATGGGTCTGGCCCTGATGACCGCTGGAATCATGCAGAAGGTGCTTCAGCTTTCCTTCTCAGACTAGCTGGTCCAGATAGTTCCAAAGGTTCTTGCAGTTCTCCGTGGTATATCCGTGGTCCTGGTGGTATTGGCAATAAAAGTTCTGATTGCGCCTTGTGGATTCTCCCGCCATCTTATTCAGCCACTTAAAGTATGGCTCGTTCTTGATTTTTTCCAACACCCGATGTACTGGTTCTCGGAATACAGCATTGACAGTCTGTGTGTTGGTTGCTCCAGGTTGCCCTACAAAGTCTCTCCTCGGGCAGTTGCTGTTGTATCGGTCCGACCTGAAATCCCTACTCTTCTGAGGGATAACCTTCTCTTTTCCCTTACCTTGCAGCTGGTCTTCCTCTACTCGTTTATACTTATCGATCCGATCCATCAGTTGGAGCACACTAGTGGCAGGCTTGCTAGTCAGAGACTTCCTCAAGCCGTGCTCGGCTGGGAGACTGTTTTTAAAGGTGCTGATGGCGACATCATCAAAGTTGTCGTCCATTTCATTATACATCTCCCAATATCTGTCTGAGTAGGCCTTTAGAGTTTCCCCATCATGCATGGACAAAGACAATAGCGCACTCAAGGGCCAAGGAGCTCTGCTGTTTGTAACGAAACGGGAGCTGAAGGCTTGGGTTAGCTGCCTATACGAATCTATGGAATTCGTCTTTAAGCCATTGAACCACCACGTCACCACTGGTCCCAAGCTAGATGGGAAAACCTTGCACATCAACACCTTGTTTTTAGAATGGACAGCCATCCTTTGGTTAAACTAGCTCACATGCTCCACGAGGTCTGTTTTGCCGTTACAAATGGCGAAGGTTGGCTGCTGGAATCGTTTAGGAAGTGTAGCCCCTTATATGTGGCGTGTGAAAGGTGACTTGGAGAGTTGATTCAATGCCCTGCTCATGGCATCGTTTCCCAAGCCCCTAGGAGGTGGGCTTTTGCGTTTACGTCTCCGGTGGTGTTCTTCTTCGTGAGAGAAGGCCTCGCTTGGAGGAGTTCTCGATCTTTGCCTATAGTCGTCATTGCTTTCATCATCGGAGGGCATGTCAGGGCTAGAATGAGATCGCCTTCGTTGTGCATGGCGCAGCTTTCTCTTCAAGTCGTCTATCTCTCGCTACATGGCCTGCTTATCATTCTGTCTCTGGGATACGTGACTCCTAACTTCTTTTGATTGCATGGCCCAGTTGTTATTTTGTCTCTGGAGCACGTGACTGCCCACACGAGAGTGGCTTCTGCTGGTTTGAGTGGTGTGCACACTTTCCTCTCGAAACCTTCCATTTTCTTCATTTCGATCACGCTCAGGGTTGGAAAAGTTACCCTGCTATTGGGATCTAGCCGATTCAGGATGATGGGAGCCTACTTGATGAGGGCCTGGTCCTACCATGCTTGGTTGTTGCCCTTACTAACACACAAGTTCTTCCCACATACAGCGCCAATTGTAGGGACTAGGTTTGAGCACTTCTTTTGAATGAGTGGACTCAGACCCAACTAGCCCAATACAATAAATTTATAGAGAATGGGTTGAAGAACTAGGCCTTAGTAAGGGTTACAACAACTAGACATGGCTATGAATGGGTTGAATGACAAGGACGCGGACTAAAGTATGAAATTTTGTCCTCGGCCCTCATCTGAGGAGCTGGTTGTTCTTATTATTTCTTCAGTGCTTGGTTACTAAGGTTTCAAAGATGATACAAATTGCTCACGTATTCTCTGTTTCTAATTCTCCACCCCCATCTTTTTAGAGGATTTCTTACATTATATAGCCCCTTCCAGTTGATCTTGGCCCTCCATTTGTTGATCATACAGGTCACTACTTGAGTGTTTGTCCCATCAGCCACCTTTCTAAACCTCCTGTGAGTTGCAGAAACCAAGGCAGCACTGTTCATGGGTCATTTCCTCATTAATGCAGCTAGGACGTTAGTTAGGGGCATTTAATGCGGAGGTGACAATTTCTCCTTGAATTGCTCCTCCACCATGCTCCCATGGCTGTCCCGTTGTACTTATCCTTTTCCTTGGAATGCTCTAGGAGGCTGCCTTTGATGGCGTGCTGCTCTTCCTTTCTGTGATCTCAGTTGGCCGAGGACAGAATCATCCTCGGCAATATTTCTTGGTACTTTAGACTTCCTTCGTTCGTCCTCGGACATTTCTTCCTCCTCGGCGTGGGCCTTGAGCTTAGTATAAAATGGGCCGCGGTTGTCAAATTCTTTGACCCCACATGGATAATTTTATAATTTCAATTGAGAGAATTTGAACCAAAGACGTCTTCGCTAGAAACATCAAGATATGTCATTTGAACTACAAGGCTCTTGCCTTATGCCGCTTGTCTTAAGACCCAAAAATGATGTCATTTTTGTGTATTCCCAATTTTTTCATAACATTTTCTTTTCGGTTGCAACCTCCTTTTTTTTCCTTGTAAGTGTCACCTAATTTAAATATACATACTTTCAATCAATAGCTATGTTATCAATAAATTGTTTAAATTGCAAATTTTTGTAGGTTAAAATTATGGATTAAATATATGCTTATAGATCATATAACAGATAATATCATATTGACACAAAATTTGACATGTATATTAAGCAATGTTATGAATACCGTTTCGGTGCCCGTTTCGGTTTGTCTATTGGAATGGAATATTTCGGTACCGGCCTATTTCGGCGTACCGTTTTAGACCGTTTCGGAATTACCACTTTAAAAAAATATATATATATATACACACACACACACGTATAATTAATAAAAAAAATGTTATTACTCATTGATATTCTTAAGCCAAATTTTATAAATGTAATATTATCATTTATTGAATATAATATAGTGTTTTAAAATAAATATTACTATAATAATAAAGTGATTAGATTGATTATTTTGAAATTCAAATTTAGGTGTTTTTGTAATAAACAAACATAGATATTTATAATAAAGGAACCTTCTAGGAACCTCCTTTTCATCTTTTCACCTAACCCCACTCCATCATCCACGTGCAATGTCTTGTACATTGTCCTCCACTCCCTTTTCTTCATTTCATATTCCCAGTTACTTACAGAACAGTTTCTCAAAAAAAAAAAAAAAAAAGTCACTTACAGAACTTCTTCGTGGAAAGCTTTAGAGACCCAGACCAGAAGATTAAGTGCAGAACTGAAGAAGAAGGTTTCAAACGCAGCTAAAATTTGAGCTTCCTCCACAACTGCTCTAAATTTCTGTTCTCTTCTTCTCCTTCATTTTTTTTTTTTTTTTCCAAATCATTTGTTAGCTTTGTAGCAGATATGATTTGAAGTTTTGAACTTCTTCAGGCGATCAGTGCTAGGTGGAAACATGCTGTGCTGATGGGTTTGTTAGTTTAAGTGTTTTTTTTTTTTTTTTTTGGCTAAAAACTGTTACCGGCCGAAATCGACCGGAATTGACCGGAATGACCCGAAACTGGCCGGAATTGGACCCAAGGTGGAATGGATGGTATTACCATTCCGGATTGCTTCCCGGTACGAAATATTCCGGCCATTCCGGCCGGAACGGAACGGATTTAATAACAATGATATTAAGAGTATAAATAACATGCAATTCAACGGTTAGATTTTTAAAATAAGTAGTAATATTTATTTTATTAATTAAAGTTAAAGCATTAAGCTACAACAAATTTTGTAACTAAACTTAAAACTTAATTCACCTTCAAGACACAAGAGTAAAGGGAGAGCGACCAAACTCAAAACCTAATTAGTTAAACATAAAGCTCTGCAAACTGTTGCATAACTACGCCCTTCCCAAACACACACACATAAAGCAACCCTAACAATCGATCCATTCACCACCAAACATCAAATTGAGGCCACCAATCTCATAGTGATTGAACACGTGAACATGATCACTACTTCATCAATCCTTCGCCTTCATACCCACAACAACCTCACGAAAACCCATTATTGACAATTGGTTAAATTAAAATAATACTTAAAATTTGAATCATTAACAAGACCCATGAGCCATTAGCCAACACATTGCCTCAACCATCAAAGACACCCAAAATCAAATCAAAACGGTTTTTAGTCATATTAACCCATCAACAACACCGATCAATCCTTCACTAACCCAACCCTTCAATTATTTTATGAAATTGTCTATAGGAACAAGAGTTGGTTCATCTCTATATTTTGGAGCCGACCGAGTTGGAGGAGAAGAATTAATAAGATGAAAAAAGAAGAACATAATAAAGAGTAAAAATTGGGGGGAAACACTATGCAATTTTAAGGCCCTTTTGAAAGCTTGAAAATGTGTTGAAAACACAAGAGCTGTTTAGATCCCCAAATTAAAGTTACAACTCGATTGATTTTACACTAACTTAATACTAAGTGCGGAATAGTATAAAAGCGAGTGGATAAACAAACAAGCTACTCTAATCCATAATCAAAGCAACACAGCAGTAAAATGGAAAGTAAAAGAGTAGGGAAGAAAGATGTAAACACAAGATAACACACTGATGTGTTATCGAAGAGGAAACCAAAGAACTCGGTGAAAAACCTCTCAGCCGCCTTCCAAGCAGTAATCGATCCACTAGACAATCAGTTGGGATACATGGGTTAGCAAGAGACCTTCCAAGCCTAATCTACCCGATGTACCTAAGCCCTCCAAGCTCCTACTCCAACAAGGCTTCTCGGAACCGTGTCTTGTCTAGCTTTCCGGATCTCGCAATACGCCCGATTGCATCCACCAAGCCTCACCGACTTCTTTTGGCAAATCCCCAAAGCTTCCTAAGCTCCAAAACACTCTCTACACTCTGAATAGGTGTGGGTTGTGTTTGGGTACAAATCTCCTCTCAAGGTATGACAATGGGAGAAGGATGGAGAAGAGGCTACAATGATTTCTCACTAAGGATGAGTAGCTCTCTCTAAAAAAGATGGGTGTGTGTGTTGTAGAAAAACTATCTAGGGTTTTTCTCTCTGAATTGACCTCATATACATTTGTGGGTAATGAGGGTATATATAGTATGGGTGAAGGGTAAGAAGTCACACATTAAAATCCTCCAAGCAGAATTTTTCGCGACTATCTCGCCGGAAGGCCTTACCCGCGAGACACTCGCGAAAACGACAGCCTGACACTACTCTTTAGCTTCCAGTCACGTGCTTCTCACATGGCTCATTCGCGTGTTAGCTTCCAACGAGATACTCGCGAGATCCACTGATTCTTCATTTAAGCTTGAGTCTTCACCAACTTGATACTAAACCCAATACAATAAAATCCCACAAATTACAAGAAACAAAATTAAAGCAATTACAACACTTTTTGTCATGAAATAAAGCCAACAAAAAACATAGTTGTAAATCACAACTTTACAATCTCCCCATTTGGCTATTCCGTGACAAAACACCCTATAACAGACTCTAAACTTAAACGTGAGTTTGGGAACAATGGCAAAACTCACTCACACGTAAATCTAGAAGCTGTGATGAACTTGGAACATATATACCTGTAACCTGAAACACTTGCACAAAACGCATTAGACCCTCAAGGTAAATCAAGTGATAAAAGGACAAGTATAATGTAACAAGTAAAATGCGATCAAATAAACATGTTGTGAAACATATGAGCAACTCGATCAAACACAAAACAGTCATATGGAAATGACCACAATGATCATATAGCAAAGCAAATGATCATCCGAACATGCAGCCAATAAAGCACATTAGCATAAAGATGTAAGCATGTCCAACACATACCCACGATGCAATGAGAGCAATAAAGCATATCAAAGCACCATAAAGCAACGAGAAAACAAGCATAAAGTAAATCAAGGTTTTCTCAAAAAAATATCTTCTCCCTCTTAGTATATGCATCTCCCCTATGGCTTTCCCCCCCTACGAATGTGCACGAGGTAGAATTTCTCCCCCTAAGAGTGTGCACATGAGTCATATAGAAATGACGATACACTCCCCCTTTTTGTCACGAATAGACAAATTAAACAAGAGGAAGGAGGGAAAGAAAAGAAGATATGAACAAGATGATGCATGAGGGGTGCAAGATGTATGAGAAAATGAAGCTCAAACGCAAACTAAAACATCTTTAAAAAATGCTACAAAGCATAAAGAACATGACATGCTAAGGATGATGAAACATGATATTAACCTAGGCATGACATAGACACAAGAGCATGTTACATGTGTTAAAAGGTCTAAAAAGACTTAACTAACATGAGTGAATACAAGAACATGTCAAGTGTTAAAGTGTGTGTAGCAAATGTGCATCTAGAATGCATGTGAGATGCATGATCAATGCATGAATAAGCACTCACGGGGCAAAGTGTATAAAACACACCACCAATGATCAAAACATGATAAACATGAATAATTATGGTGATCCCCAAAATTTGGTACTCAACGGAGTCCAAAACAACGAGAAAATGTCATTTTGGCATTTTATCAAACACTTAGAGTGCAAACACTTAGAGTGCACACACTACACATGTATGTTAAACAATGCATGAACATATGAAAATCTTGCCTAAAAACATGTTATTTTTGCCACAAGGGGCCAACATCCAAAGCAAATCATCATTTAAAACAAAGCCCAATCAAAAAGATTGACAAAAAATAAGTTTTCCAACTCTCATTTGAGAAAATCTCAACTATGAACATAAAACCCCCAAAACATAATCTAATGATCAAAATCAATGAAGAAGAGTTAAAGATTACCTTAGAGATGTTTATGGAATGTAAAACACTTGAAATTAGTTGGGTTTTGATGTTGAAGCATTAAAACAGGGGTTTGAGAGAAGATGAGAGAAGTTTAAAACAAAAGACCCACGAAATGCCCTTTAAAAAGCTGATCTGGGAGTTTTCGCGGGAAGCTTACTCGCGAAGTTACTTGTGAAATTTTTCGCGGGTAAGTCTTACTTGCGAGACAATCACGAAAGTCTCTATCCAAAGCTGAAAAAACTTTAAAATTGGACCATTTAACTCCCAGTTGAGCCTATACATGAAATAGGTCACGAAAACACCCAGAAAACATGTTTTTCACACAAAAACACTTTAAAAACTTTGAAAAACATCGGTGATACAAATCACTTCCAAAAGCAAACAAAAAGAACAAAAATCTTTTTGGTTTGAACCACATATAGTTGAGCACACACACATCACCTTTGAACATGTACAAACACACAAATGAAATAAGCATTCATTGAACAGTAAACTTGTGTGTTGTGTGTGTGAATCAAGTGTGGAATAGTCCTTAGAACAGAGTGAAGCTTCAATGATCAATTCAATCAAGTCATACACAACTGATACTAAGTCCAGTGGACTATCTCTATTATAGAAATGAGCATATATGACCTCCCACAAATTGATTACAAAACTTAGAAGCTTTTCATTTAGCTTCTACATAAATCATAACATTTGATCCATTTTGGATAATACATCTCTTTTCGAGATCGGTGCTTGAAATTTTTAATATTTCAACATTTGGAATAAGCCTTTGGCTTTATGAGCATCATACATTTCAAAACAAAAGACGCTTTCCCTTTTTCCTAGTCAAATACTAGTATGTGCAACAGGCTTTTGCAGCTCGATATCTCTTTTCATTTGGAGATTTACATTTGGTGAGCTCTTTTGCAAAAACATAAAAATAAAGTGGGAAGAGATATAGACACAAGTCTATGCAAGAATCAAGACCATCAAGACTATTGATCAATCATTCATGACAAGCTTGAAGATCTATGTACAACAATCACACATAGATTTCAAGGTTTCTTCCACACAGATAAATGTGCATACAAAACAAGCTAAGCTCGTAAATGCACTACGCCATTAGTACGAAGGTACTAGGCCAAACTCACATGTGAAATGTGCTCAAACATATACAATTAAACTTTTTGAATTTTTCACTTTTTATATAGTTTTGAA
The DNA here is from genome assembly GCA_019022515.1 of Quercus aquifolioides. Taxonomy (NCBI): domain Eukaryota; kingdom Viridiplantae; phylum Streptophyta; class Magnoliopsida; order Fagales; family Fagaceae; genus Quercus; species Quercus aquifolioides. The sequence goes on from CM032326.1 coordinate 41,491,311, forward strand.
TTTTTACACACACAAAACAAAGACATAAAAGTAAGATCAAAAACAAAAACAAAAACAATGCATATAAAGAGATGCATGATGCACAAATGCATGACAATGAAGCATCTAATGCATAAAAGATCCTACAAAGATCGAAAGAATTAGATCAATGACCAAAAGAGTAAAAGCTCAACCATAGGAACCCTTCCTCATCCAAACGGATTGATTGTTTGGAATGAGTATCTCATGAGAAGTGAGATGAGGGTTAGAAGAATGAAAACCAGAGATGCACATAGACAAGGAGTTAAGAGCATTAAACACTTTCTTTAACAACATACTATTTTCACTCAAATCCGGTTTACTCTTTTTAGCACAACTTCCAAGAAGCTCAAGTTTCTCTTTTCTTTTAATTCTTTTAAGAGCTTAAAACTTAGAGCAATGCGGTCTAAGATGACCAAAGGCACCACAATGGTGACAAACAATGTGTTTAGGTCCACTAAGCCTTTTGGGAAGGGATCTAGCAACATGAGTTTGCTCCCTCTTCAACTTATGACATTGAGGTTTTATATGACCAATCACACCACAATGGTGACAAGTTGGAACAAATTTAGATTCATCCAAAACCTTAGGTTGAGACCTAAACAAATGCTTAGGCTTAAGAGCCTTTCTCTCCACTTTTTGGTTTTTTTTGTGTGGAGGAATGTACACCGATTTGTCCTTTGAGGTAGAACACACAATAGACACAACATCGGGTACCACAACATGATTGCAACAAATATTTTCATCATTTTTAACAGTAGGTTCAGCAATCAAACACTTGGCATGCATTTTCAGAGATTCATTCTCACATTTTAGCTCATCAACAAGTTTGTTAGACAAAACAAGTTTAGCATCCAAGTCCATATTCAAACATTCAAACTCTTTTAGCTTTTCAAGAGAATTTTCAGCAAGTTTCTTATATTCCTCAACCAATTTATTGGATTCATTGAGCTTAGCAATCAAATCATCATTTTCACAAAATAACTTGCTCAAATCCTTATGAAACTTCTTAGCATTTTTCTTCAAGAGTTTAATGTTAGGAATATCAACAACACCCATGGATTCATGTAACATAGCATCACAATCATGAGGATTATCACTCATAGAGGCATTTTCACAAACACGTGGCATGTTACATTCATCATTAACCAAATCATACAAAGAGGCATACAACGCAACATCCATGGTAAAACACACAAGGGGTCAAGGATCACACTTAGGTAATGAAACCAAAACAAGTGTACCCGCTCTGATACCAATTGAAAGCTCGAAAATGTGTTGAAAACACAAGAGCTGTTTAGACCCCCAAATTAAAGTTACGACTCGATTGATTTTACACTAACTTAATACTAAGTGCGGAATAGTGTAAAAGCGAGTGGATAAACAAACAAGCTACTCTAATCCATAATCAAAGCAACACAACAGTAAAATGGAAAGTAAAAGAGTAGGGAAGAAAGATGCAAACACAAAATAACACGCCGATGTGTTATCGAAGAGGAAACCGAAGAACTCGGCGAAAAACCTCTCCGCCGCCCTCCAAGCGGTAATCAATCCACTAGACAATCAGTTGGGATACATGGGTTAGCGAGAGACCCTCCAAGCCTAATCTACCCGATATACCTAAGCCCTCCAAGCTCCTACTCCAACAAGGCTTCTCGGAACCGTGTCTTGTTTAGCTTTCCGGATCTTGCAATACGCCCGATTGCATCCACCAAGCCTCACCGGCTTCTTTTGGCAAATCCCCAAAGCTTCCCAAGCTCCAAAACACTCTCTACACTCTGAATAGATGTGGGTTGTGTTTGGGTACAAATATCCTCTCAAGGTATGACAATGGGAGAGTGATGGAGAAGAGGCTACAATGATTTCTCACTAAGGATGAGTAGCTCTCTCTCAAAAAGATGGGTGTGTGTGTTGTAAAAAACATATCTAGGGTTTTTCTCTCTGAATTGGCCTCATATACATTTGTGGGTAATGATGGTATATATAGTATGGGTGAAGGGTAAGAAAGTCACGCATTAAAATCCTCCAGGTAGAATGTTTCGCGACTATCTCGTGGGAAGGCCTTACCCGTGAGACACTCGCGAAAACGACAGCCTGGCACGACTCTTCAGCTTCCAGTCATGTGTTTCTCACATGGCTCTTTCGCGGGTTAGATTCCAGCCAGACACTCGCGAGATCCACTGATTCTTCATTTAAGCTTGAGTCTTCACCAACTTGATACTAAACCTGTACGGTCCCCGAGCCAGGGCCCATTTGGGCCTTGGACCTTGGCCTGGGTGTATGGCCCATGAAGCCAACCTCTCTCTACCTTGCGGCCCATCCCAGAGCCACACGTGCTGCGGGCACAAGCTCTTCCCGAGCAATGATGAAGTGGAGACGTTCAGAACGCACCGTCCTTTACATACCCGGCAGTGCCTCAGGGGGCACACTGCCGAGAACTGACGCGGAGGTGGGAACCAAGTTCCAAAGCCATTTTCACTGCTTCCCACTCCCACCTAACCACCCACCTATGATTGATAATACTGGACCGCTTGTTGCACTAACTGGAAATTAATCATGACCTCTCCACTGTTTTTTGACTATAAATATGAGAAATTTGGAGAAGACAAGGGTTGGAAAATTTACTGGAAATGAGGGAAAAGAGATAGTGAGCAGAGCGAGTATAAGGCAATTCGGGCCCTTGAAAGGAAAAAGGGGTCTCATTGAGTCTCAGTGTAAAGGACGACCCATTGTAGGAAACTCAAACTCATCATACAAGTAAATTGTGAGCCCAAGGGAGGCCCAGCCCAACAGGCCTCACTTCCGGGCGTGCACAAAACCCAATACAATAAAATCTCACAAATTACAAGGAACATAATTAAAGCAACTACAACACTTTTTGTCATGGAATAAAGCCAACAAAAAACATAGTTGTAAATCACAACTTTACACCTTTAACAACCTAATTGACAAAAATAGATGGAGGGCCATAAAATTGAACTGTATGGAGCACATTGAGATAAGTCAACATATAAAGGGCATAATATGTAAAACCAATATTTTCACAATTTTTATATAAAAAAATAATACTGGAAAGTAAAAGAAATTTAAATAGAAAAGAAGAGAACAAGAAGGGGGGAGTCATTTTGTTAAAGTGTGCTTACATCTAAGAATATGTTTATTTCATTTAATTATTGAATTTTAAAATTTAATTATTTTATTAATTTAACTTTTGTAATTTATGTCTATTTGTTGCATTTAACTTCAAAATAAGTTTTAAGAATTTAGAAACATGAAACCAAAAAGACTATTCTTTCTATAGTATAGATAAATTTGTAAAGGGAGATACTCAGATACATAGGCTAGAAGTATTTAATTTTTTTAATTTAATAATCTTTTTATTGTTTTGAAAATTGAAATTATATATAAATATATCAAGAAATTATATCCAATTTATGGTAAATTTGTGTGCCTAATGGGCATTTTATAAACCACATAACTAATTTAGTTTTAATAATTAATATAAGCTGAACCAAAATTAAAACTTTTTTTTGAATCAAATTAAAACCTTTTTTTTAAACTAACATGCATCTCATACAAGCAAATTAAAAATAGTTTTATGGAAGTATATCTCATCTTATTTTGGACCAGTTGTTTTAACTTTTAACCCAAAAAAAAAAATCATCAAATTGAAAATAATTAATTAAAAATAATCAGACTGTTTCTATATGGTTAAGGTATATAACATGCCAAACATCTTCTAAAATACACGTCATGCATGACAGCATGAGCTCATTAAAAGATTCACTTTGTCAAATATATTAACAGATTCAACTTATTTAAAATTAAAAAAAGAAAGAAAAAAAAAAAAAGATATCTTGCCTTGTTAATTACTTATAGCACATGAAATGTTCGCTAATCAGTATTAAAAAAATCTAAAACACCAATTAGCGGGACTTAATAAACAAAATAGAAAAATAGAAAGTTTGACAAAACACAGGGTATTTTTATATTGGTGGAGGGCTTTCCATGAATGGAGAAGAAGAGTCCACGTCTCCCTAGGCGTAAACCTCGTACACCCTTGCCGACAATGTACCTGCCGAAAAGGGTAACCCTAATTGTACTTTGCTTTTATTCTATGTTTCTTATTATATTCTTGATTTTCTTTTCTTTTCTTTTCTTTTTGGTGCTAATAATTTAATATAAATTGGCACCTTAACATGTGGACCATTTTAATAAAATAAACTCTAACCAGGCCCCTACCCACCCTTTCAATAATGGTTGTTGATTGAATCAAAGGATAAGGTGGGCGTACATAGTAAGTCAAGGCTTTGAGAGAGAGAGAGAGAGAGAGAGAGAGATATTAAAGGTGGTTTTCATATCAATTTATCATATGAAAGATAAGGTCTAAAAAGATTCTAAAACCAAATGACAAATTAGTAATAATGATACGAGATATATATATATATATATATATATATATGTAAAAGCCAAAGGAATTTTGGGTCCCATGGCTTTTATCTCACACATTTCACAGACTATCTTGGAAGATTTGGTTGGTTTGTAGGAATTGACCTTCTTATCAAGAATTTAGCAGTGTTCAAAGAAGGATTAGTAAGCTATGAACTTAATAATCACTTTTAGGATAAAATGTAGTACTGCAGTAGTTACTTCAGATTTTTAATGAAAAGTCAAATTAACGAAGAAGAAGGATGTGACAAAACCACCCACAAATAAATAGTAAATACCATAATAATTTTTTTTTTTTTTGGGTTCAAAGAGGAATTTTATTTAAAATAATATAATTTCTGAAAAATTGCTAGTGATATTTTTACAAGGGGTTTCACACATTTTATTAAAATAAAATAAAAATTGTATAACATGACTCATCGGCATGCATTGCATCTTGTTATCACACCAAAAACACTCGTCATTTTTATAATTTTTGAGTTGAGTGGTGGTGGTTAAAAGAAGGAAAAGAAATAAAAAGCCTAAACTCATTCTCTTACTCTCGGATTACATTAATAAGATAAGAGAACAAGAAATTGAGAAAGACGAGTATTGTTAATGAGTATCATATTGGACACCGAACGTTATTCCTATATACACCGCCCTCAACCTCATCCTCATTGCCAAACATCCACCATCGAAAACTACCATCAACCTCATCCTCATCACTGAACATCCACCACTGAACACCGCCCTCATTCTCCCTTTTTCCCTCTCTTTCCCTCGAACCTACAAAGCCCTAAAGCTCAATCTATCCAAATCGATCTAGCAAGTACCAAAATCGAGCCACCCATAACCCGATCTCATCAACTCTGCCTGAAGCTCGTCATCAACACCTCTCTCTCTCTCTCTCTCTCTCTCTCTCTCTCTCTCTCTCTCTCTCTCTCACAGTTAATTTGACCAGGTTTAATGAATGGTTTTGTTTTTATTTTTGTTGGGTTTTAAATATTGAGATTTCTTATTATAATATTTGTTTGGATGCTATAAAATGTGAGAAACTGAACAAAATTAGATACTTGAAAATATTTTCCAAAACAACCAAATACCTGAAAACATTTTCCTTTTCAAAAATATTTTCAACTTAAAATACTTTACACTCTGAAAACATTTTACGTCTATCCAAACACAGCCTAAAAAAAGAAGAGTATTGGTAGTAACGAGTGTTATATTGGACACAAATTAAGAATAATTAAATGTTTAATTGTGAGATATAATATATGCATTAATATATATATATATATATATATATATTAATAATTCATGGAGCACAAACAAAAATTAAAGTAATTACTTGATTTTTTTTTCTTAATATTTAATTTATATAAACTTAACTTGTGAATTCGATAATTCAAAAAAAGGAAAGTGAGGTGAAGTCATTTTTTTTTTCAAAAAAAAAAAAAAAATCTACTGCGTGGGATAAGTAAACTCCAATAATTAGTCTGCGTTTGGCTCCAACTTAAAAAGTCAGCTCATTTTACTATTTAACTTATTTTTGTTACTATTCATGGACCCCGCTGCACTTTTTAGTACTATTCATGGGTCCCACTATACTATTTCAGTTAATTTTTATCTTTATCTACCGAATTTTCAGCAAAAAATTTTCAGTTTCAACAAAATAAGCAGATTTTAAACAGATCCTTAATTAATAATAATAATAGGTTAAAATAGCATAAAGGGGCCCGAGGTTTCCTTAAAGGGGATCACCAATTGGAGCATCTATGATGATCTAAACTCCCTAAGGTTGAAAACGAGTGGTGAAAACAATTTCAACGTCAAAAATAAAAATTTTCAAGGAGATCTAACACAATGATCTTAAGGACCAGGACTTTCAAGTTTCAACCACAAAAAGGTTAACGCTGATGACCTAACTAGCATACAAAACGTGCACACATTAAGTTATTGAGAATTGAAAAAGTTGTCTATACTTTTTTAATTTTTGAAAAAAAAATTCAATTATTGTGTGTCATTAAGACACACATTAGCAAAATCCTACAAAGAAACCTAGACCTTTGCTATAAATTTGTTTTGCCTCGGACTGAGGCAATTTCCAAGGTTCTTTTCGTAGAAAATATAAACCTGATATTTCCAATGTTAATAAATTCTATATCAACCATTGTTTACTTTTGCAGTTGCAGATAGATATATATATATATATATATTAAAACAAAACATCAGAATCAGTCTATCACGTACAGCAAAGATAATATTAATAACAATACTGTAATATAGTACTCTACTACTATAGGACCAGGTACATGTCTGCTTTATTTAAAGAACATAAAAAAAAACCATTTTATGTACGCGTGCTAAAAGGAGATTCACCTCTACAGAAAAATCCAAAACAAATAACTTGTGTATGATTTATTTTATTTCGTTCTCCTTTTAAAAAATTCATAATTTGGTTCTAGATAATGATATAGAATAAGATTTGGATCTCAATCAATAAATTTTTTATTTTGGGTATAAATTTATTATTAATACATCGAAACCCATTGAGATTGGATAGTTTTCCTAGATTTTTCATTCTATCTGTCACAGGCTCACAACTCACAATATTAATATATTAAATAACTTGTTTAGATTTTTTTTATTTTTTATTCTTTTTCATTCGTTCAGTTTTAGCTCTTTTCAACAATAACCCACACAATTTAAAAAAAAAAAAAAAAAAACTCTAATATTTCTTTAGCCATTTATTCTTTAAAAAGTAAAAAATCAACAATTAGTTATTTGAATGACCCTTAAGTTATAATTTAGTTGTATTGTAAGTTTGTAACTCAATGAGATTACTTGATTTCAATTTTTTTTTATAGATAATCAAACTCCCCGACCATAAATTATAACAACAATTAAATTGTAATAAAAAAATTAAAAAATCACATAAAGGATCAAACATAATAAGCAAATGAAGTATTAAGAGCATTCACATAAACTTGTGCAAAAATTTTAGTTTATTCTATTATAAGAATTTACTTTTTTACTGTCGCACACCCTTGGTACAATAGTCACTCCATAAATATAAATACTTGTAGGGTGTGGGGCGTAAGGGTCAAGGTTCAAGTCTCTAGAAGAGAGTTTTTACACACATATACACTTAGATTATGTTAGAATAGAATTTCTATTTTGTATCAAAAAAAAATTTACTTTTTTCTATTTTATATCATCACTTTTTATAAACACCCACATCAAAATATCAATTTTTCTTGATTTAAAAAAAAAAAAAAAATTCTCTTTCTTTATACACGACAACCATCATTCACTATCTTCATTCATCGTTCAGATACGTAAATAAAGAATAAAAAACTACATACAAAATGAATAGTGCTAGTATAAATTTACTCAGTTATTGTAGCTGTTGATGGATTTTAAACAATATTTATACATAGATTGATGTGGGAGGTTTTAAGGGTTAGTTGGGCAAAATGTGGAGCTTTTTCTATTTTACAAAAACTTATGTGAATTCTCTAATTCTACGTTTGGTTGGAGTGAAAATAGGGAAGATGGAAAATGGAAGAGAGAAAAAATAAGAGAGATTTTGGGTAGGATGGATGTTTGGTTAGAGTGATTTTGGGGGAGAAAAAATGGTGGAGCATGACTGTTTTCTCCTAACCTACCATTTTTTTGCCCCCTCAAATTGGAGAGAAAATGGGTTAGATTGAAATTACTCATTTACACCTTCTCCACCCCCCCCCCCCCCCCCACAATTTTCTATTTTTGAAACTAAAATACTTGTCTAGAAATCCAAAATAAATAAAAAAAACAAAAATTGTTCTCAAAACTCAATTTGTGAAGAAAAATAAAAACATGCAAAAAGCAGTTTTCAGTTTTTAATTTTTAAAAGTCAAGGAAAACACACATTTAATTTAATGAATCTATCTCATTTAATGAATTAGCATTAGAGTTCAAATCCTAGTAGCAACATATTTTAGTATTTTTTATTTTTTTCTTCAAAAAACTATCTTTTTAATTTTAACAAACCAAACATGTTTTTTATTTCAAAAATACAAGAAAATTATTTTTTCTTAATATTCCCAAAAACAAGTTTTTGAAAATAGAATATAAAAACTGTTATCAAACCTAACCTAATTTTTTTTTTTTTCTATTTCCCTTCCATTTCATCCCTCCTTCATTTTTTAATTCTCTTATTTTTCCATCTCCCATCCAAATCCACCTAAGAGCATCCACAACCGGATTCTATATCCTATCTTATTTTACCACCTCAAAAAGTCACTTTATCAATTATACAATACAATTTTACAATTCTCCAACATCCCAACTTTTATATCTCAATCCTACTCATTAAAATAATATTTTTACATAATAAAATAATATATCCCACCATTACCATTATCCAATACAACACATTATTTATTCACCACACCAAAACCCATTATTTAACCACCAACAACCCAGCCAAGATTTTTCTCAAAAGAAAAGAAAAAAAAAACCCAGCCAAGAACAAAGCAACAAATCCACCAAATCACCCAAAAATAATCACTGCCACTTCCATCAATCCAAACATAAACACTGCTTAATGGGTCCAGCCATGGGTGGTTCTAGTGATGGTGTTCATGTCAAGAAAATGGGTTTCAAGAAAATGGGTTTTGTGTTCTGTGTTGATGTAGCGTTGGAGGTGCTCCACGGCTGCCTTTAACATTGGCAGCTCTAGTGCTCCATGGCTGTCTTCCACCAGGTTTGGGCACAAGAAAAACCCGCCCCAATACCCGAATCCCCTAGCTGATGGGGTTAAAACACATATCCGTACTCATCAAGTCAGATCGGAAACTCATCCTAAGCGGGTTTTTGCCATCTCTATGTTGATGGTTTGAAGAAAACCATCATTGCTACCAAAGTTGATGGTTTTGTGTTGATGGTTCTGTGTTGATGGTTCTGGCTATCCATTTTTTGTTGTGGGTTTGGCTGATTTTGATCTTAACCCAAACCCAAAAATCCTTGAGAATCTCGGTTTGAAGAGAGAGTGATAGAGAGAGGGGATGAGAGAGAAGAGAGAGGCTTGGTCTGAAAGAGCTTCAGCGATGGGTGAGGGTGAATCGACAGCGATGGCGAGAGGCTTGGTGTCTGAAGGAGCGATGGAGAGAGAGAGATGAGAGACCGTGGAGAGAGAAAGGCCTGACATTTATGCATAAAATATTAATATATGTTTTACAATTTAGCTACAGTGCGATTCTAAATGTAGAATCGCACTGTAGCACAATCCCAAATTTTTTTACGATTGGCGCATTTTGCAATTCGGGCTGGAGTGAGCATTTTGGGTCTGAATGCTAAAAAACCATTACATTTGGCATATACACTTCCCGCTGTTGATGCTCTAAGGCACTTTAGAAGATTAAGTGGGATTTGCTTGCTATCCTAATTGATTGGCACAAAACTTTGCAGGCCTTTTCCCCTCTTGAAATATTTTTATTGTATTTAATAGCTTAGTGTATTGTAGTATTTGACTTATAGCTTTTTAAAATAATAACAATAATTTGATAACAAAGGAGGAAAAATTTGAATTCTACGCATTTTCATTGTAAACACTTCTAATACTTTTTAGTATTATTTTTCTAGCCTTGGATTATCTAAAGAAAAATAATAATAAGATTTTTTTTTTTTTTTTCCAATTTTTATCTTTCTGAATCTCCTAAAAAACTCACTCAAATACGAATCTGCTAGAAATTCTTAATAATAAAAAAAATATATCCGAATGAGTAGGTGGACTGGGTGGATAATGCCACTTACATAACACGTGGCAGAAGAGGGTTGGCGGAGAAAAGGACTTTGAGGACAAGTTTAGCGGATTCATTTGGAATTGGATTTAATTGAGGAACCGGTTATAGCCGGTTAATAAATCGCAATCATGGTGGTGATCGAAGTTTACCTGAAGAGGAAAATAAGTTTAAACAAAAGATTTAAGGTTGGAGGATTGCCTTAAGAGGAAGGTGTACTAATTGTATGACTAAGAAAAGTATCTCTTTTTTTCTCTCTCTCTAGTCTCTACTTCTTCTTCTTTTTTTCTTAATTATTTATTGCTCAAATTGAATTATTTCTATTTCCACTCTCACGCGTGCTTTAACAATATTGGCGGTCTTTGTTTTAAGAAAATTAGAATAAAAGTGGTGGACCTACAGCTACATGTCATTGTCTTGTTAACGTAGAACTAGAAGATACTACTAACTTTTATTTATGGAATTTATTGATGTATGTTCTAAAGACATATATTAGTAAATTATTATAATTTTTTTTTAAAAGAGAGTTTTAACCTATGATGTCTATTTTTTATGATAATTCTTTATCGTCAGACCAAGACACCAATCAATTTTTGGTATAAGAAGAGATTGAACCATAGATTTTTTATTCAACCATAAGAAATTTTACCAGTTGAGTTAAAGTGAAAAAGTAACTAACTAAATTGACAATTTTTTCAATTTTTCATAAAACATTTTTTTTAAATATGTAGTTAATATATGCCCTAAAAATACACATTACCGGAACCATTTATTTATACTATACAACCTCTTTTTTGGTGGAAGGCATAAAAATGTTTGACTACTACTTCTCTTTAAATTTTGTTTACCTTTCTTTATGGAGTAAATTGAGACTACGAACATGGCTACTTAGGAAAAAGGAAAAGTTACAGATTTGATATCATACAATATGAGTTTAACTTTCCGACATTATTTTCTTTGATTAAAAAAACCTTAACGACAATAAAATAAAATAAATAAATAAATGAGTAAAAAATGAGACAGTTACTTCATACTTTTATCGTGTTTAAAAGCCGACAAAGTCTTTTTTTTTAAATCAATTTAAAGAAAATTCTAACTACCAAGTACCTACTATGTAGCAAATCAAACAATATGCACTTATACCATTCAATTTATATACTCAAAAATCGTGTGTTAATTCAACCATCTTTTGAAGTAGTAACAATATTTTGAATGAAATCAAATATGAATGAGAATTAATAATTGTATTTTTGACCTATAAATAAATAATTCAACTATAAGAAGATTTATAAATATTGGGGAAATGAAAAGAAAAAAAAAATAGTTACAAAAGAAACTTAGGAAAAGTTAGCGAATGCTCTAAGGGCATTGATTTAAGAACTTTTTTTAGAAACTTCTTATAGAAAAGGAAAAAAGTAACTAACATTTTAAACAATTTTTTATATTTCCAATGAAAGTGGTATTAAAATTTTCTTTAAATTGTTCATTAACAAATACCTAAAAAGCCACCGTATCGAATCCTTTTTATTATGGCATGATATAGGATAGTGATATTTATGACGTAAGAGATATGTGATTCTCACAATTTGCAAAAGTGGTGTAAAAGAAAAAGGAGCTATCTTGTCTCAATCTCCTAAGCGGAAGGGTATAAGAAAAGTGTGAATTATTATGACTTTTTGATTGAGGAATCACAAGTTAGCCTTATTTAATTTAATTTTAACATTTTAACCAATTGGAAAATGGAGTTTGAACAAGATTGTGGGCCATTATAAAAATAGATAAATAAAAGAGATTATAAAAAAAAAAAAAATTTGAGGTTTAGATTAATCTCACATGTATTTAAGATTTTTTTTCCAACTTGTAGAAGGGGTTGGCCCCACTGGACCAACTATATTATTGATCATAATGAATCACCTCTAACCTTCTACCTTTTTCTTTTTCTTTTTTGAGAAAATAATCACCTCTAACCTAATTTGAAGAAAAATTGTAGATGGACACACTTAGTTACTTTCATTCTACATACTTGTCTTCCTTTAAAACCCCCATTTAAAAAGTTTTTTTCCATTCATTCCTTTCAAGATCACTCGTTGTCTTCCAAGCTCTTAACAGTTTTTAGTTTTTAAGGTTAATTGCTCAGCTAATCACTTAAAGCTTAATAGTTAATAATTTGACATTTGGGATTTAGATGTCATCATAAATTATTTAATGTTCCTTGTGACTAGCTAATCAAAAATGAGGCTTAGGTTTTTTAAAAATTTTAAATGAAATATTTATGAAAATGATTATACTTATATTCTGTGGAGGGGTGAAAGCCCAACCTAACATATTGGGCCTAGGACCCTATTGGAAGACTACTGTACGTCCGAAGAGAGGAACGTATTTGAGAGGAGGCCCATGTGAAAGAAACATACCTGGAGATGAACGAGGTGCATAGTCTGAGGAGATCTTCAATTGTCCGAAGAGGCCATTATCCTCGGATTCAAAGAAGCTTGGTCAAACAGATGTCTGGGAAGTTCAAGTAATTCTCCTAACAACTCTAACGATAAGGATGAATCGCAGGCGCGCATGGAGATGATAGGAACGAAGAAATATCTAAAAGACAAACTTCAACCACCACATTAAATGCACTGCAGCTACTTTTCTGGCCGCATTAATGTGGAGAAGACCCCTGAACAGTATAATCTCAGCTACCGCCACTCACACAAGGCTAAAGAAGATACCTGATGGGACATGTACTCAAGTGAATGTTTAGATGATGAAGATGAAGGAAGAAGGTGCTATATAAGGAGGAGAGGCCTCTGATAAGAGGGAGGACGGAACAAAAAAAGAGAGAGAAGAAGAAAATAACTTTACTGTAGCTCTAAGAATTGTAACAAACTTTCATTCAATAAAATACCTCTTTGGACTTTCACGTTTGCCTTTGTCCAAGCATGATTGCATGTTAGTTCGTCCGTAAATACCATAATTAACTCTTATTTAATTCACATTCAGCCCAGTTCTTTCACCCACGTTCTACAAATTCATTGTCTTGGGTTCATTGGGCTCATAATCCATACCTTTTGGGCTTGGGTTACAAAAATTGACCCTACATATTCTATGTAACATGATAGTTGATTAATACTTAGTTAGCTTCATAAATTAATGTAAAATATTTATGACAATGATTATACCTAAGTATTACTCATGATATATATATGTATATATATATATATATATATGGAGTTTTTTCAGCTTGTGTCTTTAATTTGCTTTGTCACTTAATCGTGAATTGTCAAGATAGATTATTATTGAGATAAGTTACTAACTCTAAAATTATTCATATCACCACTCTTTGATTAAAAAATTTGGAATTGTCACTACGAGTAACACATCTTTGTGAGAAACTAAATTATATAGGAATGTAATTTTTAGAGATCAGGGCTAAATATTTGTGTGTGTGTGTGTGCGCGCTTTCTTGGCCTTAAGAGTTAAGACATTGTAATTATTCAATGTACATTTAATTAACGCGACTCTTATTTCATGAGGGAAAACTTCAAAACACTTCACTAAGGTTCTCAAGTGTTAGAATGAAGCAATGCTTGAATCCAAGTGATTCAAGCAATGTAAACTAAAATTGATTATCCTCATTCCTGTATCTTTGAAACTAAACATTTATGATGATAGCTTTACAATTCAAGAATAAAGTTTAGACAGACATTTCTCAAACAAATAATTTTAAATTGTACATGCTTGAAATAGTCTGAAAATGTGTGTGTGTGTGTGTTGAACCAGCAAGTGATACAATTTTATTAGAAAATTATACAAAATGAAAGTGATATCTTCGTGTGGACATTATAAACTACACGTGTTTAAAACACTTCTAAAAAGTATAATCCAAATATGATTAATCCACAAGCATTATTACTTACTAGGGCTAAAAGTTTGTGTACGTGTAAACTTTGCTGGGCCTTATAAGACATAGTAATCATTCGACCCGCATTTGACATGACTCTTTTTTCTCTAAGGGAAACTTAGAGAACACTTGACTGCGACTGTCAAGTGTTAGATACTTAGAGTGAAGCAAAGCTTGAATCATTTCCCTTTTGATTCCAATAGATTCAAGCAAAGCGAACCATATATAATAGATTATTCTCATTTATTATAACAGGCAAAATTTCCTTGTAATGTTTGATTGCATTACATAGAACAGAGATCCAACACGTGATTTATTTTGACATGTGTTGTGCTTATATGTTGCATAAACCTAATCTTACTCTAAACTTAAATTTCATGATGGCTATATAATCCAAGAATAAAGTTTAACGAGCAATTCTCAAAATAAATATTTAACTTGCACAAGTTTAAAATAGACTTAATTTATAGTCTAAAAAAGTGTTTATATTTGTTGGATAAGCATGAGATATATTTCTATGAAAAAACATATATACAAGATGAGAGTGATTTTTTTTTTTTTTTGGTAAGAAAATTTTAAACTGCACGTGTTCAAAACACTGGTAAAAAGTCTCAAAATATGATGAATATATCCACGAGCAACACATCACAGTGAGAAAAATTAGACAACATAGGAAAGGAGACTGTAATCTTTAGATTGGACCAAGAAAATCTATCTACGTGTAAACTTACATGGCCATATATAATATAAGACATCGTAATCATTCGAAAGAGCATTTAGAAGGCCTCGTTTTTCACGAGAGGGAGAGAACTTGAAAGAAAGAAAGAAATAACAAGTAAGTCAAATAACTTTGAATCTTGCTAAAGGCAAAAGGGCAAAGCAAGAATGTGATAATTCATATTTATTATGGCAGCCAGCCAACTATATAGTAAATTGACTCAAACCCAATAGACATTTTTGAAACTTTTTAGACTTGATGTTTCCTATAAAACTAGATGGACAAGGTGTTCTCTTCTCTTGGAATGTGTATATATATATATATTAATATAGACGTCAAAGTTCAAAGAAAGAAAGAAAAATCCCCCTTGTTAGTCAAAGTTTGCGTCTATAAAAGTGAATTGTTGTGTGGTTTTTGGTGACACAGAGACTCCTTACCTTTTCAAAGTTGATTAGTTTCCCAAGCAACGTGGCAATTTGAATTCCTCATCCTAAGAAACCACTATTAATTTAACTACTTGCGACTTCCATCATGCTCGTGCTTAACGAGGAATCCAATTGCTATTAAAAAATAAATAACGAGGAATCCAACCATTCAAGAAAAATTATGGAGGTGATCGGTAATATTGTTTAAATAACAGTTTTTAATGTTTAAACACTACAATAAGTATTTTTACAATACTTTTTAACTCACACTATCTTTACAATAATTTTCTTTCAATTATTATTTTTTGTTTTATTTTTTATGTATGGTTTTATGAGCTTCACTTTTTTTTTATATATAAATATAATTACTCTTTAATCAAATTTTAATAAATAAACAAAAAAGTAATCAAACAAGATGCTGCATGAAAACCCCATACTTCAATCATGGGCTCACTTTTACAGGTTTGGTTTGGGAGGTAAAGATCCTAAATTCGAATCCTGCAATTACAAGTATTTGAGAAAAAACTTTAAACTCTCGGCTCATGCTTACTAGCATCCTTCATGGGGCTGTATGCACAGCAATGGGTCATCTAAATTTCTTGTTCCTGCAAGCTTGGGTCCAACGGGTAGAATGTCATAGTCACACTTAGATAAAAAAAAAAATTGCTAACTCAGGTCACCCCTACACATATTTTTTCATAAATAAATAATAATATTAAAATTTTGTATCAAAACAAGTCCTAAAAATCAATTGGGTATGAATTTTTCTCCTTTATATTGGCTTTAGTGCCACACAATTTTTATTTTAAAATATTTATAAATGGGGTCAATTTCATATGTAGGCAATTTTGGTTTGGCCATGGAAACAAAATATTTCAGTACTGGTTGATATGATATGTCATTTCGGAGCTATTGCTATAAGCCTCTATATATATATATATATATATTGAATGTATTTAATTATTTTTGTATCTTTAAAATTTTTTTATTTAAAATCCATATAATTGATAAGCTCAAATATTAGTCTAAATACATTAAGCCAATGTATTAGCTTAGAAAACATGTTATATAACAATTTCTTTGTTTCAATTTTCTTTTTATTATATCGTTTGAAACATTAATTCCAACCAGAACACTTGAAAAGTCTCCGGTACTGGTTGGTACAACATTAACGCGACATTTTGTTCAGTATACATTAATTTTACAGGAGTATCGGCATCGGTCTTATGACTGGTACAGTATATACCGCATGTACATCCAATACCGGTTCAATTTGACTTCCTTTATATCTATGCTTTGTTAGTAACAGGTCACTTTTAGAGAGATGATGTGGGCTATTCAAACTATTGATTTTATTGAAAAATGTTGAAATTTAAATGTGATTTACAATTGGATTAACATTTAAGTTTCGTAGGTCTCATTATTCTTATGAATTGCACATTTTATTGCCTTCTTTTATTTTTTTTTAGTTTTGTTGGAGAAAAATTGAAAAGGTTGAGATTCAAATAAGGGAGAAGAGGTCAAAATCAAATTGAAGATATTTTTAAAAGAGAAATTAATGAAAAAAATTAATTAATATAAATAATTAATCAAATAAATAGATATTAAACAAAGATATAAAAATATTTTGTAAATGTAAATTGTAATTGGATTGCAATATGTGTGGGGGGGGGGGGGTGGGGAAAGAGATATTCACAAATTTAAACTTGATATATGTGTGTTCATTTATGGTAGATTGAGATTTCTAATAATAATCATTATCATGCCTGGTTCATAATCTTAGGAAATAATATGTATTTATTACATGTAATTAAAATCAGACATGTTTTTTTTGAGGGTGAAAATCAGACATATGTTGAAAGTGTGATAACATACATGAAAGTTTTAGAAAGCTTTACATTTGCTTCGATTTCTTTTCAAGCAATTACAATTATAGTGCACAACATTTCTTCCTTATACATGGCTTTTTATTTTCGATTGCTCAAAAGATCTGATCTTATTACTCAAAACCCTAAAAAGGATGTTCAAATCATGGTTTTAAAAATCGTGCTAGGTTTTAGATCCCTATAATTTTTTTTTTTTTTTTTGGTTTCCTACAATATTTCCTCAAAACTTTCAACCATAAATTAATCACTGTTCGCAGCGGGTGAGCCCATAACGGGGTAAATCGCTGGTCCAGGGAGTTTTTTCAAAGTGTTGGTACCTGAACTTGAACTAGGGAGCTCCTAGTCAAACCCAAGACAGCCACTTTAAGACCAAGTGCCTAACCACTCGGCCAACCCTACTAGGTTTGTAAACTAGATTGTTTAACCTAATTAATTAATCGAGTGGATACTTAGGTTTATTATTCAAATCTAGGTCAAATGAACATAAATCATATCTTGTAAAGCAGCAGAAAAGTAAATAACACAACGATATGATGACTCAGGAAAACCAAACCAGTAAAAAATCTGGGGATGATTTAACCTAGCTATCCTCAAGGTAAAAAGTAAATCCACTATAGAGAATCGAAGTTTACAATAAGACTTAGACTACTAACATCTTATTACAACCACATGTAAAACTTATTGACACGACCACGTGCAAACTCTGAATTTTCAAACTCCTTCTCTATTAGGCCTTTGCAACACAAGCACCCATACTTGTAATAAAAAACACAAATCCTCCTGTTTGTAACTCCAAGACCACCCTTGAAGGTTTAGATCATCAGCACCTTTGATGACTAGAGAATGCAGTAACTTCTACAACACCAGATCTTGAGATTCTTCAAGGAATAATACTGGTAGAAGACATAAGAGAGATTTTGGGTACAAAACCCAAGATCTACAAAAGAGGCACACTTTTCTCTCTCTGAAAAGCCTTATAAAAACGTGTTTAGAGTTTCCTTTATATACTAGTAGTGTTTTAATTGAAACCTAATATGTTTAAGTAGAGTTTGGGCTGGAATAGAATTCAGCAAATATGTGTTTCAATTAGTTGAGCATGCTTCTCGATCGGTCGAACCAAATAGTTTCTAAAATCTTCTTTCTGCAACTTGTATGTTCTTGAATCTTGACTGGAATCACCTTGAGCATTGTCTAATAATACCTATAGACTCTAGGATCTATATCTAGAAAAGTTTGTGTTCATGATTTGCCAATTGTTCTAAACTTTTAGAACCTAACAATCTCCTTCTTTGGCAATTCATGACAAAACTTACATACAAAATGAAATGCTCAAATACAAGAACTACCCAATACAATAAAATGCCCAATTACATCACAAATCCGAATCCAAGACTCCTAACCTAGAAGTTGCAATAAGAGATAGAAGGTCTTGATCAAAATGTACCTATCTTTTTAGAAAACACTCAAAAGAACACATCACCGCATGTGTGGAAAGAAAGACATATAAACAATAATATAAAATGCAATATGATAGGAGTGCTCTGGTGTATTAGGTGTTGTTGGTGCGTGAGGTGCTGAAGACTAGTGCGTGGGGTGCTGATGGCTGATGCGTGGAGTGCTGATGTGGCCAAGGGCTACTGCGCTTGGATCAGAGGTTGCTGCTACCATGTATATGGGTCTAAGTCATTGTGTAGTTAGTTAAGGGATAGTTGTAATTGGTATTATTCTGTTAGTTACAGCTATTGAGGGATCGGGTGGTTAGTTAGTTAGTTAGTAGTAGTTATAGGAAATGCCAATGTATGAATACAATTCTATTAGGCTCGGGTATAAAGGAATGTAGGTTCTGAATGTAGAAATCAATAAGGAAACTAATGCATATTCCTGTGTCTTTCCTTCTTCTTAATCTCTATCTCTTTTCTCTCTAATCTCTCACTGTTTCATTCTTCTTTCAATCCCCTGTTTCTTCTCATTTGGATAAGGATAAGGTGATTCTTATCACAATATAAAAGCAAAAGTAAATTCTAACTCTCCCCCTAAGTTAGATACATCAAAAACTTTTGTTGTCTCCCCCTTTCAAAAACAATTTTATCTCCCCCTAAACAAAACATTTTAAAAACTTTTTTAAATAGGATTCTCACATTTCATCTATTTCTCCCCCTTTTTGTCACGTATTGACAAAGACAACTCAAACAAAGAGTAAATAGAAAACATACGCAACAAAAGTCAAGATAAAATAGAGAATCAAGGAAACAAATGAATCCAGCTCTATAAAGAATAGAGGCAACTCCCCCTATGAAGAGCAACAACTCCCTCTAAGAACACAAAGGTTAAAAAAAAAAGAACTTTTCTCCCCTATAAAAATAAGAAAAACAAAACATTTTTGGGAAAAACAGTTTTGGGGAAAATTTAGGAGGTAGGGATAAACTAAAAGAAACATAAACCAAACTTAAAAACTAAGTTGAGAATTCACTTGAAGAAAAATATTCTCTCTTTCAATAAAAGCAAACTTGACACTATGTGACCCATAAACAAATGCATAAGTAGAGAAAATATTTGCACATTATTATCCATCATATCTCAAAAAAAATATTTTCAATTTTCAACATTTCACACATCAAGAAAAAATAGCATGTACTAAAATGTACAAAGGACTCAAAAATTAATCAATCAATTTTTAGATCAAGTTAAGTACCCAATTTAGCAAAGTGTATGCATGTTATATGTGAAAACAATGAGAGATATGACTGCAAAACTGCAAGATGGATACAGAAAATAATGCAATGCATGTGAATCCTAAACATAAATGATGCATGAAAAAAAATTTGGTCAAAAATCTAAAAACTGAAAATTTTTCAATTTCGATCGGTCGAGCATCGATCGAATACCAATAGAGTCAGGCAGAAGCTAGACCTAAAAAATCTGGAAATTTTTGATTGATCGAAAATCACACTCGATTGATCGAAATTCTGGAAAACTGGATTTTTTGAAAAACAACAGAAGTTTTATGCAGAAAACACTCAAACCAATTGATTTCATGAATGAAATGCATGAGTCTGAGTTTAAAAGTTTTTCAAAAACATTTGTTTTCAACCCAGAACTTTCAAAAACACAATTTTTGCCAACCCTTAAACATATTTTGCATCAAACACCATAGAAAAACATAATCTTGGATGGCCAAACTAGATTCACACACAATTCTATGTACAAAGCTTAGCAAAAAATAACTTATGACGTGTGTGCAACTGGTAAAAGCACGAGATACATGTGAGGTGATATGTAAATAGTAATCAATCACAATTCTTACATTATTCATCACATAAATTTGAAAGTGATTATCACCTAAAGAGTTATATCATATAACTCCCACATCTCCTAGAAAACAATCTTGCAATCATGTTTTTTTTTTTTTTTTTTTTGCCTGATTTTATAATTTTTCTTTTCTTTTTCTTTTTATTTTAAAGCAACACCTTATTTTCTTTTTGTGCATGTGCTACACTTTCTCAAGCACGCAATCTTAAGATATGCACAAATGTGTTCATGATTAGCTAGTAAACAATGATGAGATGGTTATTTATGTCTTTCTCTTAAGATTTTTCAGTCCTTATAATCAAAAACATGTGACTTCAAAATCAAGAGCACGTGATCAAAAACTATAAACACTCACACAAACATGCACTACAGAGCTAAAACTAGCAAAGTGCAGAAAAATAAGCTTATCTAAGCTAAACAAGGTATATAGGCATGTTATGCAAAGTGATAGGCCACAAACTAAATGACCCCTTGTGATTAAACCAATTAATTAATTAGCCAAGTTATTAATTAATCAATTTAACATGCAAATACGTGGAAGCACAAACAAATCACCAAATAACTAAATATGCAGCGGAAATTAAATGACACAGTGATTTGTTTACGAATGGGAAAAACCTTTACGGCAAAAACCCCACCGGGTAATTTTTAGGTCACTACTCCTGAAACTCCACTATTATCAAATCAAGCGGTTACAAGTAAAGGAATCTCAAATACCTTACCAACCTACAGTTGAACCCTTACCCCAATACCCAATTGGACTTGATCTGTAGTGACTATTCTCCCTTTTAATGCACGACTCCCAAGTACGTGACTAACCAATGCGCGGATCCCAATACGCGACTTCAACACCAACTTAGAAGGAGAGGTTGGCTGCAAAATTCTTCAGTTCATCCTACACGATGAAGATCAGGAAGATGCTTGGTCACAAAACCATTTGGTGCAAATACACAGCAACTTCTTCAGAAGAGATGAACTAGGTCAAGAACTTCGTCTTTGATCACAAATTGCTTGAACAGAGTTTGCTCAATACTTGTGCAACTTGTGTACTATTTGACGGCTCTTAAAATAATCATTTCATATGTCTAGGGTTAGGAGAAAAGAAGGCCCAAAGACACATTCACGGATCCCAAGAATTCAGATCAGAAAATCTGATTTTATAAATCTCGACAGATAGCAAGGTGTCGAGGAGCTATCGAGCAGGTGTCGAGTTTTAATGAATTTGCACTTCAGCTTGTTTTTCTTGGACAGACTTGATGACTTCAACACTTGATTTTGAAACCTTGTTTCTTGAAGTATTAAAAACACCTAGAACTACCCAGTTACAAGTAGAGTGTGTTTTGTCAAAGGATTAGCCAATTTACATAAACAAATGACATATGTTCTTAACAAGTGAAAACACATATGTCCTAACACAAAGATAATAGGCCAACCTCAATTACATATTTATGATGTGTAATACAATTAAAAAAAAAAATTGGTTTCAAAAAATTTTATGAACAAATACTAAAATGCACACATTATGCTAAATGATTAAAAATGCAAATGCAATGCATGACAGTGCTTAACTAAGCTATAGCGGGTACACAAATAAAAAATATCAATTTCTTAATTAACCATTGAGTACATGTACAAACTAGTACATACTCACACAAAATCAGAAATAGCTTAGCACTTATATAATACATACTATTCAAGTTTCTCCACAATGTCAAACATGTTATAAATCAAGATAGAGATATTATAATTCATGTAATCCTTAAGAAAAATAAAACTAGACACAAAATAAAATATTTTTGTCTTTTTGAAAATTTTCAATGTTTTTGAATTTTTTTTATATAAAAAAAATCTTTAAAAAAAAACAATCAAAAACAAAAACAAAACATGTCCATAAACAATTGAAAGAATTAAATCAGGGACAAGTCAGCAACACTCACCTTAGAGAATCTTTTCTCACCCATATAGCACGAGTCTTTGGCTTTGTAGGTAAAAATCCATATGAAGCAGAGTGTATTCAAGGGATTACACCAATCTTCTAAGAAAAACTGAAATCCTGCAAATTCCTTTCACAAGCCTCAAAATGATCAACTGAAACAATAGTTTCATTTTTATTCAAAACATCACAATAGAAAACAGTAAGATACTTAAACTTATCCATGATAATAGGGATCAATGATCAACTCTAGGTATAATAACCTAAATCAAGAGCTAACCCACTCTGATACCACTTGTTAGGTTTTAGATCTCTGTAAACTAGATTGTTTAACCTAATTAATTAACCAAATGGATACTTAGGTTTATTATTCAAATCTAGGTCAAACAAACATATATCATATCATGCAAAGCAGCGGAAAAGTAAATAACACAACGATATGATGACCCAAGAAAACCAAACCAATAAAAAACCTGTGAATGATTTAACCTAGCTATCCTCAAGGTAAAAAGCAAATTCACTATAGAGAATCGAAGTTTACAATAAGACTTAGACCACTAACATCCTATTGCTACCACATGTAGAACTTACTGACACAATCACGTGCAAGCTCTGAATCTACGGACTCCTTCTCTATTAGGCCTTTGCAACACAAGCACCCACATTTGTAATAAAAAAACACAAACCCTCCTGTTTGTGATTCCAAGCCTACCCTTGAAGGTTTAGATCATCAGCACCTTTGATGACTAGAGAAAGTAGCAACTTCTGCAACATCAGATCTTGAGATTCTTCAAGGAATAACATCGGTAGAAAACATAAGAAAGCTTTTGGGTACAAAACTCTAGATCTACAAAAAATGCACACTCTTCTCTCTCTGAAAAGCCTTATAAAAACGTGCTTAAGGTTTCCTTTATGTACTAGTAGTGTTTTACTTGAAACCCAGTACATTTAAGTAGAGTTTGGGCTGAAATAGAATTATGCAGATACGTGTTTCGATCGATCAAGCATATTTCTCGACCGGTCAAACTAGGCAATTTCTGAAATCTTTTTTCTGTAGCTTGTATATTCTTGAATCTTGACTTGAATAACCTTGAGCATTGTCTAATAGTACCTATAGACTCTAGGATCTATATCTAGACAAGCTTGTGTTCATAATTTGCTAATTGTTCTAAACTTTTAGAACCTAACAAATTGAAATGATCAAAGAATCGAAAAAGAGACTGATTCTCGGTTTTGATCAGTTCTTGACCGGTTTTAACCATATCAATTTTCAATTGAACCAGTTGATTCGATTTGGTTTTTAAAACAGTGGTTCAGGTATAAATATTATGATAATAGTGAAATAAAATTAAATAAGTAAAAATCACATAGGTCAAGTATACTTCATGTTAAATTATATGAAATGATTATATGGTTTGGCCTAATGGCCTATGTCCATAGAAGAAACCATTGACAGTTGCATCTACAATATAATCTCAATTCTAATATTACAATGAACCCTAAGTAGGCATAAGTGCAACTTAAAATGTGACTTCAAACCTTGGTTTGAAATTTTTTTTTTTTTTTTTAATTTAAGTATAAACTTTTATCTAAGTATCTGTTTGAGAATTGCTTATTTTCGGTAGCTTATTTGTATATGTGAGACAAAAAGTTAACTTATTTTCAAAAAGCTAAAACTTAAATTATTTGAATTAAAATTGAGACAAAAAAATTATGTGAAACCTACAAATAATACATTAAAAAAAAAACTAGCTTATAGTCAAATGTGAACAAACAATATAATATAGGTTGCGTTTGTTTAGCTTATTTTTGCTACTATTCATGGGTTTCATTGCATTTTTTTGGTACTATTCATGGATCTCATTGTACTATTTCAGCTAATTTTTAGTTTTATCTACAATATTTTCAGTAAAAAAAAAATATTTAATTTTAGCTAAATAAGCTGTTCCCAAACGAACTCATAGTAATTCCTCAAACCAAGTAGCAATGGATTGGATGTGTAAGGTTGAATTTATTCAACCATGTGTTAGCTTTATTCCCTGCTAAATTTGCTTGTATTTCAGTAATTAGATACCCTGTATTTAGGTGGGAATCATGTAAGAGTTGTGTGTGAGAGAGTGTGAAGAATTCAAGTGTGTAAGCATTCAAAGAGGTTCTCGCGATTGGATCTCGTGAGTGACTCGCAACTGGCGACTCGCCAAAATGCCACACATGTGAAGCATACAAGAAGCTGAAGGGTCACGACAGCTAGAGCATTACAGGACAAAAAAAAGACAGTTTAGCCTGACAGTTATTTCACGACTCAAACTCGTGACTCATCCCAGTAGTGAGTGAGTCGCTAGAACAGCCTGTTTTGCAGAAAAATGTCTTTTCACATTTCTCACGTACCCTACTATAAATATCCTTATACCCATGAAATTTAGAGAGTTTTCAGATAAAATTTTGAGAGAGAAACCCTAGAGAAAAACAAGATTGACACATCCACAATTTTAGACATTTGATTCTCCAAATTCCTCTACTCTCACCCTCCCCATTGACATACCCTTGAGAGGTTTATTAGTCAAATCTTTATCTCACCATATCCATATCAGTGAGGAGGTGATTTGGTGCTTGGGAGCAATTCAGAGATGACCAATTTATTTGGTTGATGCAATAAGCTTATTGCGAGATCTGGAAAGCTAAAGAAGACACGGTTAGACTCAACCTTGTTGGAGCAAGAAGCTTGGAGGGCTTAGGTGCATTGGGTAGATTAGGCTTGGAGGGTCTATTGCTATTCGTGTATCCCAACTTTATTCTTTAGTGGATCATTTTATCGCTTAGAGGGCGGCGGAGAGGTTTTTCGCCAAGTTCTTTGGTTTCCTCTTTGATAACATGTGCCGGTGTTATCTTTGTGTTTGCATCTCTCTAACCCTTACTCTTGCCTTTTAATTGCTGCTATGTTGTACCACTGCACACCCTTGGTGCGATGGTCACTCCACAAGTATAAGTGTTTGCGTGGTGTGGGGGGCAAGGGCCGGGGTTCAAGTCTCCAGGAGGGAGTTTCACACACATATACACTTAGATTAGACTAGAGTAGAATTCTATCTTGTATCAAAAAAAAAATTGCTGCTATGTTGTGATTAATTATGGTTTAGAGTAGTTTGTTTATTTGGATATTGCTTGTACTTATCATTCCACACATATACTGTTTGAGTATAAGTTTATGTTGGTTATTTTGAAATTGGGGGTCTAAACATTCACTAGTATTTTATACACCAAGTGAACTTTCAGGATGCGCCCAAAAAGGACCTGTTTTTGTGAGAGAAACCACCACGAGGATGGGCAAAACTAAATATGGATAGGGCTTCCTTTGGTAACCCGGGTTTAGCAGGTTGTGGGGGTGTTGTTCGGGATGAGCATGGAAACTGGATTGCTAGGTTTTCCAAGAGTATCGAGATTACAAGTAGTTTCGTGGCTGAGTTATGGGGTCTTAAGGACGGGTTTACTTTATGATGCAATTTAAATATCTCCTCCCTTGTTGTTAAACTTGATGCTAAAGCAATTGTCGATACCTTTCATAATGCGAATTATGAAAATTACGTGGTCTCCTATTTTAGACGATTGCAGGCAACTGGTGTCCAAGTTCTGCAGGTTCAATTTAAGCATTGCTATCGCCAAGCAAATTATTGTATGGATGTGCTTGCTAGGATGGTACTGAACAAAAAGCTAATTTTATTTCTTTTGATTATCCGCCTATGGACATAAGGAATATTTTGGAGTTTGATCTCTCTAGCGTGTATTCAAACAGGTTCTGCCCTGAACTGTATGTTGCTATTTAGCTTTTAATGAAATCGTCTTTTAACCAAAAAAAAAATTTAATAATAATGATAAAATTAAAAACAAACTGTAAAACTATCATAGTACCCAAAAAAGAGAAGGAAATATCTCAAATAAGGACAAATTTGCTCCCATAAAAACAAAAAAGGACAAATTTGAAGCATATGTTTCTTGTGCTCCAATTTTGCAGGCAAAGGTGTGCAAAAAGCTGTACACACACAGAAACGTTATCATTTAGGTACAGTAAAATTCAGTTTGACTGAACGAGGGTAATTTCGTGATAGAGTTATTAAAAGAGAGAACCGTAACCAAACGAAACGTGACAACCCGCAACGACCTGTAGAGCAAGAGATAGAGAGAGAGAGATGTAACTAACAAGTAACAAATATTAAAGTAACAACTAGGTGAGGTGGGATAGGAAGAAAAGCACGTGATATACATGTTGGGAAACTGGATGGACGGACAGGACACTTTTGGGTATTTCCGGTATTTACAGATTCCGTTTCGTTTCGTTCCTATATGTAATGTCCGTTTCCTTTTCTTATTCTTCCCAAAAAAATTTTTTTTTCAATAAAAATATAAAAGTGAACCCTCCCTTTTCACATCATTATTTTTTGCACCACTCACAATTTGATTTGCCGCATAGGCAATTGTAACCAAAAAAAAAATTGTGATTTTTAAAATGTTTCTAGAATTTTAGATTAGAGTAATTATAGATACACATTAAAAATTACAATTTTTATCATAACTATTTTATGTGATAAATTGTAATTTTTTATTTTTTATTTTCACATGAATTATCATTTTTTTTACTATTTACAGTCTGTTACGTGAATAACTGTGACAACAATTGTGCTTTTTTTCTTTTTGGTTATACTAAAATTTTCGTTTTTGATATTATTAAGCATGCTATTGTAAAAATCCTAAAACCACGCAATAAAACACAACTTTTGACAAAATATGAGTGGGAGACAAAAGTTATAAATTTATATAAAAATAACATGTAATTCATCACAATCTTCCTTTTAAAATAATGGTAATAAAATTGTAACTTTTTATCGGTTAAGTGTTGAGTGAGCAGGGCAGTTCGGGCAGGGAGTGCATAACAGCTGTCAGGAGTTCGGGCAGCTAACGACGTGTACGGCTACTACTCACTCAACCTGCTTCTTTATTGTTTTTTTTAATTTTTTTTAACTCAACGAATATATTATTATGAATAGTAAATTGAGTAGGAGTAGTAGTACATATAGTACTGATGTTTTTATAATAGTATTTTATACATATGATGCGTGGTGGTGACATCGGTTTAATGTTTCATATGTCATGCTATGTGATGAGTCATTTTTGTCCTAAGTCCTAACTTTTTTTGCTTTTCTTCTTTTTCTTTGTGAAGATCCTAACTTATCATATATATATATATATATATATATATATAACTGTACTTTGTTATAATTGGTGAATGTAATAAAAATTGAGGCGAAAAAGTGAATTTAAATAAATAAGCTGGAAAAAAAAAAGAAAAAAAGAAAAAAGAATGCCAAACGCATATAATTATGTGCTTTGACTACAATGGATTCTCTACATGTTGAATTATATCTTTCTCCCGGTTTGATAAATCACTATCTCGTATAGTTTTCGATTTTCATATTATTTGAATGTAGATAATTTCAATATTTGAAATTAAATTCATACTTTATTAACAAAATTTCCTAATATATTTTTTTTTAAAATAAATTCCTAAACCTTAAAAGCATTCATTGCTAGGCTGGTATGTCTCTAATAAAAATTTCAGCTATTAATCATGTATTGAATCATACCTGCACGGCTGCACCCACCCCTCCACCCCCCCCAAAAAAATCAATTAAATGTTAAATTCTACTAAAATAATGAATTATGCATTCTAATTGTGTGCGAGTTATGCACACTACCACAAATTTTTGGACAAACAAATTATAAACAATCTAACTATCAAAGCACACAATATAGAACTTCCTTTACTTGCAATTTTGTGCAAATTTTGTGCCACAACAAATTTGTTGACTTTTTTTTTCCAAATTTTAAGTGAGGTATAGAAGTCCTGAACTATTTAATGCATACACTAAATTCAATATAGTTTGTGATTTCACAATTGAGTATAAAAATAAAAAACCTCAAAACAAGCCTCTCATCCAAATCTAGTTTGACATTGATTTTCCAATAGTACCCAGATATTTTAAACCCCCACCCCCCAATTCTCATATGAAAAAATGGGCCTCTTTTTCATATAAACAAATGGTAGGTGAAGAAAGATCAAGTAACTTTTACTATCATATATAATCTATTAAAGTCAAAACACAATTAGAATTTAAATTAGCTTCTAATTGTAATCTAATTTTGCGTCAAGTGTCCATTTTTTAACTTTGAGAATGAAATTCACCATCCAAAACAAAATTTCTTAACTATTGAAAAATCCTAACTCACACACCCATGGTTTTGACCAATCAATTTTCTTGAGAAAAAAAAAATGAAGAAATTGACCAAATTGGACCATAAACATATTTGGAAGCAAAAATAATCAGCACAACTACACAAACCATTATGTGTTCACGATTTTTCTCTAGGAAAAAAAGGTGGGAAAGTTGGAAGTTGTGGGTTTGGAATCCATTAGAGCACTAGCATTGGGGGGGTGTTTAGTTGGAAGTTGTGGGTTTGGAATCCATTAGAGCACTAGCATTAGGGGGTGTAAATACCCCCCGGTTGCTATTTTACAACCTAAGCTACCCAAAACCCACTCCATCCGGGTTTGTAAATTTAAAAAAAATTTGCAATCTCTAAATAGTAAGAGCATTAGTATCTGGAATGCCAAAAAGGTTCTATTTTATAACCTCAAAACCTACTTTATCCATTTTACAACCTCAAAACCTACTTTGTCTATTTTACCATCTCATTTTACAACTCACCTAACATCCCAAATTTTATTAACTCATTAAAATAATATAAACTACACCATCAAATAATATAAAAAACAAAACAAAACAAAAAGAAGAGAGAGAGGTCAAAGTCTAAAGTGAGA
This sequence comes from Quercus aquifolioides, assembly GCA_019022515.1. NCBI lineage: Eukaryota > Viridiplantae > Streptophyta > Magnoliopsida > Fagales > Fagaceae > Quercus > Quercus aquifolioides. The sequence goes on from CM032326.1 coordinate 41,520,574, forward strand.
GGAAGAAATTAAAAAATTATATAATCTTTACATCCTCATGAATAGTGAGGTTGCGTATATGCAACCTCATTGTAGCTAGGATGCAAAAAAAAAAAGGGTTTACATACCTGGATGTGGGGGGCTTTTAAGGCTTTAGTGGGTAAAATAGCAACTGGGGGGGTTTTTACACCCTCTCCCCCCCCCCCCCCCCGGCGCCCCCTCTCTCTCTCAATGCTAATGCTCTAAGAGCAATTTCACCAATGGATGTAAAATACAAAAAGTGTAAAAATTTGCATAAATTTACACAATATAGCGTGAAATTGACACGCATCAGAGCTTGTAAAGGTTTGTAAATATACAAACTTACTACAGTAACTGTGCATATATGCACGATTACTGTAGCTTTGTATTTTATTTTTTTAATACTTTTTTCTCTCACTTCTTATGTCACATTTTCTCTCTTCTCCACCTGACTCTCTTTCATCTCTATCTCTATCTCCTCCATACAAATCATCAAACTCATCCAACCCATATGGTTTTCTTAAATTTAAATCTCAAACTCATCAAACCCATTTATAAAACCATATCTTCAAACCCATATACAAATCAATGTGAATCATCAAAAAAGAAGAAGAAGAAGCAGTGGCTATAGCAGTAGCAAAAAAAAAAAAAAAATGACAGCAACAATAGAAAAATAAGCAAGGTCAACGACAACAAAAGAAGAAGCAACGACAGCAGTAGATGAAGGAAATGGAGGTCCAGCCATGGAAGTTTTGTGGTGGTCAGAAGAGAAGAGAGCTGAGAAATGAGAGATAACGTGTGAGAAGAAATAAAGGTCAAAATAATAACAATAATAACAAATGAATAAAAATGATTATTTAAAGAATAAACTTTCTCTCCAAACTAGTTTGGAAAGAAACTCTTCAAACTTATCATATATTTTTATATTGAGTGTGAAATTTGAAAATCTAACCGTTGGATTGCATGTTCTTATTATATCCTTCGTGCTTGCAAAATTTCAAAAAAATCAAAGATCAATTGCTATGTCATCAAACAAATGTTAAAATTTCAAGTTTTTGTAATCTAAAATTGTGTATGAAAAATAAGTTCATTGATCAAATAGTAAATAAAATCCGATTTGAACGAAATTTGATATACATGTTAAAAACATAAGGAACATGAAATTCAACGGTTAAATTTTCAAAATTCACACCCGAAAAAGAAATATAGGATAAGTTTGAAGGGTTTCTCTCCAAACTAGTTTGGAGAGAAACTTTGTTCTTATTTAAATAAAAGTGGTGTATAACAAATAGTCTGATATGGGTGTTTTGTAAAAGTGATCATGTAAAAAAAAAAAAAGTAGATTCTTATACTAAAATAGAAGGGAAATTTTACACATACCGATACTAATGCTCTAAGATTGCATATATGCAACCTTATTGTCCATAGGTTGTAAAAAATATATTATTTTAATATGTGGTTGTGTGTGAAGAGAAAAAATGAGTGGAAAAAAAAAAGAATAATACTTTTTATCATTTTATTAAGTAGTTTATATTATTTTATTAAGTTGTATATAAAAATAAAAACTGAAATGTAGGGTAAGTTGTAAAATAGATTAGTAAAATAGATAAAATAATGTTTGAAGATGTAAAATAGAATTTTTTTTTTTTTTTTTTTTTTTGCATTCCCAAATACTAATGCTCTTAAACGAAGGGCATTGGAATTCATTTTATGATGCAGTTGAGCCACTCTTAACTTTTTTTTTTTTGGGGTAAAAGAGCCACTCTTAACTTAAAACTTATATTTTCGTTAAGTTATATTCTTTTTTCAATGCAAGTATAAGTGTACAGCCATTTTAAAGCATCCTTAACGAGTGTAATAAAAATACACCTTTAACGAAAGCCATGATACATCGTTTACCTGTAACAGTTCAACGTAAAACAAAAAACAAAAAACAAAAAAACAAAACCCTATGGCCCTGATATTTCAATTAAATCGTGCTCGACTGGCCTATAGAGTACCGGACACAGTCGTACCCCATTTGGAGCTATATTATATTGGGTTGTGATTTAGTACATTTGGTTCCAAGATCCAGTGGTTGGGGTTCACTCATCAGTGTTAGATTTATTTTTTCCTAACCACACCACCACTTGCTTATTATGTGACGCTGCTACAGGCTACAGCTATCCCACAACCAAATATATATGCTAGATCAATATTATATGAGCCATCCTTTTACAATATACAATGTATGATTGCTTTGTACGTTCAAAAAAAGTACATGTCTAGGTTTGAAAACAGGTATAAAAGTAATCTCAAAAAAAAAAAAAAAAACAGGTATAAAAGTTATGCTTCCAAATCCACCGCATATTCCATTTCAAAAAAGTCTGAATTAGTGTCATGTCATATCAATTATGTGTTTAATAGTTCACATGCAAATACAATGAACAAATTGATTCCCTTATTTTACAAGTATTGGATTATGAAAATAGTCAAAATACTTTGTTATATAAGTATATATAAAACAATTAGACTACTCGTATCAATGAGTTTATAATTTAAAAAAGTATGTATAATTTTAATTTTTTTTCTAAAAATAACCCATATTAGTGATTATATAATTGTGTAAATTTATAAGTTTGTTACTGTAATTGTGTAAATTTACATTTATTCTTTTATTTTATTTTTTACGTATTTTGAAAATGAATGAAGATAATAGATAGTGGTTATTGTGTGTGAAAAAGTGAAATAATTAAAAAATAAGAAAAATTGATATTTTAATAAAATGTAGTGTCCGTTTGGCATGATTAATTTTGTCAACTTATTTTACTATTTAACTTATTTTTGTTATTATTCATTTGTCCCACTGCACTTTTTGATACTATTCATAAGTCTTACTATACTATTTCGACTAACTTTTACCTTTATCTACAGTACTTTCAGCAAAAAAATTTTAGTTTCAACAAAATAAATGGATCTCAAATAAATCCGTAGTATAAAATAAATAATTTGATGTGAGATGTTTTGAAAAGTATGTAAAAAAAAAAAAAAAAATTCTTACACTAAAATAAATAGAAATATTTGCACACGTGGATGTGAATGTTCTTTATGTTAAGTCTTTTTTTTTTTTCCTTTTTTTTCTTCTTGAGAATCTAAGTATTTTAACACACACAATGGAAAAGGAAAAAAAGTTTTAAAGAAATTAATAATAGTGTATATCTAAAAATACCTAACTTTTAGATTCACATCGTAGACTTTCTTTATGTTAAGTCTTGAATTATGCAAAACTCACAAAAATGGTCTACTTCTTGATTTAAATGAACATCAATCCAATCAATCTTTCTTAATTCTTAGAAGGAATATATATATATATATACACACACATGTTTAGATTCACAACATAGACTTTCTTTACGTTAGAGCATTCACATCAGTCCGTGTATAAGTGTGTATAATAGAAAAAATGCTCAAATTTACACATTTTTGTTCAAAAACAGCCCACATCAGTCCGTTTAAAATCTTGCAAAATCATCTAAAATTATCCACGAGCTACAGTACCCGTGTAAATTTACACGGGCATTGTAGCTCGTGTATTTATTTTTTTATTAATTTTTTCTCTCTCTTGTCTCTGGTTGGTTTCCGTTTTTCTCACTCCTCATTCACTCTCTGCTTCAACCACTCATCTGTAAGCTCTTCTTTCTTCAAGCATTTTTTCAGAGGAATGGGTCTTCGCAGCTGTAGGAGGAATGGGTCTTCAAGCATTTTTTTCGTTCTTCTTTCTTCAAGCGAGAGTCGAAGGAGGCTCCGATCAACCATGAGAATGGGTTTGGGTTTCGGCTTGATCAACCATGAGAATGGGTCTTTGCAGCCACAGGAGGAATGGGTCTTCAAGCATTTTTTCATTCTTCTTTCTTCAACCATGAGAATGGGTCTGGGTTTCGGCTTGATCTGGGTTTCAGCTCCGATCAACCATGAGAATGAGAAAAAAAAAGAGCACAAAGCAAGTAACAAATCTGGGTTTCGGCTTGATGGTGGCTGGGTGATGATATGGTGGTTGGGTCTAAGAGAGAGAGAGAAAGGCAGTGAGAGAGAGAGAGAGGCCATGAGTGAGAAAATAATAAAAAATGTAAAATAATGAATATTTTATTGAATAAATGTGTAAAATAGATAAATTGATGTGGGTGTCTTGTAAAAATAAATGTGTAAAATAGAAAAAGTAAGTTTTAAACGTGTAAAATGGAAAAAAATTTGCATCCACTTATGTGGATGCTCTTAAGTCTTGAATTATGCAAAACTCACAAAAATGGTCTACTTTTTTATTTAAGGCTGCGTTTGAATCAGGTGAAAAGTATTTCCGGAAATGCTTTTCAGTATTTACGGATGTTTGGTTGCGCACGGAAAATCAATTTTCCGGAAATTAATTTCCGTTGACCAATGGTCAAGGCTGAAAATCAATTCCCCTTCCATTTTCACTTCAAATCTAATTTTTCGGAAAAGAGAAACAGAGCATGAAGAGAGAGAGAGAGAGAGAGAGAGAGGAAGGAAGAAACGGAGAGCCCAGATCGAAGAGAGAGAGCCCAGCTCGCCGGTGCGAGTTCGCCGGTGAACCTATCTTCACGATCGCCACGACCCACCGATCTTCGAACTAGAGCCGGCAACCCACGAACCCAAAGCCCAAACTGTTCGACCCAGACCCAGATGTTCGATCCATTGCCTTCGACCTTCAATCGACGACCCAGACCTTCGACGACCCACACCTTTGACCCAAATGTCGTCGTCGACCCATTGCCGAGACTGAGACCCAAACCCATCTCAATTTTGTTTTTTAAAGTTTGATTGTTGTTGTTGCCGGAATCAATTTGTTGTTGTTGTTGTTGTGTTGTTGTTGTTGCCGGAATCAATTTTTTGTTATTGTTGTTGTTGTTGCCGGAAAATAGCATTTTCCTAATAGAACCAAACACATGAAAATATTTTCCACAACAATTTTCATAATACAACTAAACACTTGAAAATATTTTCCTTTTCCGAAAAATAAAATATTTTACGGGAACCAAATGGACCCTAAATGAACATCAATCCAATCAATCTTTCTTAATTCTTAGAAGGAATATATATATATCTTCCCGAGTCCACAACCAAAAAAGAAAGTTTGGAGGCAAAATACAAATAAAAGAAAGGTTAGTTAAGCAAAAGTAAGACGCACAAGTTAGTTAATTAGTTTTTTTTTGCTAAGAGTTAGTTAATTAGTTGAGAAAACAATTTCAGAGTCTTTTTTTTGGGGGGAGAGTAAATAAGAAAATTGAAAAAATAGAAAATAAACAGGTAGCTATATACTGGACCAGGGTAGCCATTAAATTAAATTAAATATTAAAAAAACAAATCAGGTGGGACAATATAATGAAGAACCGGTGACCGACCCAGCCGGTGGGAATGATGAGAGAGAAAATGTCTATATATTCCATCCCCTCTTAAAATGGGTCTGAAATGTTCCTTCACACGTCCCATCTCTTTCTTTCTCTCTCTCTCTCTCTCTGCCAAGGAATCAGATAGTCGGCGATGATTTCACCTCCGGTCGCCGAGTAAATGGCAAATGCAACTTCCTAAAAAAAGGCTTAACGTGCTCGTCCTTCAAACGACGCCGTCTAAGCTACTCTCTACTTCTTGTTCTCTTTTGCTAGCTACTCCACCGGTAACTAACTTTCTCCGGTGGTTTTGGAAGCTTCTAATTCACTCTCTGTTTCCCACTCAACGACGTCGTTTTTAACTCTCCGAACTCTTTCTGTACTTTCTTCGAATTCTGTGGTCCGATCGTGTTCTTGAAAAAAAGTCTTTGCTCAGTTTCTGATTCAATAGATCTCCGCCGTTCGATTCGTTGCTCTATGCGAAGCCATTTTTACCAAGCTATTACTATATAAGTACGTAGTTGATGATCTTGTAGTGGAAAAAAAAAAATTACTAATAAAGAAGAAAAAAAAAATTAAGAGTTGAAATCTTGAAGATTAAAGAAAAGAGAGTGATGTTAGATCTTAATCTGAATGTGGCCTCGGCCGAGTCGACTCAGGAATACGACTCGGCTGCTTTCTTGGAGAAATTTCCAGAAGGTTCATCGGCGAACCAAATGGACGAATCGGGGACCTCCAACTCCTCGATCGTCAATGCTGATGCGTGCGACGACGAGTCGTGCTCCACACGCGCCGCCGGTGACGTGTACACCTTCAACTTCGACATACTCAAAGTCGGCGGCGGCGGAGGAGGAGCCGAAGACGACGTCGTCACGGTCACCACGAAGGAGCTTTTCCCTGTCAGTACTGGTGGTGGACCTAACGGGGGGGATTTGATGAATTGGCAAGGTCAGTCCTCTTCTTCTTCTTCTTCCAAGAAGAGCTGGATCGACCTCTCGTTCGATCAGAGCGGTGCTGAGGTAAGAGCGGTTCAGCTTCAGCAGCAACCGCCACAGCCACCGCCACAACAACCGCCGGTGAAGAAGAGTAGGAGAGGACCAAGGTCTCGGAGTTCTCAGTACCGAGGTGTCACTTTCTATAGAAGGACTGGTCGATGGGAGTCTCATATTTGGTTAGTCAAATCATTTCGATGTGTTTATTTACTTTTACTTCAATTTAACTGTGCGTTTTAATTTAGATGAATTTGATTAACATTTATTACTTCAATTTGTGCTTCTTTGATAAGCTATATGTGTTGCTCTCTATGGAAATTAATTATTTTACTTCAATTTCTATCTAATTTGATTATTTTGCTTTTTTGTTTTGATTTTTTGATTTTTTTTTTTTTTTTTTGGTGTAGGGATTGTGGGAAGCAAGTGTATTTGGGTATGGATTTGATGTTTTTGTTTTGATTGATTTTAGTTGTACTATTGAGGGAAGTATTTGCGGTGACTTTCTATTTTGGTGATTTTTTTTTTTTTTTTTTTTTGTGTGTTTGTTTTTGGATTTTTTTTTTTTTATAGGTGGATTTGACACTGCTCATGCTGCGGCTAGGTAAAATTCATCATATGTGGATTTCGATTTACTTTTTTTAATCTTTGAAGGTGTATTGAATTTAATTGTTGAAATTGGGTTCCATGAATTCAGAGCCTATGATCGAGCTGCTATCAAGTTCAGGGGAGTTGAAGCTGATATCAACTTCAATCTCAGTGATTATGAGGATGATCTGAAACAGGTTAGATAATGCGTGGCTACAATTTTTGTTGTCTGAAATGGTGAGTGTAATTTAAGTGTTGATGTATGGTTTTTTTTATTAACGGGCAGATGAAGAATTTGACAAAGGAAGAATTTGTGCACATACTACGTCGGCAGAGCACTGGGTTCTCGAGGGGGAGCTCGAAATACCGGGGAGTGACACTGCACAAATGTGGCCGATGGGAAGCTCGAATGGGGCAGTTCCTCGGGAAAAAGTGAGGAACCATTTTATGGAATTTAAGTTGTAGATTATTTTGTGCTTAGGAGTAGAGATATTAGCAGTTTCAAAGTGGTTAGTGTAAACTGAGAATTGGTTTTAGTTAAAATTCTCAAAATGGGCTACCTTTGTTTTTTCCTTGTTTGGAAAAACAAGTCTAAGACGAAGCCTATTTCAAAGAAATGATTGGAGATGGTGTTTTCATCGTGGAGATTACGATGCTTGCTGTGCAGGTATATATATCTTGGGCTGTTCGACAGCGAAGTAGAAGCTGCAAGGTCCTAATGATCATGAATTACACTCTACCTGCACTGAATTTATTACCCTGAATTATCAAAGCTCATTAGGTTCCACTCCAACACGTCTCCCTTTTGATTTTATGGAAATCAGGGCTTATGACAAGGCAGCTATCAAATGTAATGGAAGGGAGGCGGTCACCAACTTTGAGCCAAGTACGTATGAAGGGGAGATGATCTCTGATGCCAGTAATGAAGGTATTATTTTATAGCTATGACTATTATTATAATTGTTTTGTTTATATTAATTTTCCTTCTTGTCGGTGAAACTACAAGAAATTTGTGATTGTTGAAACGTGTGTGAATGTGTCTTGGTGCAGGTGGCAACCACAATCTTGATCTGAATTTGGGGATATCTCCTCCACTTGGTAATGGTTCCAAGGAGAATGATTCCTGCCTTCAGTTCCCCTCTGACTCATACAACGTGCAAAATGGAAGGGGTTCTAGGGTAAATTTTTGAGCTTGACTTATTTTTTAATTTGCTTGTTTTTTGTTACATGTGATAAACCCCAAATTTTGTGATGTACATAATGATTTCAAGTCAGCTCAAATACTAAATTTGGTTATCCTAGTTGAAGGACTTAAGACCTTAGCTTGCTGTAGCAAATATAGCTGGCCTGTAATCTTCACTGCACGTGCTAAATGACATACATTGCATCCGCACTAAAGTTTTAAATCTACCAACAATTTATCATTTATGCTCACTGTACTCTGCTTTGCAGATGGATAACCATGCACAAGCAACATTATCTAACTCACCTTTCAAAGGACTAGTAATGACGTCAGAGCGCCCTCCCATGTGGAATGCTGTCTATCCTAATTTCATTCCCAATGAGGTGAATTGTTTTATTTTGTTTCTTAATTTCATAATTTGAAACCAATTACACATTAGACTAAGTACCTGAATTTTACATATAGAGATCAATCTCATTTGTTGGACTCTGTCACTAGGGCAGATCGAAGATTTGTTTATTGGAAGAGAGTGCCAAATAGGGAAAGATTATTCCACTGATGGAGTTATATACAATTTATGATTTTGGGTTGCCTGGGTGAGACCTTGGGGTGATCAAGCATTATTCTTTGGAGACTAGCTTCTATTTATTAGTGTTCTCTGTAAATAGATCACATTGGGAGGGGAGAGGGGGTTCAGGCTCTTTAAACCATCCATGTTTCTGTGACCAAGTGAACCCAATCCTTGCTGCAAAACTAAAAGGATGGAAATACTACAGTGAACTAGCTGGTGTTCTACATTTGAATTTTAGATTATATAAATTTGAAAACTAAGAAATTGTGTTTAAAGAATTTTGTTATTTTAGCAATGGTTCTAACAGTCACTGAGAAAGTCCTTATATTTTAGCCTATATACTTTATTATATGCTCATGATATTATCGCTTCTTGTAATTGAAAATCAAAGGGGTAATAGTTGATTAGTTGTTGTTATCAAGGTAGAGTTCACTTCTTGTAATTATTTGAGTGCAGAATAGTTCATGCACTGAAAGTTCTTTTATCTAGCTATTGAGAGAAAAGGATGTCCAATGCTTTTGCATGTAGATGGAAACTATTTCCGTTTACACAAACAAGGAATCAAGGATGAAATCTTGGTTGGGCAGTACTTGGATTCCCTGACTGATCATAAAACCTCCTCTTTTGATCTATTTCAACTAAACTTCTGAATTGTGGCAGGAGAGAGCAACAGAGAAGAGAATTGCGTTAGGTTCTTCACATGGACTCCCCAATTGGGCATGGCAAATGCATGGCCAAGTCAGTGCTACCCCAATGCCACTGTTCTCTACTGCAGCATCATCAGGATTCTCGTTTTCGGCTACCCCTCCCTCCGCTGCCATTCTTCCGTCAAAGCCTCCCAATTCAACAGCCCACAATATCTTTCTTTCTTCATCAGCCACAGCTGCCACCAACACCTCTCAATATTATTACCAGATGAAGCCGTCTCAGGCACCACCCTAGCCTATTGCCTCAAGGCCAATATCAAGGGGCAACCATAGCAGCAGTTGTGGTCTTCGGGATTCTTTGTATGATTCAAATAGCGTTTTTTGACATACGCAAAGATTTGACGATTACTTACGTCTCTCTCTAATAGATAATTACGATATATCGTGAAGAAATACTAATTCCTATTGCTTTTACTGTCCAGCAATTTGTCGTGCTTAAAGCTTAAACTAAGCTTCCTTCCCTGTTGGGAACTTTGTATTTGTCGTTGGATTCAACGAAACTTTTTGTTTGCAATTACATTGTTACGAATAAGAATCCAGTTCACCGAGACAATTGTCCCCTACTGCCTTCCAGAAAGTTTAATGGTTTTAACTTTTAAAATTTTCTGCTAGGAAATTTTCTCATCTGTTATGGCACCATGTGATATTTATTTCTCTGGCACTGCTCGTGAATGGTCCTACAATGAAAAAAGAGTAAGATGAACAATACCTCGTAACTCAAGCAATACTTATGCATGAGTAAGGCTGCATTTAAAGTGAGTGTGCATCAGTCACTATATGCATATGACACATTTTAAGCGATGGAACATAAAGCCTTACAAGTGGGGGGAGGATCTTGTTGCTTTTTAGTTTTTTTGAATGAGTCCCGTCTTTTCGGAGTGAACATAAAAATTTGGTGACTCTTCGAAATCTGAACTACTTCATTCTTTTTTAACTTTTTCTTTCAGAGATTAAGGGGAAAAAGATTAACGAGGGAAAGAGACATCATGGATTAAGTGTCGTATTGTAAAATGCTTGATAATAAATGTTATTAATTGAGCTATTTGGAGGATACAGTGTCATAAAATAAGTAGTTATTTATTAATTTAAAATATGTAATCATTTACCTTGAGTTTGATGAATTTGATTTGAACTTAAAAAGTTTTGTACTGTGATAAACTTGAATTTCATTGTTGTGAAAGACCACAAGTGTCATTAGTTTCAATGATCATGATTATGGTTTTGGAAAGAGGGCAGAACTTATTGCATTGTCGAATATATCATAATGGCACAAAAGATAAAACATGTAGGAACTAGGCTGGCTCATGGTTATCTCCTTGAGTCATGGTAGTTCGAGTATATGTTAGCCCATGAATTGGCTTTGCCTATAGTCCAGCATCAACATTCTTGTAAAAAGGGGGGGGGGAAGGTAATATAAATTTTTAAAAGAATCTTATGCCTATGGTAGATATTTTGGCAACATAAAATACTAGAATTTATGATAATATGTATAATTGTTGAAATCTTTATGTAACAATTTTTTTAATTAAAAAAAAATTGGTTTTTTAAGGTGTAATGTTAACAAGGGCCTTTAGGGAAATTGTTAACAAACTATAATAAGAAAATTTCGATACCACTTTCATGAGAAATATAAAAAGTTGCTAACAAAATTAATTGTTTTATTATTTTCTCATAAAATGTTTTTAAAAATAGTTTTTAAACTAATGCCATTAAGGCATTCGTTAACATTTTCCTTAAACTAATTAAGTAAATGAATTTAAGCTATCTTAAACAAATATGTAAATTATAGTTCTATTACATTTTGAATTTTCACAAGATAAATTCAGACATTTCCAATTATTTCAACAATACTAATACCTTATTAGAATAAATTTGAACCTTTTAACTCTGTTCTTTTGTTGGTTAAAGTTTTTTCATGCTCAATAAAGAATTTTTTTTTTCAATAAATATCAGTAGTGATGTATACTGAAACATTTATTAAAAAAAAATAAGAGTTCTATTTCATATTTGCTAAGATAGCATAGCACCATTCAAATTCTATTTAAGGGATACTTACATGTAATATAACCCGTTTTTAGTTAACTTGTATTTAAAAAAAGGTTTTACTAATGTACGCCTTAGGACAAATATTAATAAACTATTTTTAAAAAAAATTTATGAGAAAATATAAAAGTGACCAACTTTTTTTACATTTTTTTCAAATTTTCATAAAATATTTCTTAAAATAGTTGATTATATGTATGTGCATACATTAACCAGACCTTTTAAAAAATTACACTTTTTACGCACTTGAAATTAACTCCATTAATTTACTAACCCAACATTGTTCTTGTTGATAAATAAAAAAAAATCATTAAAAAATCAAAAAAATTAAATCACTAAGAGCATCCGTAGCAGATGTTCTAAAAATTATGTCATTTTACCACATCAAAGGCCTATTTTATTATTTTACCACATCATTTTACAACATCCCATTTATCAGATGTTTTATAATTCAATTCTATACATTAAAATAATATTTACTACACATTAAAATAATATTTATTACAACTCATCAACACAATCAATACATTAAAATTTTTGCCACACGCATTCCGTACCGTGGCAAATTTGTCACAGTACTATTCAATGTTGCAAAAAATATACCATATCCTACATCTGCTAAATGGGCTCAAATTGGGTTTGGTGTGGAATATGTGCCAAATATTTAACATTTGGCACATATCCCACATCTACTGTGGGTGCTCTAATAGGCACAGTGCAAACGAAATAAACCAAAAGTGGGTAATCTACATTTTTATTTCTTGTGTTTGTTTAGTCAGCAAGAAGTAAGAATTAAGAGAGTTTTAACCTCAAATGGATAATTGAAAGCAAAGGGGATCATAGAATGGAACAGGGCATGTGATGTGTCCGTGAGAGACAAAGGTCAATTTCACATTACTGTTTATGTATTTATCATTGTACCGTCAAATCAGTGACAACCTCCTCTCTAATTCACACCAACTGCCACTTCCCGGTCTTTATTAATTCTCACTTTCCTTCTTTTTTTGGATAAAATTTATCAATTCTCACTTATTAATGAGTTCCACCAATTCCAACATCATATTTTTTCAATATTTTATATTATTATTATTATTTTAATAAAAACAATAACCATCTATTTTTTAACAAATATTTCCGGTTGTATTTAATTTAGGATAATTTTTTTTTATAATCAAATTAAGATATCAATCAATTTTTTGTATAGATAAATTTAAACTACAAATTTTTTATTCGATGATATAAAGCTTATCACTTGAGGCAATTGAATCCCACAAATACTAAAGTTGTTTATTATTTACTCATTTATTTATATCATGTATAATTTTAAAATGCTAGATACAACCATCAAATAAATAAATGAAAATAAACTATTTCAAAGTAACGTAAATGTTTTGGGATAATTTCAATTTTATTATTTTGTTTGGTTTATTTTAAAAGAGGGGGGGGGTGGGGTTATGATCAATTACACCTCATAAACCTTTGTGATATTACTGAAATTCATAACTTTTTTTTTTATAGAAATAATATTTTGATCATACGACTATTTGATTACAAATTTTCATTGTTCATAATATGTACGTCAAATTTTATGTTAATCATATATTATTTATTATTGGATCCACAAACTTATGTTTTGTATATAATTTTTTGAAAATATAAACATTTTATGATATGATAGTTATTGATCTCTAATTATTTTAATATTTTACAAGTATAGAGGATATAAGAAGATAATGTAATATTTTAGACAGTGATTTGTGGAATATGTCTGTGAGAGAGAGAGAGAGTTTCCTCCAAATTTTTGATCCATGTCAGTCTCTGCGTAATGGCCTCATTACTGCCTTGGCACCTCCCCATTCATCTCTAATGTCAGTATGTCACAGCTCTCTTTCCTTACCCCCACCCCTTTGCTCTATTGGGGCAGAGTTGCAATTTGGAGTAATTTTACACAAGTATTTTTTTTTTCAAGTATATATATATATATATATATATTGTAGGGGGCAGGTTTCGAGCGCTCTCCGCAGATTGAGAGAGTGGACCCAAGCCCAGCTAACCCTCCAATGAATTTATAGAGTATGGGTTCAAGAGCTAGGCCCTAGTAAGGAATGCAGCGGCCATGCATGGTTGTACGTAAATGCTAATAACTTAAGTGTGGGTTGGAATGCACAATAAGGCTCCTCGGACGGGTCTTATAGAGCTTGAAGTTCTTATTATCTCTTTTCAGAAAGGTTACAAGGTTGGAGAGAATATAAACTGCTACAGTATTTCTTTTCTCTGGTTTTCTGTCCGTCCCCCTCTCAAGAGGGACTTCTTACATTATATACTTCTCTCTCAGTTGATCCTAGCCCTACATTTGTTGATCAACCCGGCTTCCACTTGAGAGCCTGTCCCATCAGCCGCATTCTCATCCCTCCTGTGGGTTGCAGCGCCCAAGACGGCACTGTTCAGAGATCCTATCCTCATTAATGCGGCCAGGGCGTTAGTTGAGGGCATTTAATGTGGAGGTGACAGTTCACCTGGGACTTGCTCCTCTACCATGCTTCCATGTCCGGTGCTTGGTACTTGCTATTTGCTCCTTGGATGCTCAGGGAGATTCCCCTTAAGGGTATGCTGTTTGCCCACTTTCTGACCTCGGTCGCCCGAGGATGTAACCATCCTCGGCAATGCTCCTTGGGCTCTGGGCTCTACACTTTCGTCCTCGGACCTTGGACGCATCCTCGGTGTGGGCCTCTGGGCCTAGTCTGAAGTAGGCCGGGGTTGCTTAACTTATTCTGGCCCCACACACACATATATATATATATATATATATATATATTAATAGGAAAAATTTAGAGAAAGTTCAATTAGAATTTCAAAGTAGAGTCTAATTTTACACTATGTGTTTAAATTTATGTAGGAATCACACCATAACTATAATTTCTAAATTAGATGTCTAATTTTATGCCTCTGCCCAATTTAACTTTTATTAACTTGTGCAAAAAACCAAGAGACTTTTCCCATAGCCTAGAAAACCTCCAAGTCATCTATATTTGACCCGTTGATCTCTCACGGTTTTTATTTTTTTTATTTTATCTCCATACTTATTTGTAAAGGTTATCCATCTCCCCACCAAACGCAAAACAGTAAATTAATTTCTTTCTAATATAATGTAGAATTGGTTGTTATTTTTTTCTTCATCTCCATACTTATCTTATAGAGGTTATCCATTTCCCTACCAAACACAAAACAGTAATTTTTAAAAAAAAAAATATATTGTTGCATTAAATTCAAGCTCAACTAGGGATGGCAAAATTAATCCGACCCACGGGTACCCGACCTGACCCATGAAACATTAGGGTCAGGTTCGAGTTTTTATAATCCAACCCGTAGCGGGTTTGGGTCGGGTGCTAGTATTATGAATACCCGCCTCGAAACCCGAACCCGACCTAAATGCAGTAAAATTACAAAATTTCCCTAACTATATATATATATATATATATATATATATATCTCTCTCTCTCTCTCTCTCCTATAGTCCCCAAACCTAATCTCAGTCGTTCCTCTCTCAAGCTCTTAGCCTCTTAGTCTCACTCTCTTCGCCGAAGAAGACGAAGACGACAATCTAAGGTTTTCTTCTGTGGGTATATGCTCTTTTGCTTCCACCATGGTTTTTTTCATTCCTCGCTACAAAGCCTCTTCGATCTCACCCACTTCCATTCAATCTTGCTCACTTAATTTGCTTTGCACCAAGTTTAGTGATAGCTAAACCCAACAACCACAATCACAATGATTCACGGCAATGGTTATTAGCGTTCTTCTTCTATTTTCTCTTTATTTGATCAATGGGTTTGGGGATTTAGATTCTCTTTGTTTAACCTGTGGGTTTGGGGATTTAGATTTGGTTGTTAAGAATTGATGTTCCTTGCGTGTGCTTGTTTTAGATTTTGATTTCAAATGTATTTGGTTTATGTGAATAGGAAATTTGAATGGGTATGGTGGATTTGATTTGAGATTTCCTTGGATTTGTTTTTTGTGTTGCTATGGGTGTAAGACATGGTTTAGGGTACAAGATACTTATCTGTTGGAGATTTATCAATCAATCATTTTTCTTTTTTCTCAATCTTTTGTGTTACCCAATTGCTTTATTTTGAGAATGTGATTCTTTTTTCTCAATATTTACGAATTTTTCTTTTTTCTCAGGAAAACTTTTTTATTTTTTATTTTTTAGATTGGGTAATAGTTTAAGGGCCTTTAGATTGGGCCCTGAAGCGGCATGGTGGGGCAAGGCCCGCAGGGGCCTGACGGGGCGGGTTTGGGTTCGGGGAGCAGGTGGCGGGGCAGGTTCGGGGATAAAGAAATCCACCCAAACCCGACCCGTTGCCATTCCTAAGCTCAACATCAATAACATCACTACAATTGACGCACAGGTTACATACTAGTAATAATAAACGCTATGCCATATCCCATGTTGTATCATATTGACATTAAAAATATTACTTTAATACCACCATTTGCCATGTCAAATTTGTCCATCCACTACTTAACAACAAGGACTACTTTTAAAATTATCAAAAAGGCTAATGACTAAAATGACACATTTGAAATATTAAGGACCATTTTGAAACATAGGGCCAAGACTAGAGACCAAAACAATAATTAACCTAAAATTTACCTAGAAAAAAGTGAATATATAAAAAGATTTACTTAACCAAATAATTCAAATCATATCATATACTTTATGTAACAAAAGTTAAGTTCTGTGTCTATCTTTGTTATACTCCAATTGACCACAACATTTTTGTGCCAAGTGATTACTTTTTATTAAAGACTTAAAATACATTATATTACTAGTCAATAATCTTGTGACTAGTAATATAATGTACTGGTCAATACCGGTGTACCGTTTCAAGTTTATCGTTCTTTTTATATTTATAAATATATATATATATATATAATAAAAATGAAAGTTTACCATAAAACATTATCTTAATTCAAAACAAATTATTCATGATTTTAGACTTTAGCATCAACTAAAAGAAAAATAAAATAAAAAACACAATATAAAAAACAGAAAGCTTAATTGTTCATTGCATACTTAGAAAACAAATAATACAAATAAGTTGTTATTCTGCCTTTACAAAAATTTGAAAATTACAAAACTTAAAATAAAATAAAAAAGCTTTTTTTTTGTACCAGCCAATACGGCCGGTACAGCTGGTATTTAAACCGGTACAAAATGTTGGAGTTTTGGTACCGGTGCACATATCGGGACGATACATACCGGCCAGTACAGTACAATATCCTCTTCCTTGCATGCAACCCAAAGTAATAGTCACCTCCGTATTAATTAGGTGTTCTTACCTAATGTCAGCCACATTAAATGATGAATGACCAGCCGAACAGTACATAAACCCTAAAAGTCTTGTTTCATCACAAAAATGAAGGGGGAAAAATGCCTGACGAGACAAGAACCTTTTGACATTCAGCATGATAATCCACTACCTGGAAGGAAGGAGAACTGAGAGTATAAAGAGAACCTTCCCCTTCAAGAAATGGGGACTGGAAAAACTGAGAGAAACATGAGTTTAAGCCTTGAGAGTGTCTTTACTTTTACAATTGTTTTTAACATCGGCAGAAGTATATTCAAATCAATAAATTCAATAGAGTTCGTTCTGATTTCAGATTATATCTATTCAGTCTTCCCGTTGTGAATTACCCTCTTGTTTTTATAAATTAATTGAAACAATTAAGAGCTTAGAACTTTTTACTTTGATCTAAGTGTTTTTTGATCCCCACATCTACAATTTAAAGAAAACGTGAGCAACATTCAAGAAGAATTTAAATATAAACTATAATTTAAACTCAATTAGGAAAAATTATTGTATTTATATATAGTACCATCTATTCCACCATTTAAAAATAAATAAATTATGTGTTGATATTTTAATAGAGGGTTTAAATATAGAATTTAATTCAAATTCAATTAAAAAATTATATTAAAATAATGACGTCTAAAATTGTGACATGTCACAACATTATGAGGTCAATAAAAGTCAAATATTATGAATACTATTGATGTAAGTATAACTTATTTAAACTTTACTTTGTACAGGTGTAATGGGGACGAAAATGGAATTGTGAAAACAATCTGACCTAAAAGCAACACCCCATGAAGGCATGAATGCTCTAGCTTTTAAGAAGGATAAGGAATACAGAATAGGGAATACCCACCCAATTACTCCCCAATCCTTTTCTCTTTTACTAGTGGGATAGGAATCCTTAAAAATGGAGACAAACATTGTCACCTTGACCCATTGAAATGCTAATATAGAGGTTCCTTTGGCGTTAGCTAAGATGGGAACTTGTTTTAGGTTCAACTTCAAGATTGCCATTTAAAGCCATTTAAGGAAGTTTTCACATATTAGTTCGGAATAATAACACTTTATTCATGTGGTTTGGGCCGAATTTGATTTGCCAACTTGCGATTTTAAAAGTTGTTGTTTATACATACTTTATGAACACTTTAGTGATTGCAAGTGTCTTTGAATGCGAGCATCAATTGTTTGAGAACTTCATTATGTTTACTACCTCACTCACACTATAGTGTCTACATGTGTGTTTGAATGCAAACATCAATTATTTGAGAAATTCATTATTTGAAAATTTGGAAGTATTCCTTACTTTTCTCAAATGATGCATTTTATTTTGCCAAAATGAAAGTTTTAACTTCTACATTATTCTAAACCTTGTACTCAACTTTCTTGTAGTCAATGTGAACTTGATGGATATATATGATAACATGACGACTTGACAAGTGAATAAGGTTAAGAAACTAATTATTGAGCTAATATTTGCATGGTATGAATTGAATTTGATCTAAATGTGGTTGCCATTGGCTAGTCTTTCCATGAGATGGACCACTAGCTAGCTACATCACTTAAGTTGACATACGAATACTATATTCTGAGATTTTTATCATACAAGCTAGAACATCGTATCTCACAATGCACATGTTAACACCTAATTTTTTTTTAAAAAAATTATTAAAAAAAAAGGATCATGCTAACGAGTGTCCTTAGGGCACTCATTAATAATCTATTTTAGGAAAATTTTGATACTACTTTTATAGGAAATGAAAAAAGTTGTCAAAATATTAATTACTTTTTTTTTCTTCATTTCCCATAAAAACTTTCTCTAAATGAATTATTAACCAATTTCCTAGAGACACTCGTTAGCATTTTTCAAAAAAAAAAAAAAAAATCAAATGAGAAAACAAAACAGCAACCTCATAACAATTTAGTATATAAAATTCATGAACCAAAAGCAAATACAATTAAATTTTTGGTCAGTACATTAATGCAACGAGGTTGATAAATTGAGTTCAATCCTGCCCACATGTGATGTGAGTAAAGAGTACGTATAGTTAAAACATTTTTAAGTTTTATATCATTTAAAGCTTTTGGATGGTAGAAGGTGAGAATTAATATCATTTAATTTTCATAAGCCCTTGGTGAGAATTAATATCATTTAATTAATCAGTCCATTATTTTGGACTGTAATAAAAATTTTGTCTGCCTAGTGAATCCTAGGAATAGGATTTATTATTTTGGTCTGCAATATTCAGTCTGCCTGTGGAGTTCAAGGATGTGTAACATTTCTTTCAGGCACCATTTCAAGCAAATCAAGGCCAGAAGATTTAAGAATAGATTAGTGATTATGACACAGGCGAATTATTGCATACTCAAATCACGATTTCAAAATTTTAATTGAAACGTTTTTGACATGAACGTGTAAAGAGTGTGCAATAAAAAGTGTGTAATAAGATTTAACTTCAAGAATAATAGTTTGTGCCACTTTATTGATATTATAGAAATCTCAGCTTCAAGACAGTGTTATGAGTGTAGGGATATATTTCAATGATTGTTGGCTCTTTTTATCATCACTGATATTTGATACGTGACATATATGGGATCTTCAGAATTCTTTCTAATAATTAACACGGGTTTTTTTTTTGGGGGGCCATATATGATATTATATATATATATATATATATATATAAAATAGTTCTGTAACGTCGATAAGAAAAAGGTGTACATTATGTGCATGTGAATCACACATCTATGTACATGCAAGGAACCGTGGAGAGTGAATAGGCAGAATAGCCAAGCACGAGAAATGAAATCTATGTACTAAATATTTTGATATAGCTAGGCGCTAGCTAGCTAAGATTGTATTGCTGTGCAAAGGACAATACAATTTTCGTTGGTGTTGGGGGTCCAGGGATATATGACAAAAATATATAATTAATGAAAGGGGAAGATGGTAAGATAGTGAAAGCAGTGGACCTATACCTAATTCTAACATTGGTCCAACATAAAAAGCGGGCCTCTACTTTCTCTCTACATTTCAACCACCAAAATCTCTGCATCCAATATTCATCCAATCCATACCAGGATTCATTATCTACCTTCTTTATGTAATTCAGCTTTTGGCTTTTCGTTTTATTTATTTTATTTTGTTTTTTTTTATATAATTATTTATTTTTTTTTATATTTTTTATCATTTTTAAAAACCAAATGATTAGCGTGGATTCCAGCTAGCTCAATTGGTAAAATATCTGATAATTGAATAAGAGATTTGGGGTTCAATTTTTACCTACACCAAATACTAATTGATGTCTTGATATGATGATAAAGAGCCATCATCAAAAGCGGACGCCATAAGTTAAAATTTCTATAAAAAAAAAAAGACTAGTTATATTGGTATATACTAATAAAATTTGTGTTCTGCGCGTAATTGCCCAAAAGTATGATATTATCTCCTTTTTTTTTTTCCTTTAATAAATAAATTCACAGGGACAATCCTTTTGTCCCTTAATTTTTACAAGCTTATGATTTTTTTTTTTTTTAAATTATAGGAGTAACTAACAAAAGAGTCCTTGCGCAATGCATTATAAGTACCTTAAAATTGTTAAATTAAATCTACTTTAGAAGAAACTCTATTATCAAAATTTAATAATTTAAATTATTATTTGAATTAAATTTATAGTATTAGAAGAAGAAAAATTTGAAATTTTTGTAGAAGTAAATTTATTATTCATTTTGAATTATTTTAACCACTGCCATAATTTTTTACTTTCACATAAAAATAAACTATTACACATTAGACTCTCATCATGTAACTTAAGACAATTTTTTAGTTATTTTAATTTTATTAATTTGTTTATTGTCCAGTTCCAATGACAGTTGTAATGTCTTTTTATTATTATTATTTAAATTTTATAAAATTTAATTAAGTCATGCATAATTTGAATATTCTTCTAGTATATTAATCATTTTTATGAATTATGGTTTTTGCCCATTTGAATAAAATTAATATGTATTTTTTTTTATTCTTCTACAACTATAGGGGCTTAAAAGTATTAAAAGTTTAAAATTAGTTAAAATTTTACTTTATTTCAAACACGAGCTATTGGTTTAACTTTTTCTTTTTTCTGTACATTGATGAATTTATTGAGTAAACACCAAAACTAAAATTATTTTTTCTTTTACAAACTACGCTTATGTTTATTAAATTTTAATTGAAATAATATTATTTCAATTAAGTTTTAATTAAAATAATATTATTTCAATTAATTAGATAGAATGATTTTTTTAATGAATTTATAAAAATTAGATTCACATACCTTTGTATGATTTTTTATGAAATAAATTATTTAAGCCCTTGAGTGAAAAATATTTTTTTTAAAGTTGAGAGAGAATTGCACGTATCTCAATGCAAATTTTAATTCGTTTCACTCTGTAAAAAGCCAAGTAAACTGTACTATAATTATTGACTTTTTAGTATACTTTGTACCACTGAGGTTTCAAAGGTTCCTTTGTCCTTCCTTTGATGTAGCTTTTCTTTGCAGTTTATACTGCTCCCATGAAAATAACCCCAATCTCTCACTCTCTCTCTCTTATGTTCATGATTGGATGGGCTAAAGTGACGAACAGAACCTTAGATGTTTACTTGAGTTTGGGAACACGTGGTGGGCCCAAAGCCCAACTGGAATTTTTATGACTCCTCATAAATGGGGCCCCACTTGTGTTTGTTTATTTTTGGGTTAGGTTTGGTTCTAAGGTTTTATCTTTCGGCTGGTGTAGTTTTTCATTAAAATTTGGGGGATTCTTAAAATAACCATTTAATGTGTGGAGCTGAATGAAACACACCCCAATTAGTGAGGACAGAAGTAGTAATAGTAGTGGTGTTGTGAATTGTGATGTGGATGTGGGCTTATAGGGTACTGCTACATTTTTGTCTGTATTATTTGTTACTTATCATCGTGATGATGATATAGGGTGAGGTCCACTTTTGAGAGGTCCCCTCCCTCCATTTCCAATCAATACCAAAATGCTTTTCCTTTCTTCTATTGCTACTTTGGCAATTGAGTGGGTAGAGATCTGTTTTAAGGAGACCAAAAGCTCCCAAGAGGACAAGTAATGATTCACCAAGTACTGTTTAGGAACAGTAACCCATCTGTCATCCATAATGCTTCTAAAGGAAATGTCATTTTAATCCTCTTCCTCCACACAATATCAATATGTCGTGGCCCTCTCAGCTCAACCCATCTTTGTTACTACCGCAGCACGTGGCTTGATAGGAACGATTCGAGCGATAACCCCAATAAGGCTCTAGTAGTATACGTGGTATTACTCATTACTATTACATAGCGTGAAGTTGATGAGTTCATACTGAAAACTCCATTTTTTTATTATTCAGCAAAAGAAAAAAAAAAAAAAAACCATCTTTGTTTTTTTCTTTTTATAATCCTAGTACGTGCCACATTTCAGTGCCATTTAGATTGATCAATGTTGGGCTTTCTCATTCTAGATTAAGAAATGGTCTATCTACCTCTAGGATGGTATATGTATACCCAAAAGTGTGTGAACACCATGTCTCATCGGCCCAATACCAGTCCTAAGGCCCGAAATAAATACTGTATCATTCCAATTTTTTTGGATGTCCTTGAAGGGACGAGCCCAAAATAATATTGTGAATGTTACTTTTTTTTTTTTTACTTTTCAAGTTTCAACATTAATAATTTGCTTGTATTTCTTACTCTTTTTTTTTTAGTAACATATTTTATTGAGAGAAAAGGGAGCTAAGTACCTCTAATAAAGGGATCGGAAATGGAAGAGATTGGTACCTTAGCCCTCAAATACAAGGATTTTACAAAGAAATCGACACTATAATTTTTATATACAAAGGAAATTAAAGAAGCTTTTGAAATTTTATTGATGAAAACTATTAAGTACATTAATGCCAAAAGATTTGGTTCTTAATTACAATCTAGAAAAAAGAAATATATATAAGTACTACCAATTACAAGGAAAAGCTTAATGTACATCAATTTATTTGAGTTCAAAATCTAATTTACGAGATAAGAATATATGTTCCCACTTCACTCAATCCTAAATCCTAATACTGTTCTTAATTAATGAAATTTTTTCTAAAACAACCAATAATATTTATGTAAGGAGAATAAAAAGTTAGTAAAGAGCCCCAATAAAATTTAAAAGTAACATACAACTAATCAAATTATAGCATGAGCATGTGAAATGCATGAAATGATGTTACCTCTTTATATATATTCCCCCTTTTGTAGCTTAGAGTAAAAAAAAGGTAAGGGTGAAAATCTTATATAAAGTTATTATTCTATAAAGAAACTATATCATTAATTTGACGATCTATCATTTTATGTACAATAAATGTAGCATCTTTTAAAAGTTGTGCATGATCATATCATGAATCTCATGTGAATGAGAAATTTTATTTGAAAACATGTTAGTATGCGTGAGATAGCATGTGAATTATGAAATCTAAAATGTTATATGCATGTGAAGGCAAATGTAGTCAAAGATCTACATTACAATGCATGAAACAACATGTGTAATATGTGATAGCAATTCAAAACCCTAATTGAACATGTTATCTTCATGATCTAAGTCTAAAAAATAACAAAAGAAATCATCCATGGTTAGAATGATGTGCATGTAAATTTACCAATAAAAATATACTCTTATGAGATTAAGCATGAGATCTATAATCTCGCACCTTACTCAACTCTTATGCTGCAAATCAATTTAAAAGATAGGCTTGTAATGGTTTGATCATGCACTACCATAATATTTTGAATCCTCAGAGAGGCTAATAAATACTATATTTTAAAAATAAACTTTTAAACTTTTTATTTTTGGCTAAAATTATAATTGTGATTTGGATAAAAGGAAGATGGGCTATTCAGGAGAAAAGAGTGGTTGCACACTTGCACTAGCGCCACATATATTCTCCCCCCAAAAGCTATATTACATTATGAGAGAGAGAGAGAGAGAGAGAGAGAGAGAGAGGTTATTCTAGACTCTTAAACGTAAGTTTATAGAAATTAAATTTTAAAAAGGAAACTTTGATGAGGATGTAATACAGCCGTTTTGGGCTTGTCTTTACAGCGATTGGTTTTAATTTCATCAATCCACTTTGGAGTAACTATAATAAGATTGTATGATTAATAATCACATACAACTCAATCTCAACAGATGATAAAATGTAAAACAAAGGGTTTTCATGGACAATAAAATTGCAATATGTTTTGCACGCCATTACCGTTTGGTATGGTAGTTTAAGCAATATTTTTCAGTTTTTAAACAACATTACACATTTTTTCATCTATACGTATTTAAAAAATATATAAATAACGTTATTAGAACAATATTAACAAATGCCCAATTAGCAAGATGACAATGTTTTTTTGAACTGGGAGATGTTCAAAAGAAGCGTGTATTACTATTTCTTGGTCCATGTACTGGTGGTTCAAAACTATTTTTGTTAGTCAACCTAAATTTTGTGGTAAAGACAAAGGAGATAAAATTGAAAGAACGGAGAAATAGAATATGAAAAGAAAATTACTTGGACCTTTGGGCCGAATCAATTACAAAACCACGAGGTCTTTAGGATTTGGGCCGGATACATTGCTTTAATTTTGAATTTTCATCCTCACACTTTCAGATTTAATTACTTTATTTCTTGCGGTATCATTCAAGAACCCCGCAAAGCCTGTAATTGACCAATAAGCCAATTATATTACCAATACAACCACGT
This sequence comes from Quercus aquifolioides, assembly GCA_019022515.1. Classification (NCBI taxonomy): domain Eukaryota; kingdom Viridiplantae; phylum Streptophyta; class Magnoliopsida; order Fagales; family Fagaceae; genus Quercus; species Quercus aquifolioides. The sequence continues at coordinate 41,545,152 of CM032326.1, forward strand.
ATAAAATCTTTTTAAAAAAAATAAAAACTTGTTTTCAAATTTTTGTTGATATATAAACAAAATTCTTGCATGACTTTTCTGAACACTGATTTCGCAATTAATATTTCACCTCCAGTCAGCCTAATAAAGCTTTAACAAACCACATACGAGGTCGATGCATGGCTGCTGCTTTATCTCTAACCTGACCAGAGCATTCAAATTTCCTCAACGATGTGGTGGAAATTTAAATGCATCTGAGAAGATGCATTATTATTATTATTCGTTGATACAACAATAAGTATTAATTATTGTAAACGGAGTTAATAACGCTATGGATATAAATGCAGATCTATTATTCTATTAAACTCAAAAATTACGAGTCTACCTGTGTACGACTTGAGCAAGTTCCATTATTATTATACTTTTGGCTGAGTTTGAAGAGGTTCCATTGGTTATTGTAAGGACCAGATTTAAGTCCCTAGCCCACAAGGTAGATAAATTTAAGCCTAAAAAACCCAAAACAATGAATTTGTAGAGAGTTGGTTGTAAAACTAGGTCTTAATGAATCAGATAATCACTATAGTGGATTAAGAAAATAGACAAGTTTATACTAAAGAAAATCGTTATTGGCAAAGTACGAGGAGATCAGTTCTTATATATTTCTCTCAAGTTTGGTTACAAATGCAATTCTTGATTGCTACAGTCTTTTTCTCTTAATTTCTCGATCCCCTTCTCTCATTGCTTCCTCCCTCTCTTATACTCTCTTCCCTCTTTCCTCTTTATCCTGCACGTGCAGGTTAGATGGTTGGTGTTGATACTTGTCCTATCAGCACCTTCCTAAAATCTTTATGTAGTAGCTGTAAGGCTGAAAATCACTGTTCAGGTATCATCTCCATATTAATGCGGCTAGAGAGTTAGCTGCAGAGTATTTAATGCGGTGGTAGCAGCTTTCTCCTTAGATATTTTAGGACTTCTCCCTATCATATATTTCTGCAATACTTATCCGTACCAACAGAACTTCCTGGAACGTTCCCCTAGACGGCAGGCTACCTATTCGGACCTCAGCTTTGATTAGCCGAGGAGGCATTCATCCTCGAACCACCCTCTTGTGCCATTATGACCAAAACTAACTTTTTCATCTACTAACACAAATTCTCTTGACAATGTTTACTCATCCTCGGGCGACCTCTAGTCCTTGACTTGGGCCTTAGACCCAATATATACATAGATAATGAGCTCCTGGGCCCAATGCTTCTACAATAGCCCTTCGAGATTCTTCTTTCTTGCTCCTCGAGAAGAAAGGAGGATTTCGATATCACTGTAGTTGCTCTGTGCTCATCACATCCCACCTCTGACTACGAAGACGCCTTTTTAACTACCCAAGGCACGCTTTTGGTGCTTCGGCATTCGAGACACGTCTTCATTAAATTTTTACGGCTCCCTATCCCCCACATTCTATGGCGTGATGCAAATCCAACGACTGAGGATTTTACTGGGAACCGAGTGGGAATTTCCCCACTTCTAACTCCCTCCTTGGTATAAATACCACTCAAATCAATCACTCATCTCACTTTAGCATTCATTTCGTTTTAGCGCACATACTTTGAACCTACAAACCTTCCCAACTCACTCATTTTCTTACATATACCAAAAGCCTATCCGAGGACACTTTTATTCTTTTTGTAAGTCTTCCTAAACCTTTACTCTTTATTTCTCTATACACTCTTCTTTTCTTTGTGTCTTTTCCTCCTCGGCTCTTCTTCCTTCTCTTTATCTTCTTAATTTCTACAAACTTTCCTTAGGGATGGGTAGATTCGCCCCTTTAGTAGATTCTAAGGAGGGTTTAGAGAACTTTAAGGCTTAGTATAGGATCCTTCCAGGAGTAGCCATAAGGTACTTTAAAGAGGGGCAATGGTATGAAGATAGGCAAGAGGGAGAAGTTGTAATCCCAATGATTGCTTTTATAGAATGAGGGATGAGAATCCCCATGGGTACAGTTACTAGGGACTACCTTAAAGCCCATAGGTTAGCTCCCACCCAGTGCGCACCCAACACATTCAGAATCTTAGGTAGTATAAATGCCCTTAACGAGAGAATTGGCTTAAACCTTACACACCACAACGTCAATTGGGTATACAACCTTTATCATTTAAAGGGGCAGGGGTATTACCTAAAATCTAGGTACCCCGAGGTCAGGCTTATGCAATGCCTCCCCGATTCCAATAAAAGCCTAAACAAAGATTTCTTGATCATATCAAGGGAGTGGCATGACGGCCTCCCCTGTTCGACAAGAAAGGGGAAACTAGGTGGAGCTCCTTTAGGTCTAGGTTTACAATTTTTAAGTTGCTATCTTTTCTTTTTCTTTTGTTTGTGTTAGTACCTGGAAATTTCTATTGATTTGAGTTGTCCTTTACTAATGATGTTTTTGTTTTTCTTGATGGTTTTGCAGATAAAAGAGCTGCCATCCTCAACTTCAGTTTGGTGAACCAGCAAAGCTTGGATAAAATCTTGAAAGCCGAGGTATTTGTCCACACAAACGGACAACTAAGGGCTACCCATTTGATCTTGGATTACATTCCGATTTCCAAGACCTTCCAAGAGCCAAAGTGCGTAATTAAGGTAAGGGACCCGATTTTGCAATGGATCAGCGTTGCTACTCCAGGGTTCCTCATCACTGGTTCAATCCCAGAGGGCACATTCGCCACCAATTCGATACCAGAAGGTATCCCAAAGGTCGCCCTACCACCACAATCTATAGCCGAGGAGGGAACTTCTTCTCATCCTGCCATCATAAAGGAAGAAGAGGAAAAAGAAGAAGAAGTAATAGAAGTGCCCGATTCTGAGGACGAGTTCGACGTCTTCAACCAAATTTTGTCCCCAGAAGCTTCTCCTGGTGACCTCAACTCTCCTTCCTTAGCACAATCCAATCCTCACCAAGAAGCTGCTAATACATCTAGTGATATGGGCATTCAACGCAGACAGAGGTCAACTCTCCAAAGAGTTGTTAGAGTCTCAACCTAGGAGAGATGCACCTGGGAAGGCATCTCAAACCAGGCTTCCTACTCCTCCGCCCACCCAACCCCTTCGAGCTGATCCAGCCGACCATAAAAGGAAGAGGGAGGAAAAGGGGAAGGAAGAGGTAGAAGTTGGGAGGACTTAGCCTCCTCAAGAGATTGAGCCCCAAAGGGGGGCCAAGTAGCCAAGGGTGATGCAGATGAGGTCAACCAACAAGGGAGAAAGGAGGGGTGACCACCGAGCTACAGCCCCCGCCTAGGCCCTACGCATGGAACTGGATGGAGCTCCCCTTCTTAGTGATGCCTCCATCCGAGACTTCCAGTAGGGCATAGCTGGGTACGTTGCTGATGTGGTGGAGCAGTCCTTGTTGCTTCCCAAGGACATGGCTGACCTTAGATACATGAGGCAGTATGAGGTCTTCCTCGGCTTGAAGAGGGACCTGGCTATGGTAAGCCTTCTTTCATTCTTCTTTCTTTTTCTCTATTTCTTATTATTATTATTATTATTATTATTATTATTATTTTTAACTGTACTTCTCTTCTCTTCTAGGCCATCCAATTTAGGGCTGAGAAGATGGTGAATTATTCCCATCGAAAAATGAAGGAAGAAGAGGGGAGGCGAATTGCCGCAGTGGACACCTTCCATGTGGTTGAAAAGATTAACTAGGATCTGAAGGCTAAGCTAATTGAGGCAAAGAGAGTAAGGAAAAGTGCTACCATCGCCTTGGATAATGTTGAGAGGCAAGCCTAAGGCTAGTGGGTGCTTCTTCGCAATGCCGACGATCAACTAGCCGCCTCTAAAGAGCAGATCGTTGCTTTGAAGAAAAAATTGGAGGAGGTCCAAAAGGCCAAGGAGGAGGCAGAAAAGGCCAAGGAAGAGGCAGAGAAAGCTAGGGACGAGGCCGAGTAGTAAGGGTACAATATAGGAGTGGTAGAGACTGAGGAGTCCCTCAGGGCAGAGGTCTCGGGGGTATGTAGAAACTACTGCTCCCAAGTATGGCATGAAACTCTCAACCTAGCAGGGTTGAGGCTTCTTCCGTACTTAGGAAGCCAGAAAGTGTATATTAGCCCATTGCCATCCGAGCATCTAGCCCGACCAGCTCGAGCACTGTTATTGCTCCCGAGGTGGCAGAAGTAGGCAAGGATGGTCCAGCTAAAGTCCTAACCTCTTCTGACAAACCCTCCAAGGTGGCCGAACAGCCCAGGGCTACTGAAAAGGAAAAGAGCGCCAACCAAGGAGTGGCCCCTGATGCCACGAAGCCCCCAACTAGCACCCAGGACCCTCCTACTGAGAAAGAAGCTCCTAAAAAGATGGAGATTGTCCTGGCTACTCTTACTCTACCTGCCAAGGTTGATCCTGCAAGCAAGGGCCCCGAGGCCTCAGAAGCAGCGTCCACTTAGCCTAATAAAGCCTTTCCTCAAGGAAAGATTGTAATAAAAAAGAAATAACTTCCAGTGTATTGTTTTTCTTTTTATCTACTGCTTTTATTTTCAAAGTTTGTAACTAGTGTTACCCCTTATGTATTCAATCTGCCTTACTTTAAGGCTTTAATTAATGAAAGTTGTCCATATTCTCTTTCTTCCTATGATTCTCATACTAGTGTTGATATAATTTCTATCTTGTCTAATACTTAATGAATGTAGTAAGGAGGTAACACTCTTCTCATTAATCTGCCTAAGTAGTAGAAAATTTATCCCATCTCATATGGTCAGCAGCAAAACGAGTCAAAGAACTAAAGGGATAATCAATCCTCAAACAAATACAAGTATGTCTGCAAATGCTTTAAGCGATGATCATGAGCATCCACTTGAGCTTGTTACCACAATGAAGATCTTTGCTGTTTAGAGTAGCTGATCATATTTGACATTCAAGTAATCAATAAGAAGCACTAATTTACCTTAAGTGTGTAGTCCAAGGAGCCAGGTATAGCTAATGCTCTGTTTAATACTTGGAGAAATGATTAAAAGATATCAATTTACCCAAGGTATGTGGTCCAAGGAGCCAGACATGACCAAGGTTCTGTTTGATACTTAGATAAACGTCAGGAAGTATTAATTTACCCAAAGCATGTGGTCTGAGGATTCAGACATAGCTAAAGTTCTGTTTAATACTTGGAAAAATGATTAAAAGATATCAATTTACCCAAGGTATGTGGTTCGAGGAGCCAGACATGACTAAGCTTCTGTTTGATACTTAGATAGATGTCAGGAAGTATTAATTTACCCAAAGCATGTGGTTCGAGGATTCAGGCATAACTAAGGTTCTGTTTAATACTTGAAAAAATAATTAAAAGATATCAATCTATCCAAGGTATGTGGTCCAAGGAGCCAAGCATGACCAAGGTTCTATTTGATATTTAGATAGATGTTAGGAAGTATTAATTTACCAAAAGCATGTGGTCCAAGGATTCAGACATTAATACTTGGAAAAATGATTAAAAGATATCAATTTACCCAAGGTATGTGGTTTGAGGAGCCAGGCATGACCAAGCTTCTGTTTGATACTTAGATAGATTTCAAGAAGTATTAATTTACCCAAAGCATGTGGTTCGAGGATCCAGGCATAGCTAAAGTTCTGTTTAATACTTGAAAAAATAATTAAAAGATATCAATTTATCCAAGGTATGTGGTCCGAGGAGTCAGGCATGACCAAGGTTTTGTTTGATACTTAGATAGATAGTAGAACGTATGACACACAATGCAATAAACCCAAATATGGTAAAGAAAGCTTTCATTAATAATAATACATTCTCAGTTTATTTACATTCCAGGGGCGTGGTATAACATTTTCCTTTAGATCTTCAAGATAATATGCACCTATTCGAGCCACTGATGTGATACGATATGGCCCTTCCTAGTTGGGTCCCAATTTTCCCTATACTGAGTTCTTTGCAGTTCCTAAAACCTTTCTTAAGACCATGTCTCCAGGTACTAGTGGCCTTAACTTTACGTTGGCATCATACCCTTACTTGAGCTTATGTTGATAGTAGGCCAATTGGACCACGGCATTTTCTCTTCGTTCTTCAATTAAGTCTAAGTTCTTCTCCAATAGCCCATCATTGCTGTTCAGAGTGAAAGAACTTACTCTCAGCGTGGGGAATCCAGTTTTTAGAGGAATAACAACCTCGATCCCATAAGTCATTAAAAAGGGCGTCTCCCCAGTGGACCTACGGGGTGTAGTTCGGTATGTCCAAAGGACGTGTGGCAGTTCTTCTACACATTTTTCCTTTGCGTCGTCCAGCCTCTTTTTAAGCCCACCCACTATGACCTTGTTGACAGCTTCAACCTGTCTGTTCCCCTGTGGATATGTCGGGGTTGAATATCTATTTGTTATGCCCAGGTCATAACAATACCTCATGAAGGACTTGCTATCAAACTGCAATCCGTTGTCCGAGATGAGGGTACGAGGGATTCCAAACCGAGTGACAATATTCTTCCAAACAAATTTCTTGGCATCCGTATCCTTAATATTTGCCAATGGTTCAGTTTCAACCCACTTGGTGAAGTAATCTGTGCCGACCAACAGATATATTTTATTCCCTGCTGCTATAGGGAAAAGACCTACGATGTCGAATCCCCATTGAGCAAAAGGCCAAGGGCTGGACAGTGGATTAAGGACTCCTTTGGGTTGATGAATGTTTGGTGCAAATCTTTGGCATTGGTCACACTTCTTCACATATTCTTATGCTTCCTTCTGCATATTTGGCCACCAATAGCCTTGTATGAGGGCCCTGTAAGACAAAGATCTGCCCTCTGTGTGGCTTCCACAAATCCCTTCATGTAATTCTTCTAGGAGTAGCTCAACTGCTTCAGGGTGTATACATAGCAGATATGGGCCAGAAAAGAATCTCTTATACAACTTTTGGTCCTCGGACAGCCAAAACCGAGGCTTTCCTTCGCATTTTGTCGGCCTCAGACCCACCCTTATTTGATGAACATGAACCACATTCCTTTCCACCTCAATGGGTTAACACAAGTCCTCCACAAGGATCACCCAAAGTACACTTTGTGCTGATGAGGTTGCCAGCGTGGTAAGAGAGTCAGCATGTGTATTTCTATTTCTAGGGATTTATGACAAATGAAAAGACTCAAATCCAGACTGTAAATGTCTAACCTGATTCAGATATTCCTGCATTCTAAGACCTTTGGCTTCCAACTCTCCTTGAACTTAGCCCACAACCAGCCTTGAATCAGAAAATATTTTCACTGCTTTTCCACCCATTTTTTGAACCATGGTCATCCCTACTAGTAGAGCTTCATACTCAGTTTCATTGTTTGTGGCTGAGAAGCCTAATCTCAAGGATTTCTCAATTGTAATAATCTCAGGAGATAGCAGAACTAGCCCCACTCCAGATCCTTTGTGGTTTGCTACACCATCAATGTAGACCTTCCAAGACAAAGGTTCTTGTAGGGAGATTGCACCAACCGATTTTTCATCCATGTTCTGCTCCTCTACTCTCTCTTCTAACGGGATTTCAACAAACTCAGCCCCCAGATCGGCAAGGACTTGACCCTTGATAGAGGTGCGAGGCATGTATTTGATATCAAAAGCCCCTATGATTGTACCCCACTTTGTAATCCTCCTTGTGTAGTCAACGCTCCGAAGTAGAGATCTGAGCGAGAGTTGGGTTAAGACAACAATCATGTGTGATTGAAAATAGTGGGAGAGCTTACGTGTAGCATGCATCACTATCAGAATGGCCTTCTCAAGTGGTAGGTAACGGACCTCGGCCTCATGTAGTGAGTTGCTCACATAATAAACTAGCCTCTGTACACCATTATCAACTCGTATCAGCACTAAGCTCACCTCATGGGAGGCCACTACAATGTAGGCAAACAAAACCTCATCCACCTCGAGCCTGGACATAATAGGTGGCCGAGAAAGATACTATTTCAATTGCTAGAAAGCCAGGACACACTCCTCGGTCCATTCAAATTCCTTCCATTTGTTCAACAACTGAAAGAAAAGCCTACACCTATTTGCTGATCGAGAGATGAATCAGTTTAGAGTAGCGGTCATCCCTATTAGCTTCTGGACCTCTTTGGGATTCCGAGGTGGTTGCAAATTGTTGATTTCCTTTATCTGGTCAGGGTTAACTTTAATTCCACGGTGTGTAACCATGTACCTCAAGAACTTTCATGATCCAACACTAAAAGAACACTTAGAAGCATTAAGGCGTAGCTTGTGTTTCCTTAATATCCCAAAGATATTCTTGAGGTCATTAACATGCTCAGATTCTGCCCTACTCTTTACCACCATATCATCTATATAAATCTCGATATTTTTTTCCAACTGTGGCTCAAACATCCTGGTTATCATCCTTTGATAGGTAGCCCCTGCATTTTTTATGCCAAAAGGCATCACTTTATAATGGTAATTCCCAATAGAAGTGACAAAAGTTGTCATTTCTTAATCGTCCAAAGCCAAAAGTATTTGGTGGTAGCCTTGAAAAGTGTCCAAAAAGCTCATCTGAGGATGACCTACAGTGGCATCCACTAGCTAGTCAATCCAAGGCATGGGGAAAGGGTCTTTTGTGCAGGCTTTGTTCAGATCTGTGAAGTCCACACATACCTGCCACTTTCCATTTTTCTTCTTCACAACCATAGTGTTGGCCAACTATTCAGGGTAGAACACTTCTTTAATAGCCCCAGCCTGCTTAAGCTTCATCACCTCGTCTTTGACAACGTCAGAATGATCCTTAGATGAGCGTCGAGATGGTTGCTTTCTGAGAATGACAGATGGATTGATGTTCAAATGATGGCAGGTGAAGCTCGGATCTACCCCCAGAGCTTCGTAGGCATTCCAAGTGAACACATCAACGTTCTTCTTGAGAAACTCTACCAGCTTTTCCTTCTCCTGAGGCGGTAGTTGAGTCCCAACCTTAAAAAACTTCTCCGGGTCATCACCTACAGCAAATTTCTCTAAATCCTCACATTTCGCCTCCTTGGCTGGCCCATCTACAGGTAACACTAGAGACTTTGACTGCTATAGGCCTCCCTCAGCAGAGGCCGATGACTCAGCTGCAAGCTGATGCATAATTGCAGACACGAGGCACTGCCTAGCCATGGACTGACTCCCTATTAGCTCCTCAATCCGATCCCCTGATGGATACTTCACTTTCAGATGCAGAGTTGAAGAAATGACCCCTATGGCATGAAGTCAGGGTTTGGCCACAATGGCCGTGTAGGGAGAGTATGCGTCTACTACAATGAAGTCCACTTCAACCACTTCTGAACTCACCTGCACGGGTAGTCTAATCTAACCCTTTGGAATGACAACTTTCCCATCAAAACTTACCAAAGGTGAATCATAGGTTGTCAAATCCTCAAGCCTCAGGCCCAATCCCCTGAACAAGTCGGGGTACATAATCTCTGTCTTACTGCTTTGATCCACCATCACCCTCTTAACATCATATCCTCATATTTTGAGGGTGACCACCAAAGCATCATCATGTGAATGGATGGTTCCAATCTTGTTCTCATTCGAAAAACTCAACACTGGTCAGATCTCCACTCTAGCCCTCTTCAGCTCAAAATTAGAGTCTTTAGCTTATAGCCGAGCCATAGACATCACCTTGGAAGGATGAGAACCAGTTCTCCCAAGTGTAGCAAAGATGACATTAATTATGCCTAACGAGAGCCATAAAGAAGCATTCCCTTAAGCCCCTAGCCTTGATTGATCTCCTTGCCCATTGGGATGATACAAAAACTGTTGTAACCTTCCCTCTCTAACTAGTTGCTCTAGATGGTTCCAAAAAGTTCTGCAGTCTTCAATGGTATGCCTTCGCTCCTGGTGATATTGGCAATGAAGGCTCTGATTGCGCCTCAAGGGGTCTCCACTCATTTTGTTTGGCCATTTGAAGTATGGCTCATTCTTGATCTTCTCCAAGACTTGATGCACTGGTTCTTGGAACACGGTGTTGACCACTTGAGGAGCTGTAGAACCAGATTGTCCATTAAAATCCCTTCGTGGTCTATAATTGTTATAGCGATTCGACTTGAAATCCTTCCTCTCCTGAGGGATAACCTTACCCTTTCCCTTACCTTGCTGTTGGTCCTCCTCAACCCTCTTATACTTATCAATACGATCCATGAGCTGGCGTACACTGGTAACAAGTTTCCCAATCAAAGACTTCCTTAAGCCATGCTGGCAAGTAGGCCGACCTTGAAATTCCTGATGGTTACGTCGTTAAAGTCACCATCTATCTCATTAAACATCTCCTAGTATCTGTCCGAATACGTTTTTAGGGTCTCTCCTTCTCTCATGGATAGGAATGGCAACGGGTCGGGTTCGGGCCGGGTTTTTGCATATCCGGACTCGACCCGCGGGCCAAATCCCGAGACCCGGACCCGGCCCGTTTACTAAATGGATTTTTTTCCTAAAACCCGAACCCGCCCCACCGGGCCCCGATAAGCCCAACCAGAAAGGAAGATTGTTTTAAACAAGCCCCAAACTCAACATCAAAGCCACGACCAAACATGAAATCCCAAAAACCCCTTCTTTTCAAATCTCCACAGCCACACCCAAATAAAAAAAAATTCCCATTTTTCAATCCTCAAACCCAGAAATAACCGAACCAATGGAGGAGATTTCGGATCAAACAAAAAATAAATATAAAGAAGAAAGTGCTTAGGTAACAGAGATTTCAATCCTCAAACCTAGAAATAACCAAACTAATGGAGGAGATTTCGGATCAAACAAAAAATAAATATATAGAAGATAGTGCTTAGGTAACAGAGATTTCAATCCTCAAACCCAGAAATAACCAAACCAACGGAGGTCTTCAGCCTTGGGTTTTAGATCTAGAGATGGAGGGAAGAGTGCTTAGGAAAGTGCTTGAGAGTGCGTGAGTGACTGAGTGAGTGACTGTGTGAGGCCGAGGCGTGGCTCAGAGTGAGGTCGAGGAGTGACTCAGAGTGAGGCCGAGGCGTGGCTGCGTGCTCTTGTGCCTGGTTACGTGCTCTTGTGCGTGGCTGCGTGAGTGACAGAGAGATTGAGGGTTAGGGTGAGGGCGTGAGTGGCAGAGAGACTGGAGGTTAGGGAGAGGCGGATGGGTACTGGGTTAGTGTTAGGGTTTACAACTAAATATATACATACATACATATATATATATATATATATATATATAAGGGGGGGTTTTTTAGTAATTTCGTGGTACCGGGTCATAACCGGGTCGGGTCTCGGGTTTTTTTGATAAAACCCGAACCCGACCCGGACCCGCTTCGGGTTTTTTTTTTTTAAAACCCATACCCGACCCTATTCTTTATCGGGCCGGGTAAAATTCGGCCCATTAGGGTCGGGCCTGATCGGGTATCCACGGGTCGGATTTAAATTGCCATCCCTACTTATGGACAAGGACAACAAGGAATCTAACGGTCGAGGAACCCTACTGCACGTAATAAAGCAGGATCCAAATGCCTGAGTGAGTTCTTTAAAGGAATCAATGGAACATGCACCCAGACCATTAAACCACTTCATCGCCACAGGCCCTAAGCTGGATAAGAATACCTTGCACATCAAGGCCTCGTACTTGGAGTGCACAGTCATTCTCTGATTGAAGTGGCTAACATGCTCCACAGGGTCTGTTCGACCATTATACATGGTGAACATGGGCTGAGTGAACCGCCGAGAAAGTCTTCCTCCCTCAATCCTGCGCGTGAAAGGTGATCTGAAAATTTGGTTGAGTACTCTACTCATAGCATCATTTCCCAAGCCTCTCAAAGATGAATTTCTGTTTCTGCACTCATGATGGTAGTCCTCATCATACAAGAAAGACTCGCTAGGAAGGGTCCTTGATTTGCGCCTATAGCTACCATCCTTTTCATCGTCGGAAGAGAAGTCAGAATTGGAAGGAGCTCACTTTCGCCGTTTGTGGCGTAAGCTTCTCTTCAAGTGATCAATCTCCAGCTACATGGCCCTGGTATTCTTCTCATGAGAGAGATGGCTACCACCCTAAGAATGGCTCCTATTAGTATGGGTAGTGTGCACACTCCCCTCCCGGTCCTTCCTTTGTTCAAGATCACGGAAGTGATCTTGACGTTGAGACCCTATAGATTCTACCTGGTTTGAACTTGAACCTACCATCGTTAAATGTTGGACTCACTATAACACCAGTAATTCCCACAGATGGCGCTAATTGTAAGGATCAGATTTGAGTCCTTAGCCCACAAGGTGGATGGACTTAGGCCCAAAATAATGAATTTGTAGAGAGTAAGTTAGAAAAACTGGGCCTTAATGAATCAAACAATCACTAAAGTGGATTTAGATCACAAGATAATGAAAATAGACAAGTTTATACTAAAGAAAATCGTCATCGGCACAGTTCGAAGAGATCAATTCTTATATATTTCTCTCAAGTTTGATTACAAATGCAATTCTTGATTGTTACAATATTTTTCTCTTAATTTCTCAATCCCCTTCTCTCATTGCTTTCTCCCTCTCTTATACTCTGTTCCCCCTTTCCTCTTTATCCTCCACGTGCAGGCCAGATAGTTGGTGTTGATACTTGTCCCATCAACACCTTCCTATAGTCTTTATGTAATAGCTGTAAGGCTGAAAACCACTATTCAGGTATCACATCCACATTAATGCGGTCAGAGAGTTAGCTGCAGAGTATTTAATGCGGTGGTAGCAGCTTTCTCCTTAAATATTTTAGGACTCCTATCATATATTTCTGCAATGCTTATCCGTACCAACAGAACTTCCTAGAACGTTCCCCTAGACGGCAAACTACCTATTCGGACCTCGACTTTGATTAGCTGAGGAGGCATTCATCCTCAGACCACTCTCTTGGGTCATTCTGACCAAAACTAACTTCTTCATCTACTAACACGAACTCTCTTGACAATGTTTACTCATCCTTGGACGACCTCTAGTCCTCGGCTTGGGCCCTAGGCCCAATATATACATAGATAATGAGTTCCTGAATCCAATGCTCCTACAATTATAATAGTGGATATAGTACAATTATTTAATAGAGTTTAATTAGTAGTACACAACTTAAATGAATAAACAATATTCAAGAGTTTAATTTTTTTTTTTAATGAAAAATAGAAAGAGATATATATTTTCTCCGTTGAAGTTAATAATTATGATTATGCCTCTCATCATTAACATTCGTCATGAAATGAATTACTAGAAAATATCAAAGCCAAAATTATTTAAATTATCTGGCACTTGCATAAACACCCGTGAGTGAGAATTTTATATAAACTATAAGACCTTTTTTTTATAAAATACTTAAATTAACTATATATACAACATACAATTACAACACTTCTTTTTTACTAAGGGAATACAACACAAACTTTAATCTTATAAATATGTATACATATTTACAGCCTCATAAACCTTTCATTACCAAAGAGAAATTACAGATGATGTAGAAAGACCAGACCTAACTGATATTATGATGTGAATTGACTATTGGGGAAAAATTATGGTTGGATTCTTTAATACACAATATATAAATAAAAATTTTATTTCTTCTAACTAATAGTCTGTTTGAATGTTTAAAAAAAGAAGGGGAGTAAAGTAATAGCCTGTTTGGATATTTAAAAAAGGAGGGGGAGTGGAGTAGAGGGAGGGAGAGTAATCCAATTACCTTATTTTGAAGTTTTTTAAGGAAGGAGGAGGAGGGGTTTCAACTCCCTCTAACCCCTCATATTTAATTCTCCCAAATTAGAGAGATTTGGATGGAGAGTAGAGTAGATAAATTTTTGTCCAAGTAAATTCTCTAATTTACCCTTTCTAAATTAACAAAATTACACAGATTATTTTTTGTTTGTTTCCTGAGAAAATTTAAGTTGAATGAAAAAAAAAGACCTGAGATTCATTGTTTTTGTTTGCTTTGATTGAAGCTTCACTGTTTTAGCGAATGTAACAGCGATAGATCCGGCGAGTTTCCGACGACTTCTTCGCAGAGCCGACAACTCGTCATGGCTTGCGCGTCGGAGAACTCGAACGAGTTGATCCAACAACTCGTCTCTGACCTCCAGACCTATTCAATTGAGGAGCAAAAGCAAGCGGCCACGGAAATCAAACTCATCGAGAAGAACAAGCCGAAAAACCAGCTCAAAATAGCAAAAGCCGGCGCGGTTCAGACTCATCATCGTCATGATCGAGTACATTGCCGACCTGAACCACAGTCATTGACCTGCCAGTCCAGTCGCCGAAGTCGTTTATCAACTCAACAAGTTGTAATGCTTGCTTCGACTTCTCCAAATCGCCGTGGAGATCGCCGATCGGACAAGTCAACCCGACGAAGAAGGATACCGAGTTTTGAACTTTCCAAGGGTATTTTCTCTTAAAAAAAAACCTTTCCAAAGGTTTTTTTTTTTTTTTAATTTTATTTATGCTTCTCCCAAAAAAAAAAAAAAAAAACACTAACATATTCTAAGATTTAAACAATGATAATCAGGTTCAAGACTTTACAAAACTAATAAATTAATCATAAACCAATATTGCAAGTCCCTTTTTTTTTTTTTTTTTTTGATGTGGCAAATCTATTTTTAAGTAGGGGTAAATTTATCTATTTAAATCATTTCTTCTCCTCTCCATTCTAATTTTTAAAACATCCAAATAAAAAGAAGAACTAATTACTCCTTTCCCCCTTGCTAATTTTAAAAACATTCAAACAATTGGAGAGAGACGAACCTAGGGTTTACAATTGGCAAGGGTATTTGGAACTTGTTGCCTTAGTGAAACAGTGCAATTTGATGGTCCGTGTTGTCATGGCCTTTCATCAGTGTGCCACTAGGACTAACGATCCTCACTGGTCAGTCTAAACTCTCTCTGAATTTTATTTATTTATTTTTTTTTGTAATTAAAATTTATAGGTCTGGATGAGAATTTTTACTCTTCTTTTAGTTTTTAGGCATATACTTTATTTTTTATTTTTTATTTATGCTTCTCTAAAAAAAAAATTCACTAACACATTCAAAGATTTAGACAAATAATAATCAAGTTCAAGACTTTACAAAACTAATAAATTAATCATATACCAATATTACAAGTCCATTATCAAATAGAGGTAAATTTATCTATTTAAATTATTTCCTCTTCTCTCCATTCTAATTTTTAAAACATCCCAACAAAAAGAAGGGTTAATTACTCTCTTTCCTCTTACTAATTTTAAAAACATTCAAACAAGGTAGAGAAAAACCATTCCCCTCTACTCCCCTCCCCACTACACCCCTCCCTCTCTAAGTCCTCATGAAATTTTTTGAAACACTAATCATTATTAGAACATTTATTATAAGAGAGTCCACTGTATACTTCGAGAGCAGTTGAAATTGCACTCAAATCAAAGGTGTTGTCCCAATTCTAATGACTAGCAATGTATATTTGACCCTTTTTTTTTTAAGAAATATATTCAACAATTTTTGAAACATGAAGCATGACAAGTCAGAAGACTCGAAACATCTAAACATGTATACATCCAAACCACAAAAGAACGTAGATGAAACATGTGATAAGATTGTCATATTGTAAAACTGTAAGGGGCATTTTTCCCCCAAAACTCAATCCACTCAGGGTCCGGCCACTTCACACATAGTAGTAGAACTGTGAAGGCAGTAGTAGTAGTATAGAACTCCAAAATTAAAATTTAAAAAAAAAAAAAAAAAAATAGAGAGAGAAGAAGAGGAAGAAGAAGTTAAGGTCAGATTCCATCCGCTTAATTGGTGAGTGAGAGCAATAATGATTTCAACTCTTTCTGAAACTAGGAGAAAATATCAGGAGCGTCTGCTTGCCAATTAGATCATTAAAAGCTTTCACTTAATAACAACCCTTTCCCATCCATCAAACGTTACAATGTCATGTTACTTTGTAGAATCGCAGCTTCATTCACCTGCAGATATAGAAAAATGATATACAACAATAAATAAGAGAGAACAAATTTCAAATACCCAAATTAACAATGAAAAGCCATTGATTTGTAAACCGTAAGGTTCCTAATGAAGGGAACATAAGAGAACAAAAAGGTTGTTTTCACAGAGCATTGGTAAATGCAAACACCTTGATATCAGATGATTTATACCGGATACTAGGCATGAACTCAGGCCGTTAAAATTCTAAATTACTTTCAATTTCTGTCTCGCAATTTTGAAATCAGGATTTGCAGGTGAAAGCTAACACTTGAAGTGGAAGGTTAAAAGACATTTTGAAGTGTCCATCTGGAATCAAAAATCAAAAGAGAATACTCAAAGTGGGGGGAAGAGGTAGTGTTGGGAGAAACAGAAATGTATATGCTTCCTCATGGAACAGAAATGGTGTTTGGTTGTGTGTGGAAAAGAAAGGGATAAGAGGTGAAGCACAAAATCTATGCAGCCACCCAAAAGAACGCTATTATCCAAAAGCAAATAATATTCATCCTTACCCACTGGCAACCAGACCCCATATTTTTCGGGAGATTGATCCTTCATCAGGCTGCCCAATGAGACCAGTTATGAGTCAGTACATCCTCTCAATACAGTGCCACCAAATTGCAAAAGATTATTTTCACTTTTCTGTTTAAGCATAATGTTGCCAGCCAAGTAAAAGATATATCATTCTGACAAGCGACAAGATCACATCCCAAATGTCCTATTATAGAGATCACCAGAACTGGGCATCCGATACTTTGAATCTTCATAACCATTGTAAAATTTGTTATATCCCAATCTTTCATTTCTTAGGATATCAGCCATAACCAAACTGTTTCCACTTTGAACTTCATTCCAATTGTCCCAGTTGCCATTAGACATATGCGCACTTCTAGACTGTTGAAGGGGCAGCTGTGCAAAAGGGGATATATTATTAACTTGTGGTTGATCCACAAGCCTTGAGGAAATGCCATAAGAATCACTATGGTGAGAAAAATTATCTCCAATGTCAGAAAATCTAAAGTTCTGCTGCGGGGAGAGTGATCTTTGCATCAATAGTTGCATTCTTGCATCATTTTCAAAGGCACTTAATTGTGGGGAAAAATTTGATCTCATGTCCAAGCCCGGATTGCCAAGCCCACCTTGAATTCTCCCTTTACCAACAGCCAAAATTGCAGGATCCATAAACTCAATATCCCCGGTATTACCAAAATTTCCAGAGGTAGGTGCCTGATACGAATTTCTCAACAAGGAGGAAGTGTCAAGCAGATGATTTCCTGAGAAGAAAAATACAAAAGTAATACTTTATCATTTTGAACAGAATATATCTATAACGATCTGTTAAAAGATCAGCACAAACTATATTATAACTAACCAGCCATAGGGTCAAAAGCTTGGTCCACTCTCTCATTAGATGAAAAACCCGGGGGCGGTGCCCTGCTTGGAACTGAGAATCCAGGAGGGGCAGAAATTTGTGCTCTTGAAACACCTGATAAACAATGGTAAGAAAAACATGAAGAGATGGTAGGCACAAAATTACCATTTCCACATAAACACATTATATCACATGACAAACCAAAATTGTTTTCAAGTTTTTTAACATAGAATAAAGAGAAAATATCCAATGGATTTAACTTTTGGCATAACCATAACAAGTGAACAACCAATTTTATGCCATCCACCTTCACCAGCAGTTAAAAAAAATCCAAGATGATCACCACCATTGTTCAACCATGTTAGACATGCACAATGCATGCCTTTTTCACGCCGAGTAACCGGACTCATAGATCCATATCTAGTATGAGGCAAAGGAACTGTCCTAAAGATCTTATTTCACTTTCAGATCTATTAGGATTGAAAATATATTACTGGTAGGTGTTTTGTAATCTTTTTGACACCTTCACATGCAAACTGGAAAGGATTTTGGGAACTCTAAAGTTGACATGTATGACATCCTGTGTACATGTCAAAGCATTAAAGATATTTCCATGCCCCCAAATCATAGAATCCACAAACATAGTGCAGTCTTTAGAATTGGAAGGGCAAACTAGTCATACAGCATTTTCTTTCTTTTGATAAGTAGTGACCTAATCTATTTGCACACCACAAAACAAAATGTCTGTAACAAACAGCCCTCTCTCTCAGGTTGGGAAGGGGGGGGGGGGGGTAGATCATGTGGTAGCTTTCAACAGTAAATAAGGACATGTTATTTAACTGAGTTCCACCCAGAAATATTGGACTACATAGCAGAATCACTTCTCTAATTCTGCAAAAATATTAGATATCAAAAACCTAATTCAAGGCAAAATTGATAAAAGTCAACACGTCATTTTTTTTTCCCCTTCCAGCAAAGAGAAATACCTCATTGAACCTAATAAAAAGATTATTAAAAGGAAACAGAGATATATTATTAATTTTCATCAAATGATAAAACATAAGTGCTAGTATAAGACAAGATACAGAGGACCCACACACAACAAAACAGAGGAACTGGAACAAATTCCTTCAACACACACCAATGACTGAAGCACTGCCTAGCCAACTTTATTTGCCAGCAGCCCCAAATTCAAATGTAGAAAATACCCAAAACACATACATTTATGATCAAAATCAACATCTGGACTCATTTCATGTGTGTGAGGAAGCACAACCAGACTAATTACAACTTGCAAGCTATCATTATAATGGCAAGCAGATGCTTACAAACATAGATCCACGATGATCAAGAAAACATCACACAAAAGCAGATGCAATTATATAACTTAGGTTTACCAACATAAAATCATAGGAGGTAATAAAAATTCATAGAAACGTAAAACAAGACTCACCAGAAAGCTTACTAGAAGAGATAACAGGATGACTGCTAGTAAGAAATTCAGATTCTTCAAAATTTCGGGAAGAGAAACCATTGCCAATTCCAATTTTATCCATGTACAGATCTCTTTCAGCAAAATCCTGGCTATATGAACGGCTCTTTGGAAATTGCTCGATTGC
This sequence comes from Quercus aquifolioides, assembly GCA_019022515.1. Lineage (NCBI taxonomy): Eukaryota > Viridiplantae > Streptophyta > Magnoliopsida > Fagales > Fagaceae > Quercus > Quercus aquifolioides. Next base: position 41,564,003 of record CM032326.1, read on the forward strand.
ATTAAAAGATGGTTGTACATCAAATATTTGATTTCTAGATTCCTCGTGCCTTGCAAAAGAAAACCTGGACTGATTATTATTATTTTGTCCTTTCCAAGAACTTGACATTTTGAGAGAACCAGACTCTTTATCTCGTTCACCCAACAATTTAACTAGACGCTGAGGGGATGCCAACGATTCATTCCATTCAAAGTCCAATGATAATATATTTGAGATTATACTGCTCTCTCCTCTATCAATAGCAGCATTGCTGTCACCATTAGCTACATCACCCAGAAATCGTCCCATCGGATTTCTTCTCTCTTCATTTGGAAGTAAAAAGGAGCGATCCAAGGACCTATCCGAACCAGAGGCATTGCCGACCAAGTTCTCAGGGAAACCATTAGATAATACCGAAATGCTAGAAGAATGTAGATGTGAGCCTTCACTAATTCTATTATCCAAAGATATTGGATGATCAGTGTTTAACCTAACTGCACCGTATACCTCACTATGTGGCAATGGATGGGACCTTGAAGCATGGAGTGAATTAGCTGAATTAGGCAAATACGTAGCCCTACTCACAACTTCCGGATCCTTGAGTCTTTGACTATCAAAAGATAGTACATCGTCTTCCACTTCAGAAGCATTATCCTGTGCTACTTGACCATTTGAATCTGATCTCCAGTCACATTGTTCACTTAATGCATACACCCCATTAATTGGGGTAGCTTTCCCAACTGTTGTGGTTGCAGGTTCTCTGTATTGCTCAGCATAATGTTGCTGTAACCCTTGAATTCCAGGCGCTTTAATCAAAACAGGATCAGACTCTGAACTATTAGGTCTGACTACACCAGAGTGCTCATCTCTTGCAATTCCATCAATGCTTATTGAAGACATAACAGAACATAAGTTCTGAATCTGTCCACTAGCAACCACCCCTAATTTTTCAGGAACAGAAGCACAAGAATGCCCTGTATTATAAGCAGAATCTGTAATGTCTGGTGGCATATTAATGCCACCATCATTGTCCTTGGATGCTGGTGGACAAGATAACTCATTGCTAAATGATAAAGAAGCATGAGTTCCATCCGGTATGGCAAGTTTCTCAGTTGGATTGCTTAGGCAATCCATACTTGTATGGTGTTTCAAGGGTTTCAGTGATTCGGATTTACTTTGAGGGTTTATGGTTTGAATATCTTCATTTAATGTTGGCTTCTTGCTGCCATCACCATGCAATGTGGAAGCCTGAATTGTGCCTGCAACTGCTGATGAAAATACCGATGTACTACTAACTGCTTCAGTTTTCTGTTTGGAAGGCCCATTTGCACATGCCATACTGGCAGCTGGTGGCTGGCCATTTGGAGCTCGTGTTGCCCTGGTACAAGTAATCAAATTTTTAAGACAAGTAATTATCATCAACAAAATTAAGGCCAAACCTAGCAAAATTGCATACCATGAGGCTGCAGGAGGGAGCGCTACTGGGCTACCAGAACTTGAATTTGGTGGAGAAACTCTAACAACACTAACCACATTCTGCTAGATAGAAGTAACCAATTTCAGTTAACATCAACATAGATGCTGATGTTTTCCATCACAATTATGATAGCTGAATAACAAGAGTTAATGTTCTATAAATCCCATATATTCACTAATAACATCATCCATTCACTCCTATGTTGCATGGAGTAATGTTCGGTGGAGAATCATAGTCATACATCTCTGAGTCAAATCATAAAGCTGGATATTTAAATATCATGAACGCTAGATATAACTTTAGCACTAATAATTATTATATGTTTCCTGAATTCTGGTCCCAACCATAGCCATTTGGGATGTCCCAAAATACTTGTCCATTGTGAAAAGTCAATAACCACAATCTTTATACCTTCCCATCCTAACCTTTACTTTATTTGGAAAGTCAATAATTCTTTTCCATTTGCTTTGTTAGAGTTAAATAATGGTAATTTCGAAAACTGAAAATTTTTTATTTCAAAGAGAATGCATTAAATGATGTTCCCTTGAAAAGTTGAATTTTCTAAAGTGGACAAACATAATGGGACAGGAGTACTAAATAACAAAATATCATTGATCCTATCCTACATTACAACACCTGCTTGAGTATGAATGCGAGAAGCCGATGATTGTCTTGATCAAATCATCTTAAACATCCTCAAGCCAAAATATTTTGATTAGCCAGTTACACACACATTCAATGAGTGCTGAACCAATAACTGTGAATAACTTACCAATAAAAAAAAAAGTGTTGAACTAATGACCTCACCCTCCACTTTATTCTTATATACTCTAGGAAAATGAAGTGTACATGTAAGCATAAATATTTTCGATTAAAAATATTGTATACGATACATATCTATTTAATAACTATAAATAAATAAAAAGTCAATTAAAGAATTTGTAGAAAAGGCCATACCTAAATTAATTTCAAAAGTTGTTTAGAGAAGATCAAACATAATTTAGTCAGAATTTTGTTTAGAGTTGGGTTGCTTTGTTGAAAAGTACACATGCACACACACCAACACAACTATATAAAAGCAACAACAACGATAACAACAATAAAGTAAACTCCAGATAATTTTATGCTTAGTGTAAAGCAAAATGCTTATGATTTTATGGTGTATTATCTTACACTTGTACTTTTGATAATAGGTTTTGCAGCAGAAGCAGAACTGTTACTGCAATATTCATCTGCTGGTGGTGGCAAAAGATTCCCCGCACGCCGTTGCATATTGTTTGCAGCACCAGTAATTTGTTGAACTCTACTCCTTTAAAAACACTATGCAAGTTAATTAATCATGCAATGAAGGCACCACATAACTATCAAGCAGCACAAAGCAGGAAAATCATTTGAAAGATTTTGCAAGATGAACACCCAAACGCATATATAATCAACTTTTCAGCTAACCTTAAACAGCACCATAGGAAGAGGTTAGGGGGAAAAAAAAATTTACCTTCAAAATTACTATACGGTACACAATCATAAATATACCTTGTATATGCCGAAATTATTTCATCTTTAGAGAAACTATCCTCTTGAGAACCAATCTCATGCAAATAGAGACAATCAGGATTGGTGCAAGGCTGTACCAAATAGATGTTTCATACCCAATTAGATTACACTAAACTTGGAGGGGAAAAAAAACATTTGCTAATAAGTCATAAGACCAATCTAGAAAGTAATGATTCATACCACATTTCTCAGCCAAGCATGGCAATACTTTGTAGTCCCAAAGCAAGCCCTGATACAAACTTCGAACGTTATTAAGCATACAACTAAAATGGTGCATATTCATCCAACCCATTAATGAAAGAAGCATGTTTAAAAAAAACATAATCATGCACTTACCTCAACGGTCTACCATCCAAAATAAACCCATGTACATTTTGAATACAACGAATCGCTTCCTCCTCTTTTGAGTAAGTAATATATCTGAATGAATTGATATTTAGTAAGAAGAATAATACAGATAACTCTGAAAAAGTTCATAAAAAACACATAAAAATTAAACATATTAAACAGCTCAAAACCGCATAGAACAGGAGACCATAAATATGAGAAGGGGAAAAAATCATAAAAGCTAAATACACTAAAGACAAATTATCATACATAAATAATAAAAATTTAAGCAGCACTTTTACTTTACACTTCCAGGTAAAAACTTATATAATAAAATTTCAAACAGCAAAAGCAGAATGTTTCACACTGGGTGCGTTCGGTAACCAAACAAAACAAACATTAAGAAACTTACACACTACATGTATTGTTTGGAAATTGTTGAATTACACCAGCAGCTGTCCGAGACATGGACACTTTTAGAACCTTACCATACTGACCAAAATATTCACGGTGCTGGAGAAGCTGCATAAAACATTAAAGAAGAAATATTCAAGTGCTCCTCCAAAAAACTCAACTGAAAAGGTACAGATATACGAGAGAGAGAGAGAGAGAGAGAGAGTACATCTTCATCTGCCAGATTAAGAGGCAAGCCAACTATGTAGACAAGGTTCCGTTGAATCACTCGAACACTGCTAAGTTGCTTACGTCCATCAGACGATTTGGTCTTCGCCTTCTGGCATTTTTTCCTCTCGAAACTGATTTCGGCCACCAACCTGCAATGAAATTTAAATTAAAATAAAATGAAAACAGAAAAACAAATGGAACTATCAATTTCTTGGCAGTAGCATATACAATGTTTAAAAAATAATCACCTCTCACAGTTTGCAGCCATCCCAACAATTTTTTCCTTATCATAAGGCGAACGACATGCAGGACACCGCCCCTCTGTGTCATCCTTTTCAGCCATGTCCATAATGTGATGCCAACACCAAACACATATCTGTGACAAAGTGGACAAAGCTTCAGAATAACATTAAGAAAAGCAAATTTATTAGAAATGTGAAACAGGAATTAGTATCAATTCTTCCTACTATGAGAAATACACAATCCTTCTCCAGTGTAAAATAATAAACAGTCTCAAACCTCATAGCCGCACTTGCACGGCTTCAATTGCTGATCAGTCAAATCCATCTCTTCTGCGCAGAGAGGACAAGTCCTTTCTCCTTCATCACTCATGATTGCCTGATAAAAATTCAGGAAAAAAACACAAATTTAAATATTCTAACAATGAAACTGTACAACCAACATGTTCAACATGCTTCAATTTGCAAATAAAAACTCACTGTTCTCGTTTTGGTACAACAACAATTGCAAATTTAAAGTCTTTAAATTATCGAGCGCAAAAATAAATAAATAAATAAAAATCCCATCACTTCACGGAACCCACTTGATCCAGGGGCTAAATCCTTCACTTTCCGCACACGAAATCAAACACTTTTCCCTTTTTTTTTTTAAGATTTGAAAGTAAAAACGAAAATTTTTGATAGCTCATAGCTGGAAGCTACTGATAATCAATTGCCCAATTTACTTGGTCCACATTCACATTAACATATACGATATATTGCAACAAAGATAATATTAAAGAAAACCTCCAAAATTGACAAAAAAAATTGAAGAAAATGCCCAAGCTAACCCTAAGGCATCTGCAAACCACTGCTAAAGCCCTTCTTTTTTTGCAAAAAAAAAAATCCAATTTCAAATCCTAAAAGCCCTAATTATTCAACATATCGGCATTTTTCCGATCAAATATTAAAAATTAAATTAACAAACAAGAAATGAAATTCAATAATCATCGCCGCAAATATATCACAGATCATTCAATAAAAATCTACCAGAGCAAGTTCACCAATCACATATATTAAATAAAAAAATTAATTAATAAAAAATCAAGATCGACGACTTAACCCCCCGAATCGTTGACATGCAACATCCAAATCAAAAAGCAAATCGATAGGCTCGATTTTCAAACACAAATTTTTTTATTAATTTTTGGAGAAAATAAAAAATAAAAATTAAAGCAGATTGAGGTTTTATAAATTAAAAAAAAAAAAAAAAAAAAAAAATTTAGGGATCTTGGAAAGGAGTGAAGGATCGAGAAATTAGGGTCGGAGATTAGAGGAAAAAAGGACTTACAGTTTGGGGATCGAGAAGAAGACAACAAATCTGTAAGAGGATGAGATTGTGTGAGAAGCGCACGATAGAAAACCCAGGGACACAGCTAGCGAGAGCGAGAGCGAGAGAGAGAGCGAACCACAAAAGAGAGAAGAAGGGTCTATTAAAGAGAGAGAGAGAGATAGATAGCTCTTTGTTGTTTGGATGGCTCTTTTGGCTGCTGGCTTTTCTTTTCTCTCTGCGTCGCTGTCATTTAAATATTAGGGATTTCCACTCAATGCCCTTCGATTTTGTCTTAATTGCGGGGATGTGCCCCTTCTTCACTTTTTTGAAGACTTTAAGAGTCTACTACACTACATGTATTATGTTTATTGGTCTCCACACTGCTCCAGTTTTGTCGACCTCGGGGAACCTCGGTTCAACAGTGTATTGTCACATCTTGTATTATTTTTTTTGGTATTTTTTTTTTTTTTTTTTCTACAGTGTTTCCTCGAGACTTTCAACAAGAGATTAATCACTGTTCATATCGGGTGGGCCCACAAAAGGGTAAAGCACTGGCCAAGGAAATTATTTTCAAAGTGTATGTAGCAGGACTCGAACTAGGGAGCACACCTAGTCAAGTCCAGTACAAGCACTTTGAGACCAAGAGCCCAAAAAAATAAATAAATAAATAAAGATTTTGAGTTATTGTGAACTGACCTTGTAAAATTGGATCCAAACCAAATGATGACAACGGGTGTGGGTAAGGGTTTCTTTTTTTAACCATGAAAAACATGGTCAACACAAACCCATGCCACTGAAGTCCAAAACATGGACTTAGGTTGGCTTAGAGGATCTGCATCAGTCCGTGAAATTTTTTTTCATTTTACAAGTTTAAAATTTACTTTTTCTATTTTACATACCTATTTTTACAAAACACTCACATCAGTTTGTCTATTATACACATTTATTCAAATAAAATATTCATTTCTTTAACCCAATACTACAGTGCTACAGTGCCAGACAAAGGCAAAATCATGCTACAGTACCGGGGAGAGAGAAAAAAACTATTAAAAATTCATATACACATGCTACAGTACCCATGTAAATTTACACGGGTACTGTAGCATGTGGATAATTTTAGAAGATTTTGCAAGATTTTAAACGGACTGATGTGGGCTGTTTTTGAACAAAAATGTGTAAATTTGAACATTTTTTCTATTATACACACTTATACACGGACTGATGTGAATGCTCTTACTCAATTTTCGAGAACAAAAAGGAGGGAAACTCCAAATCACATATATTTAAGTTTGGGTGAATTTTCATTTATGTACCTAATTTTTTTTTGGTCATTTCAGTGCTTAAATTTTAATGTTTCTATCAAATTAGTCCTTTCATTCATTATCATTTATAAAAGTAACACATATTTTTATTTGCTTGAGTGCAATTCCAAGAAAGCCCACCGGCTAGGTCATGGGACAAGGAGTTTGCCTCTCTAAAGACCCAAGAGAAGAAATAGGACTCAAATGATCAGGAGAGATTATATAGATTTCTTCAATTAGGTTGGATATTCACCAAGGAGGAGCAATGCCAAGGCATTTTTCCGTTTGGTAAGAGATTTCTAGTAACGTTGTTTGTATTTTTTGGAAATACGTGCAGGTGAAAATGTGTGTGAAAATATGTATAATATTGTTTAAACACTAAAAACTGTTGTGGGGCCAGAATAAGTCAGCAACCCCGGCCCATCCCAAACCGGGCCCAGAGGCCCACGCCGAGGACGCCTTGAAGGTCCAAGGTCCGATGACGAAAGTTTAGAGCCCAGGGCCCAAGGAGCATTGTCGAGGATGGTTACATCCTCGGGAAACCGAGGTCAGAAAGTGGGCATACAGCATACCATTAAGGGGAGTCTCCCCAAGCATCCAAGGAGCAAATAGCAAGAACCAATCACCGGACATTGAAGCATGGTGGAGGAGCAAGCCCCAGGTGAACTGTCACCTCCACATTAAATGCCCTCAACTAACGCTCTGGCCGCATTAATGAGAATAGGACCTCTGAACAGTGCCGTCTTGGGCGCTGCAACCCACTGGAGGTATGGGAATGCGGCTGATGGGACAGGCTCTCAAGTGGAAACCGGGTTGATCAACAAATGTAGGGCTAGGATCAACTGAGAGGGAAGTATATAATGTAAAAAGTCCCTCTTGGGAAGGGGACGGACGGAAAACCAGAGAAAAAGAAATACTGTAGCAGAGTATTTTCTCTCAACCATTGTAACCTCACTTGAAAGAAATAAGAACAACTTCAACCCTTATAAACCCGTCCGAGGAGCCTTATTGTGTATTCCAACCCATATTTAGGATACCAGCATTCACGTACAACCATGCATGGCCGTTGCATTCTTTGCTAAGGCCTAGCTCTTGAGCCCATACTCTATAAATTTATTGGAGGGTTAGCTGGGCTTGGGTCCACTCTCTCAATCTGTAGAGAGCGCTCGAAACCGGTCCCTACAACTGTTATTTAAACAACGGTAACAAACGGACGTCTGTACATAACTTGGAATCGCTTTCTACATAAAAATTGCTCAGGCTTTACTATTTTGCTAATTGGATTAACCATTTGATGGCCTCTGCTTCTACTTTGACAAGGCCATGGTGTCTTCTTTTTTTCTCAAATGTAAATATCAGGGATCCTATCCAATCTTTGGCAATTAAGTATGTCATCAAATGGTTTTTGGACATCGTTGCATCACAATTAATTTTGATTGGGTTTTCAAGTGGAATGGTCCTGAGAGGTCTCTCTTGAAGATAGTTAGGATTCAATTCTTTGCTCTTTGTGCTTTTGAAAGAGCAGGGAAATTCCTCCTTGAATTTATGGCATAGATGGGATTATACCATTGTGAACAACTTGATTTTGCTTTCCCCATATGAAATTCATGGCCAATGCTGCAAAGAGGATGAAATCATCTTTGATCAATTTGACACACAAAAGCAGTTGTGAGGTTTAGAAAATGATTGATAAGGTCCCTAGTTGAGTTTTGCATATGTATGAAGGCCTCACATGCTGTTGAACCCTCCAACTTTGACTAGGGGCAATGAAGAATCAAGTGGATTAGAGTCTTTAGGGCTTGGCTGTTAGGGTTTGTGCCCTAAAACCCAATTTATTGGCATGTCATGAATAATTAAGTTGTTTAATTATTTGAGACTATTTATGAACTAATGGGACATTATCTTAGTCCATAAGATGCATAGTATGTGGTTTATGTGATTTAGTCACAGAAGATATAAATAACAAGTTCTTTGTAAACTCAGAATTTTAGTTCGTAGTCGGTGATGAAATTGGACATTTCATCTGCAAAGACTATAACATATCAACTAAGATGATTTGTCTTGATAATGGAAGTGGAGACTTCTAGTTGATATGTTGATATGTTTTAAGAGTTAAGACATATTGAACTGGACCGCTGTGAGATTTATTATTCACCTAACAACTGTCAAATGAATAATAAATCTCACGACTTCTATTTATATCAACTCTAAATCCTAAGAGAATAATGGACCTGATCATGAGATGTAGGTTGCTTTGATATATCATGAGTGAGATCTATAAGTTACGGTCAAAACCTCAGTATGTTGGGCAACCGCATTTAGTGTTGATGAAATATATATTCTCAAGATGGAATTTATAATCTCTTAACGGAGATATAAAATATTCCCTTGAGATAAGTTTAATGGATTTGGTTATTCAGAGTGTTGGGCCCAACCACTTTAGTAAGGAGTTACTAAAGTATATATTTATGGAATTGGATTTCATAAATATATGATGAATAACATAAATGATTAAACCGGGTACTTAAGGATTAAGATGTAGTAATCTTCAAAGTGGCAGTCTATAGTCATGACTTTGTATTACTACGAATATTTTAATGAAGGAGTTGTATGTATAATAAAGTCTTGGGATATAATTTTTTAATAAGGCCTAGAGTACAATTATATTCTTATAGTGATATTGAATATAATTAATGGTAACTTTGGACTTGTCAAGAGTTGACAGAAAAGCTCAAGGCCCATTGGAGCTAGAGTCTTATTTGTTCCCTTTGGTCCCATCTCAAGCCACAAACTAAAGCCCAATTGGGTAGGCCCAAAAGGCTAACCCAATTAGATAATCAGTCATTATTTAATAAGAGTTATTAAATAAAGAAACAATGAGAATAGTTTTTAACGTACGTATGATGAAAAGAAAAAGAAATCAGTTTTTCTCCACAAGGAGAAAAAGAAGGTTTTTTCTTTGAGAGTCTATGTACAAAAGACTGATTGAGAGACCACACATCTTGGGCACCATGTGGAATTGAGATGAAGATTGAAGGTATTCTCAAGTCATGTTTTGAAATTCACTGCATCAAGGTACACTTTCTGTTCTTTATTCTAGAATTCATAGTTACATGTTATCTTTCATGATTGAAGTAGATCCGTGGTTGTTGCTTCCGCTGTGTGTTTTGTATGAGATACAAAACCAGATTTTCCAACATTGGCTACATAAAGGGTAGCTTGTGTCTAACCCTTGAATGGAGTTGAATATCTTAGTTTTGGTTGTAAGAACATTTGAAGAGCTCACCGTAGCATCATTTTACGCCTCTCTTATAGATTTAGCTTCTAGATCTTGTCCCAAATTATTTCCTCATTACTTTGTTCACTCAAAACGAAGTTCTTAGCAAAATTGTTTGAGATTTTAGATTTTACAAATTGTACCCAAAAAAAAAGTGTGCTTTGAGTAACAGATGATTATTTCTAATGGTTAGTAACAATTTTAACACTACTTTAAAGGTTGTGATTCTCCATGTTTACATTTCAACAGTGTCTTTTCATTGTTGTCTTTTCGTTATATATTTAGATGTTTTATATGTAGTTTTTTACTAAAATACTCATATACAAGGAAATTATAAAATTTAGGATAGTAATTATGTTGATACTCATTTTCGCGACACATTTTCTACAAGCCCAATTCAACCAAGTCCAACTTCCTTGTGGGCTCAATTCATGTATTATATTTTATTTTATTCTTTTAAGCGTGGTCCAAGCCCATGTGACTTATGGGAGAAATTGAGGAAGTGTGGTTTGGAAGGTATGGGTTGGTTTCTTTCGAACCTTTTGCATGAGCCCAAACCAAGTGTGCTACCAAGTGGGCAAGGGACACTGGTAGCACCTCAGGCTCATAGAAGAGGTCTTGTACCCGAAATTTCCACCTTAAAAGAACTTTTATACTCTGGTTGACTGTAGCCTAAAGTTTCTACCCTAACCCACTTTTACCTTTAAAACATATTTGGCTCTCATTGCCCCATTCCAGCAACTAGCCCTCACTTAGGTGAGTGTTCCAATAATTTGAAATGTCTGACCAAGGGTAGCCAATTAGAGCATACCCCTTTTATTTCCTAAATCATGTTAAAAGCATGCCAAACTCTTCCCTAAACAAAAGCAACCCAAGCCAAGACACCAAATTAGTGTCATGGGGGATAAAAGCCCCTTCTACTACCAAAAAACCAGTCATTAGCAACACCCCAAACTCAATATAAGACTCTTTCTTCAGCTTAAAAATGAACCAACCACGTTTTCCCCATAGAGCTGAAACTTGAGAGCAAAAACTCACTGAGCCAGGAAACATTCTCACAATTCTAAACCTTAGGGGTGGAAATATGGGTACAGGGGAACCTTCCCTCTATTCCACACAACCTCTCTCAATTTCCTCTTCTCGTTGATTGTGGGTCGAAGTTTCAAACCTGTTATGTTTTTATGCTTTTTCTGCACTTTTGTTAAGCGCATTTAGCCAACTAACATTCTCGCAATTCTAAAGTATAGGGGGTGGAAATATGGGTACAGGTGTGGACGACTAAATTTCTCGGTTCGAAATAAGTCAAACAAGTAAAATAGTTGCACAAATGCGAATTTATATTGATGATTGTGGTATAATTCTCTGTGTTTACAAAAGAGTGATCCTCTGATTAGATCTCCTTGCAAGACTTATTGATTTGGATTTGTGGTAATGTGATTGTGACTTGAACACAAAATATCCTTCAATTTGGTTGAGGGATGGATCGAAGATTGCTAAAACGGAATTACAATGAATCTCTGGCTATGAGCTTGTTAGAAATCCTTTGGTCTTCCCGTTCTTCGTGTTCTTCGTGTTCTTGGATTTGTGGTGGAAGTTCTTCGGGGCTTTAGAGGCTTGAATCCGTAGAGCTTCACTGATTTGTGGTTTGTTGATGTTTTCGGACACTTTAGGCTTGATTCCCGTAGACTTTTGGATCTAGGCGGATGATTTTGATGATTTCTCCTCGAACGTTCTTCTTATTCGAAGGTTGAAGTTCTTGAAGTTCTTGGAGACTTTAGAGCTTGGTTCCGGCAGAGCTTCTGTACTTCTGATGCTTCTGAATCTTCTCTGATGCTGCCTGTGCTTCAGATGGCTTGATGTCCTTCCAAATGTCTTAGGAAGGCTTCTATTTATAGGAGTTTTTGGGTGGATGAGCGACACGTGGCAGAGTCTGATTGGTGACACATGTCACAATCTGATTGGTCTGCTTGTGTCATCGCTTACACGTGCGAGGTTGCTTGGGTCATCGCTTACACGAGCCGATGCATGATTGGTTCTTGCATGACACTTGGCAAATTTCTGTTGGCTTCTGAATAGTGATAGTAAAACCTAGCAGCAGTATGTGACGCTTTGTAATTGGCTGTATTTTGTGGACTTGGTAGTGTGACGTGTCAGCTTGTGATAGGTCGGGAATTTTCCCTCTCTACAACAGGGGAACCTTTCCTCTCTTCCTCACAACCTCTCTTAATTTCCTCTTCTTGCTGACTGTGGGTTGAAGTTTCAGACCTATTATGTTTTTATGCTTTTTCTGCACTTTTGTTATTAGCATTTTGATTCTCTCTTGTCAAAGCACTATTAGCCTTTTGTTCATTATACATCTGAAATTTTGGGCTTGATTCTCCACAATAAACACTTCTAAAGAACCCAAGGAGAGATTTAGGCCAGTTTCACATTTTCAGCCCATATCACAAAAACGTCCTCGACAAATAATTCAACATATGACTATTCATTATGCATGAATTTGGGATAAGAATTAGTGAAAATTCATAAAAATTTGGTTGTTTATTTGGCAAAATTGTTGAGAATTATAACTTTTACAAGTATCTCAATTCTCATGAAACATGAGAGTTAACTCCCCCACCTTTTAGGTAGGAAATATCTATTCCCACAAAACTTGTATACGCGAGAATATCTAATATAATACTTAAATCATTTTTCACCTTTTTTAACAAATTAAATAAAGTTAATTTTTAAACAAAAATAACTATTTTCACCAAAGTAAATATTCAAGGGTATTATTGTTGTTTTTAAATGTATCTATAATGGTCAAATTATAATTATTTAGTTACTAAAATAATGTTTATAAGATTATTTAAAACGATTCAACTTTATATACATGGAAGCATGAAATCAAAGCGTGTTTAATTTAGCACTTATAATCACAATTTTTTTTTTTTAGAGAGTTTCAACCTATGACGCCCTCTTCTGATGATAGCTTTTTATCATTAGACCAAGACACCAATCAGTTTTTGGTATAAGTAGGGATTGTACCCCAAATTTTGATAAGAATTTGCTTGTTCCTATCCTAATCAAGATGGGAGCTATTCTAGTAGTTCTTCGAGGGAACTAGGCCTCTTTAGAGAATGAATGGAATAGTGAAGGAAATAGGGAGAGAGATAGAGAATAGAGAGAGTAAGGAATAGAGAATTGTACATCAATCCTCATTAATGCCTACTCCTTAACAGATTACACCTTTATAATAGAATGACAATGCTATGGTTTACAATGATACAATACTATAACTACCTCTAACTAACTAACTGCCCATCCAATCACTTGACACAGCTATAACTAACTGAACATTCCACAATTATAACTGCTAACTACCCAACTTATGCCTTGTTACTATCTAGTTTACAACAAATTACCATAGTAGCACACATACAGCAGCAACACAACAACACCTAATCAGCCAGAGCAACTCTTGATCACAACAGCTCCTAGTCCACTCCACTCCAATCATAGCAACACTTAAATCATTCTTATCATATCTCTTATTTAACCATCAGAGACTTTACCAGTTGAGCTAACTGGAACCCATTTAATTTCTATTATGGGTTCACTGTAATCCACAATGGGAGATTTGAATAAGAACCAAACAACTTGTTACTAATGAAATAGTATCTAAGATTTTGTTGCTTTAACTTTACTGTTACATTCCTCACTGTGTATCTCTCTTCTTTCTTTTCTCTCTCAAAATCTTGAAAAACAACCAACACCTCTTTTTGTCCATCTTTTTCCTTTTATACTCCCCCTCCCTCTCCTTTTTCATCCTTATCCATTATTTTATTTGCCACATTTTCTTCTCCAGCATGAGTTTTAACTATTTAGCACATGCTGTCATAATTTAGTTGGGCAGCCTTCTATCCCATTAGGCTCTCCTTTTCTCAAGGTTAGGATGAATAAAGACTTTTGGGGCTTCTTGTCTTATCTAATCAAATATCTATAGCATTAATGCAAGTGTGTCAGGTAGGTTGTTGTAGATCTATCATGAAGATCCAGAAAGCATCCTCAAATAACCACATACATCTCAGAACTATTCTTTGGTAGCTCAAAACATATGTTGACATGGGCAGTATGGCCAAAGTGTTTTACCTTTAATGGTTTCCATGGTTATTCATGAACAGATCTAATGTGGCAGGTTCCGTTGGATCAGAGTTTGAGGTTTAAGTACTTTGGGGAGGTTTTTGCTAACCCTTTGGTTACCTTCAGTTTGTATTCCGAGGTATGTGCCCTATAGAGAGACTTTCCACTTTGGAAGGATACGTTCTGGGCATGTTTTAACCTACGACCCAATGTTTATTTGGGCTTTATAAGCCACCTCCCTACAATATATATATATATATATATTTTTTTTTTTTGAAGAGGAAAACATCCTCAAAATTCATTAAATAGAAATAGAATCAAAATACAAAGCCTCCACAGCTGGGGGAGGGGAATCTTCAATCCATACAACATCTAGGATATCTTTGGCATATCTAGCAAGAGCATGGGCCATAGTATTGGCGTTACTTTTTGCAAATAATACTTGTGACCATCGAAGGCTAGTTATCATGCAAACCACGTCCTGGAGAATATGGCCCAACCGAGATGGCAAACCTTTCCTCAAGCTCAGGGCAGTCACAATAAATTGGTTGTCTCCTTCAATAACCAATTCTGTGAAACCACAATCTATTGCAAATTCCACTGCACAACGACAAGCTAAGACCTCTGCCTCTTCACTACACGCCACTAGAGGACCTTTTGCCGATAAAGCCACCTTGACTTCCCCTCTATCGTTGCGAATAATAGCTCCAACACTAGTGCTTCCCATATCTTGGAAAACTAAAGCATCGAAATTAAGCTTGAACCGAGCTAAAGGTGGTGGTCTCCATCTTGTTGGGTTGGGAGTTGTTGATGATGCTGAAAGCTAGGTGTTGGCACGCCTAAACTCCTCTATAAAATCTTGCGCTCGTTTGATAAGTACCTCCGGTGCTTGCATTTGCTTCCCGTGTATCATTGCATTTTGTTGCTGCCAAATGAACCAGGCCTGGACTAAAAACTATTCGAGCTCATCAGTGCATAGCCAATTAACCAACTCCTCCATTATCTGAAGCATATCAGCTTGGTCCCCTACACACTTCTGCAATCATGCCGAGCAACCTACCTACATGTCTCAAGCCACTCCACAGTTCCACAAGGCATGGATTCTCGTTTCAGCTTCAGTCTTGCACGTTTCACATCTGTTATCATGGATAATTCTCCTCTGAACTAGATTCACCCGAGTAGGCAGAATATTACAGCAAGCCCGCCATCCAAACAATTTGATCTTCTTTGGTAGTTTCAGCTTCCACAGAGTCTTCCAAACGACACCGCCCACGACCCCATTAGAACTTTCTGCCCACTCCGCCTCCTTTTGCAATTGTCATGCCACCTAATACCTTGATCTCACCGTGTATTCCCTGGATTTGTTGGGAGTCCAGAATAGAGCATCGGTTATATATCTTTTGCTATGGGGTACATGCAATATGGCTTCCACATCCTCCCTATTAAAGTTTTGCATGACAAACTCTCTATCCCACCACCTTGTGTTCGGGTCTATCATCTCAGCAACCATCAAGTCTACATCTACATTGTGAGTTAGGTGTAGCACATTATTGGTGGGGTGATTGGGAATCCATGCATCCCTTAAGACTCGGATTGAAGCTTCGTCGCCTACTCTCCAGCAAGACCCCCGTTGAATTATCGGCTTGGCTGCCAAAATACTCTTCCAAGTGAAAGAGCTAGTGGGGAATCAATAGCTTCCAAGAAATGGCATCTTGGGAAATACCTCACTTTAAGACTCTTGATCTTGCATCAGTCTCCAACCTTGCTTTGCAAGCATAGCCAAATTAAATTGTCACAAGTCCTTAAACCCCATTCCTCCTTCCAATTTTGGTCAAGTTAATTTTTCCCAACTCAACCAATGAATCTTCCTCTCATTTCCAATTTGCCCCCACCAAAACCGAGCATAAAGGGCTTGAAGTTCTTCACACAACTTAGCTGGCAATAGAAAAATACCCATAGTATAGGGTGGTATGGATTAAGCCACTGCTTTTATCAGTATTTCCTTTCCTGCTCATGATAAAGTTTTCCCTTTCTAACCTTGAAACTTTTTCCAAACTCTATCTTTTAGAAAGGAAAAAATATGGTACTTTTTCCGTCCCACTAAAGTCGGTAGGCCCAAGTATGATTCAAATCTGTCCACTTCCCTTACCCCCAAGAATGCT
This sequence comes from Quercus aquifolioides, assembly GCA_019022515.1. Classification (NCBI taxonomy): domain Eukaryota; kingdom Viridiplantae; phylum Streptophyta; class Magnoliopsida; order Fagales; family Fagaceae; genus Quercus; species Quercus aquifolioides. The sequence goes on from CM032326.1 coordinate 41,580,380, forward strand.
TTGATCATATCTTTATGCTGAGTAGAAGTATTACTACTAAAAAAGACTGAAGACTTATCCATGTTTATACATTGACCTGAGGCTTTTGCATACAATTGCAAAATCTCCAAAACTGCCTTCGTCTCCTTGTCTATTGCTTGACAAAATAAAAGGGAATCATCTGCAAAAAGGAGGTATGAAATACGGGGGACTCACTTGTAAATGGATACACCATGAATATTCCCCTCTAATTCTGCTTTCTGCAAAAGAGAAGTCTTCTGCACATAAAAGAAAGAGATAAGGTGATAAAGGGTCTCCTTGACGGATTCCTCTAGATGGGTGAATCATACCATATGGCTTTCCATTAATTAAGACTGAAAAGGAAGGGGATGTGACACAACTTATTACCCTATCCACCCAAAAACCAGGGAAGCCCAACTTGAGCATGATCCTTTTTAAGAAGTCCCATTCTACTTTGTCATAAACTTTGCTGATGTCAAGTTTCATGGCAAGGGTCCCAGTTTTGCCTTTTTTATGACCATGCATCGTATGAAGAGCTTCATATGCCACAAGCACATTATCTGTAATTAATCTTCCTAGCACAAAAGCGCTCTGGGTTGGAGAAATGATATAAGGCAGAACTTGTTTCAACCTGTTGGCTAGCACCTTTGCAACAATTTTATAATTGACATTACAAAGGCTAATAGGCCTGTAATCAGAAACCTTAACAGGATTCTTAATTTTTGGAATGAGAACAATATATGCATGATTAAGTTCAGGGAGCATATAACCAGTATTAAGAAATTCAAGAACAACAGATACAACATCATCACCAACAATATGCCAGAACTTTTGGTAAAAAAGAGCATTCATACCATCAGGTCCAGGAGCCTTTGTAGGTCTCATTTGGAACAAAGCTGCTTTACTATCATATGCACTGAATTCATTGGACAGTGTTTGTTGCATGTCATCTGTCACCTTTTGTTGTACTGCTTCTAGACACTCCTCAATTCGGTTGCATGAACCTGTGGAAAACATATTATTAAAATAGTCCACAGCCACACCTACCACTTCTCTATATCCTCACGCCAACTTCCTTGTGGGTCCAAGAATCCCTTAATAAAATTCCTTTGTCTTCTCTGAGATGCTTTTGAAAAAAGCTTGTATTTTTATCACCATGTTTGATCCAATTTACCCAAGACTGTTGAGCCCAATATACTTCCTGCTTCCTCAGCCATTCATCCAGCTCCTTGCTTGCTTGAATAAACTCACTTCAGTTCTGTACAGATGCTGAAGCACAAGTCAACCATTTAATCCTCTTCTGAAGAGCTTTAATCTCATTTGTGCCAGGATGAGTTTTAGTTGCCCCCCAAGCCCTCAAATCCGAGCTACACCCTTTAATTTTCAACCTGACTGATTCCAAAGCCGTCTCACCATCCCCACTATTTTCCCATGCGTTTTGGACCACTTTAGCGCAGTTATCCCACAGTAGCCACGCCTCCTCGTTTGCGTTTTCTCCTTTTTTTTTTTTCATCAGCGCTTATGAACAGTAATCGGTACTGTTTATGCACGTGATTACACTGTTCATGCACTGTGCGGGAGACAAAGTTACTGTTCACGCATTGTTCATGGGACCCACAACTACTTTATTAAAAAAAAAAAAATTAAAAATGGGCCCCACGATACTATTCACACATTTAAAAATTATTTTGCTACAGTGTTTTCAGTTTTTGGTTTCAGCAAAAATAAGTTGTATCCAAACGGACCTTAAGCAATCTTAATTCAAGTTTTGTTGTATAAATACAATTGTTAGGAATACAATAGTAAACTTTCTTAGGAGTGAGAGCAAATATCATTTTAAAAGATAGCGATTCAACAAAACTCAAGACTAATATTTTGTGATTCTTCTTTGTCTTGTTTTAACTTTTCATCGTATTTTCCATACATGATAAAACATTAAACCTTATTCACTAGCAGATTCGCAAAGTGTCATATATGGTGCTCCATGACTTTCTCATTTTAATTTAAGATTCTAGTATGTATAATTCTTTATGTGATATAGTTGTATGGTCTGGCCGAAAAGTTTTAGAGTTAGCTCTCACATGGTTGGGGTTCAACTCATAGCACAGTTGTAATAACATTGTTTTGGGATGACAACTGTATGTGGTTCAAAAATCTGTTACTAACTACCTAGAACAAAAAAACCTCACAAGTCAAAAGTTTGTTACCATTGCGTGGGGTTCTACGCCATTCATGACTAGGGTTTAAGTGGGGCGAGGGCATTGATATATATATATATATATATATATATATTGAATATGATTAGAAAAAATTGAATATTTAAGAAAATTTTAGGCGAAGATACACTTTAAATCCTATAACTTCGATTAATTGTAATTTTAGTCCATTAAGTTTAAAATTTGTCAATTTTTTTTTTTTTGGAGAAACAAAACTTGTCAATTTAATTTATTAACTTTGATAATGCAGTCACTTTAGTCCTATTGTCATTGTCCTTAAAAATTTATGTTAACCTCCTTAAAAAGATGTTGTTTGACATTTTTAACATTAAAAAATTAATTGTAGAAATAATTAAAGATGTTGTTTGACATTTTTAACATTAAACAATTAATTGTTGAAATTATTTTATTAAAAAATGATAAATTTTAAACTTAATGGACTAAAATGACAAATCTTCAAGGTTAATGGATTAAAATTACAATTTTAAAGCTTACTAGACTAAAAGACAATTAATCAAAGTCAATAGACTAAAATGATAAGTTTTAAATTCAGTGAACTAAAATGACAAGGGTGTAAGTGTATTTTTGCAAAAAATATATAATATTTCTACGAAACTCCTCGTAGGTTTCTTTAAGTCTTTATATATATATTTAATGCATCTTATGGATTTGGGTCAACTAACTACCTTGTCATCTTACGTTGGGCTTTTACACAAATTTTTTTTTTTTGGGCTGAAGGGCTTTTACACAAGTTATGGCCACCAAAGTCAAGACTCTGATTCCACATATATAATGTTAGCCTTAGGCCTGGTTTCTCAGGCCTGAGCTGAAGTTTGGGTATCATTTTTGAAATGTGAAACATCTTTTAAGTTTTATGTTACATGGATGACTGAGCCCGGATTTACATAGAAATTATTATACATTTATTAGTTTCATTTAAACCTCTAGAAAATCAATTTTATGTAGTTGTCTCTCTCTCTCTCTCTCTCTCACACACACACACACACACACACACATGTCCCATATCATATAATTTCATTAAAAAATCCATAGAAAGTAGTTCCATAGGGAAAGCATTAGCCAAATCTAGATTCAGTTTAGTTTACAATACTCTTCAATCCAAATCCTTTCTTCTGCACCATACTGATACTGGGCATGCTTAGCCATATAGCGTGCTGCCTAGTTATAGCTTAAAAGACAGGTCCATGAAGTACCTGCTTTGTGTGAGGATATGGCCGAATCCTTCACAATCACAATTGCATTATAAACCGTCATGTAACTCATGTTGTTAGTCTTTGACCATGTGGAAATTTTCAGTTCCTTTCTTATGCCAATTTTCGCTACTTTATTCTTTGATATTTACATTGACATTAAATTATCCCCAAAAAAAAAAAATAATAATAATAAAAAAAAATAAAAGAAAGAAAGAAAGAAAAAAGGAGACATTAGTGGGTTGAACAAGTGGGCCGGTTGGTATGGACCTACAATTTTTGTTTGGTGCGTTGATTGCACAGTGATCCAGGCCCAAATATCATCACCGAGTATATGATCATAAACGATTTCACTATCCCTGTCCCAAAAAATAAATAAAATAATCACTATCTTTGTGAAATAGGTGACATTTATTCGCCTTTTCTTGGAATATTTGTCCTATGAAAATCAGGGTGTTTAATTCTATTGATAAGCAGCTTTTTTTTTCTTTTTTTTTTTTTCCATCAAAAAAGAAAAAGAAAAAAAGATAAGCAGCTTTTTTTTGGGCCAAGAATGCTGACTTTATACGGCAAGTCCTTAGTCCTTGTCATACTGGTCTTTCAAAAAAAAAAAAAAGTCCTTTGTCATACTGGAAATTTTCACTTAACTGAAAATCAATTGCGAGATGTTGTTTAGGAACATCCAATGAGATACAATTGACATTTGATATTAAAATAAGGGTGTAGCTTGATGGTAGGAGTTTTTGTCCTAGCACATAGAAAGAAGTAGTTCAAACGATAGACCCAACAAGACCCGTATGATATACATGATATTACTCATTACTGTCACATGTAGTTTGTATGATTAAGCTCTAAATGTAGCCAACAACTATAGAATTATAATTTGAATTATAAAGCGAGAAAATTTGGATTGTTGACCCTTCGAAGAAAAAAAAAGTACTATAGATAAAGGTTTTTTTAGACCAGTGAACAAATATTGTTGACTTGACCCCTATTTATTTTTATGAAACAAAAATTAAGGGAAAAAACTCCAGTTTCTCTATGGTCTCAAAAACCTCAAAATCCTCAAAAGCATCCTCTTCAGTCTTCACCATCATCTCTTAAAAGGCTTTCGCCTTCACTACTAACCTCAATCTTGACTACATCGGTCTGGAGTCTTAGGATTTAAAACTATTTTTTTTAATTAATAAAAAAAAGGGTGTTTGTAGATATGATTACTACCATGGTAAATTTAGACCCTAATTCGACAAGCCATAGGTACACTTGCGCAATTGTGAGGCATGCTAATACTTGATCTCTAACCTTGGGACCCACAAGATAAAGAGTTTTGAGGGCATCTAACCACCTCCGCGGATGGTGAGTCTTAGGATCTAATACGACCAAGCCTCAAAACTAAAGGCTCGTGAATTTTATACACACTTGGGTAATTGCTTGCTTATTTATGTTTGGTGTAAGCGAAATTTGATCACGTGCCCATTATTTGAGAACAAGAGACTATCAGTTAAAGTAACATGAATACAAGAACCCTCGTATATGTTGCCTACTTTGAAATTTAGAAATATTAGTTTCTTTGATGTATGTGTAATTGGATTGTTTCTTGCAAGAACTCCTTGCCAATGTAACTTCAATATAATGTTGTATTATGCATAATGACTTATGACATCTCCAAAACTTTCATTGCTTTAAAGAACCTTAACTTCAATTGTCTTGGTTTCTTAGAAATCTACTCTCTTTCTCTCTCTTCTTGTATCTTTTGAAGGGGACCATGCACTTAGTTATCAAACCCACACTCTCTTTATTTGAGAGGCAAAGGTACTAATCGAGCTATAAGGCAAAGTGGTGAAAACTTAGAATACGAAATGTAGACTTGCCTAATAAACTAGGCTTGTCTGATTGAATCCATAAAGAACGAATGTGCCTTTACGTGATTTGGGAATATGCAATTTTGTGGCTAATGGGCCTAAGGCTAAGGTGCTTAAAACACATACAGAGACATATTTCAGGTATTTTGTGTTTAGGTTTAGACAACAATTGATGATAGATTGGAAGGTGGTTGCTTTAAAAATTTGAGAATGGAATTTTAGACAAAAAATGGATGGTTTTTCTTCAAAAATTCGTGGCTCAAAGGGACTTTTTTTTAGAAGATGGCTCAAAGGGACTTAAAAATGAAAAGAAAATTTCTTCAATATCAGACAATTATCTTCCAAAGGCCCCTCCAAATGAGTGGACTTCCCCTCTATTTGATGTGAAGAGGTCTCTCAGAATTAGGCCCAAGGATTCTTTTGAATATTATCTAACTCATTTTAACCCCCCCAAAATGGTAAGGTAAATGAAAGCATAAGAAAAATCAAGCAAATGGCGAGGATACAACACTCTAGACTCAAAGTACCGAAATTCTTGTTTTGTATGCTGCACTTGGATTTCTGGTTGATGCATATCTAATTTAACTTTGATTTTTCTGATATATTTAATGGATAATTATGAGTTTATCTTCAAAATTGAGCCATTATGGAACTATAATAAATTAATAACCCTAAGAGTGTTGGGTTTCCTAATTATCAATTAATTAATATTCATTTTGAGAAAAATATTTAATTTAATTTAATAATTAAAATACCTAATTATCTATTAGGTTTTATTGCATGCATTGATGTCTGTCATTCTTTTATGTTAGAACCAACAAGATTTTAACATGTTATTATGATAATTAATTCCTCTAAAAACTAATCTCAATTAACTACTCATTATTGTGCTTATTCAATTCCATTTTAAAAATACTTTATTGCTGAAACTTGGTTTTGCAAGATCTTTTAATCTTGTGGTCTGATCTCAAAATCCTAATGTGCTTGGTTGAGATTCGAATCACTTATTGATGTGGATTTTCATTCTCTGTTGGCCAAAAATGATTCTTTGACCATCAAGCATGTGAAATGGCAATTTTAATCGTTATCCTTAAAGTAGTTTTAACAATTCATACTCCAATGCATTTCTTTTTGTAATAACTTAGTATGTATGAGGATAGGAGAAGGTATTTGGTATCAAATGATACCAAGTCAACAATATCAAAATTTAATAAGTGTGAGACATATCTACAAAAAATAACAACCTTACTAATAAATGAAAAACATGTGTTAGTGGGTTGTTATTTTTGCTCATATGTTTCTTGTTTATTGGATTTTGATATGGATGACGTGGTATCATTTGATACAAAATATACATTTTTCGTGAGGTAGGAGGATTACTCATACTAGAGGAAATATTCAAGTGCTCAAAGAGCTTTGAATACCTTCATTTCTCCAATATATATATATATATATATACACACACACAGAGTAAAAATGGGTGTCTAGCCAATGTTTAAAATTTAGATCATTACCTCTTTGTCGTTGGTTCAATCAATTGGTATTTGATAGGACAATTTAAATATTGTTTCTAATATAACATTTGATGATGTGTGAAATCAGTAGACTGAATGCTCCGGGCTTCAACGGCAAATGGATGACTTGAAAAGAAGAAAAGAGACTATAAAAGGTGATCAAGATGAACCGGTTAAGAACCCTCTAATGGTTAAGTCAGTTTTTTCTCTAGGACTCAAGTTTAATGAGTGGATGAATGGTAAAAACGTACCTTAGGCTGGTGAGATTGGGTCCTTTTTATAGAGAGTTCAGAGTGGGTCTACTTGTTAGGTGTCACTAACATCACAAGGGATGTGTGCACTTAGTGGGGGAGAGTGGAGCGAATTTCAGGGAATTCACCCCACGTTCCGAGATAAGGGATTGCGGTCTAATCACTTGTGATCAGTGAAAAATACTTAGAATTTTACTAAGTGTTTGTTGATCGTCCACACCCTCTAGTGATGTGGACGACCTATATCTCTATGGATGATTGGTATCCATTTGGATGGCTTCCTTTTACATTTGTGGTGCTCTTTCTCTTTTCTCTCTTCTGAAGGCTGTCTTTGACGTGGTTGGGCTTGGACGAACCTTATGGACGGATTATATTTGTTATGGATCACCATCAACATTGAACATAATTTATTTTAAGAATGGTACAAAAAGAAAAATAATTATATGTTTAACCTTTTTTTTTGGGTTACTTTTTAAAAAATATATCAAAATAAAATAACCAAAAGTGTTCATGATAAAATATGTGTATATTTGATCGATTTTATATGTATACATTTGTGTATATGTTTATTTATAGTTTCTTTTAACATATAAAGATTTTTTTTTTATTCATGTAATATACAACTTTGTTTAAGAAGTTCCCAATTTTTTTTTTTTTTTTGAGAAAGAAATTAAAAGAAACTAATCGTTAATTCGTATAGTAGGGTATAGAAATTTTGGACACAACATTTTGAAATGGCGATATATACAAGTAGTAATAAATAAAAATGCTATTAAAGAATTTTCTTTTTGAGAATCTGTAGACAATAATGCGTTTAATATTGGGTTGCTTTGTATAAAAGAACAACAATTTTTAGTAAGATTAAACTAATATAGTTTTTGGCTATTTGTAACTTTAAATTAAAAAAAAAAAAAAAAAAAGATGTATAAGAATGATGGTGTGAAAAAAAAAACAGTAAATTTACAAAATTTTACGTGGCAACACTAGAAAAAAATCTAGTTTGGTAGAATAGAAAAATGGAAGGATCAGCGTACATATATACAAAAAAAATCCTCCTCCTCCACTTGTTGTAATAACTGAATTATCAAAACACTTTTCATGTTATACATGTTATAGATTTGAAATTACCATATGCATTTCTATATAAGTTGTTTACCTAGTAAATTTGGGTTCAAAATTCAATTCTTAATACTTTCATTTTTAAAGGAACACAAATTTTAGTAGCATAATTGTATAAAAGTGAACTTGGCAGGACATGACGACCCTCTATAAAATCTAGGTCACTCAAAATATAATATGTTTGGTATGATAGAAAAGTGGGAGGATGGAAATCAAGAGAAAAAAAAAGATAGATTGATATTTTATTTTGTAGAGTATAAAAGAAAAGTGGAGTGACAATTTAATATAAAAATACAATAGATATTATAAAATTTTCTTTATTTCCTCTTATTTTTCTATCCCTCCTAATAAACACCTTTAATGCCTATTAAAGAGGGTCAGCCCATATCCATCCTCTCTCATAGGAAGGCATATTAGAGAAGGGCCACAAGCAGGAGCAGAGGCACGGTTGGACCTTGGGGGAAAATGGCCCCCCCTAATTTAAAAAAAAAAAAATTAGTATTACATAGGCACTAATTTTAGTAATTTTGTTCTATAAAATTACACTTTGCCCTCCTTAATATTATCATTGATTATTTTACAAGTAATGCTACGAGCACAAAGTTTTCTATATCATTTATTGGTTAGCATCTAGGTCCATCACTTTTTAACTTACCAATAGCCATTCACTACATCAGTAATTTATAATAAAAAAAATGTTATAGCACTAGCATTTTCCTCCTTTTAAAGGTCATAAAAAAATTCATAGATCTAAAATCTAAAACAAAATATACAAGTCCAAAAAAATTAGGCCAACAACAAATTTACCATTAGTAAAGCTAAAAAGAATTAAGCTTAATCAACCAATTTTACCTAAAATAAACAGCTCAATCCTTTAAAAAGTTTTAAATGAAATAATTTTGTTCTTACCTAGAAGCAACACACACATCAAAAACACACAAATAAATAAATAAAATTTATTAGCGATTAAGTAGTAGAGCCCGAGGCCAGAGCTGCTACATGTAGCCAGCAGTAAAGCTGCCTCCCAAACTCCAAGTCTTGATTCCATCCCTGGCCATAAGGCCTACATTTTTCTAGCGGGGCGTATTCATGATCAAGCTCCATCCCCCAAAAAGTACAAGGTATCACTTGAACTCTCATGTTGATGAGAGGACAATTGGCCAACCAAAAAGCTATCGCACTGACCATTTTACTCTTGGATCGCTCAACAAAACCAGTAATCCAATCGAGGAAAAATGGTCATTGTACTAGGAGATACTTTTACTCAATTGCCTCTTAGAATGAATATCTTTGGGTATCTCGCTTAAGACGCTTTCTCGAACTTAATTTAGTTAGCTAAGTTCAGTTAGCTTCCTGTAGAAGGCAATAGTCACATTTGCAGTTAATGCTCTTACCAAGTATCACCTCTACATTAAATGCAAAATGACCGCTTTGGAACAATTAAGGTGGTAGCGTTAGCCCCCAACCCATCCCTTTGTTTTAATAGCTAACTGAGATTTGACTGAGACCTTCGTTCTTCCTTTTGAGGAAAATTATTAGGTACTCCCGAAGTACCATAAATGCGTACTCCCTCGTCTCACATGAATGGTGCGTCCCACTATGAATTTAATTAGTGGGACCCACCATTCATGTAAAAGAAGGGAGTACGCATTTATGCTACTTCAGGAGTACACAATAATTTCTTCCTTTTTGGAGATACAAACCAAGAGCCCCTATAAATTCCCATCTAAAATCTTAACAAAAGATTTTGCATCCAAGAGTGAAAAATTAGAGAGAAATAGGTTGTGAGAGAGAATCAAAGTCCATCACTCTCGAATCATTAGCCCTTCGTACTTCCAAACCAACATTCAATTCGACTCTTGAAGGATGAGAAACATACATAGACCATTTTGTAACGAGTTTTGGCTATTTTAGTTCAACCTAATGTAAAAAGTTTATTGGGCCAATTCATAGGTGTTGTTAGTAGTCCCTATCCATAAAAATAAATAAAGATAAAATTATGTTATCTCTACCCACTACATCTATTAAAAAAAACTTGTAATGAAAAATATTACTATTTTCTTTCCATCTTTCTTATATTTTGTATCTTCATGTTTTTATCCTCCATACCAAACAAAGCATTTGGGGCAGTCGTAATTTAAAGTTTGAATAGATCAAATAGATTTGATCGAGTCGACCACAACAAATCGAACTTCAAAAAAAAAATTAAAAAAAAAGCTTTGCCTAATCTCCTGATTTATTGTCCAACCAATGCTTAGTTTAATAACACATTAACACTAATTTAAAACTCTTTTATATATATATATATATATATATATGCAAACACACACACTAGCACAAAAAAATAAATAGACCAACCACACAAAATAAATTACTTTTTTTTGTTGATAATTTGATAATTACAACAGTAGAGGGGATTTGAATACCACTGTTTCATTTAGAAGCACCAATTGAGCTAAGAAAAATGCATCAACCAAGAATTATGATGAATGGTAAGTTTTGTCATTTAAAAAAAAAAAAAAAGGGCCTTTAAGCACATGCAACGCCTATGCAAAATATATGTGTGTATGTATATAACTAATTTAAACCAATAATGGATTCATTTATTTTTTTCAGTATAATTAAGAAAAAATAACTCTTTAGTTCTTCATGTGGATCGAATCTGGTCTGGTCTGGTCTGGTCTACTATTTCGCCAACCTATATAATGAGATGGTCTAAATTGTACACTTCAATAGGAAAAAGTGATACTCCTTTCAGATGTCATTACATAAGGATGAAGGGGCAACACTACAAAAATGATAATGATAGGTTGACGCTACAAATACGATATAATAATGGTCTCCTTAAACATATTCTCATCAATTGACCATAGCCCATAGGTATAAACGCAAGAGTTCTTTTTTATATCCCAGCACAAGAGTTGGTATTTATTTGTGACTTTGTGTAATGGGTATCTACAACTTTGCTTACTACTGTCACATATACGTGGAGTCTATATGAATATTTGGCAAATCACATATCTAATTCAACTTTCATACAAACTAAAGCGAAAGCAGAATCAGTTCAATTTTTAAACTAACTAGTCGCTAACCCGTGCGATATACGGGATAGTTAAATAGAAATTAAATATATTTATTTTGTTCAAGGTATTGACTTGAAAATATATGAAAATAAAAACAATTGGTTCAAAATAAAAGTTCACATAAAAATAAAAATAAGCACAGAACTTGTAGAAACCTAAAACAACATAATCTCAAAAGATCACAAAAGTAATACATGTAAAATTTCATAAACTTAGAAGAGTAGGTGTTAATGCTAGTTGAACGTTAGTACGTTACTTTTATGAACACCACCACAAGTTGAATATTTCTTTTATGAACACTTCTTAGCAAATCTATCATTGTACATGGACATTTGTCCATTTGCATATTCCATATTTCTATGGTTTATGAATTGGTTCGGCAACTTTGTATGTGAAACTCATGAGATGTTTGTCTTCTTGTCCTCATTTCCTCCATGAAAGCAGGATCATGATTGAATTGAGTTATCTACTTTTTGTCAATGCTAAATCAAACCTTTCATACCTCTAGGAAATATCAGCAACCCCTTGTTAAAAAAACATTTATATACAATACATTTTTAATTGATAAATAGTAATAAGAATCAAACACAGCTTACCTTGATTAGATCAACAATAGAGCATCACATTTCTTACCTATCTTCCTCCTTACGACTCTCCATGTATTATGGCTTCTAGAACTCATAAGAAATTTCATCAAACACCTTGTGTACATGTAAAAGAAACAACACTTAATGAAAGTGAACATTATTAAAATTGTCCATACTCAACTTTAAAATAGTAGCATAATAGTCATAAATCAATGCAAAACTACAAATGTAACAGGAAAAATCACTGTTCAATTCAAAGATTCAACTTAAATTGATCAAGGACAACCCAAGAAAAATCACAAAATTAACACTAAATGTATTATGACTTTGAGAAAAAAAAATAGTAATGAATTGCTAATGGTGACGATTTGGGGAAAAAAAAACTTTATAGGAAAAAAATAATATGAAGAATTAAACAAACTTCACAACTTTGCAGATAATTCTTGTCATCTTTAGAGATCTTAAACCAACTATTTTCATTGCAGAAACCAAAAACATACTTGTTAAAATCCAATAAAAATTGCAAACAAAGAAAAAGGGAAAAATAAAGTCCAATACCATAAATCCAATCCAAAGAAAGAAGAAGAAGACATGGAAACTCTGCAAAAACAAAAACAAAAACAAAAAAACTTAAATTAAGACAAAAGAGAAAGAGGAATGATATGCAATGCCAGTTATGTAATACTGAAAATGGAGTATTACACAACCAATGATAAAAAGGAATTCTAACTAAATAGTTGAACTTTTCTTTTTCCTGATAAGTCTTCATAGTTGACAGCCATAGCAAATTCATGTTCATTTGTAAGTGAATTTAATATCAGGGTCTGAATTGTAATTTGTGAGCTTGATTGAATAATTTAAAAATGGAAAATAAATTGAATATAAATTCAGTCAAATCAATGTCAAGACCATGTAAGAAAACATTTTTTTTTTCACATTAAATTCAATAAAGAAAATTGAGTATAGCACATACACAATAAACTGAATTAGTGAAAAAACCTTCAACTGATCCAAGTTCAGATAGTAACTTTATTTTTTTGCTTAGAATCAAGACAAAAAAAATTACTATTAAATTCCCACGTTACTATCATAGTATCATCATAAGAGAATCAGACCAAATGTTATAAAAGGATAACATGAGTAAGACCTGGTAGTTGAACGAATTGAGTTTTATAAAAAATTTGTGAAAAAAAATCGGTTAGAAAATTATGAATATTAGCCTGCACCCATTATAGACCAGCAGATTTGGCCTTAGTATCATATAAATTAAGTACCAACACATAGTGAATAAGAGAAGGGAGAAATAATTTGTACTTTTTGGCGAATCTGCTAGTGTTGGGTCCTCCCAAGCTTGGCCAGCAGCTTGGCGAGGAACTACTTTCTTCTTGGTTTCTGCTTTGTGCTCAATCTCACTGCTTGCAAGGGCAGCCTTTACGCTCTCAAGTGCTTCTGGTGCAATCGTTTGTGCATGTATTTGAAACAATTGTTGTGCCTATTCAAATGCAGCACTTTTAATTATAAAAATATAATATTTTATTTATAAAGTAAAGAAAAAACAAAGATCAGAAACCATCCGCATGATTTAATTCTCCTTTTCTTTTGGTTACAGACAGATTGGTGCTCTTCCCAATCATTAAAAAAAATTGATTTCATGTCACAAAGGTGGAGAATGGTGGTTTGGGGAGCAGGTTTGGCTGTGGGTCTTTGTTTTGGAAGAAGGAGAAGGGGAACGGTGGAGGAAGGTGAAGGGGTTTGCATTTTCTCTCAAAAGTGGAGATTGGTGGTTTGGGGATCGGGTTTAGCCGTGAGTCTGTTTTGGAGGTAAAACTACAAATACAAAACAGAGTCAACAAACTTAGGAATACCCCCAAGTTTGAGATAACCAAGAAACTTAAATATGCAATCACATTCCAATTTCAAATTCTTTTCAGAAACATATTATTAATAAATATGCAAGAAACAGTACATAATAAAGTAAAGGTAAATACCTGACTGCACTGTCCTCGTCTTGTGGTACAAAGAATCATATGTAACCCCTCCTTAATCATGTTCAGCTACAAACATGAAAAAAAGAAAAAAGAAAAATGCAAGCACCTGCAACAAAAGTGAAATAAAATAGAATACCATAGAAAAATCTTAGTAGAAATAACATAAAGTAATTCACAATTGGCAAATTAACAAAGCAAAATTCACAATTCACAAAGGTATCTAAAAGGAACCTTCACAATTGATTGTGCTTCCATTTACTTTTGCTTCACTGTTGTTTTTTCCTTCAACACCCAAACAGATGCTCAATTTGGTTAAGTTTGTTTGATCGTGAAAATACTTTGGAAGCTTTATATCAAGCAGATGGTGTGCGTCTATGAAAAGTGAAATTATTTTGATTCTAGGAAAGTTTACAAACCTGGGTTGGAGGAGAAAGATGAAGAAGAAGAACATGATTTATCAGCTACGAAATCAGAGAAAGAAATCAAATTAAAAAAAAAATTAATTTAACAAATCCATAGGTGTAAATTAATTGAAATCAACAATGATCAAACTGAAAGCAATTCAAACATTAACGAATTAGTAAAAATAAATAAAAGTTAAAACATTTCATAGATATCTGATGGGATTCGTACTAACGGATTTAATCGTAAAGAGAGAAAAGAGTTACCTTCTTTGGAAGAGTCGGCATTTTGGGCTAATACCTTAGAGAGAATGATAGAGAGGATTAAACCCAGATTTTGAAACCCAGAGGATGAAACCCAGAGGTCTGCGTTTGGAAGGGGTGAAGTGGTTAGAGAAAAGAAGGTTTTGGATGAGTATACTTAAGGGCTGAAGAGATCTTCAAATGGTGGGGCCGACAAATATAGAACTGGAGAAGGGTGGTGCCGGAGAAGGTGGAGCCGTTGAGCCGTTAAGCTGCGATTTGCGTATGGGGGAACGGCAGAGCGTGGTCTGCGTTTTGGAGGAAGGAGAAGCTAGAGCGTGTTAGGGGCTTAGAGCATCCACACTAGCTCGTGTAAATTTATCATCTATTTTACACAGAAAAAGTTAATTTTTCTATTTTATACACACTTTTTTATTAAAATAATATTTTCCCTCACTTTTTTTATTATTTCCCACCTACCCCCACCTAACCCTTCTTTTTCCTCTAAATACACCCCCTTCTTCTTCACACCATCCTTATCTCTATCTCCGCCTCTCTTTCTTCTTCTTCTTTTTTTTTTTTTTTTTTTTGAGAATCTTTTTCTTTCCTCTTCTCCGTCAACCTATCACAAGCACTCCATCAACACCCTTCTTTTTCCTTTGAATACACCCCCTTCTTCTTCTTCACACCATCCTCATCTCTATCTCCGCCTCTCTTTCTTCTCTCTCTCTTTTTTTTTTTTGAAAATCTTTTTCTTTCCTCTTCTCTGTCAACCCATTACAAGCACTCCATCAACACCGATCTCCATCAAAACCGATCTCCATCAACACTGATCTTCATCAACACTGATCTCCGTCAACCCATCACCGATCTCCATCAAAACCGATCTCCATCAACACCGATCCACATCAGCCCATCACTGATCTCCATCAACACCGATCCGCATCACCGATCCAAATCGCCTCTCCAATCCATGATCAATGATCTCCGATCACCAATCCAACGATTTTGTTCCAGTGGTTGATTTTTTTTGTTGATTTTGTGGTTGATTTTTTATTTTTGTAGTTGATTTTTTATTTTGTGTCTGTGGGAGTGTGTGTATCAGAGGAAGAAACAACATGAGAGGGAGGGTTAGTTTTGCAGACGGAGAAGAGAGAGAAAAAAAGGAGCGAATAAGAAATTATTAAAATAATAAATACACGAGCTATAGTGACCGTGCATATATGCACGGTCACTGTAGCATTTGTATAATTATGCACAACTTTACACAACTTTACATCCACTGATGTGGGTGTTTTTTTGGCCAAAATGTGTAAAATGCAGGTGTTTTTGTATTATAGAAGAGTATCCACCAACTGATGTGGATGCTCTTAGGGCTCCTCTGATTTTGCGTTTAAGTATTTTTTTGGGTTTTAGAAATTTTTTTTTTTTGTTTATGATTTTTTTTTAATATTGTGCTGACGTGGAAAATTGTGGAAGCTTCAAAAGCTTCGGTTTTATATATATATATAGATTAAGTTTTGTTTATATCAAGTTTGTCTCGAATCATATCAAAATTAATTTTAGTTAAGACTTAAGATGCATATCAAGTAAATTTAAAACTAGATTTTGATGAGAATATGAATGTGAAAACATCAAAAAAGTTAAACTTGATTTTGGGAAAATGCCTATTTGAAAGAATTAAAGTCACTTAAAACTAGTTTTTAAGACTATATTAGATTCCATTTTGAACCAACTCCACTTGTTTTAATAAAAACCCTTATGTGAAGATAATTTTCCGTATATATATATATTTTGTTAGTATAAAAAAATAGGTTAAAGAAAAATTGTTTCTTGATTTTTCTTATTTAGTTTCGTATGAGATAGAGTTGTTTTCCATAAATTTTATCTTACAATAAACTAAGTAAAGAAAACAACTGTTGAGGTCCAAAATGTGACAAGGAGCCTAGCCCGTGAAGATAAAGAAATCTCAGCCTATAGAGAGAGAAAATGGAGGGCCTGAGCCTTAATAGAAAGGAAGCCTAGCTTATAAAATAAAAAGGGCATGAAGGCCCAAAAAGCCCAATGGGAAAAGGAGGAATAAATGATAAAGAAGCCTGGGAAGGGAGAGGACTTGGGCTTAGGCTACGGATGGGTCCTCCATTCCCAGGAAGTGCGTCCTTAGGGAAGTTTGAAGGATGCTGAGTAGGACGTGGATAGCTCAGGAGGTGGTCTGGGAACAAGGCACGCTTATTTTGAAGAGGAAGAGAAAACGAGGGAAGTCCTGTTAAAGTCAAGCTCCTGGGATGTAGAAGGAAGTGATAGAGACAAGTGATGGCTTCAAGATGAAGACCTGGTGAAGGAACTAAGGAATCTCGAATAAGGCACAAAACATGGAATAAGAGAAAGGTGGCCAGAGGCCTTTCAAGCCCACCATTTGCAAGAAGGAATCCATTTCATTTTTGGAAAAAGGCCAAATTGTGAAAAGTTAACATTAAGGCCTCAAGACATTCGAAGTGTCCTTTTAAGGTCTTGAAGGAAGATTAAGAAGCGTTGACCTTAGAAGAGAATTTGGGTTTACCTAAGGAAGGAGCTCCCATGAGTAGAAAATTGGTGAATGAACTTTCAGGTATGAGTTCCTAGGAAAGCGAAATGAGAGAAAATAAGGAAATGATCAGCCACCAATATTTCAGACAAAGAGGGGGCTGACTCAAGTACCTAGAAAAAACAAAGGAAAATAATAGTAATTTGAAAAGCCCTCCAAGAGTAGTATAAAAGGGAGCAACTAAGGGGACAAAGGGCATTCAGACACAAGGAATCAAAAGAGAAAAATACAAGAAAAGAGTCTTAAATTCCTAGTGGAGAATAGAGGCGTTGTAGAAGATCATGTGACAAGATATTTGAGGAGCTACTTTGATTCAAAGGGACTCAAACCTCACAAGTCTTGAAATTCCAAAGGAGATTAGTCAAGTTTGTGATCTTTGAGCTTTATTGAGCCTTGTGGAACATCCTTACAGAGTAGGATATAATGTACTCTAATACTTGACTTAATCAAATGAAATATAATATTCTTTGAGGCATTCATAATCACCATTGTTTACTTTGCATTGTATATTTATTGTTCCTTCATTATTTTCTCAACCAATATATATGTGTGTGTGTGTGTGTTGTGGAGTTCACTTGTCTTGTGCATAGATTGGTTTGTACAATGGCCCGAAAGGGTCGCGGTGAGCCAAGTCCAGTCCAACGAAAATCCATTCGTCCCTTTTGGTGACCCAGGATCCCCTATCAACATTGGGCCTAGGAACCACCAAAAAGAGGACTCACAACAACTTTATCTCATTCGAAACTAAAAAATAAGGGAAAGTTACACTACAAAAAACTCGTTCTACACCAGCATTTTTTCCTTAGCGGTTTTGAAAACCGCCATTGTAAGAGAGCTATAGCAGCGCTTTTAGAAGCTGCCTCTATAGGTTAACTTATTACGGTAGTTTAATGCTAGCGCTTTTTAAATTGCTACTATAGACAACTTACTGTGGTTTTTCAATTCATTTCAAGGTCGCTACCAAATATAGGTGTGGGGACGCAAAAACTAGCCCCCATGGAGTTCTTTACGGATTCTCACTACAATTATTCAAATAACCAACATATAAGTAAACAACAAGGATAAACATTCTGTTGAGGTCTAAAAAGTCATGAAGTTGCACCAAGGCCTAAAATGGCACAGAGAATTGAACTCCATAAAAAAAGTATACTTGAGCTTGCAATAAAGAAAAAGGATGGTAGGCCTAATATCCATTAAGGTTTTAGGGAGGAACCCAAACCCATGTATGAGTAAGCTTTAGAACTCATGAAATGAAGAGAAGAAGAAAAGCCTAGCCCGCCAAGGTCAGGAAATCGCTGGGGAAGCCTAGTGGTATGACCTGGGTCGAGATACTTGGGGATTGCCAGGAGCTTGGGATCCTCGGGATGAACAGCAAAGCCAAGGTTGGATTAAGACAGTTAAAAGGGGATGCCAAGAAACACAAGAAACGAGAATACATATGTCCCTATCAGCCACCTAATGATGCAGAAAGGAATCAGAAAGCTTGGGAACCAACAATTCATGAACAAGGAGATGGTACCTCGGGGAACCCAGAAGGAAGAACCATGAAGGGAAGTGGTTGGGAAACTTTCAACCTGGCATGAAGGAATTAGCTCGCTTGGGAAAAATGACAAAGGGAAATGTAGCCAAAAAGTTGAGTCTGAAAAGGTGGGAACTAGAAGCCTTGAAAGGAGAAAAACCCAAGGTCAGCTCTTCAAGACATACCAGAACGGAAAGGCAGTAGGAGACTTTTGAGAAAGAAACACCAAAAGAAGAAAATTATGAGAAGTAAGAAAGGGACCAGCCACCAATGCTGCTGGCATAACATTGGTTTTGGTACCTAAGGGAACAAATGAGGGGAATTAGTGGTACCCTGGAAACCCTAGGATTACACTATAAAAGGGGGAAACAGCTAACAATGAAGGGCATTCAGCAACAAGGAATTAAAATAGAATCATTGAGAAAAACTCTGTTAGAATTCAAAGAAAGTAAGAAAAGAGAGGGAAATATCGTCCGGTATCCTCAAACAACTACTAGAGAACCCACTTGGATTCAAAGGGATTCAAACTTTGCAAGTCATAGAGGCCTGAAGAGCCATTTAAGTCTGTAATTTTTGAACTTATTTGGACCTTGTGATACGTCATAGTGAGCATGATGTATTACATAATTGAGAAATTAATGAAATATTTCACAATATCTTAAGGACCCCTAACGTTTACTTTGTATCTTTCTCTATCGCATTGCTCATTTATTGTTTCTTGCTGTTCAATGCATATATTTCTTGTTTGCTAGTATGTATGTGTTGTAGGATTCCTGCTCTGTGCACCATCTGGTTCGTAATCAGTCCATTTAGTTGCGGTGAACCAAGCCCAGTCCCTTAAAATAACAAGTAAGAGGGCACAGGGTCCTTGTTTCTACTTGGGCCTAGGTGCTGTCCAAAAAGGACCCTCACACACTCTACAATGGGAAACTCAAGCAATTGATTTCTTTGACCTCATATATTACAATTTTAACCTAGATATTACAATAGATAACTCTCATGTTCTCGCAGTGTTACCCTTACTCACTCTCTCTGACTGTTTTTTCTTCTAAATGTTCCCTTCCCCCCCTTTTCTAAATCCCTTGTCTTTTGCATCTCCTCCCTATTTTATAGCTTTAATCCTTGCTCTTATCACTACAGCTGTCTTGTTGCCTGCCAGAGTCTCAGGGATATTTTCCTTAACTTTATCGGTTTCCTCCCCACCTTTATCCTGGAACTCTGACTTTTGGGGGTTGTTTGTACTGTTTAGGCTGTCTTACTTGTATTTAATGCGGCAGAGATTAGGTAAGAACCCCATCATTAATGCGGGGGCAAAGTTCTTCGACCTTCTTGCATGTTCCGGAAGTTTCCCACGGTCCTGGGTATTGTCTGGAAGCTACATGTGGATCATCCGTGCACCTTGCCTCTAGTAAGGTTTGTCCCTCTCTTTCTCCACAGGAATCATTTTCCCGTGGTATTCTCCTTTCTTGGGTGTGGAGAATGGTTCAGCTTCCTCTTTCTCACAACCCGTTGTCTTCTGGGACTTCTCTCAAACATACAGGCTTGGCCTAGTTCGCTCCCGTGGCCCAATCATTATTGGGCCTAAGGCTTGGACGGGGATTCTTCTAGTCCCCACAATAGGTAAATGAGATAGTTTTCTAGAAAATGATTGTTTTTTTTATTATAAAATGTTAATATCAAAACAAACAAAATTGTGTTTGGTAGCATAAGAAAAAAAATATTCCTATAAAAAACATTTTGTAAAGATAGTTTTATCATTTATGCGTTTCCTTGTATTTGATAGCATAAGAAAAATTATGTCAAATGAAAACTATCATTGATCAACAAAAAATTCTATTAAAAGTATAACTTATTTTTTAGAGATTATTTTTCGCAAAATTTTCCAGAAAACAACTTTATCTTATGCCACGACCATGCTAAATAAAAGAAATTAAGAGGTAATATGAAAACTATTGAAAACAACCAAACATAGGAAAGATAGTTTTATCGAAACAAACAACGTTGTGTTTAGTAGCATTAGAAAAAATATTTCTATGAAAAACCTTTTGTAAAGATAATTTTATGTGTTTCCCTGTGTTTGATAGAATGGGAAAAATTATGTCAAATGAAAATTATCATTGATCAACGAACAATTCTATTAAAAGTATAACTTATTTTTTAAAAACCATTTTTTGCTAAAATGTTATGGAAAACAACTTTATCTCATGTCACACTAAATAAAGAAAGTTAAAAGGTAATATGGAAACTATTGAAAATAACCAAACATAGGAAAATGAGATAGTTTTTTTAAAAATACTTTTTTAAAAATGACTCATTAAAAAAGAAGAAGTTAATATTGAAACAAACTGAATGTAAACTAAAAATAATAAAAAACCAATTAAAATCAACTATTTTTTTTCTTCACTTGCCTGATTATATGACGGGTCTATTTGTGATCCGCTTATTTTGTCGAAACTAAAAGTTTTTTGCTGAAACTGAAAACTTTTTGCTGAAAGTACTATAAATAAAGGAAAAAGTTAGCTGGAATAGTATAGTGGGACCCATAAATAGTACCAAAAAAGTGTAGTAGGACCCATAAATAGTAGCAAAAATAAGCTGAATAATAAAATTAATTGGCAAAGTTAATCATACTAAACGGACACGACATGTGAATCAGTTTTTATTGTACATGTCAAAGAAGGAACTTGTACATTGCATAACACACCATTCATTTGTATTTATATTATAATATTTTTATTAGCTTATTTTACTTAGGATATGTGAATATCCTCTTGCGCATGTCCAATAAAGAACGTATAATTTTGCATGTGTTTGGATGAGTAATTATTGAGCAGTTTGGAAAAACATCGAAATGATACTTCTTTATTTTTTGTATATAATAATAAATTCCACCAATTAAATTTAAAAATAATTACAAATTTTATTATATAATCTTTACAAACTTGGTGATGATAATTATGAAATGAATCTCTATCCTACCTTCATTCATCTCCTTGTTTGCTAAAGACAAACAAAATGCTGGGTAGATCCCACCCACCATCGAGTAAAATTCTATTTTTTAAAACAATAATACCAGTAGTGTATATTTTGCGATAATTGTTTTATGCGGTAAATTGAGTGGTTGAGAAAAAAATGATAGGTCAATGTTATATTAACATATAACCAATCATAATCTACCACATAAAATAACTGTGACAAAATATGTGTGAAATTATGCGATACTATTGAGTACTACTAACATTTATTGTTTTTTTAAATAAAAATAAAGTAGGGTTGTCGTGGGCTGCAACCTCTTCTGAATTCTGATGGTGATTGAGGAAGTATACCCTGTTACAGGTGTATGCTTCCTTCATCTCACAAACTGATAAGACCCACAACTGATGGGTTCTACCAACTGTAAGAGGAAAGAAACATACACCACTAACATGTTGTATTTTCTCGATGGTGACCACAAAGTGCACATTTCAGCTTCTCGTGAGTCGTGACACTTTGGTATATTCCTTTCCATATTACCAAAATGCAATTGTGCTGTTGTGCCCATCTGCCACTATCGTACTACTGCAAACTACTATTGAGAACATACATAATAAAATAAAATTTCTCTAAATTAAGTAATAATAAATTATTTTATTTCTCTTTACTTATGTTGGAATTTGTTGTTTAATGGAAACATTTAGATCTGTAACAAAAAAAATTAACATAATTATATTTTTGAAAATTTAAATCGTTAAATTGTATATTTTTTATATTTTTAATATGTATGTCAAGTTTCAATCAAATTCAATATTAATTATTATTCAATTCATAAATATATTTTTTATGAATAATTTAAAATTGCGAAATCTTGAAATTAAATTTTTTTTTTTGATAAAATTAAAATTTAAATATTTGATTAATGACATAATTTAAAAAAAAAAATTTGATGACATAATTATTAATAATTGATTTTTTTATATTTTACAATTTAAAATAAATTTGTTAAAATTTACATCAAATAAAAAGATATAAAAATAGTTTGACGGATTTAGAGAAAAACTTTCTTGTTGTTTTATTATTCCATTGTGTCTTCTCCTCAAAAATAAAAAATAAAAAAAGAAGAAGGAAAATTCAATCAATCAACGTTTCTCATTGTTTTATTATTCCATTGTGTGTCTTCTCCTCAAAACAAAAAAAGAAAAAAAAAAGAAAGAAAAATTCAATCAATCAACGTTCAGAGCGGGACGTAATACAGTGCTTTGCGAACTATGTCAACGTGGCAGATACGCCGGGGAAATTTCTCGCCCTCAAATCCGTCACAGTTGTATTCATATTCACGTGGCGATCTACTTACAACCCAATAATATCAAAACTTTTTTTTTTTTTGAGAGTCAATGATATCAAAACTTGGCCGTGATTATTGAACAAAAAAGTTGGAAAAATATCGCACGTGCAAGCATGAAAGGTTTCTATGTAATGTATGTGGCCCAATCAAATTAGTGGGGGTGACAAAAGTGGTAGACTTCCACGGGTGACTTGATCATTGCTCGAACCGAATCTTCTGAACTTGAAACGCGTTCACACTCGGTGATAAAGGATATTTTTTCACGCTTGGAAAGTTCCTAATCCGTTTGAAGAGGTAAATGACAAAAGTAACCTTACAGTGAGCTTTTATTTATGTGAAACGCTTTTTTGGGACTCCTAAAATGTGCTCCGTCTCCCATAAGTGCTGTCTAGTTTTTTTTAGTAGAATTATCATGCTGTCTTTGCTCTCCTTAGAATAATGGAATATTATTACAGCTCTTTTTATCTCTTTATATGTTCTTAAAAAAAAAAAAAAAAACTCTCTTTTTGTCATCTTAATTTCTTTTTAAATTTTTATAAGTAAAAAAGTTCATCTTTTTTTTTTCCCCTTTATTTCTTAAAAGTACACATCTTAAGAATTCTACACAAACAAATAAACTAAACATCTAAAAGAAAAAAGAAAAAAACTCATTATTAACATCTATTTAACCATTAAATAGTGGAGAGAGACTTCGAACCCAAATTCTCATTTATAAAAAAACTAGTTAATATCAGTGAGGCCCTTTCTTTTTAAATTTTTACAAGTAAAAAAGTTCATCTTTTTTTTTCCCCTTTATTTCTTAAAAGTACACATCTTAAGAATTCTACACAAACAAATAAACTAAACATCTAAAAGAAAAAAAAAAAAACTCATTATTAACATCTATTTAACCATTAAATAGTGGAGAGAGACTTCGAACCCAAATTCTCATTTATAAAAAAACTAGTTAATATCAGTGAGACTCTTTTAAATATACACAACTATCAATTTCTTTAAGATATTTTCTATTCTCCCTGTGTGTGTGTGTTAAATACTTAGTAACAATTAGTTAACAATTAGTTGACACATTCAATTGAATTAAGATATTTAATCTAAAAGAAAAACAATAAACTACAACCTCTAAAATATTTTTTTAGAAACACCTCTACAAAGTTTGTCAAGGTTCTTACCATTTTATTATTATTTTTTTTATCACTTAATCTACACTAAATTGTGAACTTATTGAATCAAACCAAAGGATTTGAATTTAAATTGGATTGTTTAGACTCAATTATTATCAATAAAAAAAAATTTAATAAATTTCTTGATTAAGTTTTTAATCAACCTTAAATATTAGTTATAATGAACAATTTTTTTTTTTTTTTTTTTTTTTTTTTTTTTTTTTGTATCGATATATAATTTCACATAGGCAATATTATTTCCACTAAAACTAGTATTGCTTCAACAAATCTCTCTCGTATTCAAAGAAGAAGCTTTTATGCCTATTGTTAACGAACAAATGAAAAGTCTTGTCTTCCATTCTTAGTCGGGATTAATCATACAATCTCGAGTTGAATTGGTTATTGTACATTTTGTTAATTAGGTTTGAGTTCAATTGTGGATGATCCATCATTTAGAAGTCAAGCACATGTTTGAGAAAACAAATAAGTGTGTTGATGCTTTAGTCATGTCGGGGGTATCACAAACTTGAGATTTTTATTTTGTTTTTTGCTCCACTTACTATATTTATTAGTATTGTTAATTTTGATAGATTGGTGGATTTTATACTATATATGATTTCTTCTTAGTGTTTCTTAATTTATGTAATTTCCTAATTATAAAAATTTATATAATTAATTTTTTTTGCCCTTAATCAAATTCTTCTATTAATTCATTGAAGGCATTTATGTGGAAAAGTGTTTTTTTGAAGGAAAATCAAAATGAAGTAACATAAAGAGGAACAATCTTGGGTTGACACGTCCATATAAATTGTATAGTTAATTATTTTTCCCTTGAATCAAATTTCTTGCTAAATTATTCTCAATAAAAAAATTTCTTGTTAAATTGTTAAAATAAAATTTTTAATTATTTTATACTTATATTTTTTGGTCCTAAAAATAATAATTTTAAGTTATTTAAAATAAAATTCATTTTTTATCAGATTGATTGCCAAGGTTTAGAAAAAGTATTTTGTATCAAATGATACCATGTCATCCGTATCAAAATTTAATAAACGAGAGATATGTGTGTAAAAATAACTACTCACTAGTACATGTCTTTCAATTATTAGTTGGTTAGTTATTTTTTGCTAAGATATCTCACACTTTTTAGATTTTGATACCGCTGATATAGTATCATTTGATACCAAATACTTTTTCCAAGGTTTGACTTACAAGTTACAAGCTTATCAAAACCAACGTGTAGATATTAGTTGTAAATCTGGTTTTAGTAAATTTTTATTTTTGATAAAAATAAAAATCTGGTTTTAGTTAGTGCAACTTATTATTAGCAAATCCTTATTTGAGAAAAATAAGTGGGGTAGTTTAGTCATTTAAGAACACTCCACCTCCAAAGTTTCCAATTCTCTTTTTTCCCGGTGGACCATCTCATCATTTTTTTGTCAATTACCCCACAAGTCAATCGATTTGTTCAGTTTATATTATGTTTCCTTAATAGCCCTCTTGACCTTTATTTTATATCCATTTTCATTTTTTTTTTTTATGGGAATTTTCATCTCTCTCATATATATATATATATATATATATATATCTGTTCTATTTTAATCTTACACCAACCCCAAAAGCTTGGCCGTACATTTTTGGCTGTCCAAACTAATCACAGCCGTTTAAATCCAAAACCAATACTATCCACAGGATCGTCTTAATCCAACGGCCTTAAAAAAAACAACTAGAACTTTCTTTTCTACGGGCCTTTTAGCTTCACCTTTATAACCTCATTCTCCCAGGCCTGTGTTCGACTCGTGCCACACTCTCTCTCTCTCTAGGGTTTGAATTCTCTCACTTCTCGAATCGGCTTCTCTGTTTCCCAAGGTTCGTTACTGATCTTCATCGATCAAGGATCAAGCTATTTTGTGTTCTATTTGTGCGTGTTTGTGTTTCTTTGATCGATCTGCATTTTTGAATCGAAGATCTTTGTATGTATTTTTTGGGTTTCTGATTTGGTTGTTTGGTTTGTAGAATCGTTGAAAAATGACGAAGCAATACCCAACCGTGAGCGCTGAGTACCAGAAGACCGTCGAGAAGGCGAGGAGGAAGCTCAGGGGACTCATCGCTGAGAAGCACTGCGCTCCTCTCATGCTCCGCATCGCGTACGATCTCTCTCTCTCTCTCACAGTCACTCAGTTTCAACGGTGAGGATTTGTTGTTGGTATTAACGGTGTATGATGGGATTGGGGGGTGTACAGGTGGCACTCAGCTGGTACCTTTGACCAGAAGACAAAGACCGGAGGTCCATTCGGAACCATGAAACACGCAGCTGAGCTCAGCCACGAAGCCAACAATGGCCTCGACATCGCCGTCAGGCTCTTGGAGCCCATCAAGGAGCAATTCCCCACTCTCTCTTACGCCGATTTCTACCAGGTACTCTTTTTTTTTTTTTTATATATAATTTAATTTTTTAGATTTTTAATTAATCTTAATTGGATTTTAATTAATTAATTGTTTAAAAAAAAAAATTTAGTTGGCTGGGGTTGTTGCTGTTGAAATCACTGGTGGGCCCGAGGTCCCCTTTCACCCAGGACGCGAGGTCAGTGTTGGCTATTTGGAATTTGGTTTTTCAATTTCTATAATGTTTGTGTGTGTGTTTTGCATAATTTCTGGTTTGCTTTTAGGAATATATGGCCTTACTCTTGCTATAGTTTCGTTGTCCTGTTTGTTACTTTTGACTTCATTGGTTTCGTTTATTGAAAAATAATAATGTGTACCAAACGCACACGATCATCCCGACTTTTGGTCTTGACTTTCTTGATGCCACGTGTTTGTTTGTTTGTGAGGAGATTTGTGCTTAATTTATTTGATTTGGTCGGCTTTGCTTTTTAAAAATTATTGAATTTTCTGATGTCATTTTCTCTTTGCACTTAGGAAAAGAATATTTGAAAGTAGATGCTTTTTTTACAAGAATTTGAAATTGTGTAGTTTTGTTCATTTGTCATTTAATTGCAATGTTGTCATTTGTGGCAGCCATGGGTTTGTTGTTTGTATTGATCATCATCATCAGTCACTGATGATATTTGGTGTCGTTTTGTATTCTCATTCTCAGGACAAGCCTAAGCCACCTCCCGAGGGCCGTCTTCCTGATGCTACAAAGGGTTAGTATTCTTGTACTAGTCGATATTCCCAAATCAAAATGGCATGTGCTTTGAAATTAATTTATACAATGCTTTATTTTTTACTTTTATTTAATTGATGATGCAGGTTCTGACCATTTGAGGGTTGTGTTTGGCCAACAAATGGGCCTTAGTGACCAGGACATTGTTGCTCTTTCTGGTGGACACACTTTGGTTAGTATGATTCCTTGGGGATCGCTTGCAAACTCTTTGGAATTATCGGTTCTGCTGAAATCATAATGCTTTTTTATTTTTTTGGGGCTTTGTTACCAATGTTATTGATTTATGTGAATTTGTTTTTGTAGGGAAGGTGCCACAAGGAGCGTTCTGGCTTTGAGGGACCATGGACTGCTAACCCTCTCATCTTTGACAACTCATACTTTAAGTGAGTTTCCTGTCCTGGTCTGACTTTCATGGTCTAATTTATTTGCGTTGTGTTTGTTCTTTATTATGCGCTTCACAATGCTAAAATATGCTCTTGAACTTGATAGGGAGCTCTTGAGTGGTGAGAAGGAAGGCCTTCTGCAGTTGCCTACTGACAAGGCACTTCTTGCTGACCCAGTCTTCCGCCCCCTTGTTGAAAAATATGCTGCGGTTTGTATTTTCTGTCTCTTAGTTGTCAATGAGATTTCACTAATGATGGATTAATTTGTAGTTTTCTGATTGCTGTTGATCTTATTTTAACTCTTAGGATGAAGATGCCTTCTTTGCTGATTATGCCGAAGCTCACTTGAAGCTCTCTGAGCTAGGGTAAGTTCTGGATTTTAATGATTTGTGGGATGCTCAATAAATTTTTTTTTCATTCAAAAAGTTGTGAGACCAAATTTATTCACCTTGGTTTGCAGATTTGCTGAGGCTTAAGTACTTTGGAAAGCATGGGACGTAAAGGATGGTGCCAATCCCTGCTTGCCTTTACACTCTTTTGTTTTGGATTGCTTGGAAGCCCTAGTTTTATTTTAGGCAGTTGTTGGTTCATGAAAGTTGGGATGGTTTATTACTTTGTTTTGTTGGACATGACAAATGAACGAAATTGGGTGTACTCATCCTTCAGTTTTAAATAATTTAAATTATTAGTCAATATGTTTGCATCTCTCTCTCATTCTCAATTACACACCTGAAGTGTTTAACTATCCCGAGCCCTTAGGATTTTTGTAAATTTGGTTTTGCTATCAAGTTGAATTTTGAGCTACTACATCCTACTGGAGAGGCCTGGGGAATACAGGGGACTCTCATTTGAGGGGATAACTGAATGACTAATGAGTAATCGCTCTCGATATGCCCTCTCCGTGGCTGTGTTTTTGCTTTTTCATGCCATCTAATTCAGACTTAATTTTCACTGGCTTGAAATATACCTCTTTAATTTGATTAAATAATTTCATGGTTTAACGTGATGTCCTTGCGGGGATTTGATTAACGTGGATTAGTTGATCTGGGTAGGCTTTTTCTTTTGCTCTTTTAGAACTATGCCCCCATGCAGTAATGTAGAATAAATCATGCTTGATGAACTTCCGTTTACAAGAAGGAAAAGTTAATGAACTTTTAACGTATCCTTAAAAAGGATCCTGGTCTTGATCCTGAAAGTTTAAATTTCAGTAAATCATTGACGTGGGTCAATTGATCTGGGTTTACTATTATGCGGTCTATGCGCCATACAGTAATGTAGAAGAAATCATGTTTGATAAAATTCTGTTAGGAGAAGTAAAAGTTAATTACATTTTTCTTATTAGAGGATAAACTATCAGGATCAAGATCCTTTTTTTGTACTGCTTTTAGTTAATTAACTTTTAACATTAGCTCAAAAAGGATCCTGACCCAGAAAGTTTAATTTCAGTAAAGCAAAGTCAAAGTCGTAACGAATTAAAAGCTGAGAGTAGTCAACAGAAAAAGTATGACTTATTTTTAGAGATTGTTTTCTATTAATTATTTTTGAAAAATGACTATCTCATAGTAAGTTAAATAAAGAAAGTCAGAAAATTATTTTTCAACTTATTTAAGGTTGTTACTAAATATAAAAGAAGAGATAGTTTTATAGAAAATACTTTTTAGAAAATGACTCATTTTATAGAAAATAATATCGCCAAAACACACATAGCATTAATAGCATCCAATGGAATCATAAAAGTTCGGTATCTTAAGTTCTTAACCTTGTCACATAAATCCTCTGCTAAACACATGAAAAGAAAGGATAAGTGTATCTAATGGTGATGCCAAGAGTTTTGTAATTCAATTGGTCGTGGTTGGTATCTTTTGATGTTTTCAATGAAGACATTCAAGTTCAAATTTCTTCTTCTCTAACTATCGAATTATCAAAAAAAGGAAAAAAAAAAAGAAAAAAAAAAGAAAAAGAAAAGAAAAGAAAAGAAAAGAAGTGAATCTAATGGTTTTCCAATGCCAATTTTACAATTGGAATCTATTCGATCATACACAAGCTGGCTTATTTGATCATTCAATTTTTTTTATTTTTTTTTTCACCCTATACTTTTACCCTATTTACAATATCTCTCCAACACATAAATCCTTTGCTAAACACATGAAAAGAAAGGATACGTGTATCTAATGGTGATGCTAAGAGTTTTGTAATTCAACTGGTCGTGGTCGGTACCTTCTGATGTTTTCAATAGAGACATCCAGGTTCAAATTTCTTCTTCTCTAACTATCGAATTATCAAAAAAAGAAAAAGAAAAAAAAAAAAAGAAAAAAAGAAAAGAAAAGAAGTGAATCTAATGGTTTCTCAATGCCAATTTTACAATTGGAATCTATTCAATAATACACAGGCTGGCTTATTTGATCATTCAATTTTTTTTTTTTTTTTACTCTATACTTTTACCCTATTCACAATATCTCTCCAAACTATCAATTTGCTTGATTAACACTCCAATTTTCATAGAATTGTATCAATATACCATCTATTGTCTAAATTGAGAGTTTTTTTTTTTTTTTTTTTTTGAGAAACCTAAATTGAGAGTTAAGTTGAATCAAAATTGTGTTTTTTCTTACCACCAATGAGTATTGTTTTTTTTTTTTTTTATTATAAGTAAATGGGAGTATTGTTGTAAATACACCAAATTTTTCTGTCTCATGTTAATTTAACATGAGATTGTAGTTTTCATCTCATTTAACACCAAATTTAGATGGTAGCGGGCACATTGATACAACTATGTCAAATTGAGTGTCAATCATGCAAAATGATAATTTGAGGGACATTGCAAATAGGGCAAAAGTTTAGGGTAGAAAAAGTGTGATTTTTCCACACCTCTTTTTAAAATGTACATATGTAATGAGAACTTAGTATCAAGCTTCAATTGTCTTTAACAATCAAAATATGTTCAACCAAAAAAAAAAAAAAAAGTCAATTCTATTATATATCATCACCCAATCAAATTGACAATTTCTATGGCTTAGCTTACCATAGGACATTGTAGCAACTTTGAAATGCTACAATCTTCTAAGTCAAACATCATGTAGAGAAATTGATGACAACTTCTAATAAAATAGATTAAGTTACATTTGACTTTGTGAGAGTGCCTTTTTTTTTTAGCACTTTGGCCCAAAGATCTTGGGCCAAATAATTTGTTCTTGGTGGACTGCGCTTGGTTCACCGCAGCTAAAAGGCTGCTTAAGAACCAAGTGGTGCACAAAACAAGCTTCCTACAAAACAAATAAACTAACAAGTGAAAATATTTGTATTGAATGACAATTCAAACAGCAAGGAAATGCACAGTAAATAAAATATAGTAAAAAAAAGGGTTAGGGATCCTCGAATCAATGAGAAACATTTTATTAATTTTCTTTAGTTATGATTACAGTGCTCACTAAGACGTGATACAAGGTTCAACTAAGTTTAAAAATTACAGATTTTGATAGCTATTCAAGCTTCCAAGACTTGCAAAGTTTGAATTTTTTGAATCCGAGTATGTGCTATAGTGGCTATCTCTGGGATATCGAGAGCAGTTCCTCTGTTTTTTCTTGAACTTTACAGAGTTCTTTCTATGGCTCTATATCTTTTCTAGGAATCCAGAAAAATGGCGATGAATGCCTGAATAAAAATCAATGAATGCAAAAAATTGAATTCCCCTTAGCATGGATTTCCCCCTTCTTTTATAGTGCAACTCTAAGGTTCTGGGGTACCAGTGATTTCTCCCTTTTGCCCCTCAGAGTTCGTGCTGTGTTAAGTTTACTCAGGGGCTGGTCGTTTCATTTTTTTCTCATAACTTCTTCCTTTTGGTGCGACCAAGCCGAAAACCCCCAAGCTGATTTTCCACTTTCAAGGTCCCCTCAGGTCGCTGATCTTCAGCTATTTTGGCCCTTTCTTTCACCTTTCCAGCTTTTGGTTGCATTCCATACTTGTCATTTTTCCCAAATAGTTGGAATCTTTTACTGCTGGGTTGAAAGCTCCTTTCAGTTACCTCTTTTTATGGTTTTCTCATTCTTGGTTCCTTGAGGCACATCTCCTGCGTTCATGAACGTTTTGCTTTGTACTTTCTGATCCCACTGTATGTCTGGGCGCATGAGACCCGCATGCTCTTTGTCTTTTATCCCTTTTTTTTTTTTGAACTTGCTTCAGTCTTACTTAGGCCGTGCTGCACGTCCTAGGGATCCTCGGACTCTGGTAACTTCTGGGATTCCGGCCCAGCTCTTCTTATTGGGCTCCTTTTGGTTTATTGATCCTGGCCGGCTGGGGCTTTCCTTTGCTTCATGTATTTTAAGGTCTGTTCTTCTATGGGTCTTTGGATCCCAATTTTTTGGAACTCTCACCCTTTTCTTCTTTCTTTTTCTCTTTTCTTCATTACGTGAGCCCAGCCCTTTTTTTTTTTTTTTTTTCCCTAGCTTCATTTCCATGAAATTAGCCCAATGTGCTATTTCTTTGGGCCTTAGGCTGTGATCAATTTTGAACCTCAACAGACTTCTTATTTTACTGCAATACAATATGCTCGTAAATTGGAAACAAAATCTTATAAACATATATGAGCTCACTACAAATTTAGTTCTAATCCATATCTATCTAATTTATTAAATTAATAGTTTAATCAATAATCTAAATTGAATTTTAATTGTATTCCAAGTTTTTGTCAAGTGTTATTCTAATTGTACTCTAATTTGATATAAAATGTCTTTAAATTTTAAATGCACTCTAATTTTATATCAAGTATCCTTCCAATTGCACTATAATTTTATGTTAAATGTCTTTATATGTAAATTTATTAATCTAAACTTAGAAAATATTATGAATGTGTAGAACTTGTTGCTTATAAATTTAAAATGGAAACAACATTTTATAGAATAACGTTTTTTCTTTCTTTTATACATCACTTTATTTAGTGATCACACAAAAAAAAAAAAAAAAAAAAAACTAATTCAGAGAGGATTCCGTATGATTTTCATGAAGATAATTTATTATCAAATAAATTGTTTTTGAAAATTGATGTAACATAAAAAAATAGTAATTATTAAGAGAAAAGAGTCACAAGTTTTGAATATGATAAAATTATAAAATCTAACAATATATATATATATATATATATATATGTAGGAGCTCGTTTTGTCGTAGATCCCCCAACAATACATTTCTTTAGAGAGTGGGACGTAGGGTTTGGCGCTAACAGGCTTGCCACCGGTTCGCCGGAAGCGTTCTTCCTTCCTGAGGGCTTAGCCCTGTTCTTTTTGGCTTGGGGGTTGCTCCTCGGACGGCCGAGGAGCCCCTCATTCTGAAGGGCACCTTGCATTATATACCTTCTTTGGTCAATCCTAGCCTTCCAACTGTCAATCATCTAGACCACTGCTTAAGGACCTGTCCCATCAGCCACGTTCCCCACCTTACTGTGGGTCGCAGCACCCAAGGTTCCGCCGTTCAGGAGTCCTCTCAGCATTAAGATTGCCAGGAGAGTTAGGTGGATGCATTAAGTGTGGATGTGACCGCCTATACTGGGCTTGTCCCCCACCTGGGATTAGGATAGGTATGCCGAGGAGAGGGTCGTCCTCGGCGTGGCCCAGAGGGCTAAAAGCCCCTAGACAACTGCCTGGGAAAGCCATCGATCCTCGGCATGGGCCTTGGGCCAGCCTAGAGGTGGGCCGAGACTTCCAGGCCTACGGGCCCCACAATAGCCCCTCAAAATCCTGCTGCACGTTCCCTTGAACGGGGAGGAGGGTTTTGATATCCACGGCCCTCATACCCCAGAAGGCCTTCCGCTGGTGGGTTCTTCCCCAAATAGTCAGCTCGGCGCTTCAACCCTTCGGCAAGTAGTTAGTCTCCTATAGAAGATTCTGTTGCTGCTTTAAAGATAGTGGCAAGCTCCCCGTAGGCTTGGGTCCGAGGACCATGCAAGGCCTAGGTACAGTTGCTGCCTTCAAGAGTAGTGGCTAGCTCTCCGTAGGCTTGGGTCCGAGGACCATGCAAGACCTAGGCACAGGTGCTGCCTTCAAGAGTAGTGGCTAGCTCTCCGTAGGCTTGGGTCCTGAGGACCATGCAAGACTTAGGCATAGGTGCTGCCTTCAAGAGTAGTGGCTAGCTCTCCGTAGGCTTGGGTCCGAGGACCATGCAAGACCTAGGCACAGGTGCTGCCTTCAAGAGTAGTGGCTAGCTCTCCGTAGGCTTGGGTCCGAGGACCATGCAAGACCTAGGCACAGGTGCTGCCTTCAAGAGTAGTGGCTAGCTCTCCGTAGGCTTGGGTCCGAGGACCATGCAAGACCTAGGCACAGGTGCTGCCTTCAAGAGTAGTGGCTAGCTCTCCGTAGGCTTGGGTCCGAGGACCATGCAAGACCTAGGCACAGGTGCTGCCTTCAAGAGTAGTGGCTAGCTCTCCGTAGGCTTGGGTCCTGAGGACCATGCAAGACCTAGGCACAGGTGCTGCCTTCAAGAGTAGTGGCTAGCTCTCCGTAGGCTTGGGTCCTGAGGACCATGCAAGACCTAGGCACAGGTGCTGCCTTCAAGAGTAGTGGCTAGCTCTCCGTAGGCTTGGGTCCGAGGACCATGCAAGACCTAGGCACAGGTGCTGCCTTCAAGAGTAGTGGCTAGCTCTCCGTAGGCTTGGGTCCGAGGACCATGCAAGACCTAGGCACAGGTGCTGCCTTCAAGAGTAGTGGCTAGCTCTCCGTAGGCTTGGGTCCGAGGACCATGCAAGACCTAGGCACAGGTGCTGCCTTCAAGAGTAGTGGCTAGCTCTCCGTAGGCTTGGGTCTTGAGGACCATGCAAGACCTAGGCACAGGTGCTGCCTTCAAGAGTAGTGGCTAGCTCTCCGTAGGCTTGGGTCCGAGGACCATGCAAGACCTAGGCACAGGTGCTGCCTTCAAGAGTAGTGGCTAGCTCTCCGTAGGCTTGGGTCCGAGGACCATGCAAGACCTAGGCACAGGTGCTGCCTTCAAGAGTAGTGGCTAGCTCTCCGTAGGCTTGGGTCCGAGGACCATGCAAGACCTAGGCACAGGTGCTGCCTTCAAGAGTAGATAAGTGGCTAGTTTCCCCATAGGCCTGAGTCCGAGGACCATGCAGAGCCTTGGTTCTGTCTAACACTTGGTCTTCTGAAGTAATTAGTTTCCCCATAGGCCTGAGTCCGAGGACCATGCAGAGCCTTGGTTCTGTCTAACACTTTCATTTTTCTGTAAGTAGGGGTTTGTCCTCGGACCATTTTTCTGGGGACGATTCCTCCTTCGGTCGGACAGTGATTTTTCACGTGGCGTTGATCTCGCCTCCAGCTCGAGTCCCCATCTTCTATCTGGGAAGCGTTTCTTGGCCGTTCGTGTTCTGCGCCTGACGCTTCGGTGCGCGAGACGCGCCTTCATAATGGTCTCGTAAATCAACAGAAGTACAACGGTCTGCGGCCCCCTTGGAATTTGGTGGCTTCATTATCGTCCGCCGCCTCGGTAACTCACTTTTCGAATTCTGCGTGAATTAACTCTCACCAACCCTCCTCTTCTATATAAGGCTTTCTGGGGGGATGGTTTCTTCATACTCCATGAGCCTCCCAACTCGAACAGAAAGAACACCATTTTTCCACTCCCCATGCCCCTTTAATAACCCCGTCGGAATTGTGACCGGAGTTAGGAGATATGGGGCTAAGGGCTGCCGTGGCCGCAGCCCCCACTGGGTTTCTGGTGCGGCAGAGTCTAGGCGTAACACCGGCAGTGTCGTACGCGGTAGCCAGGTGGGACGTTGTTGAAGTACCTAACGTCTCTCCCCGGAGCGCACCTTCGGTGGAGGAGACACGCGAACTCATGTCATGGCTGGCGCCTGAGTGTTGCCGTCTCCAACGGCCGGCGCTCGGGAGGGTTGGAGAGCATCAAGGGAACATCACGGGGGAGGACATTCCGGTGCCCCTGCATCTGCTCCTCACTTTGTTCAAGCTTCCGCCTTGAAGCGAGCCAGCCCCAGCCCCCTTCCCCGCTTTTATTGTCAAGCTCTCCCGTTTTGCTGATGCCAATAAAAGCACGGGTTGACACTTCTCCCTCCCTCTAGCTAGTTGTAGAATCGGACTGCCTGAGCCTCCGATTGTAGGGTTAGCTTGTAATAAAGCTTGTAAAACAAGCCTGCCTGAGCCTCTGATTGTATTTTGTAACTTTCCTTTTCATGAAATAATATCACCCTTTTCTCTTTTCTCTTTTTTTTTGCTGTTGAATCTTCCATTTTGCTGCGACTGCACTTATTTGTTTTTCTTTTGCGAAGTGATTGTTTAGAACGATCGCCGGTTGCCCCGGTCGGCGCACTAACCCTTCCCACAGACGGCGCCAATTGTAGGGGCTCGTTTTGTCGTAGATCCCCCAACAATACATTTCTTTAGAGAGTGGGACGTAGGGTTTGGCGCTAACAGGCTTGCCACCGGTTCGCCGGAAGCGTTCTTCCTTCCTGAGGGCTTAGCCCTGTTCTTTTTGGCTTGGGGGTTGCTCCTCGGACGGCCGAGGAGCCCCTCATTCTGAAGGGCACCTTGCATTATATACCTTCTTTGGTCAATCCTAGCCTTCCAACTGTCAATCATCTAGACCACTGCTTAAGGACCTGTCCCATCAGCCACGTTCCCCACCTTACTGTGGGTCGCAGCACCCAAGGTTCCGCCGTTCAGGAGTCCTCTCAGCATTAAGATTGCCAGGAGAGTTAGGTGGATGCATTAAGTGTGGATGTGACCGCCTATACTGGGCTTGTCCCCCACCTGAGATTAGGATAGGTATGCCGAGGAGAGGGTCGTCCTCGGCGTGGCCCAGAGGGCTAAAAGCCCCTAGACAACTGCCTGGGAAAGCCATCGATCCTCGGCATGGGCCTTGGGCCAGCCTAGAGGTGGGCCGAGACTTCCAGGCCTACGGGCCCCACAATATATATGTATATGGACAAAACTTAGATATAATACCTTAAATGCAGTTCCTTAAATTCTTATCTTAAAATTCTGCTATGTGGATACTTAGCTAAAAAATAAAGTTTCATTTCATGAAAAAAAATCCACGTGGCAAAATCTTAAGATGAGAATCTAAGGAACAACACCTAAGTACTGTACCTAAGTCTTGCCCTCTATGTATATAAAACATCTCAATAGCTAAATTAGTATATTTATCCCCAAGAAGTTCGAAACCTAGTCAAATCTCTACACACAATGGTTGGATCACATGTCAAATGTGGCATGTATATGATGTAACAATTATGTGCAACATGTCTTTCACTTATACGTCAAATTTATAAATTATGTTTGAATGAGGATAGATGAGAGAAGACGTGATAGAAATATCCAAACATAATGTAAATCGCGTAATGGCTGGATTGAGAGGCCCATTGTATACGGCCGTAATGGTTGGATTTAGTGGTTGTTTGATGGCGAGGACATATGCAAATATGGTTATCACCCATTTTTTTTTTGGGTGGGATAGTTATCACCATTGATTGATTTTGGGAGTTGTACCACCTCTTTAATTAGATGTAGATTTCAAAAGACCTAAACCCAGAGAGTTAACATCTTTTAACATCAACCATTAGCGCATATTGTTTTATTACACATCTTAATATGTCCCTTCCCTTCTCGTTTTAAAAAGATTTTTTAAGTTTTCATTTCTCCTTTTAGTTCATCACAAACTGTATACCAAGGATATGATTGACGAATAATAAGTGGACTATCAAAAAGTTCTAGAGACTGAATGGAAACCAAAACTGATTGATTAAAATGAATTGAATTGAATTAATTTACATTGAGGCTCTGTTATATACACGTTTACAGAGCAAGGAGAGATCAGAAACTAATCTAACTAACTTCTAACAAATTAACCAATTCTGGTATTACAGCTGTACAGCACTAAATACTCTCACGTGTCTGCTCCCTCACGTGCCAATCACTTATGTAAAACACTGTCGTTTGCCTTCAATTCTCCTTTCTTCCTTTGCTTATAAACCTTGTCGTTTTGGTCATCTTTGCAACTATGCCGTTCTTCTTTCTTTATTTCTGTATTACTCTGTTTCATCTTTTCTTTCTCAGTAGCATATTCAACACTCCCCCTCAAGTCATGATTTACAAAATCATTGGCTTGATCATTTGAAGTCTTCAGAGTTGGGGAGAAAATATCAATTAAACCCAAACAGTTCATCAGTTTGCTAAAAGCTGGAAGTCCCAAAGCTTTGGTGAAGATATCTGCTGTTTGAAACTGGCTAGAAACATGAAAAGTTTTAATCACACCCTCTGTTATCTTGTCCTTGACCAAATGACAGTCAACCTCTATGTGTTTTGTTCGCTCGTGGAAGACAGGATTGGCTGCTATGTGTAATGCAGCCTGGTTGTCACAAAAGAGCTTAGCACTACATGGATGATCAACTCTTAAATCTCGTAGCAATTGAAGAACCCACACAACTTCACAAGTTGTTATAGCCATTGATCTGTATTCTGCCTCTGCTGAAGATCTAGAGACAGTACATTGCTTTTTAGACCTCCATGAGATTAAGGAATCTCCTAAGAACACACTGTAGCCCGTGATTGATCTTCTGGTATCAGGGCAGCCTGCCCAATCAGCATCACAGAAGGCTTTTACTTGCATTTTGGAGTTGCTGGAGAAGAATAGACCTCTACCTGGAGTACCCTTCAGATATTGCAGCACCCTGTTAACTGCTAACATGTGAGGCTCTCTTGGTTCAGCTAAAAACTGACTCAACCTATGCACTGCATAGGTGATGTCAGGTTTGGTTAATGTGAGATAAAGCAGCCTTCCTATTAACTTTCTATACTGACTTGCATCTGGAAGTAGCTTTCCCACATCCTTTGAAAGGTGCAAGTTTTGTTCCATTGGAGTTCTAAGTGGTTTGGTCCCCAAGAACCCTGTATCCTGCAAAATTTCCAAGCAATACTTCCTTTGATTCAAGCTTATACCCTTATCACTTCTTGCAACCTCAAGACCCAGAAAATACTTCAAAGAACCTAAGTCTTTTAGGCCAAACTTAGTGTCAAGCAAATGCTTCAAGTCAGCAATGCAGCTAGGATCATTACCAGTGAGAAAAATGTCATCCACATACACTAATAGGGCAATGAAAGAAGCACCTTTAGTATATGTAAAAAGAGAATAGTCTTCCTTAGATTGAACAAATCCAAAATTCAACAAAGTGTAAGAAAATTTTGCAAACCACTGCCATGAGGCTTGTTTCAATCCATAGAGACTCTTGTTTAGTTTGCAAACCAAAGGACCACAATTAGAAGGAGAAGTACACTCCCCCTTGCTGTGAAAACCAGGTGGAAGGCTCATGTAAACCTCCTCAGCCAAATCACCATGGAGGAAGGCATTATTGACATCCATTTGGTGAAGAGTCCATCCTTTCACAACAGCTAGAGATAAAATAATCCTGACAGAAACTGACTTAGCTACAGGAGAGAATGTATCAGTATAATCAAGGCCCTCTCTCTGTGTATACCCTTTAGCAACTAAGCGAGCCTTATACCTTTCAATGGAGCCATCAGATTTGTACTTAGTCCTATAGACCCACTTGCAGCCAATTGGAATCTTACCAGGAGGAAGGGTGGTTAGAGTCCAAGTGTGTGTGAGTTCTAGAGCTGCAATTTCAGTATCCATAGCAGCTCTCCAGTGGGGAGATTGAACAGCTTTATGAAAAGTGGTAGGGTCTGGTGAAGTGGAATCAACAGCCATAACAAACTGCTTGTAATGTTTGGTAAGGTTAGAGTAGGTAAGGCAAGCAAATATGTCATAAGGTAGGCCAGAGGAAGGTGCAGATGGTGAGGAAGTTACTGACTTGCAGGAATAGTCTTGAAGGTATAAGGGAGGGTTGTGAGGTCTAGTGGATTTTCTGAGGGGTAAAGGAGAAGTTGGCCTAGAGACAGTCATAGGAACAGTATCATTCTCAGAATCAACAAGAAGTGGAGTGACATGAGGAAGTGATGAATGAGAAGGGGGACTAGAAAACTGTTCTGCAGAAACAGGATCTGCAGAATTTGGGAGGACAACACTATTGTTGTTTAAAAGGGTTGAATCTGAAATGTAAGAATCAGGAATAGAATGAGGGAAGACAAATGAAGTGGAATCAAGAAAAGAAGACTCAGATAAGGGCAGTGAGGAAGAACCAGAAGCAAAAGGGAAAATTTGTTCATAGAAAAACACATCTCTAGAAACAAAAATGGAGTTGGTTGCCAAATCCATGACCTTGTACCCTTTAATACCACTGGGATATCCTAGAAAAACACATTTCTTAGCTCTTGGTGCAAATTTGTGTCTATTTTGACAAAGAGTGGAAGTGAAGCATAAACAACCAAAAGTTTTAATGTGAGTATAGGAAGGAGGTGTTTGAAAAAGCATTTCAAAAGGAGTTTTATTGTTTAAATGTTTTGAAGGCAGCCTATTAATGAGATAGACTGCAGTAAGAATGCAGTCACCCCACATCTTCAAAGGCAAGGAAGAATGAAACCTCAAGGCTCTTGCAACATTTAAAATGTGTTGATGCTTTCTCTCAACAATTGCATTTTGTTGAGGAGTCTCAACACAAGTTAGTTGATGCAAAATGCCTTTTGATTTAAAAAAATTCTTCATAAAAAATTCTGTGCCATTATCACTTCTAAGACACTTAATTTTTGCACTAAATTGAGTTTCAACCATGTTAGAAAATTGTTCAACAAGAGCTTGTGTTTCGGACTTAGATTTAAGCAAATAAACCCAAGTACATCTAGAATAGTCATCCACAATGGTAAGAAAAAATCTGTAACCTTCAACAGTTGGGACTGAAAAAGGTCCCCAAAGGTCACAATGCACAAGATCAAAAGGACAATGAGATACATGAGAACTACTAGGAAAAGATAACCTCTTTTGTTTAGCAAAATGACAAATATCACAACAAGCTGCTTTATTAAACTTGGAACCAGATACAAGCTGATTAAGCAGTGACATTTTAGCATAAGAAGGATGCCCTAAACGAAAATGCCACAAATCAACATTATTGACAGAGGTATTTACAGAAGGAATTGAACTAGGAAGCTGTGAAGAAGCAGCAAGAACAGATGAAGGGGAAAAAATCTGTTGCAGTAGATAAAGACCTTTTGATGCTTTACCCAGTCCAATCATGTTCCAATTGGCCAGGTCTTGGATAAAGCAAAAAGAACCAAAAAATACAAGACAACAAAACCGTGTTTTAGTGAGCTGACTGACTGAGATGAGATTGAAAGTAAAAGAAGGAACACAAAGAACTCCATATAGTGTAAGTTGATCTGAAACATGAACTGTGCCTATGTGAGTAACCAAAGCCTTTTCTCCATTGGGCAAGTAAACAAAGGTATTAATGGTAGAGGTAATAGAGGTTAAACAGGATACTGAATGGACCATATGGTCTGATGCACCAGTGTGAATAATCCAATCATTGGCCTTATGAGCATGCCTATTAACTATATGAGCAGAAAATATGGAATGGGAAAAATTTGGAGGCAGCCAGAAAGGGTTACCTGAAAAATTGGCAAGATAAGGCATGGAAGAACTAAAGCCTGTATTAGCAGCAGCACCACTCAGTGGAGACAAGACTGAGGCAGCTTGATGAGAAGGTTGAGAAGCTTTAGACTGAGAAGCAAGGTAAGAAAGCAGTTGCTCACATTGACTCTGAGTGATAGGACATTGAGGAGCACTGAATTGAGATTGGGGTGCATTGAATTGAGGTTGTGGAGGATAATGCATCTGATCAGGTTGAACAGGAAAATTATGCATAGGCTGAGGAGCAACATTTCCAAAAACACCATTGTTGCAAAAGAAACCTCCTAAAGATCCATTGCTAGAGACCTGATTGACAGAAGCTTTTCCTTTGTGCTTATATCCTGGAGGGTACCCGTGTAGTTTGTAGCACTTATCTGCTATATGGCCGAAAATCCCACAGTAGGTGCATACAGGTCTTTCCTTTTTCAAATTGCCATTCCTTCCACTCTAGTTGCCATGAACCACACCCTAATTCCGACCTTGATGACCTTGAAACCCCTTAGAATTAGAGTTGTTAGCATACAAAGCTGTTGGTTCTATGACCAAATCAGCTTGACCAACTTGCCTACGTTTTTCTTCTTGTAGGATCAAAGAATAAGCTTTGTTCAAAGTAGGAAGTGGCTCAGTGATCAAGATTTGACTAGTAACAGTGGAATAACTATCATTGAGTCCCATGAGGAATCGAAAAACTTGATCCTTTTGCTGAGCACACAGTTGATTTCTTTGAGAACCATAGATACAAACACAGGTACAAGTAGAGAAAGATTGATAATGCACAAGTTCATCCCATAAAATCTTAAATCTGGTGAAATAAGAACTCACCGATGATGAACCTTGTGAAAGCTTCGAAATTTCTTTCTGAATTTCAAAGAATCGTGGAACATTTGGCTGTGAAAACCTATCACGCATGTCAATCCACAATTCCCTTGCAGTGTGAATGTACATGACACTGGTAGCCAGATCTTTGCTCAAAGAATTCACCATCCATGAAAGAATAGTGGTATTTGCTCTGTGCCATGCATTGTACAAAGGATGAGAGAGATCAGGTGTAGAAATCGAACCATCGAGAAAGCCAAATTTGTTTCTACCACTGAGAGATAGAAACACAGCCCTTGACCAACTGAGGTAATTTTCTGGGCCAATCAACGGTTGGGAAACCAGAACAACATCAGATGGTGGAATGAAATAAGGGCTCGAAGGATTGGTGTTCACATCATCCATTGAAGGAGCTTGATTGGATGATCTACGATTTGCAGTATCAGAAGTGTTGGAGGGAAGAGATTCTGATCCTGAAGCAGTGTTAGACGCGGAAGCCATTGATGAGCTATTCAAGCTCTGATACCATATCAAAAAGTTCTAGAGACTGTTTTAGTGAAAACCAAAACTAATTGATTAAAATGAATTGAATGGAATTAATTTACATTGATGCTCTATTATATACACGTTTACAGAGCAAGGAGAGATCAGAAACTAATCTAACTAACTTCTAACAAATTAACCAATTCAGGTATTACAGCTGTAAAGCACTAAATACTCTCACGTGTCTGCTCCCTCACGTACCAATCACTTATGTAAAACACTGTCGTT
The DNA here is from genome assembly GCA_019022515.1 of Quercus aquifolioides. NCBI lineage: Eukaryota > Viridiplantae > Streptophyta > Magnoliopsida > Fagales > Fagaceae > Quercus > Quercus aquifolioides. The sequence goes on from CM032326.1 coordinate 41,623,099, forward strand.
TGCCTTCAATTCTCCTTTCTTCCTTTGCTTATGACCCTTGTCGTTTTGGTCATCTTTGCAACTATGCCGTTCTTCTTTCTTTATTTCTGTATTACTCTGTTTCATCTTTTCTTTCTCAGTAGCATATTCAACATGGACAATAATGAATAAGCTTTTCCTTTTCATTCGTTATTTGCATAAAAAATTACTTTTTATTTGATGCTTCCATCCTTCTAAATAATAGTACATGAAAAACATTAATAAATTCAAATTAAAGCTACTTTCAGTGCTGAAAAGAGCAAGATGATATGATAATTCTGATGAAATTAGTTGCTAAGCTGTGTGATGCACAATGTAAAATAAAAAGTAAATTGAGGATGTCACAAGTTCTGGACCATGGGCTTTCTTGCTATGCATCATAGACTTCGCAAATTATCGTTGGGCTTGACATGATTGTATCCTAGATACGTGTCTTGCAAGAGGTTGATAATGGAAATCGAAATATGTTGGCTAATGTATAATGCTTTTGAAGAAATGGTGCTGTTACACGCAAATGAAAGAAAATGAACACGTACATATTTTAAACCCAAGATTTTCTCGGATATACTTTTTTTTTGAGAAAGAAGTAAGTAAATTTTATTAAGATAAATCTGATTAGAATACATCATCCAAATCACTAGTTAGAGATTCTACCCATATATCTTTGTATGCAGATAAAACTACTTTTCTAGCTAAAGCGTGAACTAATCTATTTCTCTCCCTTCTTGGATACACTTGATTGTGTTCCGTCTACATCTATACCATGAACCATACATATAGGTAGAAAATATGTGAGGTATAAAAAGCCTATAACTATGGGCCTAAGTCCATTGGGTTAATATTCTAACACATATAATCAAAGATGGGTTTGATGAAATGTTTCCTGGGATCCCTTTTGTGGTGGTCACATGTTAACTGCTGAAGAGTGGGGTTGGGCCAAGCTTGAAATTCACATTGATCCAAGGACGGTTGGTGGCTACCATTGCACTTTTTTATGCTTGCGAAAGAAACTTGTGGACGCCTTATTTAGCTACCAAGAATCCTTTAAAGGAAAAATAGTAATTTCAAACTATGAAAGATGTTTTTGGGCTATGCTTGGAGAGGAAGTGGATCATTAAAGAATTTAGATACTATTATCAATACCCCAATTATAATATAACTATACAAGCCCATCATATTTTAGCATTTTTTTTTTTGAAAAACTTATTTGAACTTGTATTTAAAGTGGACCATGACACTTGAAGCCCACACATCCTTTTTTTTTGTTTAATTATCATTATGGTCCCTAATGTTTGCCCTATGTATCAAAATGATCCCTAATGTTTTAAATGTATTAGTTTAGTCTTTAACATTTTGGAATTATGCCTGTGGGGCCAGAAAGAGTCAGGCAACCCCGGCCCACTTCGAACCAGGCCCAACGGCCCACGCCGAGGATGCGTCCAAGGTCCGAGGACGAAAGTGTAAAACCCAGTTGCCCAGGAAACAGTGCCGAGGATGATAACTTCCTCGGACTTCCGAGATCAGAAAGTGGACAAGTAGCACACCCTCAAGGGGAATCTCCCTGAGCATCCAAGGAGCAAAAAGCAAGTACCAAGCACCAGCGAAGGAAGCATGGTGGAGGAGCAAGTCCCAGATGAACTGTCACCTTCACATTTAATGCCCTCAACTAACGCCCTGGCCGCATTAATGAGGACGGGACCCCTGAACAGTGCTGTCTTGGGCGCTGCAACCCACAAGAGGAATGGGAATGCGGCTGATGGGACAGGCTCTCAAGTGGTGGCCTGGCTGATCAACAAATGTAGGGCTAGGATCAACTGAGAGAGAGGTATATAATGTAAGAGGTCCCTCTTAAAGGGGGGACGGACGGAAAAACCAGATTTAGGAAGAACTGTAGCGATTGGTTCTCTCTCAAACCTTGTAACCATTTCTCAAAGAAATAATTAGAACTCCAAGCTCTGAAAGGCCAGTCCGAGGAGCATTATTGTTCATCCCAGTTAACGTTTAAGTTATTAAGCACTCACGTATGACCATGCATGGCCGTTGCATTCCTCACTAGGGCCTAGCTCTTGAACCCATACTCTATAAATTCATTGCAGGGTTAGCTGGGCTTGGGTCCACTCTCTCAACCCGTAGAAGTGCCCAAAACCGGTCCCTACAATTGGCGCCGTCTGTGGGAAGAACTTGTGCGTTAGTAAGGACAACAGCCAAGCATGGTAGGATCAGGCCCTCACCAAGGAAATCCCCATCGACCTGAACCGGCTAAATCCCGGCACCAGGGTAACTATGGCGACCCCGGGGGCGGTCAGAACGAGAACGGACGATTTCGAGAAGGAGGTGTGCATACCTCAACAGCGAGCGGAAGCCAAACCCGCCAGGACGGGCACGTTCCCCAGAAGCGCGACGATGGCCACGCCACGCGATCGGAAGAGGCCCATAGCCACGCTTCCCAGAGAAAGGATGATAAGGTGGCCATGCAGCGCGAGATAGATGATCTGAAGAGGAAGCTGCGCCATGCGCAGCAAAGACGGTCCGAATCCAGCCCTGACCTGCCCTCTGACGACGAAAGTGATGACGAATACAGGCAAAGGTCAAGAACACCCCCCAGTGAGACTTTCTCTCACGAGGAGGAGCGCTACCAGAGGCGTAGGCGTGACAACCCAACTCCCAGGGGCTTAGGGGGTGACGCCATGAGCAAGGCGCTGGATCAGCTCTCCAAGTCGCCCTTCACGCGTCGTATAGAGGAGGCAGTGCTTCCTCGGCGGTTCTAGCAGCCAACCTTCACTGCTTATAACGGCAAAACGGATCCTGTGGAGCATGTGAGCCAGTTCAACCAAAGGATGGCTGTCCACTCCAAGAACGAGGTGCTGATGTGCAAAGTCTTCCCATCCAGCTTGGGACCTGTGGTAATGAGGTGGTTCAACGGTCTAAGGACGAATTCCATAGACTCGTACAGGCAGCTGACCCAGGCTATTGGTTCCCGCTTTGTTACGAACAGCGGGCCTCCTCGGCCCATGAGCGCGTTACTGTCCCTATCCATGCGTGACGGGGAGACCCTCAAGGCTTACTCGGACAAGTACTGGGAGATTTACAACGAGCTGGACGGCAAGTACGACGTTGTCGCCATCAATACATTCCAGAATGGACTACCAATAGGGCACGGCCGGAGGAAGTCGTTAACCGGTAAGCCCGCCACCAGCGTGCGACAATTGATGGATTGGATCGATAAATACAAGCGGGTAGAGGAAGACATGCTACAGGGCAAGGGGAAGGAGAAGGTTATCCCTCAGGAGAGGAGGGATTTCAGGTCGGACCGGTATTGCAACGCCCGCCCGAGGAGGGATTTCGGTGGGCAATCCGGGGCGACCAATGCCCAGGCTGTCGGTGCCGTATTCCGAGAACCCGTACATAGGGTGCTGGAAAAGATAAAGAACGAGCCATACTTAAGGTGGCCGACTAAGATGTCTGGAGAACCTGATAAGCGCAACCAGAACCGTTACTGCCAATACCACCAGGACTACGGACATGCCACGGAGGACTGCAGGAACCTCTGGAACCACCTGGACCAGCTAGTCCGGGAGGGAAAGCTGAAGTACCTTCTGCACCATTCCAGCGGCCAGCAAGGCCAGACCTACCAAGAGCCTCGGAGGGACACCGCCATGGGGCAGCCCGCTGGGACGATTAACGTAATCTTGGCTGTACCAGGAAGAACAGGCACACGCTGTTCGCGAATGTTGTCCGTAGCCCAACTGCCTGCCGAGGACTCCCGGACAGGGACGAAGAGGGCCAGGAGGAGTTTTCCCCCAGCCTTGAGTTTCTCGGAGGAGGACAAGATTGGGACCACCCAACCCCACGATGACGCTCTAATCGTCACCCTCAGGATCGGGGGCTACGACGTGAAAAGGGTGATGGTGGATGGTGGCAGCGCAGCCGAGGTCATGTACCCAGACCTCTACAAGGGGCTGGGGCTGAAGCCGGAGGACCTGACACCTTATAGCTCCCCCCTAATGAGCTTCGACGGAAAGCTCGTCATCCCAAAGGGCATGATCAGGCTACCCATACAGACAGGCCCAGAGGTGGTGGAGGTGAACTTTGTAGTGGTGGACACGTACTCCCCCTACACGGCCATCATAGGAAGACCCTAGCTACACACCTTGGGGGGCGTTGCCTCCTCCTTGCACCAGAAGGTGAAATTTCCATCAGGGGATCAGGTTCTAGAGATCCGAGGTTGCCAGCCCACAGCGAGGCAATGCACGGTAGCTGCCATATCCTATCGACTTGATGCACAGCCCTCGGCCCCCGCCGAGGAAGGTTTATAGCAATCAAAGACCCTGGTGGCGCCTCCTGATACAGCTGCCGAGGATGCTAAATGTGAGGACCTGGAGAAGGTGGCAATTGACGATGACCCGGAGAAGTTCTTCCAGGTCGGAGCCCAGCTGCCTCCCCGGGAGAAGGAAGAGTTACTTGAGTTCCTCAAAAGGAACCTTGACGTGTTCCATGGGACCCCTGGGATGCCCCTGGAATTGATCCATCCTTCATCTATCACCACCTTAACGTCAACCCATCCGTGATCCCCAAGAAGCAGCCACCCCGGCGCCCGTCAAAAGAGCATGCTGATGCAATCAGGGAAGAGGTCAATAAGCTTAAGCGCGCGGGGGCTATCAAAGAAGTCTTTTACCCCGAATGGTTGGCCAACACCGTGGTGGTCAAAAAGAAAAGTGGGAAATGAAGGGTTTGTGTAGACTTCACGGACCTGAACAAAGCATGCCCAAAGGACCCCTTCCCAATGCCACGAATAGACCAGCTAGTAGATGCGACGGCAGGCCATCCTCGGATGAGCTTCCTGGATGCCTTTCAGGGCTATCATCAGATCCCACTAGCCTTGGAGGACCAAGAGAAGACAGCCTTTGTGACGCCTATTGGGAACTACCACTACAAGGTTATGCCGTTTGGCCTGAAAAACGCCGGATCCACCTACCAAAGGATGATGACGAGAATGTTTGAGCCGATGTTGGGTAAGAGCATCGAGGTCTATGTTGACGATATGGTGGTGAAGAGCAAACTGGTGTCCGAACACTTGGGGGACCTCGGCCGCACATTTGACGTCCTGAGAAAGCACAAGCTCCGCCTTAATGCCTCAAAATGCTCGTTTGGCGTAGGCTCTGACAAGTTTTTGGGATACATGATCACCCACCGTGGGATCGAAGTCGACCCTGACCAAATCAAGACCATTCACAATTTGAAGCCTCCGTAGAACCCCAAAGAGGTCCAAAAGCTTACTGGGATGATCGCGGCGCTGAACCGATTCATTTCCAGGTCGGCTGACAGGTGCAGGCCCTTCTACCTCCTGATCAACAAGTGGAAAGGATTTGAGTGGTCCGAGGATTGTGTCGTAGCTTTCCAGCAACTCAAGGAGTATCTATCCCGGCCACCTATCATGTCCAATCCCGAGGCCGATGAAGTCCTATACGCATACCTTGTTGTGGCGCCCCACGCAGTGAGCCTAGTACTGGTACGGGAAGACAATGGCGTTCAAAAGCCAGTTTACTACGTCAGCAAGTCGCTGCACGAAGCAGAGGTCAAATACCTACCCCTAGAGAAAGCCATACTGGCTGTGGTCCACGCCACGAGAAAGCTCCCCCATTACTTCCAGGCTCACACGGTGGTTGTCCTAACCCGATTGCTCCTGAAGTCTGTACTCCGGACCGCTGACTACACAGGAAGAATCGCGAAGTGGAACACAATTCTAGGGGCTTTCGACGTCAAGTACATGCCTCGGACCTCCACAAAAGGCCAGGTTCTGGCAGATTTGACGGCCGAGTTCGCTGAACCAGTCGTAGAAGTGACAGCCGAGGAGAAGAGCTCTGACGAGAAATCAGTTGGGGCAATCTCCATCCCGGAGTCACCATGTTGGAAGGTATATGTTGATGGCGCGGCAAACCAAAGGGGGTCCGGAGTGGGGCTGGTCCTAGTATCCCCTGAAGATCATGTCATAGAGAAGTCCCTGAGGCTCGGATTCACGGCCACAAACAACGAGACTGAATATGAGGCATTACTGCAAGGGATGGTCATGGTACAGAAGATGGGAGGAAAGTCGATAGAGATGTTCTCAGACTCGATATTGGTGGTAGGACATGTAAAAGGGGAGATGGAGGCCAGAGATTTGAGAATGCAAGAATACCTGAGCCAAGTCAAGCGCTTGCAGTTGGAGTTTGGTCTCTTCAGCTTGTCCCATATTCCTAGGAGTGGGAACAGTCATGCCGATTCACTAGCCATACTCGCAACCTCCTCGGCAGAGGCTCTACCTCGGATCATACTTGTGGAGCACCTGGAGAGGGCGAGTGAAGTGCCAAAGGGAGTGATCCCCGTCCATCAGGTTGAGATGGGTCCTAGCTGGATGGACCCCATAGTGAGATTCCTCAAAGATGATGTCCTGCCTGAGGAGAGGTCAGAGGCAGAAAAGATACGAAGGAAAGCTCCTCGGTTCTGGTTGTCCGAGGATCACAAACTATACAGGCGCTCCTACTCTGGGCCATATCTGCTGTGCGTCCACCCCGAAGCGGCAGAATTCTTGCTCGAAGAGCTGCACGAAGGAATCTGTGGGAGCCACACAGGGGGGAGATCCCTGGCTCACCGAGCCGTCACACAAGGATACTGGTGGCCGGGAATGCAGCAAGAGGCCCAGGAGTATGTCAAGAAGTGTGACCAGTGCCAAAGGTTCGCCCCAAACATCCATCAGCCAGGAGGGGTCCTCAATCCTTTGTCCAGTCCATGGCCGTTCGCCCAATAGGGCTTGGACATTGTGGGACCTTTCCCCAGAGCACCAGGAAATAAGAAGTATCTGTTGGTGGCCACGGACTACTTCACCAAGTGGGTCGAGGCCGAGCCACTGGCTAACATCAGGGACGTAGACGTAAAGAAATTCCTTTGGAGGAACATAGTTACACGATTCGGGGTCCCTCATACCCTCATCTCGGATAATGGGCTTCAATTCGATAGCAAGGCCTTCAGGAGGTACTGTTGCGAACTTGGGATCACAAACAGGTACTCAACGCCAGCCTACCCTCAGGGAAACGGACAGGCCGAGGCTGTCAACAAGGTCATCGTCAACGGGTTTAAGAAGAGACTGGATGATGCCAAGGGGAGATGGGTAGAAGAGCTGCCCCGCGTCCTCTAGACGTACCGGACTACGCCCCGGCGCTCAACGGGGGAAACACCTTTTGCCATGACTTATGGTGCTGAGGCGGTGATCCCCCTGGAAACAAACTTCCCGACACTAAGGACGAGCTCCTTCACTCCAGGTAGCAATGATGAACTGCTGGGGCGGAGCTTGGACTTGGTATACGAACGAAGAGAGCGAGCAGTGATCTAGCTGGCCTATTACCAGCAAAAGCTCAAACAAGGATATGACGCCGATGTAAAACTCAGGCCACTAGCACCAGGGGACCTGGTGCTGAGAAAAGTCGTAGAGGCTGCCAAGAACCCTTCTTGGGGAAAGTTGGGACCCAACTGGGAGGGGCCCTACCGAATTACCTCAGTAGCAGGGATAGGAGCATACTATTTAGAAAATTTAGATGACAAACCTGTACCTCGTCCATGGAATGTAAATAACCTGAAAAGGTATTACTATTAATGAAGAAGTCTCTTTTGATTCAGATGTTCTGCCTATCATGATTACATGTCTTGTGTCCTAACGGCGAATATACCTGGGTACTAGACAGTACCAAGGTCTTGCATGGTCCACGGACTCAAACCTATGGGGAAACTAGTTACTTACAGAAGAACTGAAGCGTTAGACAGAACCAAGGTCTTGCATGGTCCTCGGACTCAAACCTATGGGGAAACTAACCACTCAAATATCCCTAGGTACTAGACAGAACCAAGGTCTTGCATGGTCCACGGAATTAAACCTATGGGGAAACTAGTTATTTACAGAAGAACTGAAGCGTTAGACAGAACCAAGGTCTTGCATGGTCCTCGGACTCAAACCTATGGGGAAACTAACCACTCAAATATCCCTGGGTACTAGACAGAACCAAGGTCTTGCGTGGTCCACGGACTCAGACCTATAGGAAAACTAGTTACTTACAGAAGAACAGAAGCATTAGACAGAACCAAGGTCTTGCATGGTCCTCGGACTCAAACCTATGGGGAAACTAACCACTCAAATATCCCTGGGTACTAGACAGAACCAAGGTCTTGCATGGTCCACGGACTCAAACCTATGGGAAAACTAGTTACTTACAGAAGAACAGAAGCGTTAGACAGAACCAAGGCATTGCATGGTCCTCGGACTCAGGCCTATGGGAAAACTAACTACTTCAGAAGACTAAGTGTTAGACAGAACCAAGGCATTGCATGGTCCTCGGACTCAATCCTATGGAGAAACTAACTACTTTAGAAGACTAAGTGTTAGACAGAACCAAGGCACTGCATGGTCTTCGGACTCAGGCCGATGGGGAAACTAACTACTTCAAGACCAATTGTTAGACAGAACCAAGGCACTGCATGGTCCTCAGACTCAGGCCTATGGGGAAACTAACTACTTCAAGACTAAGTGTTAGACAGAACCAAGGCACTGCATGGTCCTCGGACTCAGGCCTATGGAAAAACTAACTACTTCAAGACTAAGTGTTAGACCGAACCAAGGCACTGCATGGTCCTCGGACTCAGGCCTATGGGGAAACTAACTACTTCGAAGGGATCCTAAGTGTCTACTCGAAGAAATTCTACCTGGTCCTTAGGACACGAAAGGTCCGCCCGAGCATACATGCCCTCTCGTTATAATAATTGATGTCGCGATTGGCCGAGATACAATTGAAGTTAAAATTATACAAGTAAAAAAAAAGAAGAGTGGATAACGCGCAAATGAACAAACAGCCAGCATAAGTCAGAAGAGAAAGTAAGGCTCGCATTACATTAAGTCCAGAAAATTACATGATATGAGTCACATTACAAATAAAAAAACAAAAATGCAAAAATAAAGCAAAGCAGGTAGAGGCGCCAAGGATCCTACTCATTCTCTTTAATTGCCCGCCCCAGTGGGTGGCTGGACCATGGCAGCCTCAGGACCCTCTGAGCTCTGACTAAGTGGGATGGCTTGCAGAGGCACGACAGGAATGGCAACTTCCCCGGAGGAAGAAACCTGGGCATTAGAGGAGGGCTTTGCAACTTGCTGGAGCGCTTCCTCATTAGGGCCTTCACTCAGTTCAACCACCCTGGGAGGATCACTCCCTTGAACTGGCCTATCAGTAGGTCCAGCGACCGAGGCTCCCTCACCTGGAGTAGCAACAGTTTCCTCAGCAGCCTCCTCGGCCTCAGAGCCATCTTGGGCAGCCTCGCGGATGGCAGGGGGGTAGTACACACTCTCCTCCTTCCACAGGTCAGACGAGGCCTCCATCCCAGCTTGTTTGAGGGCTTCACCCCAAGTCTGGGAGCAGTAGCGCCTGCATACCTCAGGGACTTGGGATTTGTAGGCAGCTGCTGTCTCAGTTGCCCCGGCAGCATAAGTTGCCTCCTCAGCTTCCTCCTTAGTGGCCCAGGCCTCCTCCCTACCTTGGTCTGCCTCAAACTTGGCCTTCATAGCTTCCTCTTTGGCCCATTCAGCCACCTTCTTGGCCTTCTCAGCATCAGCCATCTTCTTCGTCAGGCCAGCTATCAGCTCCTCGGCGAGCTTCAGCTGCTCCTCTACCTCACCCAGACGCTTCGTTTGAGTTTCGGCCTGCTTCTGGGCACCCTCAAGGCCTGACACTGCGCTGTCTCGAGCGCTGGTCATTGCCTTCAGCTCCTCCCTGGCCTTGGCAAGGTCGTCCTCGGAGGTCTTGAGGGTCCGAGTGGCCTCCAAGCGCTTCTCACGCTCTGCATCCATGGCCTTTCCATAGTCATGGGCCGCCTCCTCCAGCCTATAGGTGGCCTGGACAGCCTGCCAAACAAAACGGGTACATAATAAGCCGAGCTCAAAAAAGAAAGGAAGGCAGAAAAAACTGAAGCCAGAAAAAACACAAGTGTTGAGGGTCTTACCATCCCCAAGTATCGCTTGAGGCTGAGGAAGACCTCCCTACTCCTCATGGTCCCCAGCTGCGCCATGTCCGCAGGAAGTAGCAGGCATCTCTCCACCGCGTCGGCCACGTATGCACCTTCGCCCTCTCTAAAATCCCTGAGGGAGGAGTCACCCCTCAAGGGACCCCCATAGAGCATTGGGGCGGGGAGCCAGGCCTGAACCTCGGGCTGGGCATCGACCTGTTTGTCCTGGGCTTTGAAGCCTATCTTCAGCTACTTTGAGGGCCGCCGAGTGTCATCCCCCTCCCGCGTGGGCCCAGATTTGTCCTCGATAGGCCTCTTGCCCTTATCCTTTTTCTGCTTAGGATCAGCAGGCTCGTGCTTGGACGGCGGGTTCGTCTGAGGCGGAGGAGGAGGAGGCCTAGATTGAGTAGAGGCCGACCTGGTCTAGGCAGGACGAGTCTTTGGAGAAAGAGGAGGAAGCTTTGGCTTGGACTTCCCCGGTTGCCCTTCTATTAGGTCGAGCAGACTGGCTTGAGACTTCTTCTTGTAACCCATCTCAAGCCGAGAAGATGTCGCTGACGCTAGGAGGTCTGCTTCGGTTAGACGAGGATCACCCAAGTCTCCAGAAGGGTCCTCGAACTGGTGGACTTGTTCAAACACGTCAAAATCGTCCTCGGCAGGGCCAAAATCTGCAACTTCCTCTTCCCTCTCTAAATTCTCTTCCGCGGCCTCTGAGAATGTGTGGGAGGAAGAGGGGCCTGCTAATGTGACGCCTTCTGAAGTGGAGGGATCCTCGGGAAACTCGAACCCGTCCTCGGTCACAGTTATTTTCTGCAGCCGAGGATCATTTGCTCTGATCACGTGCTTTAGGGCCGCGAACGATTTTTGGAGCGGGGTGTACCCCAAGATTTTGTGAGCGGCTCTAACTTGATGGTCAGCTTCGTTCTCGAAAACTGCCGCCCTGAGCACCTTCTGCAAATCCTCCCTGTTGATCAGGCTGAAGTGGCGCGTGAAGGCATGCGGATCTGCAGAAAGAAGACACATTCACGTTAGTAACCAAACAGTGCAAAAAAGAAATGACGCATGAAACAAATTAAAACCTTTGAACCCCCTCCTACTCCCACTGCCCCACCTGGTGTCCCCTCTGTCGTCGGGCAGTGAAGGCCATCGTGCCACCCTCCGGACACGATTAGAAAATCCTTGTTCAGCCCCTTGTTGGACTCAGGGAGGCACTGGATAAGCCGGACCCTATCGTCCCTCGTCCTCATGTAGTACGACTTGTTCTTCAGGTGTTGAAGGTTGTAATAGTAGTTCACGTCGTGATGGGTCAACCTTAGCCCCATCTTCTCGTTCAGAGCGTCCACACAACCCAGAATTCTGAAGATGTTGGAGGCGCACTGGGTGGGGGTTAACCAGAAGTATGTAAGGTAGCCCCTCGTCACCGGCCCCATGGGAATTCTCATGCCACCTTCGAGGAAGGCGATGATGGGTATCACCACCTCGCCCTCTTGCCTTCGAAGGAGCCACTCCCCTTCCTCACAATACCTCAAGCCCACGTTGGCAGGTATCTTATAGTCGGCGATGAATTTCTCTATTGCCTCCTCAGTATAAACATACTTCTTAAGTCTACCCATCCCAAACGACGCCTAAGAGAGCTAAAGAAAGAGCAAATAAAAGAGAAGAAGGAGTAGAGAGGAAGAAAGCTCAGAGAAGGATAGAGCGACTTACAGAAATGAGGAGAAGCTCCTCGGACAGGCTTTTTATGTTGGAGATGTAGGTGGAAATTTGGCTGGACTCAGAATGAAGGCGCAAGAGCTCTTGATTACGAATGAAAAAAGGGGAAAGCGGTTCGAATGGGTATTTATGCCCCAGATCGAAGAGCCGCGCGAGTTTTCCCGCCCATAAATGCTAGGCGAATCCCCACCGTTAGATTGTCATCTGCCTGTTGAACGTGGGGAGCACAGAGCCGCCCGAATTTAATGAAGGACACGTTACGCGCACCGAAGCGTCAGTAACACACCTTGGGCAGATGAAAAGGCTCCAACACTGACGTGGGACAAGACTCGATTGGACACGGAGCAGGTCCGAGGATGTTAAAATCCTCATTTCCGCCCGAGGATGCGGACAGCAAGATTTTGAGGGGCTATTGTGGGGCCAGAAAGAGTCAGGCAACCCCGGCCCACTTCGAACCAGGCCCAACGGCCCACGCCGAGGATGCGTCCAAGGTCCGAGGACGAAAGTGTAAAGCCCAGTTGCCTAGGAAACAGTGCCGAGGATGATAACTTCCTCGGACTTCCGAGATCAGAAAGTGGACAAGCAGCACACCCTCAAGGGGAATCTCCCTGAGCATCCAAGGAGCAAAAAGCAAGTACCAAGCACCAGCGAAGGAAGCATGGTGGAGGAGCAAGTCCCAGATGAACTGTCACCTCCACATTTAATGCCCTCAACTAACGCCCTGGCCACATTAATGAGGACGGGACCCTTGAACAGTGCTGTCTTGGGCGCTGCAACCTACAGGAGGAATGAGAATGCGGCTGATGGGACAGGCTCTCAAGTGGTGGCCTGGCTGATCAACAAATGTAGGGCTAGGATCAACTGAGAGAGAGGTATATAATGTAAGAGGTCCCTCTTAAAGGGGGGACGGACGGAAAAACCAGATTTAGGAAGAACTGTAGCGATTGGTTCTCTCTCAAACCTTGTAACCATTCCTCAAAGAAATAATTAGAACTCCAGGCTCTGAAAGGCCAGTCCGAGGAGCATTATTGTGCATCCCAGTTAACGTTTAAGTTATTAAGCACTCACGTATGACCATGCATGGCCGTTGCATTCCTCACTAGGGCCTAGCTCTTGAACCCATACTCTATAAATTCATTGCAGGGTTAGCTGGGTTTGGGTCCACTCTCTCAACCCGTAGAAGTGCCCAAAACCGGTCCCTACAATGTCAAAATAATCTCGATGTATAGTGGTAAATGGGAAAAACTGACATGAATAACATTAATATTGTAAATGTTATGTTTATACCACCTAAGCTTTCGTGTGGCCTTAATTAAAAAAAAAAAAAAAAAAATCTAAACTAAAATTACAAACTTGACACAGTTGGGATTAAAATCCCTAGAGTCTCAACTGATAATAAGAAGAGTGAGATTTCTCTCTATATGAGAGAGAGAGAGAGAGAGAGAGAGAGAGAGTATGGTCAACAATATTGGTGGCTTAAAGATCAGGAAGAGGAAAATTCCAAAATGAGAAGTGTGGGGGTCAAGCCCAAACGCGTATGTTGGGCCTTAGGCCCCATTTAAAGATATAAGTATTTTTGAGGAGGGCTAAAGGATTGAGAAATGCCCTAGAATGGAGAATCACGTAAGGAAAGGGTGAGAGAGTATAGTCTGAGGAGTATATCCTCCTCGGACTTGAAGAATATCGGTCAAGTAAGTACTTGGGCAGCTTAGGTGAACTTCCAGGAAGTTTCAGTGATAAGGATGAACTTCTTGCACGTATAAAGATGATAGAAATAGAGAAATATCTAGAGAAAAAGCTGCTACCACCGCGTTTAATGCACTGCAGCAACTTTTCTGGCCGCATTTATGTGGAGAAGACTCCTGAACAGTGCAATCTTAGCTGCCACCACTCATGGAGAACTAAAGAAGATACCTGATGTGACATGTACTTAAGTGAATACTTAGATGAAGAACAAGTGTACGATGAAGGTGGTTTAAAAGGAGACTATATAAATGGAAGAGACCTCTCATGAAAGGAGATCGGAAAAAAGGAGGAAAAGAAGAAGAAAAAAAGTTTACTGTAGCTCCAAGTGTGACCTTAGCCATTTAAACTATAATCTGTCTCTTCGGACCTGAGTTTATCCAAGTTCCCAGTGTTTTCATACTTGTTCTTTTAATAAAACCTTGATTAACTGTTGTCGAATTCACAAACAGCTTAGCTCTTTTATCCACTCTCTACAAATTTATTGTATTGGGCTTATTGGGCTCACATCCCATCTCTTTTGGGCCTGGGCTACAAATCTTGACCCTACAAGAAGTTAAGTTTGAGATTTAGAAGTGGATTGTGTTTGCAATGTACTTGAAAGGAACTGTATCTAAAAGGTTAGAACTTAGCAGAACTAGGCATGAATTTCAACAAATAAAATTAGTTTTTAAATAAATAATTGGATTTATATATATTTCAAGGGTCAATAAGTTTTCCATCAAAGGTAGTGGGTTATCAAATAAAACGTAGTTATAAGATAAAGAAGATCCTTCTTGGCAAGAGCATTTGTGCACCAATCGGCTTCCCAATAGAAAAAAGTTTCACGAAAAAAGTCTACATATTATTTAGACTGTATTTGGGAATTATTTATCATATTAAAAAGAATTACAAATTGCCATACAATACAAACACTGTACTTTTGTTCCTAGCATCTTTAAGAAGATTATTGTCATTTTTAGAAGTATCATTATATGTGAAAAAATTTGTGTATTTATTCTTAACTAGACGTATCTAACCAAGACAGAATGTTATTATGGCCAACAGAGTGGACCAAAGGGCATTGAGAATCTGTACGAGCATGATGATTACCTTTGTCTTTTGTTGGATTACACTACATATACTAAAACGCAAAGTTATCAATTATCTGCTTAATTGCTCCGCTATAATTGGTCCAATAACTAAACTCGGATTTCTTTTCAAAAAGTTGGAACTCTGTTAGGGGCCATCAGTTTGGACCATGAGCTTGAACTTAACTTTACGAAAAGGCGATTTTGCCTAATTTTTCGCCCTTATATTGATAAAGGACTCCAGGAATTTCGAATATTTCACTTTTATATATATATATATATATATATATATATATATATTGGCAATGGCGGAATCACTATTTCAATTTAGGGGTAAGATTAAAAAATAATTATAAAAAAGAATCTAAAATTATTAATCGATATTAATAATAAAATTATAAACAACAATAATTGTCATACAAAATCTATTAAAATGTAAACAATTGTAAAATAAATAAACAATTGTAAAACATTCCTGATGATCAATCATCAAAATAAGAGATTAATTTATATACATAAAGTTTAGACATATAATTTGATTTCTCAAAATAAATTTCAACTTTTCTTTTTCTATTCTTCTAATTATTTAAAATTTGGATTTATGATAAAACTTAAATTTTGAAACTATGAAAATGCAAGAAATGAAGAAGAAATAAATAATGGATTCTTTATTGCTTTAGTGCCATACAAGATATTATTATTATTATTATTATTATTATTATTATGTGTAAAGTTTGAGCTCCACGTGCTTAACCTGAAATGAAGGAAAGAAATTTGGATAAGTAAAAAGAAAAAGGTTTGAGTACTGGTCAAAAGTGTAAACAGGTTTGGTGGCATTTAGTTTGTGTCAGGCTCATTATTTAAAGTGAAAAGAGTTGTTTGAGTAACACCATAAAATCTCATAATATTTTTATAAAGAAAATGCTAACGAGTGCCCTTAGGGCATTGATTAATCATCTATTTTAGGAAAATTTTGACATCATTTTTATGAAAAATAAAAAAAGATGTCAAAATATTAATTGAAAGTATCCGTACATTTTGGTTTGAGATCCATCCCAACTAAAAATAATAGTGTTGTGAAAATATTGTGAAATTTTGTTATATGTTTAATCTTTCTCAAATAAAAATGTGTATTTTATTAATTTTTTATTTCATGTTAGGGGTACGGTTTGCTTTATAGAAAAATATGAAATGACTTTTTTTGGAGGAGTCAGTGGGGCAAGTGCCCCCCTCACCCCCTTTGGCTCCGCCGCTGTTAATTTTGGCAAAGGGCTATCAAATAGTCAACAAATTCTTCTTCTTTTGGTCATTTCCTTGAGATAGTTTGCTTCTGAAATTCCTCTCTGTAGGGTTTACAGAGTCATTTTCCTTTGCTTCTAATCACACTCTTAACACTCTATGGAAATCCTCATATAGTCATATTGACTTGAGAAAAAAACCTAAATTTTGATGTGGCTCTTCTGGTCTTGCCCAAAAGATGATGCAATTGCGTACGTTTTTTTTTTTTTTTTTTTTTTTTTGTGAGCTACGAGAATAAAGAAAAAAAAAGTCATATTTCATTGTCAATGCGAGAAAAATTTGAAGTGCTTATCACTCAACTCAGGAGTCCGGAATCAGGATCAATACGAGTGAGTAATTTATTTGAGAAGTCTTCAATTCCAAAACCTTGGAACAAGTTAAAGCTTTTCTAACGAGTTAAAGTTCAAATGACATTTTCTCTAACAGTAAAATGAATAAGCTCGTCAAACACACGTGTTTCAGAACTTTAATTCCTAAGATAATTTTTTTTTTTTTTTTTTTTTTTTGAGAAACAATTCCTAAGATAATTGATCGGATTAAAAAATTAACACCTTTTCAACTCGTTACTCTATGGACTTTGATGGCTAAGGCATATTATATAATATTATAATTTAATTTAATAAAATATCTGAGTTGCACCCAAAAACAGAAAAACTACCGGTCTAATCAGCAACAACCCCCAATAATGGAGAAGTACCAATAATTGAGCACTCTGAAGTCTGAATCCCAATGGGCTTATTCAATTTTATTTTCAACCTTTTAATTTAATCTTATTTGACGTCTTCTTATTAGATTTGAATTTTGACATATTTACTATTATATAATATTTTCTTCTTATATTATTTGTGTTTGTTAAATTTATAAAAATTAATTGTTACATTATTTGTTGAGAAATTTAGATCTCGGTTGATAAAATTAACAAATTTTAAACTCAAGTTGTTAATTAGATTTATTATGAATAAACCTTGTTAAAACAAACAAACATCAATATCATGCACATCGGAATAATAAACAAGACAAGATATGATGATCTAGAAAAACCAATAAAACAAATTAATTTTACAGTAAAAAACCTGTGAGAAACCTTCTCGAAAAGTAATTCATTATAGTAAAGAGATCTAGTACAAAACTTTTGTTTCTAAACTCTACAATTCCTGTAGATGAACTTACAGAAGAAACCTTTTACCGTTTCAGAATTTTTGAACTCTTCAATATATGAACGCCATCCTTTTGCACGGATCTCAGTATGTGACTAACTCCAGCAATTTGAAGATGTTGTTGGCTGCAAAGTTCTTCGCTTTATCAACAATGAAGATTAAGAAGTACTTGATTACAAAACTCTAAGCGCAAAAGACGCAAGTAACTTCTTGCAGAGAGAATAAGGCACTAGGTCACTTTCTGCATGTGTTTTATATCTATAACGACCTTTAAAATAAGCTTTATATATGTCTAGGATTGTGAGAAAAGAAACCTTACACATACATGTCAGCTAGGGCAAAAAATAAGATCTGAAAATTATGATTACGTAGATCTCGACAGATTCAGCTTCTGTCGAGTTTCGTTCTTAAATCTCAATAGATACTGTTTTTGTCAAGGTATTTGTCAAGTTTTAATGAACAGTTTTTCTTCACTTGTTTCTTGGTTCAATTTTCATGACTTTAATACTTGACATGAACTCTTGTTTATCAACAATGAAGATTAAGAAGTACTTGGTTACAAAACTCTAAGCGCAAAAGACGCAAGTAACTTCTTGCAGAGAGAATAAGGCGCTATGTCACTTTCTGCATGTGTTTTATATCTATAACGACTTTTAAAATAAGCCTTATATATGTTTAGGATTGTGAGAAAAGAAACCCTACACATACATGTCAGCTAGGGCCAAAAATCAGATCTGGAAATTATGATTATGTAGATCTCGACAGATTCAGCTTCTGTCGAGTTTCGTTCTTAAATCTCGATAGATAATGTTTTTGTCAAGGTATTTGTCGAGTTTTAATGAACAATTTTTATTCACTTGTTTCTTGATTCAATTTTCATGACTTTAATACTTAACCTGAACTCTTGTTTATTGAAGTATTAAACCCATCCTAGATCTACCAAATTACAAGTAAAGTGCATTTTTTTAAAGGGTTAGTCAATTACATAAAATATGTCCTTAACATTATTAATTAAATATTTAAATTTTAAATTTTTGTAGTTTAAAATTATGTATAAAAAATTAAATTTATGAATCAAATAGTAAATAACATTTAATTAATATGAAATTTGATATTACCTTAAAAATATGTAATTTAAAAATTAAAAATTAAAATATGTAGTTATTACTTATATAGCGAAACATTGTCCTTTAATATTTTATAAACATAAACCCAAAATTGAACAAGACCTTTAATATTTTAAACATGAACCCAAAATTGAACAAGACCATTCTTTTCCCACATACATACAAGCAAACAATACGAGAAATTGAGAAGTGGTACATAATTTCTCACCATTATCAATCAGCACAGCACAACTCATGCCTTCTAGGTGGGACCATTTTCAATTTAAAAAAAAAAAAGAAAAAAAAAAAAAGTAAAATACCACCAGTCTTATCTTATCCAAAGTTACCTATGGCAGTGAAAGAGGAAATGGGCGTTGACAAGATTGAACAAGATGATAGAGGCGGCCGTAATCAGAGCCGTTCATCTCGTCCAAACGCGTTGCGAGTGGCTTTTTCCCTCGCGCGTTTTTTCGCGTCCCTTTCCTCGCATCTGCTAAGAAGTCACCACGTCACAAACAAAGAGAAACGGAGAGCACTCTTGAGTCTCTCTCTCTCATTTTCAATACCAAAACTTCATATTTAAACCCCTTCTCACTCCCTTTGAATTCTTCATATTCTCTCTGTCAATACTAAGAAATTCTCACAGAGATAGAGATTGAGACTTCGAAAATGGCTGATATAAATCAGAATGTGGCGGCGACCGGTCAGTACGGCGAATTTCCGGCCGTACAGACTCACGGAGGTCAGTTCATTCAATACAACATCTTCGGCAACCTCTTCGAAGTCGCGGCCAAGTACCGCCCTCCGATCATGCCGATCGGCCGCGGCGCGTACGGTATCGTTTGGTACTAGTTTTTTTCCTCAAATTCTTTCTTCTCTTTTTAAAAATTCTTGTTAGCTATCGCGGCTTTGTTTGATTGGCTGCAGTTGAATTTGTGGTGGTTAATTAATTAATTAATTATTTTGAATTTTGAAGCTCGGTGTTGAATTCGGAGACGAACGAGATGGTAGCGATGAAGAAAATTGCGAACGCTTTTGATAACCACATGGACGCGAAGCGTACGCTAAGGGAGATTAAGCTGCTTCGCCATTTCGATCATGAAAATGTAAGTTAATTTTTTTGATATTACTATTAATCTTCTGTGATTAAACCTATATTATCAACTATAAAATTTAGATTATATTAACAAAATTTTTTATTTTGGAAGGAAATTTTCAGATTTAAACTTGTTTCTCTTTGTGAAGGTTCATTTAATTAATGCTTTTTGTTTGAGTATATTCTTTGCTTGATAATTAAACTATGCTAGAACTCAACAATTGTGAAATTTACTGTAAAAAAAGTTGTGTCGGTTGAAAGGTGGATAATTGTGCATGTTAAACAAGTTATAGCTTTCGTTAGCAATTTCATATGGGAATGGAATGAGTAAATTATAAAGGAATATAGTCGAACTAAAATATCTTGTTTTGATGTTTTAAAAGGAAAGAATGGAAATTAATTATCCTTCAAGAGATGAAACAACATTACAAGAAAAAAAACATTTTCATATAGTAGTGTTCAATAGACATCTACTGCAGAAACTTGATTGTAATTATTATTTTTTGGGAACAAGAGTATTGCAATATTTATTATCAAAGTGTACATATGACATATTGATTTTCACAAAATTTATAATATTATTTTCTTGCTATTTGATTATGCATCATGAGATGAATAGCTTTTGAAAAGTGGACTGTGGTTTTGTTAGTACTGGAGTTTGAAAGGTGGATAATTGTGCATGTTAAACAGGTTGTAGCTTTAAGAGATGTGGTTCCGCCACCTTTACGGAGAGAATTTACTGATGTTTACATTGCCACGGAACTCATGGATACTGATCTTCACCAAATAATTCGTTCCAATCAAAGCTTATCTGAGGAGCACTGTCAGGTATTAGTCTTTTTGGTTTTGAGCCATAATTGTACAGTACCTTCAAAATAAAAACTGAGATTAACTTTATGATTGGAATGTGCTGCAGTATTTCTTGTATCAGATTCTTCGGGGGCTAAAGTTTATACATTCGGCGAATGTTATTCATAGAGACTTAAAGCCCAGTAACCTCTTACTGAACGCCAATTGCGATCTTAAGATATGTGATTTTGGTCTTGCTCGCCCGACTGCAGAGAATGAGTTTATGACCGAATATGTTGTCACAAGATGGTACAGGGCACCTGAGCTACTGTTGAACTCTTCAGATTATACTGCTGCCATTGATGTGTGGTCTGTGGGTTGCATCTTTATGGAGCTTATGACTAGAAAGCCTTTGTTTCCAGGGAAAGATCACGTGAATCAGATGCGCTTATTGATAGAGGTAAGAAAAACATTTAAGAGCGATTTTAGTTTTAAGAGAGCTCATTTACAATTTTGGTATGTTTCTAAAGAGTTTTAGATTTAAGTTCTGAAGAAGAAATAACATAACTTAATGTATTTATGGTACAAGTAACAGCTTTTCTATTCTGGTTTTTATTGATTCAATAAAGGTGTTCGATGGAGCTGATTTTTAATTATAAAAAAAATGAGATATATGTAAACTGTCCCCTCTTTACAATTCTGAAGCTGATTAAGTATATTGGAATGAATTATTACTTTATTTTCTGAAAGGGATTTCTGCTGGATATATGCTTATTCATGCTGTTTTTTTTATAGCTTCTAGGCACACCAACTGAGTCTGATCTTGGTTTTGTTCGAAATGAGGATGCAAGAAGATATATTCGCCAACTCCCCTCACACCCTCGGCAGCCATTAGCTGCGGTTTTTTCACATGTTCATCCATTGGCCATTGATCTCATAGAGAAAATGTTCACATTTGATCCTACTAAAAGGATTACTGGTAATTTTCTAATCTACTGTCAGTCATATTTTTATGCTTTAGGGGACTGGTGAAATTGATTACTTGTTAATTATTGTATGGGTTTTGATGTGAGATTTTCCACCAATCACATTGAAAAAGAAAGCCATCACCATACTGTGGTTCCTAGCTATTTGAAACCTGCTTCTAGGCCATGTTAGCCATTCTAAGACATAAATTTTCTTTTTGTATATTTGCTTAGGCTTTTCATAGCTTGAGCATAATAATACCATGTTCATTGAATAGAATCTTATTCCCATCAAAAAAAAAAAAAAAAAAAAATCTTATTCCCTTTGAAGTGTCAAGGGGATTATAAGTATGAGTTGACATGTGTCAATGATATGACAGCAAGGACAAAAGAAGCGGCAACCAAAAGAATTTTCCCCCCTTATTGTAAGTAGAATAATAAAATCATATGTTAGTGATGTGAAGGAAAAGACAAAGTGGAGCAATCAAAAGATGTCTCACTGTAGGGTCAACAAGAAGCAAATCAATTAGGTGGCTGGTGAATTGTAACTCATACATCAAGTGCAGTTTGAATCTGTTTTTTGTTCTTTATTTTTGAATAATCTAATTAGAAGTAGGCCCTACGTTAATTAATTTTCAGGATTGATCACTATTAATTAGGGAATTTGAAGAGACAAGTTAAAGGCTTATTTCAACGAATCTGGTCAAGAAAATGTGATTTGTACTTCTTGCAATATTATGCATTGTAGTTGAGTTTCCCATGTTCCCCTTCCACTCATCATCTTACCCAGAAAATTTGTAGATAAATGGAAATTATAAGTTGCTTCTTTGCTATAGTGTACGGGCAGCTATGATATGCAGGCTTTTGTCTCCCTCTAAAATTAGCATGTCCGACTTGTCCAAATGATAAAGATTGAACATTTTGTTTACTTTAAATGTGCCGTAGAACTTGTAACCTTCGTCTTTCAGTTATGGAGCCCACTTAGAAATATCCCCTTCTTCAATTTTTTACCCTGCAAGGTTTACCTACATGCACACAAAAACTTGAACTTGCATGCATATATTTGAAACTTTTCAGAATTACATATATAAAGCCATGCTTTCATCTCTAGATCTGGGAAATTAATAGTGCTTGAAACTGAATATTGTTATGTAACACTCCTGTAAGCGTCAACAGATTAATTATGGACGGAAAATTCTTTGACTGCCTGTAGTCACAATGTTGACATGTATGAAATTGAATTGGTGTAATGTGGAAGACGTGCTTTGAAGTTAAAGATTTGAGTTTAAATATCATATTTTCCTCACTGTACCTCTCTTTAATGGTAACATTTTGTCTCTGGACAGTTGAAGAAGCATTGGCCCATCCTTACCTTGCAAGATTGCATGACATAGCTGATGAACCAGTTTGCCCAAAGCCATTTTCCTTTGAGTTTGAGCAACAACCCTTGGGAGAAGAGCAAATGAAGGATATGATTTACCAGGAGGCCTTATCACTCAACCCAGAGTATGCATAAATTAAAGCAACATTTTTTCTCAGTTTTATCTCATAAGTTGATAAGCCTGTAAGTTACTGGGATAATATTGCAACCAGAAATCTAATAGGTCGCAGATTGAGGAACTGAGATACTATTTCATCTGTGCCATTTCTCTGGTGGGTCTACTGATATTACATTACACCAATGACTGCCCTTCAGTTGTACTGGGCTTATGAATTTAATTTTGGGGTCAGTTTTTATTTATTTTTTGTACTACTTGTATTTGCTTAGATGTCTGTATCTTAATTATATCTGTGATATGCTAAAACTGTATTTGTATAGCGGGTTGAATTGTAACCAAGTCGGATTTAATAAAAACTACCTATTGTTTTGTTCTTCATATCAAGGTGCCAACAGTCAAATTTCTAATATAATTCTAGGGATCATAATATTATCATGATATCATGGTGCTACTTCACATTTTTCATCTGATGTATGCTACATGGCCTGAAATTGTCACCTTTTTTCCCTCTCTCCTCTCTTCTCTGTCTCCGTCCTTTATTTGTACTCTGATTTGATCAGTTTTCATGTAATTTATCTTTTCCAGAAGTATATATGTTTCTTTATTAGAAGAAATTGGACAAAATTGGTCAAGTATATATCTATCATTAATCAAATAAGAACTAAATATTTCTGTAGAAGTGGGAATCTTATACACTGACTTAAAAAAAAAATGACGGAAATAAATAAAAAGTTCAGATTTAGTAGCAGTTGGATATTGCATGTCATATGTTAGATTGATAAATTGGAAATGGTGGAAAACAAACATTTCTAGATATTCGAGGTGTTAGGCTCTAGATTTGGCATGGTGGAAAGGTATATTTGACCTAAGTACAAATGTGTGAAAAATGGCCAGAGAGTCTTCAACGTGAGGATCTTGAGTGCTGAGTGCCAACTATGAAATCCTTCTGTTATGTTTGGTAATTAATATTAAATCCATGTAAAGGAGGTTCGCTGCCGAATCCATATTAGATTGGAAATTTTCTCAATGTCTCCACATTTTGTTGTTTGGCACTCAATGACTCAAATTCTCAATCCATGACTTGGCAGATTAGAAGAAGTAATTTTTAATCCAATTCCTGCTTGTAGGGAGAGCAAATCCCAGGCTCCTAGCTATTCATAAAAAAGGGAAAAAAAGAAGGCTAAATCCAGGCTGTTCTTATTACAGGACCACCTTATTTGATTTTGAGTTTTATATACATATGACAATTTCAGATAAAAAACTAATCAAAACATGCAAAGAAAAATGCGCATCAAGATTAAAAAATATAATAAGAAAAAGTATAGAAAGAAACTAAATTGACATTAAATTTCACACCTATATATGATAAGTCATTATTAGTTATCAATAATGGTGGATAATAAAGTAGTGTTAGCAGTAAGCCTATATAGGAATCAATAATAACTTGCCAACTTATCAAGTGTGAATTTTGTTAGGAAAATTATTGTGTGGTTAGCATTACTCATGTAATAATGATATTCTCAACCATAAAAAAAAAAAAAGAAAAGAAAAAGAAACTAATAATGAGATGGAAGATCAAAAAGCAAATCAGTGAGACATTTAAGACTAAAAAAGTCAAGTCAATTAAAGGCAAATGAGACTAAAAGAGAAAGTACCAAAATTTGTAAGAGTCTATAAGAAGTAAGTTTCACTTCATAAAAGGGCTCCACCCTATATCTCTGGTTGCCTTTCTTCTCGAACTCCACCTCTTTCTTTTTCTTTCTCATTTCCTTGTAACCTTCAATTCTAAATAGCTCAAAACTTGTATTTCAAAGTTAGGTTGTAAGTATTTTAATTCAATATTATTTCAAATTTTAAATTCATTACCGTGATCTAGTTACATTTTATGCTTTATATGTCTATTTTATTTGTTTAATTTATTAAAATTTCTTATTTATTTTAATTATTTTATTAGGAAATTTACCTGGCTAACATTTGTTTTTGACAAATTCAAATTATAGAACATGATAAATACAAAACAACATTTATATTCCCTTTTGGACAATACGAACGAAATGTAATGTCATTGAGACTAAAAAATGCTTCAACAAACTTCCAGAATATCATGAATGATATTATTAATCAAATCTGAAAATTTTCAATATTTAGTAATGTCCTAATGTTTTCAAACACTATATAAAACCTTTTATTCATATTACATCACTCCAGGGGCGTAGCCAGGAATTTTTACATAAGGGGGCCGATTTGAACCATGAAGTTTGAAATCGACGACGATGAGTATCATCGTTGTATGGATAGTCTATATTTTTAGGTTGATATGGACCTTCTTTGAGATAAGCTCGTCGGATTTCATCTTGTTTGTTGATAGGAAATTCACATATTTGTTTACGTGATCCTGGATCACGATCTATCTCTTCAGATTGAATTCTTGAACATTTGGAGGGGTCAGGGTGTTCATTAGGCATTGAAATATCAACATTTATTTCTACAGCCACAGGTGTCCTAATTTCTGAATTGCTAACATCTTTTTTCTTAAAAAATGCATCAATTGTTTTTCGTTTGCTCATAATTCTTTTAGCTTTAAGAATATGACTCAAAAATTAACCTGAAAAGAAGTTTAAAAAATAAAATTTTAATTAGAAATTTTTACTTAGTTATATGGATGTTATTTATACTCAAGAAAAAACAAAATTTTCACTATAATTTAAACATACAACCCATTTTTAATACGACTTTAATTAATAATAACCCCTCAAACAAAAATAAAAATTAAACACACAAGTATTGGTACACAACATAAACCAAACAATTTAACAACACCCACAGCCACATGATATCTAACTAATCAAAAATAGGTAATAAATCAAAACAATTTTACCTTAGAAACTTTGTCTTCACAAAGTGCAAAGATGGGTCACCCGTGTGGCAATGCCTACTGCCTCTGCCTGACTGCCTCCAACTTTAGATCTTCCCTTCAAGACTCATCACAAACAATCTCCCCATGCCTTCAATCATGTATTTCTCTAAAAATCTATGAAAATATAAAGAGCATGTGAATATTTAGGTGTAGATAGTTGAGAAAATCAAAAAAAGACACTAAAAAGAGATGAATGTCTAATGCTTAAGAAAGAGAAGAAAACTCACCAGTCACCAAGTAGTCACCAAATTCCAAAACTAAAGCTGATGAAGAAAGAAAAAATTAGTTAGGATTTATTTTTTTTTTTTTTTTGGACTGTGAGTACAAAAGATTGGAGTTTTGGGGGCTAGTAGGTAGGCAACGGTACCAGTGCAAATGAAAGTGTATCAAAGAAGACCAAACAAAAGAATAAGAAGTAAAGAAAGGGATTCCGTGGGTCAGTAGGTGGATTTTTTGAGATGAAGAGAAAGTGGAGTTTTATTTTTAGTGTTTGGACTTAAGTGGGTCAGTTTGTTTTATTTGGAGTACATAAGGTGATAAGGCCTAAAACTAAAGCTGGGCTTGGGAAAATATTTGAGCTGGGCTTGGCAGAATAGTTGAGAATTGGGCATTGTGGGGGCCAGCTGTCCAATATTGGGGGGGCCCAATTTTTTTTTCTACCTACTCTAATGGAATTTTTTTTTTGTAGGGGCCGGGGCCCCCCCAAGCCACTACGTGGCTCCGCCCCTGCATCACTCAATAACTTCTATTAAAATTAACATTTCAAAAATATTATTGTTGGATTACATGTTTTTATTATTCTTAATATATACATCAAATTTTATGTTAATAAAATATTACTTATTATTCGATTAATAAACTCAAGTTTTTATGTATAATCTTAAAATATAACAAACTTGAAATTAAACATTTTATAAATGAGGTAGATATTAATTTGTGATTATTTTGAAATTTTATAAGTATAAAGGGTATAAGGAAAATGGCAAAGTTTAGCTACAAAATTTATTGTAGTCTAAGACTACAACTTTACTTAATATCTTTTTATTGGAGGTGAATTTTGACAAATTTACAATTGAAATATATCTTCTTCTTATAAGCTTTATGCTTGCAAAATTTCAAGAAAATTAAAGATCAATAGTTATGTCATCAATAAATTATTTAAATTGCAAGTTTTTGTAATTTAAAATTATGCATAAAATATAAACTTATATAGGGCCGGCTCAAGGCCTAGGCCTAAGGCCCCACAAAAAAAAAAAAAAAAAAATCTTTAGGTAAAAAGGCCCCACTTCCAATCGTTAAAGACCCAAATTTTTATAAAATCATATATATTTTTTAAAGGTTGTGTATTTTTTTTATTAGTGATGTTAAGAATACAAAAATTTTACTATTGGCTTACAAATTGCCATGTTACTAATCACAAAAAAGTAATTTAAACATTCATGTAGGGACTGGATTTGAGCACTACTTCTACTGGATGAGTGGACTCAGACCCAACTAACCCAATACAATGAATTTGTAGAGAGTGGGCCAAAAAACTAGGTTTTAGTGCATGGACAACAGTTAATATGGTGTTCATGACAATCAAACAGGGATGGACTGAGTTTATTCTAAGAAAGTTTGTTCTTGGCACAATCCGAGAAGCTTTATTCTAGTAAATATTGAATGAGATTGGTTACAGGAGTTCTTGAGACTGTTACAACGCCATCTCCCTTTTTTCCCCACCCCCTTTTTCTCTGGAGGATCTCTTACATTATATACCCCCTTTTAGTTGATCTTGGTCCTCAATTTGTTGATCATGTAGGTCACTACTCGAGTGCCTGTCCCATCAGCCGCCTTCCCAAACTTTCTGTGAGTTGCAGTAACCAAGGCAGCACTGTTCAGGGGTCATTTCCTTGTTAATGCGGCTAGAACATTAGTTGTGGACATTTAATGCAGAGGTGGCAGTTCCTCTCTGAATTGCTCCTCCATTATGCTCCCGCGATTGACCCATTGTACTTGTCATTTTTCTTGGGATGCTCTGGGAGGTTGCCTTTGATGGCGTGCCGCTCTTCCCTTCTATGATCTCGGTTGGCCGAGGACAGGATTGTCCTCGGCGATGTTTCTTGGCAGTGTGGACCTTCTTCGTTTGTCCTTGGACATTCCTTCCTCCTCGGCGTTGGCCTTGGGCCTAGTATAAAATGGGTCGGGGTTGCCAAATTCTTTGACCCCACAATAGCCCCTCGAAATTCTGCTGTTCGGATCCTCAGACTGAGAGGAGGATTTTGATTTCCTCGGACTTTTGTCGTGGCTTGTTAAGTCTTGTCCTCTGTCAGTGCCAAAGTCTTTTCACCTGTCTAAGGCACGTTCTTGGCGCTTCGGTATACGGAGCGCGCCCTCATTAAATTCTGGCGGCTTTGTGCTCCCCACGTTCAACGGTGTGATGGTAATCTAATGGTGGGGATTTTCCTAACTTTATGGGCGGGAAAACCTGCACGGTTCTTTTTAATTGGGGGTATAAATACCCATCTAAACTGATTTGCCTCTTTACTTTTACACTCAAGAGTTCTTGCGCACATATCCTGAATTCGGTCAACCCTCCAACCAAACTCGCGTCTCTTTTCAGCATAAAAAGCCTGTCCGAGGAGTTTCTCCTCATTTCTGTAAGTTTTCTTCTCTCTCTAACTCATATTTTCTCCCTTCTAAGTTTCTTTTCCTCTTGTTCCTCTCTTCCTTTCGTCCTTCCCTGAGTCTTTTAGCCGTTCCTAGGGATGGGCAGGTTTAAGAAGTTGGTTGAGTCTGAAGAGGCAATGGAGAAATTCATTGCCGATTATAGGATACCCAGTAACGTAGGTTTGAGGTACTGTGAAGAAGGGGAGTGGCATATCAGGAGGGAAGAGGGTGAAGTAGTGGTTCCCATAATCACCTTCCTTGAAGGTGGTATGAGAATCCCTATGGGGCCGGTGATGGGGGACTACCTTAGGCATTTTAGATTAGCTCCCACCCAGTGCGCCACCAACGTTTTTAGGATCTTGGGTTGTGTGGACGCTTTAAACGAGAAAATGGGGTTGAGGTTAACCCACCACGATGTGAACTGGTGCTACAACCTCTAACACCTAAAGGGTAAATCCTACTATATAAAGACGAGGGATGATAAGGTTCGGCTTATTCAGTGCCTCCCTGGGTCCAGCAAGGGGTTAGACAAGGACTTTATCATCGTGTCTGGGGGGTGGCACGACGGCCTTCATTGTCCGACAGAGGAGGGAACACCAAGTGGGGTATTTAGAGTAGGAGAGGGTTTGACCTTTTGTGTGATCATAGTTTGCATTGTTTGATTGCTAACAAGAATATGCTTTCTTTTTTGCAGATCCACACGCTTTTGAACGACACCTTCATTTGGTCAACAAGGAGGATTTGGAAACCATCCTTAGGGCGGAGATTTTTGTGAACGAAGCTGACAACCAGGTTAGAGCTGCTCACAAGATCTTGGGATACGATCCAATTCAGAAGTTGTTCTCAACTCCGAAGTACGTGATCAGAGCCAAAGATCCTCGGCTTCATAGGATCACCGTAGCAGAACGAGGGTTCTTGCTTCCTGAAGGATCTACTGTTCCAGAAGGCATTCCGTCGGCGGGCCCTTCTTCATCCCATCAAGCTGCAGAGGCCGAGGGAGAGAGTCTAGAAATAGAAGAAGAAGTCGCTGATTTAGGTCCGTCCGAGGACGAATTTGGTGCATTCGACCAAGTCCATCTATCCGAGGGTCCCTTTGGTGACTTGGGTGACCCCAACTTGACTGAGGCGGACCTCCTATCAGCAGGGACTTCTCCTCAGGCTGAGATGGGTTTTAAGAGACAACCTCAGACCAGCCTACTCAACCTAATTGAGGGCCAAGGGAAGCCACAATCCAAGCTTCCTCCTCCTTCACCCAAGCATCAGCTTGTTCAGACTAGGTCATCTTCCACCCAGTCCAAGCTTTCACCTCCTCCTCCTCAGCCAAATCTGCCTCCAAGGCCCGAGCCTACTGATCCCAGACATAAGAAGGATCCTAAAGGCAAAAGACACATGGAAGTTGATACATTTCGTTCCTCCTAGGAAGGGGATGAAACTCGGCGAGCCTCAAAATAGCAGAAGACGGGGCACAGAGGCCATGATAAAGAAGTTGATGCTCAGCCTGAGCCCTAGGCTTGGCTCCCTGCGCCGATGCTTCATGGGGCTCCCCTGATGGATGACGCCTCCCTCAGGGACTTCCGAGGGGGTGAAGGCGCTTACGTGGCCGATGCTTTGGAGAGGTCCCTACTACTCCCCGCCGATATGGCCGAGTTGGGGAATTTAGTCTTCCTTAGCGTTAAGAGGTACTTGGGCATGGTAAGACTTCCAACACTTGTAACTTCGTTGATTTTTATTCTTTGGTTTCCAACTTATCGTGTACTTGTTTCAATTGGCAGGATGTCCAGGCCACTTATAGGCTGGAAGAGGCAGCCCACGAGTAGAGCAGGGCCCTGGATCTCGAGCGTGACAAGTGCCTGGATGCTACGCGGACCCTTAAAATCTCCGAGGCTGATCTCGCAAAACCGAGGGAGGATCTGAAAGAGATGACAAGGGTCAGAGATAGCGCTGTATCAGGCCTAGCTGGTGCTCAGAAACAGGTTGAAGAACAGACAAGGCGCTTGCTCGATGGTGAGGATCAGCTGAAGATTACCAAGGAGCATATTGCTGAATTGAAGAAGAAATCGGTCGAGGCAGAGGTAGAGGCGGCCAAAAATGTCGTGGAGTGGGCCAGGGATGAAGCCTTGAGGGCTAAGGAAGAGGCTTAGTTCACCAGGACAGAGGCCGAGACCTCTAAGGAGAAGACCGAGGAGGAAGCTTTTGCCTTGGGGGTGGCCGAGATCGAGGCCACTCTCAAGGCTCAAGTACTCGGGGTGTGCAGGCTCTACTGCTCCCAGTCTTGGAATAAAGCCCTCAAACAAGCTGGGGTTGAAGCTTCCTCAGATCTGTGGAAGGTGGAGAGTGTATATTTCCCTCCCGCCATCCGAGAGTCTGCCCCCTTTAGCTCCGAGGCTGAAGTTGCTTCTGGGGAGGTTGAGATCGCTCGACCTGAGGCTGCTCTGGTTTTCACCGCTCCTGATGAGCCAGCCGAGGAGGGTGAGTTCTCTGGGGCGAAAGAAACAAGTGAAGGCCTGAACCCTGAAGCGCCCCAGAATACCGCAGAGCCTACAGCCGATGCTCAAGCCTTTCAAGGCAAGGAGTCAGCTCTCCTGGTTGAGCCTCTTCAGGCTGTTCCCCCCGAGCCCACCCCTTCGAGCCAGGATCCTCCAGCTTCTGACACAGCCCCTCAACAACCCTCTATGGACAAATTGGTCATAAAGTTGAAGAAATAGGCTGCCTTTATTTGTTCGTATTGCCTCGGTTGTTGTTTTCTTTTCTTCATTTCTTTTTAAGTGTACTTGAACTTTCGTAATGAAACAAGCCCTTTTTGTAATGGAATGTGCTCATTTCTTTTAATCATAACACCTTATTATTCATTACGTTTTCCCGCTTTTACTAACACTTGACTGTCCTTAGTAGTGTGCTCTATCCTTTATTAATCGGACAATTGAGGATGTTAAATTCACCATGTAAATTTTAATTCAAACTTAAACTGATAATTGAATAACTTTAATAACGAAACTTGTCTTCTGTTGAGTGAGCCACAAAAGAATTTATGTTTGTAACGCAGACCTCATGGTAGGATGTGCAAGCACACATTTTTCATGAACTTACTGATCTCAAGGAAATATTGCAGCATTGATTTTAAAGGAAAAACAATTGAGGCTTTAAGTGATACCTTAGGTGAAGTGACCCAGGCGTAAACTGAAATACTTTAAGTGATACTCATGGACTTGTGTTTGTTTACACCTTTATCGAATGTGGACAGGGCAAGTGGTCCGAGGCGCCAGACTCCCCTTTGGCTGTGTTCGTAACTTAGACGAATGCTCAAGCTCGTTGGTTTTCTCAAAGGTTGTGGTCCGAGGAGTCACATAACACCTGAGATTTGTTTAACGCTCAGGCCTTCGCTGAAAGTAGTTAGTTTCCCCATAGGTTTGAGTCCGAGGACCATGCAAGACCTTGGTTCTGCCTAGCACTTGGATTTTTCTTGAAGTAACTTAGTTTCCTCATAGGTTTGAGTCCGAGGACCATGCAAGACCTTGGTTCTGTCTAGTATTTAGATTTTTCTTGAAGTAACTAGTTTCTCCATAGGTTTGAGTCTGAGGACCATGCAAGACCTTGGTTCTGTCTAGTACTTAGGTTTTTCTTGGAGTAGCTAGTTTTCCCATAGGTTTGAGTCCGAGGACCATGCAAGACCTTGGTTCTGTCTAGTACTTAGATTTTTCTTGGAGTAACTAGTTTCCCTATAGGTTTGAGTCCCAGGACCCTACAAGACCTTGGTTCTGTCTGGTACTTAGATTTTTCTTGAAGCAACTAGTTTCCCCAAAGGTTTGAGTTCGAGGACCATGCAAGACCTTGGTTCTGTCTAGTACTTAGATTTTTCTTGGAGTAGCTAATTTTCCCATAGGTTTGAGTCCGAGAACCATGCAAGACCTTGGTTCTGTCTAGTACTTAGGTTTTTCTTGGAGTAGCTAGTTTCCCCATAGGTTTGAGTCCGAGGACCATGCAAGACCTTGGTTCTGTCTAGTACTTAGATTTTTCTTGGAGTACCTAGTTTCCCCATAAGTTTGAGTCCGAGGACCATGCAAGACCTTGGTTCTGTCTAGTACTTAGATTTTTCTTGGAGTACCTAGTTTCCCCATAGGTTTGAGTCCGAGGACCATGCAAGACCTTGGTTCTGTCTAGTACTTAGATTTTTCTTGGAGTAGCTAGTTTCCCTATAGGTTTGAGTCCGAGGACCATGCAAGACCTTGGTTCTGTCTAGTACTTAGATTTTTCTTGGAGTAGCTAGTTTCCCCATAGGTTTGAGTCCGAGGACCATGCAAGACCTTGGTTCTGTCTAGTACTTAGATTTTTCTTGGAGTAACTAGTTTCCCCATAGGTTTGAGTCCGAGGACCATGCAAGACCTTGGTTCTGTCTAATACTTAGATTTTTCTTGAAGCAACTAGTTTCCCTAAAGGTTTGAGTCCGAGGACCATGCAATACCTTGGTTCTGTCTAGTACTTAGATTTTTCTTGAAGCAACTAGTTTCCCCATAGGTTTGAGTCCGAGGACCATGCAAGACCTTGATTCTGTCTAGTACTTAGATTTTTCTTGGAGTAGCTAGTTTCCCCATAGGTTTGAGTCCGAGGACCATGCAAGACTTTGGTTCTGTCTAGTACTCATCAGCGCCTTATTTTTTGAATGGACAGCCATCCTTTGATTAAACTGGCTCACGTGCTCCACAGAGTCTGTTTTGCCGTTATAAATGGTGAATGTTGGCTGCTGGAACCGCCGAGGAAGTGTAGCCCCTTCTATTTGGCGTGTGAAAGGTGACTTGGAGAGTTGATCCAGTGCCCTACTCATGGCATCGTTTCCCAAGCCCCTAGGAGACGGGCTTTTACGTTTACGCCTACGGTAGTTCTCTTCTTCGTGAGAGAAAGTCTCGCTTGGAGGAGTTCTCGACCTTGGCTTATAGTCATCATCGCTTTCATCATCGGGGTGTCGCTCTTAATGGTAGACCATTCCCCTTGTCCTCGGCCTTGCCTTGCCGAGGAGGGGTTCTTCCTCGGATTGGGCCCTTGGCCCAACATAGGCATAGATATGGGCTCCCTGGCCTTTCACCCCCACATGTGATAGTAGCCCAATCGCGCTTATTTTTCACCACTTCTGATTGCGAGGCGTCTTTTAATTATTCAAGTTGTGTTCCTGACGTTTCGGTACGCGAGGCACGCCCTCATTAATATCTTTATGAAGTGACGCAGATCCAACGGCTGATGATTTCTTTGGAAATTGGGCGGGATTTATTTTGCTTGTAACTCTTTCTTTGAATTTCATGCGAATTAATTTCCACTAGATTTCGCCTTCTATATAAGGCACCCTGGGGGAAGCGTTCTTCCTCATTTACAGATCCTTGAGTTTTGCAGGAATCTCAAGTTCTCACCCTTTCAGGCATTCCCAAGGACCTTGCCAAGGTCGTGATCATGGCCTAGGGAATGAGGTGGCCCCGGATAAAGGCAAGGGCAAGGAAACTAAGCCCCCCTCAGAAACCAAGGATGCCTCCAAGATCCAGGATGACGCAGTTGAGCCAAAGGAAGCAGAGGCCAAAGATGTTACTACCTTTCAATCGAGCAAGAAAGAAGACCCTCCTTCAGCCAAGAACCAAAGCAGGTGTAGATTGCCTTAGACTTTTGGTGCGACAAAGTTTGGGTCTCACCTGGCGACATATATCATGCGTGCGTAGATGTGAAAACGACCCAAGGTTGATCAAGAAAATCAATGAGGACGAGGATAGACGGGTTTCTTGTTTCTCAACCTTGATAGCAGAACATTTTGCAGTTAGGAGAGAAAGGGTCCACCAAGTGTTTTCGCCTCTTCTTCTTTCTCATCGTCTGTACCACTTATACTGTCTCGATTGCTGCTAGAACAAGATTGTGAATCTACCATTCCCATGGGCTTTCTCTTTTTATAGTTAGCTTTAAAAGAAGCACGCCTAAGCCGCTTCGTATATGATGTACTTTTCCTTTATTTAATAAAAAGGGCTGCACTTTTTACCTTATGAATCTT
Organism: Quercus aquifolioides; assembly: GCA_019022515.1. Lineage (NCBI taxonomy): Eukaryota > Viridiplantae > Streptophyta > Magnoliopsida > Fagales > Fagaceae > Quercus > Quercus aquifolioides. The sequence continues at coordinate 41,657,159 of CM032326.1, forward strand.
TCCTCTCTCTGCAATAGTTATTTCATGAATGGGTGTGTTGTTATTTTTCCCTCCAATGGGACTTAGAATTGATGCTGTTGACGATATCGAAAAATTGTCACCCTGACTTTAACAAAACCGACAGTAGCACCTGGCCGCTAACTTTAAACAAGTCAACTATGTAGAAACAACCAGGAAAATGACCATGTGTTCTGTATCGCTGAAATGACCCTCTTCGGGGACTCTTGTTGATGGAGGCCTGATCCTACCATGATTAACCGTTGCACTCACTAATACACAAGTTCTCCCCATAGACGACGTCAATTGTAGGGACTGGATTTGAGCACTACTTCTACTAGATGAGTGGACTCAGACCCAACTAACCCAATACAATGAATTTGTAGAGAGTGGGCCAAAGAACTAGGCTTTAGTGCATGGACAATAGTTAATATGATGTTCATGACAATCAAACAGGGATGAACTGAGTTTATTCTAAGAAAGTTTGTTCTCGGCACAATCCGAGGAGCTCTATCCTAGTAAATATTGAATGAGATTGGTTACAAGAGTTCTTGAGACTGTTACAACGCCATCTCCCTTCCCCCCCCCCCCCTTTTTCTTTGGAGGATCTCTTACATTATATACCCATTTTCAGTTGATCTTGGCCCTCCATTTGTTGATCATGCAGGTCACTATTCGAGTGCCTGTCCCATCAGCCGCCTTCCCAAACTTTCTGTGAGTTGCAGCAACCAAGGCAGCACTATTCAGGGGTCATTTCCTTGTTAATGCGGCCAGAACGTTAGTTGTGGGCATTTAATGCGGAGGTGACAGTTCCTCTCTGAATTGCTCCTCCATCATGCTCCCACGATTGACTCATTGTACTTGTCTTTTTTCTTAGGATGCTCTGGGAGGTTGCCTTTGATGGCGTGCCGCTCTTCCCTTCTATGATCTCGGTTGGCCGAGGACAGGATTGTCCTTGACGATGTTTCTTGGCAGTGTGGACCTTCTTCGTTCGTTCTCGGACATTCCTTCCTTTTCGGCGTGGGCCTTGGGCCTAGTATAAAATGGGCCGGGGTTGCCAAATTCTTTGACCCCACAATTCATTAGTTAGATTAATGAATTTTATCAATGAGAGTCAATGTTACATCATATTGTGAACATTTTATAGTACTTTTAATGCATTTTTCCTTTTTATTTCTATTAAGACTCTCAATATACGAGACCAATAGAACCCTAATCCAATTGAAACTCTAAGATGTTGCAAAAATATATTACAAATGTGTTAAATCATCAATTATAGATTAATCTCCCCTAATAGTTTGAGACTTTAAATTTTGTAAACTGATATCCTACAAAGCCACACACTAAATAATATCTATCTCCTCTCTTAAAAACAAAATATAAAATTAAAAAAATTAGATTTTAACTTTACTTAACTATGTGTCGTTGTATATCCAAAATAAAGTATTTTTTTTAATCGTAATATATTTTTATTAATATTTATAGTTCAACTATGATATTTGTAAGGGCAGGTTTTGGATCCTAAACCCAAAAGGTAAATGGATTCAGGCCCAAAGAATCCAATGCAATGAATTTGTAGAGAGTTGGTTGAAAACTAGGCTTCAATGACTGGGACAACACTCATAATGGAAAAGATGATAAGAAGACAAAGACAAGCAAGCTTTTTGTAAAGAAATTCTTCCTCGGTCAAAGTCCGAGGAGGGTAGTTCTTGATTATATTCCTTTCAAACTTGAATACAATTTTAGTTCTTAACGTTACAGTACTTTCTTTTCAATTCTCAGATGAACCCTCTCCCTATCCCTGGAGGATCTCTCATATTATATAGCCTCTTTTGGCTGATCTTGGCCTTCCATTTGTTGATTATGCAGGCCACTACTTGAGTGCTTGTCCCATTAGATGCCCTCCCAAGTCTTCTGTGAGTTGCGGCAACCAAGACAGCACTGTTTAGGGGTCTTCTCTACATAAATGTGGTGGGGTGCATTAAATGTGGTAGCAGCTACCATCTCTCCAATCAAGTCAAGGCTAACCCCTTCTCTGAAGTTCTTCTTTTACAGTGTGGCCCTCTCTGGTAATGTGCCATTGACAAGGCCATGGCTCGCCTCTTCAGCTTCACCATTTGGGTGTATGGACTCCTTGGAACTATATTGGCCTCCTCGGCCTTAGGTATGACACGTGACATTATTACCTTATTAAATTTCTGTATCTCACAGTAATTATTCTCTATATGAAATTAATATTAGTTTAGCTGGTAATATTCATCAAATTATATATTTAATGTATCAAATTAACCTTGATTTGTTTAGTATTAAATAATTTTGTTTAATTAATATTTACATATTAAAAGCCCCACATAAATTTTTTGCCTTAGGCCCCAAATAATGTTGGGCCACCCCTTATAGATCATATAGTAAATAATATCCGATTGACACAAAATTTGACATGTGTATTAACAGAGCAAAGAATATGCAATTCAACGGTTAGATTTTCAAAATATATAGTAATTTTTATTTTATTGAATAAGATTATAGCCTAAGGCTACAATCAATTTTGTAACTAAATTTTATCCTTATTAAAAGTTCCAACACACTGGAGTAGTATTTTTTTTGGGTATATAACCAAGTATATATATAAATATACACACACAAGATATTAATGTGAAAATTCAAATTGGTAATAAAAACACCTGCTTATAGAAAGTCAGAAGAGAGTGGGTGATACTGTTCTTTCTAATTTTTATTTTCCATACCATTTCTTTTCAGCAATGGAGGTGTCCCAGTCCCTTGCATAATTCACATTGACTTTTTTGGCCAGACTCTGCTATATTTCTCTCATCAGAAGAGATAGTTGTTATTTGCTGTTGTCAATATGTTAATCAAACAAGGCTAGACAGACGGGAGATCAACGTGGTTCACTCAGAACAATATATTTATGGTTATTTGGTGTAAAAAATTTAGAAATTTGGTATCACAAAAAGCCACTTTATTTATTTTACTACCTCACTTTACAAAATACCCAACATTAGTGGTTTTATTTTAGCATTTAACACAATAAAATAATATAAACAACACAATAAAATATATATATATATATATATACTACAATTGATGATGCCAAAAAATCGTCAGTTAGTCGCACGGTCCTCACGTACTCGATACTAGACCTGCACAACACTGAACAAGAAGACCTTAGGAGAGCACCGGTGTGGTACCGGCCAAAGACCCTCCAAAGGTTAAGTTAAAAAGCTTTTCACAACTCTAAAATGTCAGAGCTGAGGTGAATTATGCGTACCTTTGTGAGAGAGGGTTTTGAGGGTTATATACTGGTGTAGATTTGACCTTAATTTCTTGAGGAGGAAGGCCTTTCCTTACGGGGAGAACTCTCCATCAAATTTTCAGATTTTTCGGGATGGTCTTCCTTGTAGATGACCCTCAATTATGGTTGGGCGTAGGGTGCAAGGCTTTTCCATATCAGGATTCTTGATGAGCACTTCTAGCCATATGGCTCTATTGGGTTTGTCCGCCTGGAGTCCGTCCCCTTTGTTGGGTCCATCCATATTGAGGTTCGCCTAACTGAGGTTCGCTTCCTTTGGATCCATCTGCCCACAGAAATGTGTTCGTCAGTCTTGTTATGTCGTCAGCTATGTAGGTCTAAAAATACTCTTATCAACAATAAACAACAACTGCCACCACCAACATTATAAAATAATATAACTTTTAATAAAATATTGTTTCTTTTATCATCTTTTCTATTGTGCACAACCATCTTTGGCTGTGCATTGTAGCTCAACAACTAAGCCTGTTTGGTACTGTTGTTTAAATAATAGTTTTCATTGTTTAAACAATAATACACGTATTTTCACAATACTTTTTTGCCCACATGTATTTTCAAAACACTTAAAAAATATTATTAGAAATCTCTTACCAAACGGACCATATTTTTTGACTTTCCTCCATTATTGCAGCATATTTTTTAACATTAATGATGCTAAAAATAGTAGCATGACTTTTTAGCACCATATGTGCTAACGCTCTAAGTCTATTCAACTCTTATAATCTGTGATAGAAATTGGATTCAACTGTCCACACTTTTCGTGTCAAATCATGTCTTACCTGGAATGTACCTTCATAAAAAAAGAAAAAGAAAGAATGTACCTCCTTTTAATTTTATAAAAAAAAGGCGAAAATCACATTTTCGTCCCTATATTTTCAGGCTATTCCCGTTTTAGTCCCTACATTTTATTTTTACTGCTTTTAGTCCCTATTCTGAAAAACGGGTTCCATTTTAGTCCCTGCTGTTACATCATAAACGGATATTGCTGACGTGGCAAATGGCATTGATAAAAAAATAATAAAATAATGTCTACAGTAACCTGCCTTGGCATTGTTAGTTACTCCCCGCCCTTAGTAGTCACTTGTCCCTCACGTGACCCTCCCTTTTTATTTTTTATTTTTTATCAGAACGTAACCCTCCCTAACCCAAATAAAACCCAAAATGACGCTATTCACACCTGAACCAAGACCCATAGTCCTGTGCAATCCCTAATCTCTTACCTTACCCGTTGCTCATCACAAGACCTTAGATTTGCACAAAAAACCCACAAATCGGCAAGCTCAAAAAGCCACAAATCGGCAAGCATAATCACAGATAGCTTCAGAGTGTTTGTGCTGAGCTGCGAAGGTATTATTTCTCTCCAACTCTCTCTCTCTTGTTATGTCTCTCTCTCTCTCTCTGTGTTATGAATGCCATCTAAATCTTAGCTGTTGGGTTTTGAGAATTTGGGAATTTTGAGATGTTGTATTTTGTTATTGCTCTGGAATTTCAATCTCTTTCTATTTATCTCTCTCGTTGTGTCTCACTCTCTCTCTTCCTCTCTTCCTTTATAGCTTTTGTAGTGGACATAATACTGACTGTGATAGTGGAATATTTTTGGGATTTGCATTGTTTGGCTGTTGTGTGTTGCTTTTGGTATTTGCAGCTCTGTTTGTTTACTTTTTGTTTTACTTTTGTTTATTAGGGACCACAATACTGACTGTATTTTTGTTGGCATTTGTGGTTTTTTGTCTGTATTGTGTGTCACTATTGTTTATCAGGGACCACTATATTGACCTTGATATCTTTGTGTTGTTATTTGCATTGATTGTGTGTATTGTGTCTTGCTTTTCAAGAAGTGGCTGGGTCTATGTGAATGGGTTGTCGGTATTGTATGCTTTTTTATTTGTTTATTAGCCTAACAAAGTATTATTAATTTCAAAAAGTGGATATCTTTTTTTATTATGTTTTCTGCCCGTAACTTGCATGCATGATGGATGAGCTTTTTACTCTGCATGTCCACCATGGTGGGCATTTCATGTGGGACCCTCAAGTGTATGTGGGAGGGACAATTGATATAGTGGATAATTGTGACCCAGATAAGTGGTCAAAAGTAGAGATTGAGAGCATCTGTAGGGAGTTTGGCTACACTGAAGTAGATAAGTTATGGTTTAAAATGCCTGGTGTGAACCTAGAGCACGCAAATTTCCATCAGGTGGTTGATGATGATGCTGCTATGTTCATGACTGACTTAGTGAAGGGGGGTATGGAGAGATTCATGTCTTTGTGGAGCATCCAGTGCATGAACCACTTGAGTTACCTCGTAGTGAACTAGAAGGTGTAGGTGTAGATGCTGAGTATGCTGAGTATGGTGATGAAGAGTACAGACCTGATTTTTCACAATTTGGAGGTCATGACCATGGTGAGCCACATGAGGTAGATGCTGAGCAGGTTTGTGCTAGGAGGGCTGGCAAAGCACCAGTTGTTGATGACCAAGTTAAGGAGAGTAGTGAGGGTAGTGAGGATGAAAGGAGTGACTTAGAAGAAGAGCCAGAAATTCAACCAATAAATATTGGTGAAGATAGTACTGATAGTTGGGACAATCAAGCTGAAGATGATGAGGTTGAACCAGGACAAATGGGTGGTGGTGTCATGAATTCTGACTATGAGTGAGGAGGTTCTTAGCCTTGATGAATCATCATCAAGCAGTGAGGATGGTGATGATTCAAGTGATGATGACATTCCTATTGCTGAGGTTGACAATTCTATTAGGAGGAGCAAATACCCAATCTTTAGGCCAGTAGCCAAAGCTGAGCACCTTAGGTTTGAGAATGATATGTTGTTCATCTCAACTAAACAATTTAAAGATGCTATAACTGATTATGCAGTTGATGGTGGGTGGGGTATAAAATTTGTGAAAAATGACTTGGTGAGAGTGAGAGCCCGATGCCAGCCAGGGTGCAATTTTGTTGCCTACCTTGCAAATGTGCCAAGGGGGAAGAGTTTTAGATTGAAAACGTTGAACATGGAACACACATGCAGCAGAAGTTATAGAAATCCAAGGTGCATAGCATCATACATTGGGAAAAAGTTAGTGAAGAGGGTTAGGAGACAACCTGACATAAAGCTTAAGGACATTCAAGATGCTGTGCATGAGAAGTATGTGGTTAACATAAGTGCAGGCAAGGCAAGTAGGGCTAGAGAAAAAGCTCAAGATGCTGTTGATGGGGCCCACACTGCACAGTTCAACCAACTATGGGAGTACTGTGATGAGTTGAGAATGTGTAGCCCTGGGAGCACAGTATTGATTAAGGTGCATAGTTTTGATGATGGTGATTTGGCAGTCGAGCATGGATTGGCAACTGGGCTATCATATTTTGAAAGAATCTACATCTGCCTGGAAGGTTGCAAGAAAGGCTTCTTGGCAGGGTGCAGGCCAATCATTGGTCTAGATGCATGCCATCTGAAGACCAAGACAGGTGGTCAGCTGATGTGTGCTGTTGGCAGAGATTCCAATGATGAATACTTTCCCTTAGCATATGCAGTAGTTGAGGCTGAAACAAAGGACACTTGGACCTGGTTTCTTAATTTATTGCTTGCTGACATAGGAGATGACAACAAATGGGTGTTCATATCTGACCAGCAGAAGGTATGATGGTAGATTTATTGCTTGTTGAATTAATTGTAGTTGATGGTAGCTTCATTGCTTGCTGAATTAAATGATTGTACTTTGCAGGGGTTGGTGAACACCTTTGTTGACAATTGGCCACAGTACGAGCACAGGATCTGCTGCAGACATTTATACAATAATTTGAGGAAGCATCATCCTGGTGTCCTTATTGGAGACCTTTTTGGAAAGCAGCCAAGGCTACCTATTAGCAAGCATTTGAGAGGGCAATGAATGAGCTAAAGGAGGTGGATGAAGATGCATTCAAATGGCTGCAGTCTCACTCAACAACTATCTGGGCTAGGCACATGTTCAAAAGTGATGGCCAGAGTGACACCGTCCTGAACAACATGTGTGAAAGCTTCAACAGCATGTTAGTTAAGTTCAGGAGCAAACCTATAATTACCATGGTATGCATAATTCTCCCTTTCATCTGTATTATGATCCATAGACCTGTGTAATTCATGAATGATTAATTCTCCATTTCTCTCTATGTGCTTGCAACTTGAATGTATTAGGCTATATCTGATGACTAGATTTCAAGCAAACAGAGAAATGATTATGAAGGTGGAATCTGAGTTGTGTCCTAAGATAAGGAAGAGGCTGTACAAGGAGAAGTTGGCATGCAGCAAGTGGATAGCATGTTGGGTTGGTCGTACGAAGTTTGAAGTGAAGAATGGGCTGGAGAGTTTCATTGTGGACTTGGAAGAGAAGAAGTGCAGCTGTAGGAAGTGGGACATACTTGGCATGCCAAGTTGCCATGCCATTTCTTGTATATTTTTCAACAGAGAAGATGCTGAAACGTATGTCAATGCTTGCTACAAAAGGACTACCTACATTGATTGCTATGAACCCATTATAGAGCCCATCAATGGCCAGAATATGTGGAGACCTAGTGGACTACCACCTGTGCAACCCCCTATCAAGAGGAGACCTCCTGGTAGGCCTAAGAAGAAGAGGGCACTAGAGCCTGATGAACCTAGAAGTCACAGAAAAAATAGAGGTCTAGGCATCTCAAAACAATGCAAGTTATGTGGGAAATTAGGACACAACAAGAGGAGCTGCAAGGGAGAAGTAGGAGGGAACTCTTCCTTGCCTGGGAGTGCATCCCAAGCCAGTAGGACCACTAGGAGGGTAAATATACTATTTTGACTTTGATATCTCCATTGTTTTGTTTTTCAGTTGGCAAACTATTAATTATTATTGTGCTTGTGCTTGCAGGCAGCCAAGGATGGTCATGCAAACAGCCCAGCTGTAGGCAGTGCACAACCAGCCAAGGATGTGACCACAAGTGCACCTCCACCCCCCACTGATAACCAATCCAATCCAAGACCAAAAAGACAGAGGAAGAGAGGTGCAGTCACTACTGAGACCTTGAATGCAACTGGGAATGCAGCAAGATATATGGCAGCAATGAGATCTGCTAAAAGATAGCAAGCTGAAGCAGGACCTTTTTTTTGTTGTGCTATATGTTGAAAGCACTCTTCATATGTTTATGTAACTGCTAGAACAATTTGCATTTTGGTATACTTATATAATGGCTGACCAAGTCTTTTTTTTTTGTATGAATGTGCTTGGTAGACTTTATCCTACATTTTGTAATTATTGTGGTACACCCAAAACAGTCATTGGTGTTAGATATTTTGTAATTATTTTGATTATTGGTAATGTTGTGATGATTCAGCTTCCATTATTCAGATTTGCTGGTTTTTAGCTTTAATTTTTAAAAGGCTTAAACTCATGTCTTTTGGATGAAGCTTGAGTGTATTACATAGTCTATGCAGGTAATATTCAGTTTAATGTGCTGGGAAGTTTGGTGATTATGCAGGTTTGGTGAGCATTGGAGTTTAATGTGCTGGTCAGTAGCCAGTTTAATATGTAATGATGTTAAATGATGTAAAATTTGTAAATGGCAGTTTAATGATGTATGGATTAATGTGTAATGATGTATGATGTATGTTTTATGCAGTTTAATATGTAATGAACGTAAATTATGCAGGTTTGGTAAATTATGCAGTTGAATATGTAATGAATGTAAATTATGCAGTTTAATAAATGTAATTCAATCAATGTGAGCATTGGAGTTCCAGTTTATGCAATTTAGTAAATTATGTAATGAATTATGCAGTTTAGTAAATTATGTAATGAATGTGAGCATTGGAGTTCCAGTTTTGATGCTTGGCAGTTTAGTAAATTATGCAGTAAATTATGCTTGGCAGACTCAAATTGCAGTGTCAAATTGCACAGTTAATATCAAATTGCTGTCTCCATTCAAAATTTTGTTATAACCCTTTTAAGGCACTGTTCAAACTGCACAAACACTTCACAACAATGTAATAGATTGGCACACAAATCACAGATTAATTAAAAATACCATATTCCATTGCTAAAGTCTCGGATTACAAAGATAATTACACCAAAAATCGGGTCTTCTCTCACTAATACATACCAACACAAATTATGGCATTTTTCCAGTAATACATACCAACACATGCCAACACCAAAATTCAGGCCTTTTTCCACTAATACCTACCCACCTAATGACCCATTTCCCCCCCCACCTATTTAGCCAACCAAAAGAAGCATCAAACAGAGTAGCATCCCACTTATCACCAGAGACAGCCCCAGGCAAATGAGCAGCCTCTTCTCTCTCTTCCTGTAGCCTACAATGGCAGCTTCAAGGGTCAAAATCCGTTGCCTCAGCTCCGGAATCAGCACCTTGCCACGCTCGCAAATTTCATCATCACGCCACTGAAAAAATTTACACTTGCGTCCAACCTGACACCCAAGGGCCAGATAAAACCCATTATATCTTCAACCAAAATCATGAAAAACAAGAACAAATAGTATTAGCAAATAGTATTAGCACAATATTCCAACACTTGTATTAGCAAAATACAAGAAAACCAAATTTATATTGTCAGCAACAAGCTGAGAAAACCAAATTTTAATTTATTTAAGAAAAGAAATTCTGGGTTCCCAAGACAGAATACCAAAAAATGAAGAAGGAATTTGTTATCTACTTTTTTTCTACGAATTAGCAAAAGAATTTGGTTGTCAAATATTATGAAGCTGTATTAGTTTAAGATCAAAATGACGGTCTTAGAACTAAGAGAAATAACCCAGAAACCCAGAAAAACCCAGAAACTATATAGAAATTTAGAAATCTAAAAACCCAGAAACTATATAGAAATTTAGAAATTTAAAAACGTTACATGAAACGACCTTACCCAGAATAAATTTTAAAACCCAGAAACTATATAGAAATTTAAAAACATTACACAAAACGACCTTACCCAGAAAAAATATTAAAACCCAGAAAAAATTTTAAAACCCAGACAAAATCACTACCTTACCCAGTAATTTGGACACCCGTAGAACCTTCTTCCAGGGTTGTCAGGTGTCCACGAAACGACCAAAACGGGTTTCTCCGAGCAGAAGCATCGGGTTGGGCCCCTTTTCCTCAAGCTTCCACTCGACGACATCGAGCTTGAATCCATGGAAAGCAGTTGATTTGAAGATGGTTTTCTGCTGTGTGGTGAGCGAGGAGCAATTGATTTGAAGATGTATGGATTAATTCGTGACTGGTGAGGGACTTCAATCTGTGTTGTGACTGAGGAGCGAGGAGCTGAGGAGCGAGGAGCTGAGGGACTTCAATTTGGGGGTTAGGGATTTCTATTTGGTATTGGCGTGATTTGGGGTTTTATTTGGGTTAGGGAGGGTCACGTGAGGGACACGTGACTACTAAGGGCGGGGAGTAACTAACAGTTCCAAGGTAGGTTACTATAGACATTAATTTATTATTTTTTATCAATGCCGTTTGCCATGTCAGCAATATCCGTTTATGATGTAACGGCAGGGACTAAAATGGAACCCGTTTTTCAGAATAGAGACTAAAAGCGGTAAAAATAAAATGTAGGGACGAAAACGAGAATAGCCTGAAAATATAGGGACGAAAATGTACTTTTCGCCTAAAAAAAAATCAGAAGAGAGGGGTGAATGGTGATTACTATTCTTTCTATCTTCTTCTTCTATTGATAATTTCTTTTCAGCTCATCATGGAGTATGGCTCGGCATAATTTACGCGTGAACTTTTAGGCAAGATTCTATAATGTTTCACTCATCATAAGAGAATTGTTACTATGCAGTGACATGGATATACGTTCAATATAAATTTATATGGGTCATAACATTTAATGAGCCCTATAGCTAGAATGTTTCCCTTCAAGTTTCACAATGAGCAGTCTTGGACTCTTGGTGCTAGCAGCTAGGAACCAAATTTGTGTGAAGGCTGTGCAACTATACTATTACACAACCATTCTCATGCCGAATATCACAATTTGCCAATTTGTGTAATTGTTAGTGTTCAATGAAAATTATTAGGTTGCACAAGTCTTAGTGAACTAGAAAAAATCAACCACTTACAATTGTACAAGTCAACAAGTTATAAATACATCGGATGTATCTCTAGAATTATTTGAAGGCCGTGTTCCACAATGATATATTTGGTGGTTGAGTTGAGAGGCCGTAGTTCTGGGAGAGTTTTTTTTTTGATAAGCTTCAATCTATTGCTGAAAAATGAATGAAGAACAAAGTTGGGACTCTTCCTTACAAACAGCTAAAATTGCTCGGGGAAGATAATCCTTAAAGAAAAGAAAAGACAAAAAAGAGCTTAAGTTCTGGGAGAGTTATTGCACCACTAGATGTGACAGCACTTCCTATGCAGCTAAGTGTTGGGTTACACAAGTGAGTGAAGTCCCACATTTAATAATGATGAGAAGAATGAGTAGTTAATATAACATAATTGAGCACACACCCATTGGACTTAGGTTTTTTGGGTTAAAGTGTGTCTGTATATATTATATTAATTATTCAAGGAAGCTTCCCAAGGTGTTTATCTCCCTAACAAGTGGTATCAGAGCCCATGGTAGTATGGGGCAAAGGTGGCAAGGTTATGAAGGTTCCTTTCGCAGTTGGAGCAGGAGCAGGGTATGTGTATTTGAAACCCTTTTACAAATGGAGTAGGGCGGGTCCCTTTCATAGTTGGAGTGAGGATGGTATATTGCACCAAGCAAGTCCATACAAAACGATCTTAAAAATGGCCCAACAAAGGAGTATTATTGCCAATGGTGCTAAATAACGATGAGGAGCAAGGTTTCCATGGAGGATAAAAGACATGCGGGGTTGACATGTGGAGGCCCATGGATGATGCATTAGTGAAGAGAGAGGCCCATTAGTCAATGGAAAGTGAGTATGACTTGTTCATGGCCCACGAAGAGGTCTTGAAATCCACAAAGAGGCAGAGACTCACACGTGAAGAGGAAATTGTTGGGTTATATGTGTGAGTGAAGTTCCACATTGAATAATGATGAGAAGAATGAGTAGTTAATATAACATAATTGAGCATATATCCATTAGGATTATGGTTTTTGAGTTAAAGTATGTCTTTATATGTTATATTAATTACTCAAGGAAGCTTTTCAAAGTGTTTATCTCTCCAACACTAAGATGTAGCTATCAATGAAAGTAACTGTGCTCAAGCCGAAATAAAAATATCATTAAAAGGGCCATTGTTATGACCCATTTAAGTAAAAAAAAAAAAAAAACAAGGCCATTTGGGACATTTCGATTTTTGGAACATGTTTTCCATGCCATAATAAGACACAACATTGCCTTCAAAGATAATAAAGACACGGCATCACTGGTTCTTTTTCAAATTTGGGTGAGATGTCCTGATCCTAGACATGATTACGGTAATTGATAAAGCACCAGAATCTTATCCTGAATTCCGAGAGCTTGAGCTGTAGTATTGGGGACCTCAGTCAACAATAAAACTGCAACATCTCTACATTACTAAAGGACTGCTTGTGTAATTTGTAAACACACAAGACGAGCACAAATGGCAGATTCAGAATTATAACAGTTGGGTTGCAACATGGATGAGTTACTCTCCAGTGACATTGAAGCAAAAATGTCAAGTTCTCGTAGCAGACTGGGCGGTTGGATCACATTTCCCTTCATAATAGGTCTTTCTCTAAGCTATACAACCATGTTGTGCTGATATATATATGCACTATTTCTTTCAAACGCCACTATGTTTCTGCCTTGCACCCAATTATATCTGTGCCTTTTGTCTGGACCAGGATTGGTTACTGGGTTAAGTCTTGGTGCTGGTGGATGGCTGATTAACCTGATTGTATATCTCATTGAGGAATTCAATGTGAAGAGCATTGATGCTGCTCAGATTTCAAATGTGGTCAACGGTTGCAGTCTGCTTCCAGTTATCGGAGCAATTATTTCTGACTCTTTTTTAGGCTCCTTCTCTGTCATATTGATTTCTTCTGTTGTCTGAGAAGAAATCAAGACTAGTACCAGCAAAGAGACAACTTGTCTCTTTACTGGTACTAGTCTTGATTTGTTACTACATGCATACTGTTTTTTCTGCTTATTCTTTATCTGTGCTTTTAAGTTCATTAGCATTTATTATCTATATCAATATGAAAGGCTTATTAACTTGATTGTGGTGCAATTTAGCTCATAATTATGGGGTGGGTTTGTAAATGGCTTGCAGAAAATAGATCAATAATGCTTAAGAATTAAATGAGTTCACTAATGCTTAATTTACTTCTCAATGAATTCTTCTACGAACACAACAACATCTCATAATATTTTCACAAGTTGAGGTGATAGTCTACTATAAGCTCAAATAAAATAAAATAAAAATTTAACTAGATTCACAATAACTCAGAACTTAACTAGATTCACAATAACTCAGAACAAGTTTGTTGTGAAAATATTATGAAATTTTGTTATGCTTAGACACTTTCTGCTTCTTAGGTTAAGAAGGAAGAGGAGTAAATTGTTCCTTCTCTGGTGATAAGATTTTTATTTAGTGGTAAAAAACATGCATGAACTGCAAAATCTAACTGGAGGAGTTTGAAAGAAATTTTGCCTCTACTGTTAGCCACCACTCATGAAATAATTGTCGGTCAAAGCTTTGTGAGTGGCTTCACATTACCCATATAGATGTCACTGTTTCAAATCTCAATAATTTTCTTAGGTTATTTGTCATTATTATGATTATGTTGTCCATATGTTTAGGACTGAATCATGGCTTGAATCAAGCGTTTCAATTAACCTTGATTCAAGACATAATCAAAACTTTTAGGTCAACATTTTCCTAATTAGCTAGACTCTTTGTACATTGAATATGCACTCGTCCTTTACACAGACAAAAACAAACTGAATTTAGAAAATTTCATATTCAAGTCTTGTTCGTGTTTTTCCCTCTTTTACTTTTCATAGTACGAGGGCCATGATTTTGTGGCCTTGCTCTTTCTGCTACTGTGCTCTAGGCACTGGAATCGATTTTTCATTAGCGAATTAATCTTGGTCGGATATTGAAAATAGCAACAAAATCCAGCACAAGTCTCTGCCGGCCATGTCACATACCATACCTCCACACGCCAGTGACGCCACGGACACATCTCATGCATTGGTAATGCATGACCACTTGCTTAACTTGCTCTACGGGAGGACCTTAAGCCAACACAAGCCTGAATCTTTTGCATCGTACCACTCTTCTCTAGATGCAGTAGTCATAGAACTTATAAGGAAACCTATTATTCCACTACGCATCTGCGATCTCTAGATGATGCCATGGTTGCTTCTTCTCTTAGTTCACCAAAATCTTTCTTAGGGTGCCCAAATTATCAGTAGAATTAGAAGAACCAGTTTAGGGCTCCAAATCTTCCTTAGTGATACTTGATTATTACTTGGTTAATGAATATCGCAAGCTATAATCCAAGAACCTGCAGTTTAGGGCTCCCTAGCTGATGATTCATCTCAACTTATTGCACTTGCAGCTGACATCGAAGCCTTAGTTCAAGTTTTGTCTTGCGCTTTTGCTACTTTGTCTATCACTTCAAGTAAATTTAGTTTCTCTTAATAAGTATGCATCTCCCAACCTTGTTATCTATATATCTGATAAGTAGGGTCAATTTTTTTTTTCTCCTAATTTATTTGTTCATGGCACACCTTGTTCCCAAGTTGTCTCTAAATCTTCTCTTAGTTGGCCAACTTTGCGAACTCAATCTTGAGCTCTATTTTTTTAGTTGAGGTTGTGATGTGCATGATCTATGGACGGGTCGGTTACTTGAGACAAGTCGTAAGTTTAGACATCAATTTGAGCTGTCTTCCCTGTAGGTTCATTCCCACTTGTCTGCCTCTACTATTGCTCTCATTATTGCCTGCAGCTTATAGCATTCTCATTTGGGTCGTGCATATTTTCCTCACCTTCAGTTTTTAGCATCTTATGGTCATCTAGGTTCGATATACTTTCAAAATTTGATTGTATCCCATGTTGTCTTTGGCAAACAAACACATTTAACTTTGAATAAAAGTGATTCTAAGGATCTTACTATTTTATTATATTTGTTGACGATACTTGCGTTATACTAGTTGTATCTTTTACAGCATCTGTGTGAACTCATTGGCATTTAAAATGTTTTAAACACAATTTTCTTGGATCATCAATATTTTTGTTCAAACAATGCCATGAAAGATAACAACAAAACTTTCATTTATTTTTTGAACCAAAATGGCAAACTGTTCCACCGTTCTTGTTACCTACACCTCCAAATAGAATGGACATTCAAAATGAAAACACTGGCATATATATTTGGGATACTGTACAAGCCCTTCTCATCTTTGCCTTTATTACTGATTGACTATAAGGTGATGTTGCTCTTACTGTTGTTTACATTATTAGTTGCATTCCCTTCCCACTGCTCATAGAAAAACCCCGTTTGCAATTGTAAATGGTAGAGTTCTTGACTATTTTTCTCTTCCTATATAAATATATATTTGGTTGTGATTGTTCTGTCACCCTTCCTCCACATAGAAGTACCAATATTCTTGAGCCTCGTTTTTGATTATATTGTTCTTGATTATGGCATTACTCGAAAGGAATATCATTATCATGACCCCAAAACCAAACTTCTTTGTGTCGATTGTCATATGGTGTTTTGGGATTTCATGCTTTTCCGCGACTTCCTTCAATTTGTCACTTATATTCACTAATCCTTCTATTGCATTCTTTCCTGAGTGCTCATATGACACTATCATGCTAATCAGTTTGAGAAAATTGCAGCATAAATAAGAAAGGTGAAACTTACATTTTTCACATGTCTCTCTATCTGCATCACAACCATTTATACAAAATATTCGCCCTACAAGAACCCATGTTGGACCAAATTCAATAATTATAGATTTTGAAATGGTAATAAAACTTATTAAAATGGTTTTGCCTATTTGTACAAACTCAAAAGTGAACCACACTTGTTATAATCAAAGCAATGTAAATTTGCATGCTCATTTGACTTCTACAGATTGGATTTCCTAATAAGATATCAGTCATAAGATGGAGTTGCATTACTATTGATAATATAAATCACTAATTAGACACCAATATTCAAGACAAATATCAATTCACTTGCCCTTCTCTTAGTGTTTTAGTGCACTAGCTTTCCTCCTAGTACACTACAAATTTTTTTTTCAAATAAGTGAATCATAAATTATAATAATATGTGCTTGCACATATCAAGTAATGGATTGTAGATGGGGTTTCTATACCTTTTATTTTTTGAGAAAATGGGGTTTCTATACCTAGATCTTTTATTCAACGACAAATTTTTTTACCAATTAAGTTAATTGGACACACAATACCTCTTATAATATTAAAATAAATGAAGAACTTTTCACTTTTTCCTACATGACCAATCCATATATAGGACAAGATAGAAGTACATGACCAATTCAAATATAGGACAAGAATAGAAGTGGCATCCAAATGGTATTTTACTTAGGGTTCATTTGGGAATAGATTATTTAACTGAAATTGAAAATTTTTTGCTGAAAGTATTGTAAATAAAGCTAAAAGTTAGTTGAAATAGTATAGTGAGACCTATGAATAGTATCAAAAAGTGCAAAGAGACCAATGAATAATAGCAAAAATAAACTAAATTATAAAAGAAGCTGCCCAATATAAACTATTCTATTCCAAACGCAACCTTACTCCACAATTTAAAAAAGGTAGCAATTTGGCAGTGTGTTAACAGTTTTTACTTTCAAGAACCTTTGGTTTTCACTTGGTCAAAAGTTGCAAGAAAATAATGACTTCTACAGGTTTGACAGAAAATTGGGAATGATCCATTGGTTTTAATCTATTCAATAAACTTTGGTTCAAAATAATAAGACTGAGATTCATTCTTATTTTCTTGAAATTGAACCCATGACTTTTGTGTCATCATTATTTTAGATATTTGTGTATGTGTTTTACAAAGAGGAGGTTTGGCTACTGCACTAAGGAGTTTCAACGATAACCACTCCACTGAGGAGTTTCAACCATAACACCAATCAGAATGGTAGTGACTAGTGAGCACACCTAATAAAGGCTAAAAACTATCATCTGAGGTTAGTTTTTTATTTACCAAGAATTTAATTTTTATTATTTGAATCAAATTCTCCATTTTTTAGAAACCTCATAAAAAATAAAAAATAAAAACACACAGAGAGTACATAATGGAGTAAAGAGATTAAAAAAAAAAAAATCGAAACCCAAGAGAAACGAACATGTCACATGTGAAGATTGCAACACCATTAATACATATATACTTTGGCAAAATTTGTTGAACAGTAGCTTTTTAGAAAAAATTTTGGTGTATAGCATGCGTATGAAACTATTTTGTAAGTTGAACTATTTTGGGAACTCGAGTTCCAGCCCAAACTTGAATTCCAAAACAGTTTAACTTACAAAATAGTTTCATCGGTGTGCTACTTTCCTAAAATTTTCTTAAATCATGCTGTCTGGCAAATTTTACCTATATACTTCCCCAAACAACATTTCCCCAATTCTCTATATCCTGCCAAAAATAAGTACCAATCCCATCTTCTATATAAAAGTGTAAAACTTCCATTTGGCAATCCCAAGCAATTGTCCAAATCGCCTTATAGAACCTTTTCACTGTTTGACTGTTTGTCCTCTGCAAGCGTGGGGATGATATCAAATGAACCTCATTTCTCTAATAAATTGAACATGAATATACACATTCACATCCATGTCTCTTGATTTAACCATATGAAGTTCGGACTCTTGTTAAAAAAATAAAAAAAAAATCTATTTGTGCTTTTTATTGTAATATCGATTGTGGTGACATACTTGAATCGATCTTGACTTTGGTTGCACTATCCATTTGATTTGATTGCTAACTCTGGACTAGAGCAAAATTTTCAGAAGCTTATGGTAATCATGCTATAACAAAATATTCAATATCCAAAATTATATATATATATATATATATCTTCTTTGGGGAAGATGACCAGTGTTTAGGACCAAATTGCAACATGGGTGGTCCCTTTACACTTTAAAAAGATCAACGGGTCTCTAAAGTGTAAAGGGACCACCCATGTTACAATTTGGTCCTAAACACTGGTCATCTTTTCTGAACAAGAAATACGAGAAGAGCACAAATTTCTTCTTTAACATTTTGAAGATCAAATTTAAATGTGGCCAAATTGCAGAGCAGTGTCTGTTATACATACTCTAGCATACACATGCACACACAAGTTACTATTTAAAAGGGAACTTGCTACTTTAAGTCATGATTTGAAGTTTGAAATCATGACTTAAAGGCACGAGTTTCCTTATAATTATAGTTGTGTGTACTATGTGTACACTTAGCTGTGTGCACTAGTCATTCCCTGCCTATGGGGTTTGGATCATTTTCAAACACCCCTCCATCATACTATTATTTTAAATATTTAAACCCTTGAGGTATTACAATTGGTCAAATTGTCCTCTTCGATTTACTTCCACTAATTCTAGCTTGACAATTTGTAGATATGGCAAATTTGGGTATTGGCATATTGGTTTTCTGGGTTATTAGCCGGTAATGGCTGAATGGTGATGGTGGGATGTTTGTACGAAATTGATGAGTTTTTGGCCTTGCATAACCTTGTTAATTTTGTTGTTGATTAGCTCAGATGTGATTGTTTCTGTTGTGAGTGTAAATGGAGATTTAAGGTTTTGATTGGGCGGCTGTGGTGGTTGGAGATTTGAAAAAATATGGCAATAAGCCTAACATGACATGACAGTGTTAATGGGGTGGATTTTTATGATGGGTTATGGGTTGCTGAGAAATTCTTTATTGCGGTAAAAGGGTATAATTTAGATTCAGCAAAAAGAAAAAAAAGGAAAAGAAAAAAGAAAGAAAGTATAATTTAGATTTTAATCTTCTTTATTTTATTTTTAGGACAAACTTTAGCTATAAAATTAATTGTAGTCTAACCTAAGATTACAACCTTACTCAGTAAAATAAACATTACTACATATTTTGAAAATCTAACCATTGAATTACATATTCTTTATGCTCTTAATACATATGTCAAATTTTGTGTCAATCGAATATTATTTACTATATGATCTATAAGATTATATTTTATGCATAATTTTAAATTATAAAAACTTACAATTTAAACAATTTATTGATGACATAGCTGTTAATCTTTAATTTTCTAGAAATTTTGCAAACATAAATAATATAAGAAGAAGATGTAATCTAACGGTGGGTTTGTTAAAATTCATCTCCAATAAAAAGATATTGAATAAGGTTGTAGTTTTAAGTTACAACTAATTTTGTAACTAAATTTTATCCTTATTTTTATATAAAATACTCTGCATTATAGAAGAAATCCAAAAAGAGAGCAAGTTTATGGTCAATGATGGTTGGAATAAAAACGTCATATAATATGATTTTAATATAAAGTTTAAATGTTCTTAAAAAAAATGAAGTTTAAACAGTGATGTTAGGTATGGTATAAATTTTATTAAATAAACCTTTTTTTTTTTTTTTTTTTTTGGTGTGGAGAAGAATAAGCATTACAAGTTGAAGTATTAATTATAATCAAAAATTAATTTAAACGTTTATTTATTATATTATTCAAGTGGTATCAATCACTCCTGCAAAAAAAGAAAAAAAAAATTGCCATCATATTCTTATATAAAATATTACAAATTGTAGCTTAACTTGTTGACATCTTTTGGTTTTTCTAAGGAGATATCTAGCTAGAGTTTCAATTCCCCGGTTGTAACTATCAAAATAAAAAAAGAAAAAGAAAAAGAGTGATATCAAATTTTTGCCACACTAATTTGAAGTTTTCTATAATAAATTTTGTGATACTTTTATCATCTTCTGAAGTTTAAAACTGTAGGATATGTAACATCTCATCATTCATTTGGTTGGTGGCGATTTGGGAAATTGGCCCAAAACAAAAATTTCAAGATATTTGTGACTTAGCGATGCAGACAGGTTTGTATTTGAGCGTACTCTCATTAAAAAGATGATGTCGTAGAATCTTCGTCATGATGATCTCTCCAAAAATGAAATTCTTGAGGAATAAAGTTGAAATTCATTTAAAAGATATTTGTAAGAGCATTAGCATTAGAAAATTTCAATACTACTCTATTTTACAATTTTAAAAAGTCACTTTATCATTATACTATACCATTTTACAATGCCTCCATATCCTAAACTTCTATTTCCCTCTTTTACTCATTAAAATAATATATCTACATAATAAAATAATATATTTCAAAATTATATCTTCTCTTCTATCTCTCTCATCTCTCTCATTTTCAGCTTTCTTCCAAATAAAATATTATTATTTTTTTACAATACTTGCTACAGTGCAATTCTATGTTTAGAATTGCACTGTAGCAGTATTGCAAAAAAATTTGCAATACTGCTGTTTAGCATCCACAATGGGCCTGTTATATGCCAAATGTTAAGTACATTTGACATACAGGCCCAAAAATTGATCCACAACCGGAATTCTATATGCCAAAAGCCAAATTTTTTTTTAGATTTAGCTACAGTACCATCTCAAATGTAAGATGGTACTGTAGCTAAATGGTATAAAAAAAAAAAAAAATTTTAATACTCTTTTTACCCGGCAAATTTCTCTCTCATCTCTCATTTTTCCTCTTTCTTTTCTCTCTCTGCCCTTCTCTGTTTCTCATCGCCTCTCTCTCTTGCCATGTCAAGCTTCTCTCTCGGAGCTCATGCCGAATCACCAAGCCAGATCGGAGCTCACGCCAGATCGGATTTCTAGATCGGCGTGGTGGCGAGGCTGGTGGCGCGGTTGCGATGGGCGTGGTGGCTGGAGGTCAGCGCGGTGGAGATCGGCGTGGAGACCGATGTGAAGATCGGCATAGAGACCGGTGTTTGGTGAGTTTGGTGGTGTTGACATGGTGGCCGGTTTCTGGGTTTGGTGGCCGGCATTTGGTTGGTTGGGTTGCTTTCATATTTTGGTGGATTTTATTTTGTTTTTTTTTTTATTTTGGGTTTTTGGTTCCGGTTTCCGGCGTTTGGGTCGGATTTGGGTGGCGTTGGGTGGTTGGATTTAGGTCCGGTGGTTGTGATTTTTTCCGATGGGTTGGGGGATTTGTTCCGATGGGTTTGATGGTGGGTTTCGGTGTTTGCTGGGTTTGTGTGTGTGTGTGTGTTTTTTTTTTTCGTTGTGACCGATGCTTAAAGGAAGAGGTCTGGGTTCTTCTGGGTTGCGATCTGGGTTTTTTTTTTTTTTTTTTTTTTCTTTTTTTTTTCTTTTTTTTTTTTCTGTTGTGACCGATGGCTTAAGGAAGAGGTGGGTATGGCTGAATTGGGTATGTGTTTGATATGGATGGTGGTTGAATTTTATCTCTGCTCTTTCTTTCTTTGTGAATATGGCTAAATTGGCAGTGAAGAGAAGAAAAAAAATCAAGGATTTTTTCAATTGCCAGCGTGTATTGGTGGGTGGTTGTTCTGGGTTTGGGTTGGTGGTGGGTGGATGAGAGGGAAAAATAGAGAGACGGAGAACAGAGATAAAGAGAGAAGAGAGAGATTTTTTATATTATTTTAATAAGTAGAATGAAAAAATGAAATATGGGATGTTGGGTGAATTGTTAAATGGTATGGTATAAGTGATAAAGTAGCTTTTTGGGATGGTAAAATAGGATGGGATTTGAGATCCGGATGTGGATGCTCTAGCATTCCCCAATGTAGATGGTTTTGGGGTTTAAAATTCCAAATTTCTCTTAGATTTGATATTAGCATTCCCCAATGCTAAGAGCATCCACATCCCAATCCTATATCTCATCTTATTTTACCCTCTCAAAAATCTACTTTTTCAATTATACCATACCATTTACAATATACTCAACATCCCGAAATTCTATTTTCCTCTTCTACTTATTAAAATAATATATCTACCTAATAAAATATATTTTTTCTCAATTTTCTACCCCACACCCGTCCCTTCAATCCTCCATTACTTTACTTTTCACCTTCTTCCAGCCTCCTCCTCCAATCCATCATCCATATCAACCCAACTCCTCCATCATCCATATCAACCCAGATTGGCGAAACAGAAAAAAAAAAAAAAAAAAAAAAAAAAAAAAAACCATCACGCCTATCACAACGCCACAGCCACCACAACGCCGATCACATATACCAGCAAACCCAGAGAAAAAAAAAAAAAAAAAAAACAAAAACCCATTAACACCCACGCCAATCACAACGCCACAGCCACCACAGCTCCACCGATCTCCGCCACCCACCGATCCACCACCACAACGCAGCAACCCATAATACCGTCAACACCAAAAAAAAAAAAAAAAATCCCAGGCAGCAAACCGACGCCGCCACCCACTGACCCAAAACCCACTCCGACGGAGCCACAGACACCCACCCCCCGTCGGCCCACCATCCACAACTACTTCCACCACCTCCACCGTCGGCCCACCAACCACAACCACAAACCCCAGTAGCTGAACCAAAAAAAAAAAAAAAAAAACACAGCACCATCAACGCCAACACGGCACAGCCAATTCTAGCCAAATCAAAATCAAAATCAAAATCCAAAATCCAAAATCAAACCCATCTGTTCTCACCAAACCCAAACTCATCTGTTCTCACCGGCAGCGATTGCGAGAGAGAGAGGGTCGCCGTCTCTATTCATCCCAAACCCGTCATCATCATCACCATCTTCGACCCAAACGCCAAACAGCACCCAAACGCCACCCAAATGCCGGAAACCCACACGCCTCCACCGTAGCTTTTCTGATCAAGCCTCCACGCCGTTGCCTCCATTCCGTTGAAGAAGAGAGAGCAGGAAGAAGAGAAAGCAGAAAGAAAGAGAGAGAAGGAAGAGAGAGAAAAGAAAGAGAAAAAATGAGAGAGGAGTGAGAAATTGCCGGTTAAAATAAGAGAGGAGAGAGAAATGAGAGTATTAAAAAATTATTTTTTTTTATACCATTCAGCTACAGTACCATCTTACATTTGAGATGGTACTGTAGCTAAATCTCAAAATTTTTTTGGCATATGCCATATGGCCTTCCCATTGCTGATTGATTTGTGGCTCCTAATGCTAAATAACCCTTGCATTTGGCATTCCCACTTCCGGATGCTGATGCTCTAATGCTCTAATAATGCTATCAAATTTCATCATGAGTTTGTATCAATTCCTGGTTAATATGTGAAGAGATAATCTGTCCAGGTAGCAACCACATTAGTTAGTGTAAAATTTCCGTCTATTTTGCAAGAAAAAACTTACTTTTTTTATTTTACACACTCACTTTTACAAAACTCCCACATCATTTTATCTATTCTCTACATTTATTCAATAAAATAATAATTTCTTTTAACACAAACCTAGGCTTTCCTTTAGCAACTTGACTTATAGCGTCAAAGTTCGCTGGAAGATGAGCTTGCCATTGCTGATCTCTCGTCGAAGAATGGCCAAATCGGAAGTCAAAGACAGCTTCTTCACCAGCATGAAGATGCTGCTCAACGACATTTCCGGCGTAGCTCGCGACGGCGAAATCCTTGCCATGCTCAGCGTTAGCGGCTTGGGAAAGTCGACTCTGATCGACGCTTTAAAGATTTGATAGAATGTGAGAGAGTTGATCGGTGAGAGAGGAAATGAGAAAAAGAGAGAGGTGAGAGTCAGAGGTAATGAGAGGAGAGAGAAACAAATATAAAATAATAGATACACGAACTTCAATAGCCGTGTAAATATACATAGTTACTGTAGCTAATGTGTATATTTACACATTTTTACACCCACCGATGTGGGTTTTTTTTGCTCAAAATGTGTAAAATGGGTACCTTTTTCTATTTTTGAAGACTATACAAGACTTGATGTGGTTACTCTAACTGTATTTATGCTCGCACATAACTTGCTTCTAAGTGAATATGTTGAATGAACTTTTTCTGCGATTTTTTTTGGATCATCCAAAAATAATTGCAGCAAAAGTTCAAATACCAATAAAATTATGAAAATTACGTAGAAATTGAGTTTGTAAAAATTGGGTTTAATTTACTAAGAATTCAAGTTTTCAAAAGTTGAGTTCTAAGTGAGATTAGTGCCACATCAACTACGCCACATTAGCAGTAGCTGGTTGGAACTTAAGTTTTGTTTAGTCGAGTTGTGCTTGAAACTCAATTTCACAAAGTTGAGTTCCAAGGGAGACTATTTTACTAAATAACTTTCAAAAGAGTCTTTTTTTTAGTAAAATAATTTGGAAAAAAAAATGGTATTTAGCAAAATTGACCTGGAATTTGGACTTTATTTTGATTGATGCTTTGAAGACTTTGACAATTAAATTATCAAATATAATGAGATTTGATTTTACTTACTGGTTCTTTGAAGATAGTTTTGCTCTTTGTGAAGTCCTTGCAAGTTGCACCCTTGTTAGGTGTAAACTTTACAAGTGCACGACCGTTGTCGCGTATCTAGCCTATTGGTTGGGTTGGGGGCATGACAAATGGAAAACAAGGGAGGGAAAATGAAGTGGGAGATAGGTGGTTTCCATTATTTAGGTGAGGAGAGAAGATGGAAGACAAGGAAAATAGGGTGAATGATTTTCCACCTAGACTCATAAATAGGGGTGGCAAAATTTGACACGACTCGCAAACACGACACGACACGACATGAAATTAGCAGGTTATGGGTTGAGACTTAACGGGTTCATGTCATATTCGGGTTGACACGACTGGCCCGTTTATTAAACGGGGCGGGTTAGTGTCCAATCCATGAAACCCGTTTGACCAGTTTAATTAAATGACATTTTACTAATTTACTCTTCAAACCCTAGTTATATAAACTTATTAGTTGTTATTATTTACTTTCTTTAACATATTGCGATTAATTATTTGTGATATTGAGATATGTTTTAATTTCAAATGATTATTTGTGATGCATTTACTCATTAATTCTGAATTTTATATTAACAACATTTATTTGTTTGGTTTTTCATAATTTAGATCAATTTAGTTAATACTAAAATTTTTTGTTGTTGTTGTTGTTGGGTTTTTTTTTCTTTTTTTCTCTCTCTCTCTCTCTCTCTCTCTTTGATAAAATATGATAAATGGGTCGACACGATTGACCTGTTTAATAAATAGGTCATGTTAGGGTTGAGAAATCTTAACTCGTTTAATAAACATGTCGGATTAGTGTTGATCCATATAGTCGAATACTCATTAGTTGACACGACACGAACCTGACATGCAAACACGAATTGCCACCCCTACTCACAAAACATAATCTTCCCAGAATGGAGGGAGAGAGAAGATAGGAAAAAAGTAATGTGAATTCAAAATGACTTTTATGACATTTTTAAAAGTCATTGTCCACTACTTTTTTTCTACAAATTATAATTTCTTTTATAGTAGAGGTATACCACAAATTAGGGGTGTCCAACTAGACCCGCCACCTGCCCAACCCATTTAGCTCGACTAGAAAACTGGTGACGGTCGACGGTGGGTCTCAGCTTCTAGAAACCGAGACTAGCGGGTTGGTTGGTGGGTCTTCTCATGAAAACCCGATTCCAACCGACCCGACCAATAAATAATCCCAAAATCTCTTTGTTCTTTGATAATTTTTGTTAGATCTCATCGAAATTTGACAAGTCTCGTATAAATCCGACCAGATCTCACCAGGTTCAGCCAAATCTTGGCTAGATCTGGCGAGTTTTGGCCAGCTCGACTTTGACCGAGGACTAACCGCTACCCATTGAGGCTCGACCCACCCAAATCGACTACTCCTACTGGTTAGTGGCAAGTCTAGATATTGAGGACCCGAAGTGAATGGGTCAGTTTCGGGTTGGGCACAAACCCGACCTGTGGATAGGCCTACCACAAATTATCATTTTTTTCTTTTCATTTTTTTTCCCTCTCAACCAAAGCAAATATATATTCATTTTCTATCATTCCACTTTTCCACCTCTTCAAGCAAACATACACGAAGAAAAACATTAATTTTTTCTTTCCTCTTTTTCTATAGTTCCTATATTTTCTATCATCTTAGTTTTTTTGTTTTTTTGTTTTTTTTTTTTATCATTCCTACCAAATAGAGCATGAGTTTCAGATTTCAAGCGATAGAGTGCATATATAATACTAGCAGAGGCGACTTACATTAGTGGATTGGATGGTGGTACAAAAATTTTGCCACTCATGATTGTGTTTCAAAGCACAAACTTTTTTTTTTTGGGAGAAATATTCAAAGCACAAACTTTATTTCATTGCTTCATGAGGAAATTTTGTTGCCCCGCTTACATTTTCTTTTTACATTTTCTTGCTTAGTATAACATAAGGATCTTTAATAAAAATTGTGGAGGTTGTTCAAAACATTCAATTTTGGTTGGTATAGTAGAAACATTTTCCAAGTTGCTTGTACTTCCAGGTTCTTAAGGTCTGTTTGGTTGGAGGGTAGGAAAGTGGGAGGATAGATAATAGTGGGAGAATGGAAAATTGGGAGGATGAAAAAATTTTAATTTCCCTTTTTTTGTTTGGTTGGGAGTAGAAAAGTGAAGTGATTGAAAAAGTGAATTTGTATAAATTTACTCATATACTCTTGTTAAAAAAATGATACCCAATTAAAAAAAAAACAATCACCCAAATTTATTAAAAAATAAAAATTACGTCTAAAAAAAAAAAGACAAAAAAAGACAAAAGAAACTGAAAGAAAAAGAAAAAGGAAACAAAAGGAAGAAGAAGAGCAACGCATTGGACGAAGCCTGCTCGGGAAATCAAAAGAAAAAAGAAAAAAAGAAGAAGAAGAAGGAAGAGGCAACGTCTAGGAAAAAAGAAAAAAAAAAAAGAAAAAGAAAAGAAAAGAAGGAAGAGGCAATGTCCAGACCAGAAAAAAAGAAAGAAAGAGAAACGTATTGGATGAAGCCCATGTGCAAGTCCACAAGGGCATTCTCGTTATTTACCTATCAAATTCTTCCCACTTAGTTTTCTCTCCATTTTGGAAAGAAAAATTTTTGGTGGGTTTTGGGAGAAAACACCTAGACTCCACCATCATTTTTCTCTCTACCTCTCCTAAGCAAACACTCTCTAAAAAGTTCTCTCCTCATTTTCTCTCTCTCCCTTGCTTTTTTTTTTTTTTTCATCCTCCCTAAAATTCACTTTACCAAACACACCCTTAGGGTCGCTTTTCCATGGGAGTGGCTTTGATTGACAACTTTAAAAGAAAATATTTTATACATTGAGTATTGAAAAAGACTGTTTTGGGTTCAAATAAAAAGAAAAAAAGAGAGAAAAAGATTGTTTTAACCCCTTAATTTATTATGTAGTGAAATAAATTGATTACTAATATATAATTCATGCATATGCACGGTACAATTAAAAATAATAACAATTATACACATATATGGATTCTAATTATACTTAGTGTAAGAGTTACACATTTTTTAAGTTATAGAGATATACATGAGTTTTACTCTTTTTTTTTTTTTTAATTGGATTTTTGATGGTTTTTTTATTTATTTATATTAGACTCTTCATCTTTTACACAACATTAACTCATCTAAAATAAAAATTAAAAAAACTTAGATAGGACACATGACACAAAATTAGACAACAATTAGAATCCAATTTAGAATCTTTTTCTTAGTTTTGGTGTGAAAAAGATTGCTTTTCACACCAATTAGTGTCTTGTCTGATAAACAACTTATCAAATTTTATTTTTTTTATATAGGTTCTTTTATTACATAGGAAAATGATAGGAAATTACTTCATAAAGTAAGGAAAGGAAGTAACTCGTAAAGAATTTAATTAAATTCTAAAAAATCTCAACAACTACAACTATAATTTACTCCCAATCAGGTCCATTAATTGAATTAATCAACGTCAATAATTGGATCCAATTGACATATCTGATGGCTGCATTATGATTGGCAAGGCCAAGGCAAACTTTAGTAAATATTCCAATGCTTTCTTAATAAATGGATAAATAACCATCAATATGTTCAGACAATTAACTGTGATAAGAATCTTATAACTCAATTTATAAGAATCTTTTTATGTACACGCCGGTTTAAGACATGAAATAAAGGATATTTATTCATTAAAAAAGAAATAAAGGATGTCCACAGGTTTGTGAGCATCTTTTGGTGTAAGACACAAATTATTTTATAAATCGTGAGTTTGACTATTTAGTAAAATGTATTCAGCAAAAAAAAACTATATAGTAATATGTAATAGATTTTGTCTTTTGGCGTACACATTTATTCACTTTCTTATACAGCCACGGACGGTAGGCCAATGTGGACTAATCATAATATTTAGTGAAGATACCCCAGGAATCTGACAAATCATACGACTATAACAAGAAGCAAAAAACTTCCATCTCACTTGGAATTAGCACTAGTTGACCTGCAACATGGAAGGTAGAGAAGCCCAAATTTCGAGCTCTGGTACCAAACGTGGTGGCTGGATCACCTTCCCCTTCATCACTGGTCTTTCTCTCTCTCTCTCTCTCTAAAACACAGACACACACATACATGCACAGAATGTGTTGGACCAATATGTGCCTTATTTCTATTTATGTCAACCAGGAGCGGCGGCGGGCTTCACACTTGGAGGCGTAGGATGGTTGGCAAACCTGATCGTTTTTCTGATTCAGGTGTTCAATGTGAAAAGCATAAACGCAGCTCAGATTTATAACATAGCGAATGGTAGCACCAATTTTTTTCCGATCATTGGAGCAATAGTTGCTGACTCTTTCCTTGGTTCTTTCGCTGTTGCCGCAATTTCTGCCTCTATCTCTTTGCTGGTAATACTCTTACTCTGTTGCAACTTACTGCAAGATGCATTTCTGTTGTCTGTGTGCCTGTTGCCATGCTTGCTACACTCTCTGTTGCAATTGATAGATCTCTTGACTGTAACGACCTCAGCTTATTATGTACTTTATGAGTGTGTTTGCAAGCAGATGGTTTCTTTGATAGATGAGTTCATTATTGGCTAGATGTAGCAATTAATCATCCTATGTATCTTTTCCAAGCTAATCAGGAAGAGATTATACCTTTTCTATAAAAAAGAAAACACTCTCTCACCTTCCAAAAGCAATATTGAAGAACACAAACTTTTTTTTTTATATTATTTTTATGTGGGTATGTGTGTTGGACTATTTTTTTTTTTTTTTGATAACAGTGTGTGTTGTACTACATTACATCTCTGAAAAAGGACTCCCAATTAAAAATATTATTTTGTTTGGCTCACATGGGAAGTTATTAATATTTTATATAAGCACGGTAGGTCGGTACTTGTGTTTGTGGAAGTGGTGGTGGTGGCGATAATAGCAAAGTTGGTGTGGTGATTGGTGGTGTAGTGAGTAGTGACCGCATAGACAAGAAGCAGGTATCCAGGTATAGTGCTTCTTCTAGAAGTAGCCAATTGCGTAGCCAATAACTAAAGTTGAAAACTTTTTCTTTTTTGTTTTGGTTAAAAAAAGTTGAAAAACTGAGAGGTAGGTACTTGATCTTTAAGTATATTATTCTTTTTTTTGCTGAATTAAGTATATATTATTCTCTCGGTGACATGATTTGATCAAGATATTTTGACCAGGTCCTAGTTAGAGTATTACCTTAAGTAGTCATCATAATTGTTGGTCTTGTGAGACAAAAACCTCATACAAAAAGTCCAATTATAAATGAGCTCCTTTATTTTTTTGTTGACATGAAGTGCTTTTCATTTATTACAATTTGGAGTTTAACGTAAGTACTATTATTTATTGGTCTTGTGCGACAAAAACCTCGAGTACGAAAAGCTAAATTATTTTGCTTTTTTATTTTTTATTTTTTATTTTTGAGAAGAACTTTTTTGGTTGTTTTAAGAGAGAGAAAGAGATAGTTTAAGTCACAAAACAAAAACAAATTTGATTTTGTGAGAAGTATACTGTCATAATAATTTTCAAAACTTTGTAAGTGATATAAAAATGGTAGGTCTATAATTCTACTATTTACAAGTCATCATGTGGACAAATTATAAAAATAGTTGTGTTATCAAACTTACTCTTTTGTGAAATCTCTTTTGTCACCTTTATAATTTTTCAAATCTTTATAGTGACGTTCATGGACAATGGCTTAAAAAGTTGTATCACATAAATAAATATCTCTTTTTTTATGTTTTATGATTGTCCCCATGCGACTTTGTCACCTACTTTGATTTCATGAATCTGTGAAATATATGCATGAATCGCCACACCCCCCCCCCCCTACTACTATAAAAGCCCCAATGGCCCAACACCGTTTTTTTCCTTTCTTTTTTCCTAGTTTCTATAAACCCATTATTATTGGCTACACTAACAACAAACAGGTATGGTGGTGTTGCAATTTAGGGCTAGAGGAAGCACATTTACACGAATTAAAAAAAAAAAAATTAAAACGTTGGGATAAGATAATTATATTTTAACGTGATTCAATCAACTCCATGCTTATGTCCATAAACAACATCAACAAAAATCCACTATCAATGATATAGATTACAACCACTCTCAATCAAACCTAATAACACTTACATTTCACACAAAAAACAGTCACAAACCTCATAAACATAAACAAAACTTCTCACAAACACAAACTAACTCACAATCCCAAAGTCCCAATACACCTAATATCTCTCTCACACTCATAAAAAAAAGAAGCTCTTGACACAACCACATATATTTTTCTATCCCAAAAATCTATCAAACTACTTTTCGAAGAAAACCACTCATGTTCTTCTAGAGGTTTGCTGACCCTTGAAAGTCACCAAACCCTTTGCAACAATTTCTATTTTTAAAGCTCAAATTTTATTTATTGATGAACAATGAATATCCATTTACTTATTCAACAGGCATTTTTCTTCCATACCAAGAAACATTCATTTTCTTCTACACCAATGAAAAACATTTCCTTCCACGCCATGAAAACCTAAATCAAGTTAAATTAAGAATTTAAGGCAATTTATAGAAATTTCCATATTGACTTAAATTCCATCGAACAATCCTTATTTTTTCTCTCTGGGATTCTGTTTTAATCCATGTAAGATTTATTTGAAGATGTTGATCATTATTTCCAAATCAAAAGCAAACTTGTGTATGCATCTACCTCAAACCAATGTTGACATTGCACTAGAAATAATTTTCTCGTGATCTTCACCAAGACCAAACCTTGTGTGTTGAAACCAATTGTTGTGATTTGGAGTTAGTGGGAGTGAATTCTAATGAAAAAAAAGTGTCCACACAAGAAAACAATATTTAATAATGTTTGGCCAACTCCATGCTTACGTCCATAGCCAATGCCAACCAAAATCTACTATCAATGATATATGTTACAATCACTCTCAATCAAATCTCACAACACTCATAATTCATATAAATAACAGTCACAAACCTCACAAACATAAACATAACCTATCACAGACACAAACTAATGCACAAATCTCACACACTTGAACTCACAATCCCAAAACCCTAGTACTCAAATTAACTCTATCACATTCACCCCCCTTCCACACCACACCCCCCCCCCCCCCCCCCCCCCCCCCCCCCCCCCCAAAAAAAAAAAAAAGGAAAAAAACTCTTAACATAACCATGAGTATCTTTCAACCCAAAAAATCTATCAAATTACTTTTTGAAGAAACTCACTCATGTTTTTTTAGGAGTCTTCTCATTTTTCCATGTGGGAGGATACTTGTGCAAAAGTCACCGAACCTTTTTTAATAATGCCTATTTATAAAACTCTAATTCTATTTCTTGATGGACAAGGAATATCTAATTACTTTTCAACAATAATCTTCCTTCCATGCCAAGAAAAACTCATTTTCTTTCATGCCGAGGAAAAACATTTCATTATAGCTAAGAAAACTTATAGCAAATCAAATTAGGAATTTGAGACAATTTATAATACGGTGTCTTAATATATGTGCTATTTAATTCTCTTCTTGATATCATATATTACTTGGGAAAAAAGAAAATAGAGATATGGAATACCATGATTACAGGAGTGGTGTTGTAGAAGTTCTAGAGTGCGTCTGGTCTCACATTTTTTTTAAATTTTGAAAAACATGTGTATTTGGATTAGAACTCTTAAGCCATGCGTTTGGCTTTCCATTTAAAAAAAAAATTAAGTTTTTTAAAAGGACGACACATTTTTAAAACCTGAGATATGTAACTTTTAATACTACACATACAACACTTTCACAACAAATATTAGGTAGGAAATTTTTACTAGTTATAATCTAAGCCCACAACTAATACCATTTTTTTACATACCAATAATACCCTGTATCAAGGTTATCATGATTGAGATCCTCCACGGGGTCGGTGAGGGGGTTCGAGGATCGGATCGTAGGATCGACACAAGGATTGTAAGATCTTACTTTCCGATTAGAAAAAATATACTAAAAGAATACATATAATTAATTCGTAATATATATTAAAGAAACATTGCAAAAAAGTAATTTTTGACACAAATTAGTGAAATTACTAATAGAAAGCAAAGTACCAAATTAAAAATATATAAACAGAGTTCAAAATTCAAAAGTTACAACTCACAAATACCAAGTTCTAAGTTAAACAACTTAAAGCAAATAACAATGTAAATACCTGATGTCTCACATAAACAACACAAAGTAAATAACAATGTTTCAAACAACACCACAAAACCACTTAATCATCAACACCAAAGTTTTGGTTATCATGGATGGGTTCCTCAAAGAATGATGATTTGTTAGGTTCTAAATACTTAGGATTTGATGTATTTAGAATTCTAATGTGTAATGTTGGCAAACTATGATCAAAACAATATGTTTAGTCTTGTTTAAGTTTGCTCAAAGTTGTGTAATTCATGTAAAGTTGGAATCGAGTGGTTGCAGATGTATTGGTACATTTCGGCCTAGCTTGATCGATTAAAGGATAGATTCAATCGATCGAAAGTCGGCCAGAATGTTTTTTTCTGCAGAATTTCCAACTCAGCCCTATCTCATTAAACGTTTAGGGTTTTATGTTTTTGCCCTAGGTATATAAGGCAAAACCCTAGCCACGTTTTGGGAGTTGCTCTGGTTGTATTGTTGCTTATATTTTGCGGTTTGTGTGAATCTCTTGTGAGATATTTGAGGAGCTTTCCTTCACATAAACTTAGGGTTTTCAAGGTAGAGATAATATCAACATCTTGATGATCAACTCAATTGCTACCATTGGAGTTTAAAGAAACATAAGCGGGAGTGCTTGTACTTTATTGGAGAATCCAAGAAAGAAGGAGTCCTTGAATTCGGAGCTTGCACGTGGTCGTGTTAGTAAGTTCTATTGGTAGGTAGTATTAGGAAGTCAAGCGTGGGTGCTTGTAAGTCATTTTGTATGAACTTCGATTCTTTCGTATAGTGGATTCAAGTTTACCTTGAGGATAACTAGGTTAAATCCTCCTCAGGTTTTTTTTGGTTTGGTTTTCCTGGGTGATCATATCATTGTGTTCTTTATATTTTCGCTGCTTTATATCTTGATATGATTATTTGATTGTGTTAACCTAGATTTGCATAATTTGACTAAGTTAATCACTTGGCTAATAAACTAGATTAATCCAATTGTTGTGTTTTAAGGGGTCTAAAAACCTAACATGATCAATATAAACAACATTCTCATCATTGTTAGCAGAATTACAAAAAAAAAAAAAAAATGACAACAACAACAACTTTGTCGTCGATTGTCTCTTTCATAGTGGCGTCACTGTCAGATTTCTTAACTTCTCACACTCACCTTCTGCTCTTTAGTAGTCTCATCTCTTCTCTTTTGTCTTCTGTGATTTTGTTTATTAGGTTAAGGTGATGACTGATGTGAGCCTTAGGGTTTTATTTTTTGCTTTTTTTAAAAATATATGTTTTATTTATTTATTTATTTATTAATTTGGGCTAGGGCCACTGGGTTGATATGTTTATTACATTTGGGCCCTTTGTGCTCCATTTAGAGGCCTAAAATAAGCCCAATTTTTTTTTTTTTGAATTTTCCTTTTATAGCACATGATCTTTAGTATAGCTATGAGATTGGGGTCCTACATAGACTTCACTTTAGTAGAGATGCTAGTGAGATCCAAGACATTTTTAGGGATGTATCCTAAGATCAAAATTGGAATACTGATAATCATAGTCTGCATTTCTCCACTAGTTTTAAACATAAATTTGCATTTTGTACCATCATTTCTTTAAGTATGACAATTCTAAAATATCCTCACAAAATTGCATAATGATCAAAATTCCAAATAAAAAATCCATTGCCATGTGGCAGCTTGCCATCATCTATCTCCTCTATGCCTTTCCATTGTCTATCTCTTCCTTAGCTTCTTGTTTTCCAATCATAGTCGTTGTTGTCCACAAGCTGGGGGAACGTTAAAAACTTTAAGGGGGTGTTTGGTTTGCAGTGATATACTCTTGATGTGATGTACATTTTCTTAATGTGACATCAAGGTGTTTGGTTTATTTGATTTTTTCTAACATTACCATAATTTAAGATTACGAAATATATCATATAACCTTAATCATATTACCTTCTTAAATAGGGGTGATCTAACATTACTTATTGCTGGGGATGTAATAATTTATTGAATTCACAAAATTGCCCCAGCTAATAAATTTTATTTTACTCATGAGAATGACTAAAATATCAAGAAACCTCTCAAATGACCAAAATACCCTTGGAATCTCCAAAATGACCACAATACCCCCAAAACTTTAAAAATAACCAAAATACCCTCAAAACGTCAGAAAACTACCAAAATACTCACGAAACCTCTAAAAAAATGATCAAAATGCCCCTAAACCTAAAAAAATGATAAAAATATCCTCGAAACCATTAAAATGACCAAAATACCCTTGAAACTTCTAAAATGACGAAAATATTCCAAAACCTAAAAAATTACTAAAATAAACATGAAAACTCTCAAACGGCCAAAATACCATGAAACCTCAAAAATGACCTAAATACCCCCAAAGCCTCTAAAATGGGCAAAAATATTTTGAAATCTCTAAAATAACAAAAAATACCTTGAAACCTCTAAAATGACTAAAATACTCTTGAAAACACTAGAATGACCAAAATACTCCGAAACCTCAAAAATGACAAAAAAAAAAAAAACTCTAAAACGACTATAATGACCAAAATACGTTCAAAACCTTTAAAATGAATAAAATACCTCTGAAACTTCTAAAATGAATAAAATAATCTTGAAACCACTATAATAATAGAAATAGCCCAGAAATCACTAAAATGACCAAAATAGTCCCAAAACTTTGGAAAAAAAAAACAAAAAATACACCAAAACCTCTTGAATGACCAAAATACCCCTAGATCTCTAAAATGACAAAATAACCCCAAAACCTTTAAAATGACCAAAAATATCCCGAAACCTATAAAGTGACCAAAATACCTCAAAACTTGTAAAATGATTAAAATACCCCCAAAATTGCAAAAAATTGTTATTATAACAATTTTAATTATTTGTAAGAATGTTAATGAATCAATTATATAAATGTTATATTCTTGGATTATGATTAGAATGTAGTTTAATGGACCAAATACCTTAATATCACATTAAGGTAATGTGATTACATGAATCTAAGATTATAAGAATGTAACATTACACCTTGATTTAGCATCAAGCAAACCAAGCTCCCCCTAAGAGATTTCCATAGGCCAATGCAAATCAAGTTGGGACCAGTTCAATGCCAAGTACCACTCCATTCCCGGGTTGAAAGAATCGTAGTTGGTGATTGGTTAGATGCATGGACGAAGTTATTCTTGGGCTTTGGGGGGCAATCTCCCCCTCCCCCTAGCAACAGACACACACATAAAAAACTTGCAGTAAACGCATTCCCTGATTTATTTTCATAAATGATTGCATTGTAATGTATTAAGAAACAAGGATTTTGTGTCTTTTTCTTTATTGATTGTTAATACTAAATAAATGCTTATTTGGGTTTCTAAATGATTATTTTTTTTGTTCATACTTTTGCCCCACTAACTCCAAGTGTTAGGTTCTAAAAGTTTAAAATAATTGGCAAATCGTGAGGACAAACTTGTCTAGGTATAGATCATAAAATCAATAGAGTATATTAGAAAATGCTCAAGGTGTTGCAAATCAAAATACAAGAACATGAAAGCTGCAGGTTCAAGAAATCAAAACTTGCCAGGCTCGACATCGAGACACAGATCTGCAGAATTTTAATTTCGGCCCAAAAGCTCATTAAGCCCAATATATGATTAGGGTTTTAGATCTAATTCACATAGTATTTAAAGGAAACCCCAATGCACATTTTGTTATGACTTTGGAGCTTTTCTTTTAAGATCTAAAAGGTTCTATGCCTTCTCCATTCAAAGTCACTACTAGAAAACAACCTACATATTATAAGAATCGGTAGATTTGAAGTTGCTGTATTCTAGTAATCAAAGGTGTTAGATCTAAATCTTCAAGGGTGGTCTTGGAGTCATAGACTAGAGGTCTATGTGGGAGATCTAAAGCATAAACTGGAGGTTCATGTGAGAGCAAATCCACATCAAATATGTCGAGGGGTTCAGAGCTCAGTTTGGTAACTGTAGTTAGATTTATTACGAATTGGTATTCTTAACTATAAATCTCAATTTGATATAATGGATTGTTCTCTTAGGATTATTCCCCCCAGGTTTTTTACCTTGAAACAAGTTGTTTTATTGGTTTTTCTGAGTTATCACATCTTGTGTTATTTAGATTTCCGCTGTGCATGTTGATTGTGATGAATTTTTAACCTAAATCTGATTAGTTGACCTAAGTAATTACTTGGCTAATAAATTAGGTTAAAAATAGTGTTTTCCAGGGGTCTAAAACTTTAACACCAAGTTTTGGCTCTGTCCTTGACGATATGCCCAATGCATGATTTCCTTTCAAATTGGGCTAATGCATTTCTGAAGTTTTATCATGCAAAAGAGGGGGTTGAGACACTTTCTTTTATAACAAAGTGTTGTGAGATTTTATTGTGACTATAACATTTCTCAAAATTCTGTGTATTATTATTGTTGTTGTTGCATTTTAATGTTTTATTGCATTAAAAATGATAGGATAACCTAACAACATAGTTAAGCTCTTTTTGGTAATTTGCACCCAACAGTAGTTTTATACCATTGTTATCCAAACGCGTACTTGACAAAAACAAAATTTTTTATAAAAGACTTTACCAAACGCGTAAGTTTGATTTTAAAACATCTTAGCCAAACGGATAATTAGCATTTTTTTGTGGTTCTGCCCTCTACTATTCTAAGGCAATACTAAAGCTACAACTTGAACAGGTACAATAAGTAGCATTCTTATAATCCAGACTATTTACCTTTGCAGGGCATAATTCTCATAACCTTGACTGTAATACTTGATCCCCTGAGACCTCAGTCATGTAATAATGGATCAAGCTTGTGCACACCACCCTCGAATGTCCAATATGCAGTCCTATACACTGGTTTAGCTATGGCAACTTTTGGGTTGGGAGGTACACGATTTACTATTGCAACAATGGGAGCAAACCAATTTGATAAGCCAAAGGATCGAGAAATTTTCTTCAACTGGTATTTCTTTACTTTCTATTTTGCTTCTGCGGTAAGCAACACGGCTATTGTCTACATTGAAGATAATGTAAGTTGGAGAGTGGGATTTGGCATATGTGCAATTACTAACTTCATTGGCTTGGCCTTTCTCTTATTGGGAAACCGCTTCTACCTTCATGATAAGCCACAAGGGAGCCCATTCACAAGTATAGTTCGTGTTATTGTTGCCACTATTCAAAAATGGAAGATTGAACTCTCATCCAACATCGAGGATTACTACTACAAGCATGATGGAATCACAGAAACAACTACAATACCTAAAATGAGCTTCAGGTATGAAGTTGAGTTGTTAATATTTGTAAACTTGGTCTCTATACAATCATGATTTTACAGATAACTGCTACAATTACTTTCCAGGTGCCAATCTTTAGAACTTTGAATGAAATTTTAGCCAACGTTCTAGGGTAAGAAATTGAAGTTTGTGTCCTTAGTATTGAACAGCATGATTACTGTTGCTTATGGAAATTAAATTATTCACTTTTGAAATTGAAAATAATTATCGTACTTTTTCTTTTTTGGTTACCATTATTATTTTATACTTGCATCCAAAAATTCCCAACAAATTTTTTATGGACATACATTTTGAAGTACCATTAAACTCTTAGGGGTTTTTTGGATTTCTAGTTTCTATAACTTATAATTCTGTTTCCATAACTCATAACTCAAAAATGGTGGGACCCATGACTCAAAAGCTTGTTTGGATTTCAATAACTCTGTTTCTAGTTTTTGTTTCCATCACTCAATTCTCTGATTTTTGAGTGATGAGTTATAGAAACTGAAAACACATTTTAGCTGTTTTCAGTTTCCATAACTCTATTTTCAATGGCATTTTTGTAACTAAACACACATAGAGAGACTCACTGTTAGGGTCAGCAGCAACTTTTGACCATTTTTTTTTCTTCCTTCTCCACTGTCTTCGTTGGCTGGGTTTTTTTTTTTTTTTCACTAGTCTTCATTGGTTGGGTTCTTTCTTTCTTTCTTTCCATTTTTTTTTCCCTGGTCTCTGTTGGCTGGGTTCTTTCTTTTTTTTTTCTTCTTCTTTCACCGGTCTCCGTTGGCTGGTTTTTTTTTTTGTTCTTTTTGTTTGTGGGTTCGATGAGTTTGGGTACTAGGGGTTGAAGAAAAAAAAAAAAAAAAAGCTGCATTAAGTTACAGGTATGGGACCCACAAATAGTTGAAAAGTATTGAGTGATGGTGCTAAACGGGGTGGGGTATTTTAAGTGATAAGTGATGAGTGATGAGTGACGAAAATTGAATGAGAAATGATGAGTAATTAAAAAAAAAAAAAAATCCAAACAAGGCCTTAGAGATCATTCTTTTCGAGCTCATCAAAGAACTCATACTTCCAATGAATTTGCATTTAAGCACATGCCAATGCACTATATATGTCCATCTAGTATCCCACATAATGGGATATTAAAGCATTCTCATTCAACTAGCCACATTTTATCTAAAAGATCAGTTTTCTACTTTAATTTGCCCGCTTTCTAATGCACTCTCTTCAGCAAATTTTCTGTAAAGTTGTTATTTACAATTATGTTTTTTGTTGGCTTTTATTCTATGCCAAATTTGATTGTAATTACTTTCAATCGTTTATACCCTGTATTTGTTTATGGGATTTGTTGTAAGGGTTGTGTGATAGAGAGAGTGTGTGAAGACTCAAGCATTTGGAGGCTGAATGATTCTCGCGGGTATGTCGCGACTTAGCTTCCTGCGAAGTGAAACATGTGCCATGCACATGCTGGAATGCGAAGAGTCAGGCCAGGTGGAGACAGCTGTGTCTCGCGAGTATCTTGCGGGTAAGGCCTTCCCGCGAGACACTCGCGAGACAATCTGTTCTGCTAGCTTGTACTGACTGACTCACACTTTTTGCACCTATCCTATATATACCCTCATTATCCACAAATGTTGAGGAATGCTTCAGAGAGAAAACCCTAGCCAAACATATTGGGAATTAGAGATTGTCATCCCCACCTTTCTCTATACACTTGCTTGTGGTATCTCCTCAACCCTTCCCTCTCCATTTCAATACCATTGAGAGGTTAATAGCCCAAACACTTACCACATTCTTTGAGAGTGTTGAGTGACGTTTTGGTGCTGCTGGGAAGCATTGGAAGAAGCCTGGAATGGCAGATGCAACATGGAGCTTGTTACGGGATCCGGGGTGCTAGACAAGACACGGTTCCGAGAAGCCTTGTTGGAGTAGGAGCTTGGAGGGCTTAGGTACATCGGGTAGATTAGGCTTGGAGGGTCTCTTGCTAACTCATATATCCCAACTGATTGTCTAGTGGATCGATTTTCGCTTGGAGGGCGGCGGAGAGGTTTTTTGCCTAGTTCTTCGGTTTCCTCTTCGAAAACACGTCTCAGTGTTTTCTGTGTTTGCATCTCTCTTCCCTACTCTTTTATATTCCATTATACTGCTGTGTTGCTTAATTTATGGATTAGAGTAGCTTTGTGTTCTTTCGCTCGCATTTACACTATTCCGCACTTAGTATTAAGTTAGTGTAAAATCTATTGAGCCGTAATTTTAATGGGGGGTCTAAACAGCTCATGTGTTTTCAACACATTTTCGAGCTTTCATTTTCTAAACCTTATATATATATATATATATATATATATATATTTTGTTAGGATCAAATGTACTTCTGTGCTAGCAAACCCGTT
This sequence comes from Quercus aquifolioides, assembly GCA_019022515.1. Classification (NCBI taxonomy): domain Eukaryota; kingdom Viridiplantae; phylum Streptophyta; class Magnoliopsida; order Fagales; family Fagaceae; genus Quercus; species Quercus aquifolioides. Next base: position 41,697,775 of record CM032326.1, read on the forward strand.
TCTAAAACCTTGTTCACATGTAATTGAGTTGTGCAAGTTTTAGTGTCTAGATTAATGGTAGAAGAACTACATTGAAGGCATAAGAAACTACTTATAAAGCTGTCAAGACTCTGGTCTTGATTGCCGTTGAACCAATTGAGCTTTACTAAAGCTCAATTCCAGTTTACTGGTCAAGCCTTGGGCAAAATATTTTCTAGAGATCCAAGCACTAGGGTTCCAGAACGTATTTAAAGACATATTAGGTCATCATAAACATAAGTAGATCAAACACACATTGAAAAGGAGATCTTATGTGATGTCTGTGTGCCAAGGGTTTGTACCAAGTGAAGTTTTTGGCGCTATTGCCTGATGATTTAAATTATCTTTTCATTTGGTTTTTAGATTCACAAGAAGTGTTTTGCCGCATCATCATCACAGTCAGTTTTGTTGTTTACATGACTAACTAAAAAAAGATGATTCTAGCTTCGTAGTCACCCTCCCTTAACCACTTAATTATCTGGTATATATAGCAACATTCTGGATGCAACATATAGCTTCTGCTTATCTTAATTCATTCATGACTATGTCATTGTGGAACACTAATACATTGGAACTCCACTATCCGTGGTCAACATGATAGAACTGCTGCTTATGGTGGTGGTGGTTTGAGCACTACAATGGTAGTAAATGTATTTGGATCGAATTGAATTTGAATAAAATTTTCTTACTTAAAATATTGACAAATCACACCTTCTCTAAAGGGGGTTGTCTGGGGTATATACGGGTAAGTTCTTGGAGAAAATCGAAACGCCTATTTTTCACATTAGTCTCTAGCTAGTAGAAGGTTGTACTAAATTCAGTTTACCAAATCAACTTACCTTTGAGGTTACTCCCAGAAATTAACTTAACGCATAAGCTCTAATGGAAAAAAGAACATAGATGATGGCCATTAACGTTTTGAAATATGCAACCAAAATCATATGGAGATCATTTTAATTCTCAAGTTTCATAATTCATTTTGACATAAGAACAGTAACACACACTCTTAATGCAGGTTCCTCAATCGTGCAGCATTTAAAACAGAAGGAGATGTTGGATCGGATGGTTCAATTGCGAAACCTTGGAGGATATGCACAATACAACAAGTAGAAGATCTCAAAACCCTTATTAGGATTTTCCCTTTATGGTTATCAGGTATATTCTTAAGTACCCCAATAGGAGTCCAAGGCAGTTTGACAATCCTCCAAGCTTTAACCATGGATCGCCACCTTGGGCCTCATTTTCAAATCCCTGCTGGGTCTATCCTAGTTTTATGCATGATCTCCACATCTGTATTTCTTGCAATTATTGATCACTTCCTATGTCCTATGTGGCAGAAGCTAACTCGTAGGTCTCCTACATCCCTCCAACGAATAGGATTAGGACATGTGCTAAACATTCTAAGTATGGCAATTTCAGCACTAGTGGAAGCGAAGCGACTCAAAATAGCCCAAGCCCACCATCTCCAAGGCCAGCCTGGGGCCATAGTGCCCATGTTGGCCTTGTGGCTATTTCCACAATTAGTTTTGGTTGGCATCGGAGAAGCATTTCATTTCCCAGGACAAATTGCATTATATTATCAAGAATTTCCTGTGGCACTTAGGAGTACATCAACTGCAATGATTGCAATGATTATAGGGATTGCCTATTATTTGAGCACGGCTTTGATTGATCTTGTCCGAAGGGTTACTGGATGGTTACCAAATAATATAAATAATGGGAGGCTAGATAATGTGTATTGGTTGTTAGTTGTGGTGGGAGTGCTTAACTTTGGTTATTACTTGGTGTGCGCTTCTTTATACAAGTATCAAAACATTGAAAAGGAAGAAGAAGATGGTAATTCTGGCACTAATAGGTGATGCTCACGGTGAACAATGCAAGAAGCTCACTTGTATTTCTCTATTAATAGGCTTAGGGTACATATTTAATATTTTCACAATCGTTAATATGGACGGTTGATATGAACTATTATAATTGGTGTATAATAAAAGTAGAATTGGTGGTAGACCAAGGTGAAATGATGTTGATTTAATCATAACAAATCATGTTAACAATTGGGTAAATTATTATGTCGGCAATGTTACTAGTTTTATGATCACTGTTTGTGTGATTTTATTGTGAACTATAAAAGAGACTATATTGATGTTTGTATTTTATCATTTTACAAAAAAATAGCAATTTAATAAATGAAAAAAGTAATAAGAAGAACCCCCCAAGTATTTGTTTGAATCAGCCCATATCTAAAGAATTCTTGATTGAAATGTGGATTCTGAACCAAGAAATTACTTTCATCACGTAGGAGTTGTCACTAAAAAATTAATATAATTATATATTTTGAAAATCTAATTATTAAATTATATATATTTTTATATTCTTAACACATATGCCAAATTTCGTACCAATCGGATGTTATTTACTATTCTATTCTATACACTCAGATTGTTTAACCTAATTAATTAACCAAATTAATACTTAGGTTTATTATTTAGATATAGGTTAAATATAAACAATCATATCACTAAGTGCGAAAAAGTAAATAAGACAGCAATATGATGATCTAGGAAAACTGATGAAACCATCAAGTTTTAAGGTAAAAAACCTGGAAAGGATTTAATCTAATTTATCTGCAAGGCAACAAATTCACTATGATAGAATAGATGTTTTACAATAGATTTAAACCCTAAATCTAAAGCTACCTCTTGTAGTACTTACTCATACGACTATGTGTAGCTCTGAATCTACAGACTTTTCTATCTGAATTTGTCGCACATAAACACCCATGTTTGTGACTCTGAGATCTCACTTAAAGGTTTCAGATTATCAGTTATGTATGATCTTGTTGCAGCAACTTTTAGATTTATCGGTTCTAATAATGTGTTGATGGAATTTTGGTAGTGACTTTGAAAGGGGAAGACACATTACCTTTTAGATCTCAAAAGAGTACCTCCAAAGTCATAACAAAACATGCCTTAGGGTTTCCTTTAAGCACTATGTGAAATAGATTTGAAACCCTAATCACTTAATGAGCTTAATGAGCAGTTGGGCCGAAATTAAAATCTGTAGAATTTGCATCTCGATTGGTAAAGCCTTCTTCTCGATTTGTCAAACCTAGCATATTTTGAATTCTTGAACCCGTGGTTTCCTTTTTCTTGTGTTCTGATTTACAGCACCTTGAACTAGGGACGGAGCCAAGACTTGAGGTTAGGGGGGGCGGTTTTGCTGTTGGTTGTGTGCAGCAACTCTAGCCTCCGGCTTTGTTGCTTAACGGCTAATGGTTTATTTATTTGTATTTTTTATGTGTGCATCTAGGTATGAACAAAATTATTTTGTTCAAAATTTTTTAAAAGGTCAGATTGTTTGTTTTGGGTAAAATTAGTTGATTGGGCTCAATTATTTTTAGCTTTACTATTGGTAATTTTTGTTGTTGGGTTATTTTTTGGGCTTGTTTATTTTATTTTAGATTTTTGATCTAGCCTTTAAAATGAGGAAAATGCTAAAGTTACAAACTTTTTTACAAATTGTTAATGTGGTGAGTGGTTGTTAGTAAGTAAAAATGTGATGTAAGGGATGAGCCTAGATGCAAATCAATAAGAATTTACTATCTCAACAGTACTTTGTAAAAATATTGTAGAAAAGTTTGTAACTATAGTAGTACTCTTAAAAGAATCAATGATATTGTTAAGGGGGGTAAAGTGTAATTTTATAGAACAAAATTGCTAAAATTGGTACTTATATATATATATATTTTTTAAAAAAAAAATAGGGGGGGCCACCTTGCCTTGAACATTGTCCAATCATACCTATAGACTTAGGAATCTATATCTAGACAAGTTTGTGTTCACGGTTTGCCAATTGTTCTAAACTTATAGAACCTAATAGATTTGTAAACTTATTTTTTATGCATAACTTTAAACTATAAAAATTTAAAATTTAATTATTTAATTGATGACATAACCATTAAGGCATAAAAGATATAAGAAGAAACTATAATGCAACGGTGGATTTGTCAATATTCATATCTAATAAAAGAATATTGAGTGGAGTTGTAGGCTTAAACTACAATAAAGTTTATTGCCAAATGTCGTTCTTAACAATATCGTGGGTACATTAACTTCTATTACTGCCATGAGTGCTTCATTTGCACAGTTAAAACTTTAGTGCCATTATGTTCTTGTGATGTTGAGTGGCAAGAAAATGATTAGGAGGTAGACTGGAACATTATAATACAAGATACTGATAATCATGCCATATTTCTTAGTTTTAGAAAACCACAATAGGCAATGTATGTTTGTATATCTAATTCAGGTGTTCTGTTAAAGTTTGAAAGCCTATATATTGAATTGCATGTAATAAAGTACAAGAATCTACCTTATATATAGGTAAATAATATGTGATGTACAAGTAACCTACAACTTTGAACCTAAGCCAATTAAGCTTATATTTTAACAGTATTCTAACATGTTCGATGTTAAAAGCATAAATGCTGCTCCAACTTGAAACATAACAAATGGTTGCACTAGTCTATCTCCAGTCGTTGGAGTAATAGTTGCTAACTCTTTCTCCGTTGCTGCAATTTCTGTTTGTATCTCTTTGTTGGCAATAGTCTTAGATCATTTGCATCAGTAGATGCAAAATTTTTGTAAATTTGCAAATCTAAAACCTATTTTTTCTATTTTACACACCCATTTTTACAAAACCCACATTAGTTTATATATTTTACACATTTATTCAATAAAATATTCATTCTTTTACAATTTTTTATTATTTTCTTCACATCCCTCTCACTCACTGCCTATCTCTCTCTCAACCCAACAAAACCCAAAATCACCAACACCCAGCCACTATCAACGACCAAACCACACCCACCATCAAAGAGATCAGCCACCATCATCAACCCACCAGCCACCATCATTAAGCAACCAACCACCATCATCAAGCAACCAACCTCCACCATCATCAACCCATCCAGCCCAACATCATCAACTCACCCAGCCACCATCATCAAGGAAATCCAAAATTCCCAAAACCCTGTTCAATCCGGCCATATCAACCCACATACTCGAAACCCCATTTAACCTAAAAGAAAGCCAAATCAACCCAAATACCCAAAACCCCATTCAACCCAAACGAAAGCCAAATCAACCCCATTCAACTCGAAACCCACTGATCAAACAACTAGAAATAAAGGGAAACAATCAGATTGGTGGAGAGTTCAACGATCGGTGGCGGTGACAATTGGTGGTAGTGGCGGCAAGAGATTGGTGGCGATTAGCGATCGTGGAAGCTAGAGGAATGAGATGAGAGAAAGAGAGAGCTAAGAGAGTGTTTCGCTGTTCTGATCTGATGGAGAAAACGAAAGAGTGAGGTGAGAGTTAGAGGAGGTAAAGAGAAGAAGAGAAGGAGAGAAAAAAAAAATACTAAAAATATTATATGCAAACGCTAGAGTAACCGTGCATATATGCATGGTTCTTGTAGCAATTGTGCATAAATGCACAATTTTACACCCATTGATGTGGGTTTTTTTTGGCTCAAAATGTGTAAATGAGCTACTTTTTCGATTTTGTAAGACTTTACATATACTGATGCTAATGCTCTCACTATGTTGCAATTTGCATGATGCGTCTCATGTGAGTGTGTGTGTGCGGTGTCAGGGGCGGAGGGAAGGGGGGGCGAGGGGGGGCATTTGCCCCCCCTGATGCCCCAAAAATTCTCAAGTAATATATAGTACCAGGTCTTAATTGCATACACTAGGACAATCAGCTTTTTTACATACATGTTGTACTTGTACCGTGTATTAGTTTATTGTAAGAAAACAATTTCACATTTGGGGCCACTGCAACTCTTTTAAAAAAAATAATAGGTCCCACCTTATAATAATATTATAATAAAATAAAACCACTTGTACAGCCTACTTCTCCACCACTATTTTGCTGAAAAGAATTATGAAAAAAAAAAAAAAAAAACCTACTTTCGTTCACTAGTCATTATAGCACCTCAAAAAAGTTGACGTCCACAATTTTTCACAACTTTTTGTCACAATTGTTGCGTGGCAGAGTGTGACTGTTGAAAAAAAAATTGTGAGTTTATATATTAGTATTTATTAATCACTCACAATCTGCCATATCAAAATTTTGGCAAAAACATTGTAAAATAATTTATGGTTTAGAACTACTCATAGCACCTTTGTTACGTATAACACTTTTTTCTTTCCTCACCAACATTTTTCAGTCTCAAGCCCAAGTTTTTTTTTACAAACCCAAATTTTAATTGTATATGAAAATTACATTTGCATATAGTTGTTTATTTATTTTGTTATTAATATCAATTAATTAATTTTACTCTCTTTTGATCTTGCCCCCTCTAACCTAAAATCCTGGCTCCGCCACTGTGCGGTGTGGTAGGCTTGCTAGACTCTTTGTTGTGGGAATATTTGACTTTAGATCATGTGCACGTTGTACTTTGTAAACTGTCGACTAGTTAATAAACTTGGACCACAATAAAGAACCCTTGATTTGTATTTTTGGGTCTTAATTTAAAAAAAAAAAAAAACCCTCAATGATATGATTTTTTGATAGTTTATAAGAATACAGTATAGGACAATTTGCATTATATTGCTCTAAGGGTAGACTATTTGTTGGCAAAGCGTATGACTACGCCTACTTAAAGAATTATAATCAGGAATGGACGCTATAAATTGAAACTCTCTTAAAAAAAAAAAAAAAAAAAATCTACAAGGATAACTTTTGAGAAAAAAATTATAGGATTACATTTTTTTGCCACAATTTTAATATGGTAAGCCATAAATTATGGTGAAAAATTATGGTTATGTGAAAGTAATAAATAATTAATGACAATCAAACACATAAAATAGTTATGAATAATGGTATAGTAAAAGTATGGTCCTAAAATTACTAAATTTCTGATCGCTGAATGGAAAGCAATGCCAAAAAACCCAATTGAAAAAGCCTAGCTATTTAAATGGGACCTCTTGTGTTTACCATAATCAATTGAAAAAGCTTTTCCTATAGTTCTTCTTCCCTCCACTTTCAATTACTTTAGTCTTGATCTCTCTCTTTTTTTTGATACGAAATTTAAGTCCTGATCTTTTAGTTTTAGATTTCAGGGGACAGTGCAAAAAATTATGAGAGGCGACCACATTAAAGGATAGTGGTACGAGCCCCAGGAGGGGTGGCCCAGCGGTGTGGGATCCCGCGTGCATGCTCATGGTCCCATGTTCAAGTCGTGGTAAGTACCATGTGGGGGGGGGGGGGGGGGGGGAGGGATTTATGGCATGCATTGCGCCCCACACTCTGGCTCTCTTGGGTGCTAGGGTGAGATCTGTGGCGCCTCAGTCACAGTAGCTATGGCTTAATCCAACATTCCCTAGCGGGGGGGTGCCCCTATTAGATCACGCTCTGGGGGGTAAGTCACATATGGTCGCCCCCCCCCCCCCCCTCCCCCCCTTTTTCGTTCATCAAAAAGAAAAAAAGGATAGTGGTACGAACATTTAACCACGGTAGTGATTGCATTTTGGATAGAATAAGCAGTCAAATTGGTGGTGTGGTATAGTTGTGTGCATTTGTAGTGCTATATAGGTGGAGTCCAAATCTTCTGTCCCACTTTTCCTACTCCACTCTATACTCCACCAATAAATACTTGCCACTTGTTCACTTAATTAATTAAATACTATAATTATTGATTTATTAATACTACAGTTATTAATTAATAGTAGTATTTAATTAATTAGGTGAACATGTAGCAAGTATTTATTGGTGGAGTATAGAGTGAAGTAGGAAAAGTTGGACAGAAGATTTGGACTCGTATAGGTGGTGCGAATTTACTGTATTTGTTTTATCGTAAAATTTGGTCAAATCCAAAAATATTTTTCATTGACCGAAATATCATTTGTAAAATTTTATAAAAGAAAAATTTAACAAAATATTTTACATAAACACACAATAGCTCTCCCCCAGCTAGTCATTGGGTCACCAGGTGGTTGGGAGTTGGGATTGTCACTCCGGTAGTTAGGAGGCATCGGTTTTGATTATTTGTGCTTGAAATTTTTTTTATCACATTAAACAATTGAAAACATAATACAATGAAACAACTTAGAGTAAGTTCTATCAACATTTTCAGATTAAGAACTCATTTCATTGCTTCATGATGAAAATTTTTTGTTGCCTTATTTAATGTTTAAACCATTCAATTTCATTGTGAAGGATGTTTAAACCATTCAAATTTGGCTAGTATGGTCAGGGACGGAACTAGGATTTGAACCTAGGGGGGGCGAAAGCATGAACCAAAAAAATTTCAAGTGACATGGTTTATTTAAAAAAAAAAAAAAATCATGGTAGACAAAATAATTGCACTTTATTACCATAAATATTTAAGTCAAGAAGGAAATGATATGAACCAAAAAAGTTGAAAGTTACAATATGATATTCAAACCTTTTCGAAGAAGAATAAAAAAAAGAAGATGACTTCGAATCTCCAAATTTTGGATAATTGTAATTAATATGTTGATTTTATCACATTGGCCAACTCATCAATATGATAAACCCATACTTTTGGATGCAACTAAAAATCACACTAATGAAGTTTTCAAAACTTTGTTTGAGGATTTTAAAAAACTGGGATATTAATATTAAGAGTTAACAATACTACATTATCAATATTGACTTCTAAAAGAATTTTGCATTTTATCTTTTGAAAAAAATTTAAATATTATAATTGACTTTCCCATAATTTATAAATCAATTAAAAAGTTATATAAATTATTGTCACCCCCGTAAGGGAATTTTTTTTTCTATGAGATTTTTTTGGTTATAAGTTATTGAATTATGATATTGGTGATTTGTAGATTTTTTATTGTGTTATATTTGGAATATAGAGGGGTCATGGGTCCAAAGAAAGGGTTAAATGATTAGTTTCTTTTGGGCTATTTGGACCAATCCAAAAATTTGAGGGGGCCAACTATAAACTCTAAAATATGGGCATGCAAATAAAATAGCTTATTGGCCCCCATTGCCCCTTAATGGGTCTGTTCCTGGGTATGGTAGAAAGATTTCATTTTCCAACTAGCAATATACTTTCAAGAATTTCTTATGTCATTGCGACGCATCCGCAATGGTATACTAATTGGGGTCGCTCTCTAGTGGGCGTGGCTTTGATTGAACTAAAGTAATAGAAAATATCTAATGCATTGAGTATTGAATGCCTTGCCATCTAGTTCCAGTACTGACGAGATAAAAAGCTTTTGGAAGAGTATTTGGCGTCTAAAAGTCCCCAATAAGGTTAAGGTGTTCCTCTGGCGAGCTTGTTTAAATGCGCTCCCAACCAAGGGAAACTTGCAAAAAAGAAAAGTGTGGGATAATCCTATGTGTGATCAGTGTGGTTGCAGGGTTGAAGACGTGTTACACGCTATCTGGGAATGTGATGATATCGAATCACTGAGCGACCTGGTTAGCATCATTAAGGCCGAAGGGAAAAATCTGGAGGAGTTTGCGATGATTGCTTGGCTAATCTGGCTTCAGAGAAACAAAATGAGAACCAATGAAGTTGCCTTGCCAAGTACAAAACTTGCTCAGTAAACTTCGGCCCTGTTGGCTGAGTTTCAGCAGGGAAAGCAGTGGCAAGAACTGAAGTAAAGGGCCGGACCGGTGTGGTGGCAGCCTTCACTAGAGGATACAGTGAAAGCCAATTTTGACGGGGCAGTGTTTTGGGAGGACTAGGAAGCAGGCATTGGGGTGGTCATACGCAACAAAGAAGGGCAGGTTTTGGTTGCTTTGTTTGAGAAGGTGATGATGCCAGCATCAGTGGAGATTCTAGAGATGCTAACTGCCCGAAGAGTTGCAATCTTTGCTCGGGAACTTGGCTTTCGTTAGGTGTGCTTTGAAGGAGATGTAGAACTTGTGGAGCCTGCAGACAGGGACGGATTTTAGTGCGCTGGCTGGTCACTTAGTAAAAGACTTCATGTCTATAAGGGGTTATTTTCAATCCTACTCTATCATCCATGTAAGGCGGCAGGGCAACCATGTTGCCCATGCTCTAGCTAGGGATGCTAGGTTCTCTTTTCCTTTAAGAGTTTGGGTGGAGGATGTTCCACCAAACATTTTCAGTTATGTTGTTAAAGATTTGCCTTCATAATAAATTTAAACCCGAGTTAGGTTGTTCCTCAAAAAAAAAAAAAAAAAAAAAAAAATTGGTTGTGATTGTTTTGTCACCCTTCCCCCACATGGAAGTACCAATATTCTTGAGCCTCGTTTTTGATTATATTGTTCTTGATTATGGCATTACTCGAAAGGAATATCATTATCATGACCCCAAAACCAAACTTCATTGTGTCGACTTCCTTCAATTTGTCACTTATATTCACTAATCCTTCTATTGCATTCTTTCCTGAGTGCTCATATGACATTGTTAGGGATGCCAGCTTCGTATTTGATCCTTCTTTAGCCACTCCTAGCGTATCTAATTTCTCCTCCTCTAGTGTTAGCCACCACTCTCATTAGGGTTTCTCTCTACAACAAACATGTATTCTAACTATTGGAATAAATGTGGCTGGCCCCTTAAGGGGTTTTATATAGGTAACTTGAGTTGAGACTAAAGGGAAAAATTAAAGCTTAGCTCCATTGGGTCTTGGGTTTCGGTTATCAAATAACCAGCCTAAAGTCAACATTAATTATATTTTATTCCACTATAAAAATATAATTGCACTCTAGGTTCTATTTAATTACACGAGGAATTACTGCATTCAACTTTAAATATATTTAGTGAAATAAAGTTGGGTTATTGCCACTTTATTGGCACTATATCTTAGGTCATTGAATCCCAAATTTAATCTTTTAATTATTTTTATATTTTTCTAGAATCAAGTTCCATCAAATATCACTTAAATGATCATGCTTGATACTCTAAATAATTAATTCCCATTTAATCTATCTTAAGGGGATATTTTTGGATTTTTTTTTTTGGGTTGAAATTATGGATTATGTCTTGAGGAATAGTGTTCTCAATACGTTGCATGTGATTACTCTGATGTAGACTGTACTTGTGATATTGGCAATTATTTCTTGGCTGAAACCTCTCTTATTTCCTGGACAAATTAAGAAATAATTTATTATCGCCCATTCCAGCATAGATGCAAAGTATCAAGCTCTTGCAGACACTCTTTCTGATATGGGTGCCCCTCAAACCTCTAATTCTCCTATCAACTGTGACAATTGGAGTGATATCTACATTACTCACAACTATATTTTTCATGAAAATACCATATATTGAGATAAATTGCTATTTTATCAGTCATCATCTTCCGTAGGGTAGCCTTTATTTGCAATTTGTTTCATCTTAAGATCAACTTGCTAATGTGTTTAACAAATCTCATTTATCTACTGTATTTGGGAGCTTATTTTCAAACTCAAACTGGTCATTTTAGGGTTACCTTGAGTTTGAATAAAGGGGTGGGGGAGTATTATAGCATATCTATATGTAGATGGGATAAGATTAAGCAGGGTAGTTGATGGAAGCTCTCACTTAGGCAAGTTACTCTAGCAAACACCTGCACATGAAGAGCATGACAACTCTTGAAAGAGTGGCAATGAGCACCCCAATGTTAAAGTTAGTGAGTATGGAAGAGAAAAGCTTTTAGAAAATAATTTTTGATGGCAAGAATTTCGTACCTCTCTATTGATGTAAAAAATAGGTATGTATACCCGCAATTAGCATGCTTCTAGATTTCCTATCCCATCATTACCTACCCTTAATGCTTTTGGCAGATGTGACATGATTCTGCTTTCTAGTTGGGTTGGGATGCGTCTCTAGATGGTGATTGAGACTCTTGTTAGGGGGACATGCCACATCACATATAATGCTAAGTGGACGGTTGTGTAAGCAATAAATATGACTGAGATATGATTGAGACTACTTTGACCTTTCGGTCCACCTTTCAAGAGATTGTTTTTGGATTGGCCTATCTAGCGAGGTAGTGAGGTTGATGCATGGCCTTAGTTCATTTCGACTGCGTAATTCCCTTTCTGCCCTCATATGTTTTCTGATCCTCCCTCACTATCAATGTTATGGTGTCCATATGTTTAGGATTATTATGATTTGAATAAAAGAAATATCAATTAACCTTGATTCAAGATAGAATCAAGACTCCAAGATCATCACTTTCCCTTGTTATTCTCTTTGTATGTTGTGTGTATACTCATGTCCTGTGTATGTAGAAAATGAAATACTGAATATAGAAAATTTCATATTGTAGAACTCTTGTTGTTCTTTTCTATTTTATTTCTCAACTTCATTTGTTTTCTGTTGACAGATTAGTTTGGGATTTGAAATGAAGAATTGGAATTCTATAATCTGTTTGGCTGGAATAGTTGTTTTAGGATTATATTTTGTTTCCAATTTATTCTGTTACTTGATAATCTATGGAGAGAGGGAGAGAGAGAGAGAGAGAGGTGAAGCACTTGATACATAACCTTCAAAGGGATCAAGTAAGTTATTATTTTCTAAAATTTTTAATCTCCATTTACAATTGCAGGGCATAGGTCTTTTAGCCTTTACTGCATTGCTCGACTCCTTGAGGCCTCAACCATGTGAAACTGAATCAAGCTTATGCAGAATCCCATCAAAAGTCCAACACTTAGTCCTATATATATGTAGGTATAGCTCTGGCATCTTGATGCGGGATGCGGAAGCGTCAAGAAGCAGAACACGTCTACTTTTAGAAAACAAGAAACAAAACACGTTTGCTTCTGAAAATAATCTCAAATCCATGAGGGTTTTTTGAATTCACAAGGTTCTTTAAATCCACAAGGAGAGAGGGGTTTGGAGTCCACCAGAAAATAATAGACAGAAGTTTGAATTTTTATTAATATCAATAATTATGAAAAAAAACGTTTATAGACTTAGAGGTCTATTTAAGGGCTTCGTAAAACTTGACAGATAAGAAAATATATTCTAAAATAAGTCCTAATTAATACCTAACCATAATAGGAACCAAATTTGACCTAAAAAGTATTAAAAACACCTAAAAATAAGGAAATCATAAACCTAAACTTAAAATAACGAAAATTACAAATTACATACCAAAATTAATAAATTACAAAATTTAAATTATAGCTTCCATCCTACATCAGACCCCTCCACTTGAAACAAACTAGTCCTTGAGTTCATCCTTGAAATCTAAAATCTTTTGCTCCAAATAAACAAATACTTCGAATGCTTAAGTCTCTTGATCTTCTTTCTATACTTGAAACTCATCAATGGAATAAACAAATCAACTTAAATTTCTTTTTCCTTGGTCTTCATGTAATTGTAGAGATTTACCAAATAAGAACTGACAATTGAATCAATTCTATCAACCCCAATAAAATCAATAAACTTCGGTATATCGCTTACCACTAAAATAAAAGGATCTTGAGATTGACAATCATATGATTTGATTTCATTGAGATCCTTAAAACTTTCCTCTTCAATTTTTTCCTCAATGGTCTCTACCATCTCAACTTCAAGATTTTTCTCTATAATAGGATATTCATTATTCTCCTCCACAATAATCTTGATTTTACGATCTTCTTCCATAACAAGGCCTTCATTAATTTCTTCAAAAGCTCTATATTTTGTTCTTTAACTTCTATATAATCTTCAAGAACAATATTTTTTTCAACATGCAATTCTTCCTTTAATGGTGGAACATTTGGCTCTTCTTGGCCAGTAATAATCTTGTTTTTTATACGACAAAAATTCTTCACAATCCAAAGGATAGAAGTTGATAGCAAGCATCTTTTTCATCCTTGGCCATGAACGAATTTTGTCTTTAACTTGTCTAATCCCATCAGACTGTATTCGTTCTCACCAATGTAAGGCATACCTACTAAATTTATACAAAGCAAGTTTTACTTTTCTCTCATAATAAATATACTCAAAGTCAAATAAATCCTCTAGATTAAGTAATCATCCAGAAAATCTTCTTTATAAAAATAACTATTATTATTCTATAAGGCCTATATGAAATTTTTTTACCAATAGGTTGTTCGTGAGTTACGTCTCCGCGGCAGTTATCCGTATTGTTTTCATGCTCCAACGACAGCATCCTAACAAAGATATTTGAGAGTGCTAGCTGTACGTCACGTGATACTTGCTAAGTTTTATATCATCGGAATTGCTATTGTCTCATATGTTAGCCACTAGACCAGGACAAGTCAAGATTTTGATACCAATTGATGTGGGATACAGAAGCGTCAAGAAGCAGAACATGTCTACTTCTAGAAAACAAGAAACAAAATACGTTTGCTTTTGAAAATAACTTTGAATCTACGAGAGTTCATTGAATCCACAAGATTCCTTGAATCCACAAGGAGAAAGAGGTCTAAAATCCACCAGAAAATAATAGACAATATTTTGAATTTTTATTAATATCAATAATAAAAACTTGACAAACTTAAAGACCTATTTAAGGGCTCCGTAAAACTTGACAAACAAGAAAATATATTCTAAAATAAGTCCTAATTAATACCTAACCATAATATGAACCAAATTTGACCTAAAAAGCATTAAAAACACCTAAAAATAAGGAAATGATAAACATAAACTTAAAATAACGAAAATTACATAGGAATATCAAAATTATAGAATTACAAAAATAAAATTTTAACTTCTCCTACATCACATCTATAGGGGTGGCAGGAACACGCTATACTGTGGCAACAATGGGTACAAACCAATTTGATAAACCTGAGGATCAAGGAATTTTCTTCAACTGGTACTTCTTCGCCGTCTACGTTACTGCTTTAATAAGTGCCACAGCCATTGTCTATATTGAGGATAGCGTAAGTTGGGGATTGGGGTTTGGGTTGTGTTGTTGCTATCATAATTGGGTTAGCCATGTTCTTGCTTGGAAAACGTTCACAGATTTAGCACGCGTTCTTGTTGCTGCTATTCGGAAGAGGAAAGTCCTACTCTCATTCAAAAGTGAGTATTACAACCACGGGTGTGATGGAATGGCAATGAAAGCAGCTACAATGCCTAGAAAGAGTTTTAGGTATGGGATAAGTCAATTCAATTTTTTAATCTTGTGAAAATCAGTATGGAAGATGGTTCAAAGGAAAAAACTGAAGCAACTAACATGCTGCACACTTCTTTTGAACTTATTACTGTCATACAGTTCTTGTTCCAGTTTAGTAATTTCAAGCAGCTCTTAAAATTTTATTAGAAGTGAAACGCCCAGACAAAACGGAAAAAAGAAAAGAAAAAGGAAGTCAGATTTTTTGGTGTCTCACGTGCCCCAACTACCCCTCTATCCCCCACCACTCATTCTCATTTCTCACAAATATCCCGCACCCTTTTTAGAGAAATTATAAGATCCGCATGGTAGATAAGTGATGTGGTCTACCATTCTATTAAAAAACTTCTACTGGTTTAAAATTGTTAGTTAAATTTTTTTTTTAAACAGAAATTAATTACTGACTCAGCAATTTTAAACAAGTGGAAGTTTTTTAGTAGAATGGTGGACCACATCACTTATCTACCAGAGGACTCTATAATTTCTCCTCTGTTTGGCCGGCTATCACTCATTTAGGGTCTGTTTGGTTGGAGGAGTGGAAAAGTGGGAGGATGGAAAATTAGTAGGAGGATGAAAAAGTGGGAGGATAGAAAATATTTAGTTTTACCTTGTATGTGTTTGGTTGGAGGGGTGAAAAAGTGGGAGGGTGGAAAATTCTTTTGTTTGGTTGAAAAGAAAAGTGAGAGGATAAAAAATGTAGTTTATATAAATTGACTATTATACCCTTGTTATATAATAGGTGAAAAAATAGATTTATTTGTACTCATTAAATAATATAAAATTTACCAATAATTATATTTTTCAATGAGAAGTGTTACGTTTACAACATTTTTCGCAATACTTTCACAACAAAATTTATGTGGAAAGTTGTTACTAGTTCTAATTTGAACCTACCACTGAAATTATTTTTTTACTCGCCAATATTAACTAATAACAATCATTTACTTAAAATTTATTGTGAAAATATTGTGGTAACATTTCTCAATTTGGATTTTTTATTCATTATGTTATTTTCCCTTTCCCAGCCTTCATTTCATCCATACATTTTCTTCTTTTTCTCCTCCACACACATTGTCCTTATCCCTATCCCCCTTCTTTTATCTTCTTCCTCATTCAGCATAACTCTCGTTCTCTCTTTTCTTTCTCCAGCGCTCTCTCTCTGTTTTTTTTTTTTTTACTTGATTCCAGAACGGGGTATTATGGTAAAAGTGCTGTGAGAGCATTTTCTCTCCAGGCTTTTCCTCCCAATTTGGGAGGATGAAATTTGTGGGCTCGGGAGAGAAAATTTTCTCCCGGGTTTTCCATCCTCAATATTTTTCTCCCTTTGCCAAACAGTGGAAAACACTGTTTTCCACCCTATTTTCCACCCTATGTTTTCCATCATTCCTAAATTCACTCCAACCAAACACAGTGTTACTCTCTTTTTCTTTTTCATTTTCTCACAGACACAACAATCACTCCTCTCTCACCCTCTCATCATTTCCAACCGCTGTACCTCCTTCACCACCATCTCCACTATCCTTTTTTCGGCAAAATCACCGGAAAATCCTTAATAACCTCTGAGCACCTTCATATAATTTATTTTATTTGAGGTAAATTTTTTTAATCTTTTTGGTGAGTTTATATGCTTTTGCTAGAGATTTTTTTTATCTAAACTTTGATAATGATACCCATGTGATTTATGAGTTTTGGAAGTGATATTCATGTATTTATATGTATGGGTTTTGTGTTGGTGAAATTATTTGATGAGTGAGTTTATAGTTTTTACAATGTGGCTATCTAAGTGGTGAAGATTTGGGGGTTTAGGATTTTTAATATGAAATAAATGGTGAATATAATTTTTATTAATTAATTGGATCTAGTTAAAAATTCTAATTGTTTGTCTTGGAGAATATTATGATTTTGGTGTCATGGGTTTCTTGATGATATTATATAAATCTTGTGGAAACTACTTATTAAGTGTCGAGGTTTTGGTGTTAGAGATAATACCTTGAATGATTTATGAGTACAAATTGGAGTCTATGGCGTGTATTTTATATTGTTAAGAAACTTTGGATGTGGAATACATTATTTGTGAGGCTAAATACTAGGCTTGCAATTTGTAGCAAGATACAATTTCAAGTTTTATGCTTATTGTGATAGGTTTGCTTGGTATTGTTTAGGTTCTAGCTAATTTCCTTTGGAGTTTGGAATTAGTCTTCTGCGGGTTGCAAGATAAGTAGTTTTTAATGAGATTTTCGGAAAATAACCATGTTGTGTAAACATTGTTTTTAGGTCAAATAGAAAATTATTTGTGGGATTATGTTTTCTTAACAAGTATTGTGTTGTGACCCTATTGTATATGACTATTTATGAAAAGTGCATCATATTTGGTAATGCATATGGAGAAATGCATGATTTGTTAGCATGGAAAAGATAAGCATCTTTTATAAAATTCCTGAGAATGGATTTTATGTAATTGTATTTATTCAAACTTTCATTCTTTTGTGACTAATGGTTCTTGTAATTATTGCATAGAGTTTTAACGGACAAAATGGGCTTCTGCCCTTTTCGGGCAAATTATATAGGAAAATGCCCCCCTTCCCAAACTAAATAGGGAAATGTCCATATTTTAAAACTCGATTTTTGATAAATCGAGTTAGAAAAAAAAAATTTGAAGCCCTATAGTGATGTTTTAAGGAGCCTATAGTGACGTTTTTTAACTCGACTTCAAAGAAATCGAGTTATAGGTAAAAAAATGCCACTATAGGTCGATTTCATTGCCTATAACTCGATTTCAATGAAGTCGAGTTAAAAAACGTCACTATAGGTCCTTAAAACGTCACTATAGGCTTCTTAAAAACGCCACTATAGGGCCTAACTCGATTTATCAAAAATCGAGTTTTAAAAGAGGGGCATTTCCCTATATAATTTGCCCGAAAAGGGCAGAAGCCCATTTTGTCCGAGTTTTAACTTATTTTGGTAGTATCTTTAATGAAATTATTATAAAAATTCTTGATGTTGGTACTTGATATGAATTATTTGGATTTAATTGTCAAAAGAAAAAAAAAAAAAAAATCTACAGATACCTTTAGGTTGTATTTCTCATGCTTTGAACCCTTATGAGTTTGAGGTGTGGTAGTTATGGTATTAGAACTTACCTTATGATTCTGTAGATTTTGAAGACAGGAATTGATTTTGATCTAAGTTAGAGTATTAGGGGGTCTGATGAATCATTTGTTTAGTGCATTTGTTGAAGCTTCCACATGCTATTCCTTTATCCTTATCTAGCTTGTCTATGCTAACCTTCTATGTTGCCTTGTGATTTACTTGCTTTGTTTCTTGAGAGTAGGTATAAGTACATTTGTATACTATGACTCCTAAAAAGAAAGCACGCAAAGTACGGCATGTAGATGAGGTTGCAGCTCCAGAACATGGCCCTAGGCAATGCCAAAAGCGTGAGAGATCTATCACTCTTGATGGTGGTGAGATTGATGAGGTGGCAGACAGGATCTATGCTAGGATTGCTAGAGCAATTCAAGGTGGTGAGCGTAAGAGCGAGGGTTGTTCTTTTAGGGATTTCCGTAAGCAAAACCCTCCAACTTTTAATGGTGAATCTAATCCAATGGTAGTAGATGGAAAAGTTATTGAGAGCCCTTGAATGCACTGATGCTCAAAAGGTGGTTTATGCTACTTTTGCTCTTCGGGATTCTGCTGAGAGATGGTGGACGAGCACTGAGCACTTGTTGAGGATGGAGTTGGGAGAGGACACTCCTATTACTTGGGAGAAGTTTAAGGAAGTCTTTAATGAGACTTATTTCCCTAATGTAGTTAGGGATCGAGAGGAGAGAGAATTTTCTGATTTGGTTCAAGGGACTATGACTGTGGAAGAATATGCTGCAAAGTTTGTTGAGCTCTCCCGCTTTACTCCCTATTTAATTCCAAATGAGCCTAAGAAAGTAAGCAAGTTTTAGAAAGGTCTTAATGATAAGATTCGCCCCTACATTATAGCCTCTGGAGTGGGTACATTTACTGAGACTGTGAAGCGAGCAATAAGTCTTGAAGAGGACTTTAAGTGCAACCTTGATTCCAGGGAGGATGAAAAGAAGCAAGAACCCTCTGGTTTTCAA
Organism: Quercus aquifolioides; assembly: GCA_019022515.1. NCBI lineage: Eukaryota > Viridiplantae > Streptophyta > Magnoliopsida > Fagales > Fagaceae > Quercus > Quercus aquifolioides. Next base: position 41,716,966 of record CM032326.1, read on the forward strand.
CATGGAGAGGGTCAGGGGCAAAATTTCAAGAGGGGGTTGCTTAAGAAGTCTAGTAATGAGGGTCATTCTTATGGGCAATACAAGGGTGCCTCGCCTCAATCAAGTGAAAAGAAGCTTTGCTCCCATTGTGATAGATTTCATAATGGTCATGCTTGTGGTGGAATTAAGTTGTGCTACAATTGTAATCAACTTGGTCACTTTGCTAGAGAATGCCCAATTGCTAAGGGCTCAGGTTCCTCTTCTTTGCCTCAGACTGTTATGGGTAATAACAATGGGAAGAAGGTGCAAGGTAGAATGTATGCATTGGTTGCTCAAGATGTTTAGGCCATGGACATTGTGGTGACAGGTATAGTTTCTTTGCTCTCCACACATGCTAGAGTTTTTTTGATCTTGGTTCTACGCATTCTTTGTTCCTAGTGCCTTTCTAAAAGTTGTGATAAGAGCCTAGAACTCCTTGATTTTAAGTTATTAGCTTCTACCCCAATTGGTGATATTCTATGGAATAATCTCGTGCTCAAGTTTTGTATCTTTTTATCGAAGGTAGAGAGTTATTGGCTAAAATAGTGTTGCTAGATAAGCATGATTTTTTATGTTATCCTAGGCATGGATTGGTTGGCTTCTTATCATGCTTGTATGCATTTTTAGGAAGAAGGATGAATTTATGAGGTTATGTACCAACTACTATGATCTAAATTGAGTTACCATTAAGAGTAAGTATCCTTTGCCTTGCAGTGATGACTTGTTTGACTAATGGCAAAGAGAACAAGTATTTTCTAAAATTGATCTTGTTTTGGTTACCAATAGTTGAAAATTTAAGACATGCATACCAAAGGTGGCCTTTTGGACTAGGTATGGTTATTATGAGTTCTTAATGATGCTGCTTGGATTAGCTAATGCCCCTACTACCTCTATGGATTTGATGAATGTGGCATTTCATGATTACTTGGATCACTTGGATCGCTTTGTCATTGTGTTCATTGATGATATTTTGATTTATTCTAAGAGCCAAGAAAAGCAGGAAGAACACTTAAAGGATTGTTTTACAGATTCTAAGAGAAAATAAATTGTTTGCTACATTGAGGAAATATGAATTCTAGTGGAATCATATAGTGTTGTTAGGTTATGTGATCGCTAAGGATGGAATTACATTGGATTTTGGAAGGATATTAGAATTACGAGAAAGATTACCCCACATGACTTGGAGTTGGCTACAGTTGTGTTGCGTTGAAAATTTGGAGACGTTATTTGTACGAGAGAGACAAGAGATTTTTATGGTTCATAAAATTTTAGAGTATTTCTTTAACCGGAATAAGCTAAATATGAGATAACGGTGATGACTTTAATTGTTTAAGGACTATGATTTCTCTAACAATCATCTCCGTAAGGCTATGTCATTATTGGTGCACTTAGTAGAAAGTCTCCGGTTATTTTTCAGTTGCTTTGCATACCACTCAGAGGGAAATCATTATTGATTTAGAAAGGTTGGGAGTTGAGGTTCTATAGGCCATTCAGAGACCTACTTGGATAATTGAGAGTTCAATCAACTCTAGTAAAGAGAATGAAATTGTTGTAAGGTAGTGACTCTCAATTGATATGGATAAGGTGCATAAAGGAAAGAGACCTAAGTTTAATATGTACAATTTCGAGGATGAAATTTTTATAAGAGGGGAAGAATGTAACGCCTAAGTCAAAAAGAACAAAAAAATGGAAGATTTTTTGGTGTCCCATGTGCCCCACCTACCCCTCTATCCCCTACCACTCATTCTCACAAATATCCCTCACTCTCTTTGGCCGGCTATCACTCATTTACTCTTTTTTTTTTTTTTTTTTTTTTTCACAAACACAACAAACACTCCTCTCTCACGCTCTCATCCTCTCCCACCGATGTACCTCATTCACCACCATCTCCACCATCATTTTTCCGGCAAGATCACCAGAAAATCCTTAAGAACCTCTAAGGACCTTCATATATTTTATTTGAGGTAAAATTTCTAATCTTTTTGGTGGGTTTATATGCTTTTTCTAGAGGTTTTCTTTATCTAAGCTTTGATAATGATACCCATGTGATTTATGAGTTTTGGAAGTGATATTCTTGTGTTTATATGTATCGGTTTTGTGTTGGTGGAATTATTTGATGAGTGGGTTTATAGTTTTTACAATGGTGGCTATCTAAGTGGTGAAGATTTGGGGGTTTTGGCTTTTTAATGTTAAATAAATGGTGAATCTAATTTTTATTGATTATTTGGAGCTAGTTAAAGATTTTAATTGTTTGTCCTGGAGAATATTATGATTTTTGTGTTATGGGTTTCTTGATGATATTATGAAAATCTTGTGGGAACTACTTAGTGTTGATGTTTTGATGTTAGAGATAATACCTTGAATGATTTATGAGTATAAATTGGAGTCTATGCTGTGTATTTTATATTGTTGAGAAACTTTGGATGTGGAATACATTATTTGTGAGGCCAAATTCTAGGCTTGCCTAAATAAGTGCTTATTTGACAATTCCTAATTTGTAGCTAGATACAATTTCAAGCTTTATGCTTATTGTGATAGGCTTTTGCGGGTTGCAAGGTAAGTAGCTTTTTAATGGAATTTTTGGAAAATAACCATGTTGCATAAACGTTGTTTTTAGGTCAAATAGAAAATTATTTGTGGGATTATGTTTTCTTAACAACTATTGTGTTGTGACCCTATTATATATGACCATTTATGAAAAGTGCATCATATTTGGTAATGCATATAGGGAAATGCATGATTTGTTAGCATGGAAAAGATAAGCATTTTTTATAAAATTCTTGAGAATAGATTTTATGGATTTATTGCATTATTTACAAATTTTAAAGATGCTTTATCTTAGCTTGTATTATTTGGGAAATTTATGCAAAATATTTATGACAAGAAATGGTTTTGAGGACTTTGAGAATATTGTGGATATTTGGTTATTGAAATACTTTATGAAACTACTTGAAAGTGAACTATGGATTTCAAAGACATTAACTTGTGAGTTTTTAATGTGGTTTTGCCATTGTGCCATGATATTGGTGATTATCCCGTCTTTGAGATAATGTTTGTGTGACGACCCTGTTTATGTGATGACCATATTTGTGTGACGACTCGTCTATGTGATGACTCGTTGGTGTGACGACCCTGTCTGTGTGATGACAATGTTTGTGTGACGACCCTGTTTGTGTGACGACCCCATCTGTGTGACGACCTTGTCTTGTGGCCTTGGGTGAGATTTCTTGTTTTGAAATAGTATTGGATATTTTTTTGGCTAATAGTGAATAATATGTAGTTTCATAGTTATTTTGGGAAGCTTGGTATTTACATTCTGTCCATTTGGGAACAGTTTATTTGGCTGAAATTGAAAACTTTTTGTCGAAAGTACTGTAGATAAAACTAAAAAGCAGCTGAAATAGTATAGTGGGACCCATAAATACTACCAAAAACTGCAATGAGACTCATGAATAGTAACAAAAATAAGCTGAATAGTAAAAAAAACTGACTTTTTAAGCTAATGCCAAACTCAACCATTATTTCTATCATTCTTGTCACATTGTTAATGAAATTGATTTTATATAAATTAAATAGAAATTCCCAAATTATAGCATGTTTTGTGAAATGCTCATTATCACGAGACTTGCATTTCCCCCACTCCCATTAATTATGCTACTCATTGGACTCTGTCTCATTCCATTCTTTTACAAACTTTTTCAGAGTAGGCAATGATCCTTTTGAGACAGGTTTTTGTGGCTAGTAGTAGTTAAACTGACTACTGATGGAGGCTTGACTTTTGTTATGGTGATCTTTAGATGATGTATATCCTAGAGTAGGATTGACTCATTCTTTTGTATCTAATAGTGGTTATGACTTTATTCCCACTAATGGGACAAACTGATAATATGTAATTATATTTATTCAGACCTTTATTCTTTTGTGACCAATAACCCTTATAATTATTGCATAAAACTCTGACTTACTTTGGGAGTATTTTTAATGAAATTATTATGAAAATTCTTGATGTTGGTACTTGATATGAATTATTTGGATTGAATTGTCAAAAGAAAAAAAAAAAAAAATCTACAGGTACCTTTGGGTTGTATTTCTCATGTTTTGAACCCTTTTGGGTTTGAAGTGTGACAAAAAGCATCACCAATAGGTTTTATTTAAATTGTCAACAAGTTATTTAATTTTGATGTAGAAAAGAAGTATTTGGTTAATATGATTGAGCAAAGGTTATAAACCTTTGTTCTTGCTGTGTTTTATTTTTGTTTGGAATTTTTTTAAAATAATGGACATAATAAGTAAGTAGTAAATTTTTAGAACTTCCCAAAACATGTGCAAGTAATTGAAGGAAATGATTGGCAGACTGTATAAAGTATAATTTGCAAGTGGAGAATACTTGCTAGCTAGAACATGTCCAACATCTGCTATAAGTATTGGCAATGTTACAAGAAATAAGTTGTAAATTAATATGAAGAAGTGCAGCCTTTGGATCATTCAGCTTGATAGGCCACAAACTGAATGACCCCTTGTGATTAAACCTAATTAATTAATTAATTAGCCAAGTTGTCAATTAATCAATTAATTATGCAATTGCGTGGAAGCACAAACAAATCACCAAAAACTAAATATGCAGCGGAAATTAAATAACACGGTGATTTGTTTACGAATGGGGAAAACCCTAACGGCAAAAAACCCCACCGGGTGATTTTCAGGTCACCACTCCCGAAACTCCACTATTATCAAATCAAGCGGTTACAAGTAAAGGAATCCCAAGTACCTTACCAACCTATAGTTGAACACTTACCCCAATACTCAATTGGACTTGATCTGTAGTGACAGTTCCCACCTTTGATGCACGGCTCTCAAGTACGTGACTAACCAATGCGTGGATCCCAGTACGCAACTTCAAACACCAACTAAGAAGGAAGAGGTTGGCTGCAAAGTTCTTCAGTTCATCATACACGATGAAGATCAGGAAGATGCTTGGTTACAAAACCCTACGGTGCAAATACATAGCAACTTCTTGAAGGAAGATGAACTAGGTCAAGAACTTCGTCTTTTGATCACAATTTGCTTGAACAGAGATTGCTCAATGATATTCCAACTTGTGTCCTGTTTGACGGCTCTTAAAACAATCCTTTTATATGTTTAGGGTTAGAAGAAAAGAAGGCCCAAAACCATATTCACTGATCCCAAGGAAATCAATTCAGAAAAACTGATTTTGTAATTCTCGACAGATAGCAGGTGTCGAGAAGCTATCGAGAAGGTGTCGAGAATTAATGAACTTGCACTTCAGCTTACTTTTTCTTGGACAGACTTGATGACTTCAACACTCGATCTTGAAACCTTGTTTCTTGAAGTATTAAAAACACCTAGAACTACCCAATTACAAGTAGAGTGCGTTTTGTCATAAGGATTAGCCAATTTACATAAATAAGTTACATATGTTCTTAACAAGTGAAAACATATATGTCCTAACACAGCTAATTTTCTTGGGATTCACAGTAAGTGCTAAAGGCATTCACGTAGATGAAGAGAAAGTGTGAGCTACCGAGTACCAATCTTAAGAACAGAATCTGAGGTACACTGTTTTTATAGGCTTGCTACATTCTAATATTTATTCATTTATAATTTAAGTAGCATTGCCACACCTATTATTATCTGAAGAACAAAAATTGTAACGTGGTGAAGAAGTGTATACTCCATATTAGTTGTAATAATTAAAGAATGAAAGCTCGAAAACGTGTTGAAAAAACACAAGAGCTGTTTAGACCCCCAATTAAAATTCCGGCTTGGTTGATTTTACACTAACTTAATACTAAGTGCGGAATAGTGTAAACACAAGCGTATAAGCTAGACAACTACTCTAATCCATAATTAAAGCAACACAGCAGTAATAATGAAATGAACAAGAGTAGGGAAGAAGGATGCAAACACAGAAAACACCAAGACGTGTTCTCGAAGAGGAAACCGAAGAACTCGGCGAAAAACCTCTCCGCTGCCCTCCAAGCGGAAATCGATCCACTAGACAATCACTTGGGATACATGAGTTAGCAAGAGACCCTCCAAGCCTAATCTACCCGATGTACCTAAGCCCTCCAAGCTCCTACTCCAACAAGGCTTCTCGGAACCGTGTCTTGTCTAGCACCCCGGATCCCGCAACAAGCTCCATGTTGCATCTGCCATTCCAGGCTTCTTCCAATGCTTCCCAGCAGCACCAAAACGTCACTCAACACTCTTAAAGGGTGTGGTAAGTGTTTGGGCTATCAACCTCTCAATGGTATGGAAATGGAGAGGGAAGGGTTGAGGAGATACCACAAGCAAGTGTATAGAGAAAGGTGGGGATGACAATCTCTAATTGCAAATGTGTTTGGCTAGGGTTTTCTCTCTGAAGCATTTTTCAACATTTGTGGGTAATGAGGGTATATATAGGATAGGTGCAAAATGTGTGAGTCAGTCAGTACAGGCTGGCAGAATAGCATGTCTCGCGGGTGTCTCGCGGGAAGGCCTTACCCATGAGATACTCGCGAGAGACAGCTGTCTCCACCTGGCCTGACTCTTCGCATTCCAGCATGTGCAGGGCACATGCTTCACTTCGCGAGAAGCTAAGTCGCGACATACCCGCGAGAATCCTTCAGCCTCCAAATGCTTGAGTCTTCACACACTCTCTATCACACAACCCTTACATCAATTCCAACAACAAATACAGGGTATAAACAATTGATAATAATTACAATCAAATTTGGCACGGAATAAAAGCCAACAAAATACATAGTTGTAAATAACAACTTTATAATCTCCCCCTTTGGCTATTCCGTGACAAAACCCTAAAACAGACTCTAGACTTAAACATGAGTTTGGGAACAAAGGCAAAACTCACTCACACCTAATTCTAGATTCTGATAAGCTCTTGAAACATATGAACAAGTAACTCCTAAAACACAACAACAAAATATTATCATTGTATGCAGAAAACTTGAAAAGCATATGGAGCAATAAAAGCATGATCAAGCAAAATGAAATAGAAACACTAGATCATGGCAAGATCAAACAAGCAATTACTATACATAAGCAATTACTATGCTCATTCACACAAGGAATGAACATCCGGATATGCACGATGATAAACTCATTTGAAGAGTACCATTTGCAAATCCAACACTCAACCAATGCAAAATACTCAAAGTATTTGCATCTAGGAACAATCCTACTAGGGCACAAGAGTGTTCATCACTCAACCAATGCATAGAACGTATATGCATCTAGGAACAATCCTACACGGGCACAAGAGTGATGTACTGAAGTAAATGTATGACATTAAACTTCAATAGTACAAGCATAAAGGCTGCATAAGCAAAGTACTGCATATGCATGGCACAAACCATAAAAGCCTACAAATTATGCAATGAAACAAACCCTTAAAGCTTACAAAAGCAACATGGGTACATGCAAATTATGCTACAAAGCATAGAGAATATCACAAAAGAAACATCTGAAATAATACTAAAATAAAGCATAGTATCAAAGTTTTAAACCAAAAGCAGTAAAACAGTTATAAACACTAAAAGAAATTGAATTAAACCGTCTTTAAAACCAATAACCAATGCTACTATGTTTCTAAGCTATGCTCCCCCTAACGCTGTGCAAGCTCTTCTCCAGCTCCCCGTCAGAAATTTCTCCCCTTTTTTGACCGGAATGGCCAAAGGGCTAGAACGGATCGGACTCTGAATCTGAGCCATGAGTGGAGGAAAATTCCTGAACCTGCGATGCTAGTGCGGTGATCTGTCCTTGAAGGTACACGAATTGATCTGCTGTGTGCTGCACATGGGAGTCAAGCACTGTAGACATCTGATCCATCTTAGCAAGCAACTGATCAAGTTTGCTTAAGCCTTGTGGTGGAGCAGAAGATGATGGCTGTGCAGAGGGCTCTGGAGCCGAGGTGAACCTGTCAATCTCTTCCTCTGTATCTTCACCTTCATCTTGCTGAACCCGTCGTGGTGGTGGTATGGTATGCACACCAGTTTTGGAACCTCTAATGTGTGCAGTGCTCCTAGTCAGTGTATGACCACCGATGGGGTAATCCCTCGGAACAACTGTGAGGCCACTGGGTAGCTTGAGCTTTGTCTTGGCAATCAATCCCATGATCAAAGAGGGAAACGGCATCACAGTCCGTGAATTCTGTTTTGTGATGCTCTTCTTCAGGACATGCATGATATGGCCACAAATGTCAATCTCCTTATGTGTAAAGAGATCATACAAGAATCTTGTTCTCGGAGCAGATAGAGTGGTGAGATTGGTGATCGGATACAGATTGTGAATCATCACATAGCTTAGTGTCCTCATTTCTGGAGAGAACTTGAGAGTGTCCATGGATGATTTCTTCGGTTCACCACCAAGGACTGTAATCATATCAGCAATAGAACCCAATCTGTCCTCATAAGCAACTGTGATTTGCTGAGATGGAGGACGAGTCTCCAAAAAGTCTTGGATGCTCTCTCTTGTAATCTTAAACTCCTTGTGTCTTACCCAGCACTCAATACAATCTCCGTTGACAGTGGCATTAGAGAAGAACTCCTTGATAATCTCTGAATATACCACTCCAGTCGGGTTTAGCAGCTTGGTCCACGTTCTATCCTTGAACACTTCAGGGATGCAAGTGCCCTCAAGAGTCTCTAACTGGACTACCCGTTCCATGATGATCGTCTTGTCCTTGTAGCAGTCATTGTACTTCATATCAGCATCTATAGACTTGAAATGTTCAGAATCAGTTCGGGCTCGCTTTGAAGTCGATTTCTTCCTAGCTGCATGCTTGGTGGGAGACATCTGCACAATTTCACAAAGCAAAGAAGAAAAAAAAAATGCACAAACACAAACCAGAAGACAAACTTCATTAGATTCAAGTTAGTTCCAAATCAGACTTAAACTAACTGAAAACGTAGCATGGTAGACACTAAACATCATGCTAAAAGACTCCAACCTATAAAGCATAACTACAATGCAACAAATTAAGAAACAGTGCAAGAGTGTGTGTCTGTGTGCATGTGCTGATGAGTGTGTGCGGCATGAGATGCATGAGGGTGCCTAAGTGTGCCTAGTTGTGTGCCAAGAGTGTGCAACATGAGCAAAGTGAGTGAAACACACAATCAATGACCAAACCAAGTACAATAAGGTCAAACAAGTGAAAGTCCATGGATTGAAATTCACTTGATTCCATTTTAGCACAAAAATGTCACTCGGACATTTTGACAAACACCTAGCATGCACAAAAGCAAATATAACATTAACAATGCATGAACATGGGAAAATCTACCCTCAATACATGATAAAATGCCACAAGGGGCCAACACAGATGCAGAAACAACAAATGGGACACAGCCCAATCAAAATATTTGAGAAAAATTCACCCAATTTTGAAAACTAACCCAAAGTTTCGAAAATCCCCAATTATCAAAAACCCTAACAAAAATTCTGCATAATCTAAGCAAAAACTTAAAAAGAAGTGATTATCAAACATACCTTGAAGAAGAAAATGCAGAAAAAATGCTTGGATTGAAGGGGTTTGAATGGAATAGTGATTTTGGGTTGAAAAGGTTCGAGAGAGGTTGAGCGAGGGAAGTTTGAGAGTTTTGAAAAACTGTCACATCAGCTATATAAAAACTGAAAACACGTGTTTTTCGCGGGTTAGGGAGTGGCGACACAGTCGCGAGAAGAGCCACTGAAGCACAAAAATTTCGCGAGAAGCATTAGGTCGCGAAACAGTCGCGGTAACTTCTGTTTGAATTCTGAAAAATCCAATTTTTAGCCAAACAGCATTTCGCGAGAAGCTGTTGGTCGCGAGACAGTCGCGATACAGTCGCGAAAGTTTCTGTGTGACAGGAAGAAAAAAAATATTTCCCTCAACTCCTTTTCGCGGGAAGCTCTAAGTCGCGAGCTTCTTGCAAAACAACCCCTGAACCAGTTTTTGAAGAAACACAAAAACATGCATTTTAATAAAAAACAAAAGACATGAAAGTATAAAATCACTTTCAAAAACAAATAAAACACTCAAAAATCTTTTTGGGTTTGATCAACAAAGATTGAGCATGTGAAAACACATTTAATCAAGTACAATCACACAAATGAATATGACATTCATTGAACATAGACTTGTGTGTTGTGTGTCGATATCAAAAATGAGATAGTCCTTAGTCCAATGTGAAGCTTCAATGATCAATTCAATCAAGGCATACACAACTAGCACTAGATTATGTGACCTATCTCAATTATAGAAACATGCATATATGACCTCCCACACGTACATGATAACAATTCATTGAAGCTTTTCATGTGGCTCCATATTTAACATATCATTTGCAACTTTTGAGTAAAGAGAATCTCATTTAGAGAAAGATGCCTGAAATTTTTTATATTTCAATTGATGAGTTAGCCTTTGGCTTTTTGGGTATCATACATTTTATTTTGGTCGCTTTCCCTTTTTCCTAGTCGAATACTAGTTTGTGCGACAGGCTTTTGCAGCTCTATATCTCTTTTCATTTGGAGATTTACATTTAGAGAGCTCTTTTAAGCAAAAAAAAAAATAATAATAATAAAAGTGGGAAGATATATAGGCATGAGTCTATGCATGTCTCAAGATCAACAAAACCATTCACTAATCATTCATGACAAGGTTGAAGATCTATTTACAACAGTCACATAGATTTCAGAATTTCTTCCACAATGATATGAGTGCATGAGGGACAAGCTAAGATCGTTAAATGCACAAAGCCATAAGTACAAAGGTACAAGGCAAAACATGCTTTGAGACAAAACTCAACAAAGTGATCAAACTTTTTGGATTTTCTATTTTTTTTATGTGTTTTTGAATTTTTGAACACACCTAAAGCAGAACAAGAAAAGAAAGATCAACAAAAATAGTCGGTACAAACCAACCGGACAGAATAACAACAGTAAACAAAATGCATGAAAAGATGCAACAGTAAATGTCCCTAAACATTGAAAGAATTTATGCGTGGACATGTTATAATGCTTATGCATGAGTACCCCTCTTCACCCACACGTCACGTGCGTTTGGGGTGATATCCTTAACGGATTGGGTACGAGAATTTGGACTGTCAAACCTTCTGGTGAAACTCTCCAAGCTGGTGGTGAAGGCACCAATCATTTTCATCACGTCCATCATGCCAGGATCACGATTTTGACTTCTCGGTTGTTCACCACCCCAAGACCTCATGTCATTTCTCCTTCCTCGTGACCGAGGTGCGCTTGAATTGTTGTCTGATCTCAGCTTTTGACAGTTGGGTCTGGTATGTCCTTGCATTCCGCAGTAATGACACACATAGTCCGTTCTGGGACCCCGTTGTGATCTTGGAAGAGATCTTGCTCTGGTTTCGTGTCTGCCCATAGACTGATTTCGGGGCTTATTCACCATCCGTTGCTCACTCACATTCTTCTTCTCAGCCTTAACATTCTCAGGGATGGTTTCTTCTACAATAGGCTTTATGGCCTTCACAAATTTCACTTCTTTGGTAGCTTTGGCTGATGAGCTGCTTCCTCCGGTGTATCCTAACCCGGACTTGTCTGAAGAAGGTTTTTGAGATGAGATAACATCATCTAACTTCTGGGAGGAGACTCTTTCTATCTTGGCATGAGCTTGCACTACCTCTTGCTCAAGAAACCTCACCTTCGTATAGGCTTCAGACAACTCGCCATTTAGTGTCTCAATCTCACACTTAGCCTCTTTATATCTGATCAAAAGACTTCTATAATCTTCATCAGCTTTCTTCATTTTCCTTACAGCTGCCTTGGCTACTCTGGTATACTTTCCCGACTCCTCAAGTAGTAAGGAGTAATTTTCTTGAAGATTAGCTGTATTTTCTTCTTCTTCTTCAGCATCTGATTCTTCCACAATCCCAATAGACTCTGAATCAGAATGCTCACCAAGCTCCTTCACAAGTGCACCCAAATCATCTGATGACTCCACATGAGCAATGGTCATGAATGCGGAGTAGTTTCCCTCTCTGTCACAGCTATCTTCCGAGTCAGAATCAGAGGAGTCTGAATCACTGAGTGCCGTGGCATACGCTTTGCCTTTTCCCCTCAGAAAGTTTGGACACTCCTTCTTTAGATGTCCAATGCCATTGCACTCATAGCACACAATGTCTGAAGGAGGTTGAAAATCCTTCCCTTCTTTCCTCTTAAACTCTTTCCTATCACCTCTTGAAGATGAAAACTTCCCTCTGTTGAAAGGTTTCCCACTGTTCTTCATCTTCAGAAATTTGCAGAAGTTTTTCGCAAGAAATGCTACTTCCTTCTCCACCCCATCTTCTTCGGAGGAATCATCCATCCTTTCGGTGATGGTTTTAAGAGCAAGTGATTTACTCATCTTATGAGAAGGCAGTCCTATCTGATATGTTTGGAGAGACCCAACTAATTCTTGAATTTTAATCTCATCCAAATCCTTGCTTTCCTCTATGGCTGTAACTTTTGCTCTAAAACTTTCAGGCAAGGACCTCAATACTTTTCTCACCACCTTAGCATCTTCAATCTTCTCCCCAAGATTGAGTTTAGCAATTACAATTTCATTGAGCTTCCCATAGAATGAATCAAACGGTTCATCATCACCCATCTTGAGCTCTTCAAATTTGGTGGTAAGCATCTGAAGCTTTGTGTCCTTAACTTTCTCTGTACCCTCATAAGTAGTCTCCAAAATCTCCCAAGCTTCTTTGGCTACTGTCATATAAGAGATCCTGTGGAATTCATCAGGAGACACAGCACAAAATATAGCGTTTAAAGCTTTACTATTAGCATTGGCTGCTGCGAGAGCTGCCTTATCCCAATTAGCCTTAGGAGCCTCCGGCTTAGTCCAGCCTAGCTCTACCGCATCCCAAACGGTATCTTCTATAGAGCATAAAAATGCTCTCATTCTGACTTTTCAGAATGCGTAATTGTTCCCATCAAAAAATGGTGGAACATTGAGCGATTGAGACCGGTCCATCTCAAATAGGGTCAAGGATTACACTAAGGTATTTAAACCACAGCAAGTGTACCCGCTCTGATACCAATTGAAAGCTCGAAAACGTGTTGAAAAAACACAAGAGCTGTTTAGACCCCCAATTAAAATTCCAGCTTGGTTGATTTTACACTAACTTAATACTAAGTGCGGAATAGTGTAAACACAAGCGTATAAGCTAGACAACTACTCTAATCCATAATTAAAGCAACACAGCAGTAATAATGAAATGAATAAGAGTAGGGAAGAATGATGCAAACACAGAAAACACCGAGACGTGTTTTCGAAGAGGAAACCGAAGAACTCGGGGAAAAACCTCTCCGCCGCCCTCCAAGCGGAAATCGATCCACTAGACAATCAGTTGGGATACATGAGTAAGCAAGAGACCCTCCAAGCCTAATCTACCCGATGTACCTAAGCCCTCCAAGCTCCTACTCCAACAAGGCTTCTCGGAACCGTGTCTTGTCTAGCACCTCGGATCCCGCAACAAGCTCCATGTTGCATCTGCCATTCCAGGCTTCTTCCAATGCTTCCCAGCAGCACCAAAACGTCACTCAACACTCTCAAAGGGTGTGGTAAGTGTTTGGGCTATCAACCTCTCAATGGTATGGAAATGGAGAGGGAAGGGTTGAGGAGATACCACAAGCAAGTGTATAGAGAAAGGTGGGGATGACAATCTCTAATTGCAAATGTGTTTGGCTAGGGTTTTCTCTCTGAAGCATTTTTCAACATTTGTGGGTAATGAGGGTATATATAGGATAGGTGCAAAATGTGTGAGTCAGTCAGTACAGGCTGGCAGAACAGCATGTCTCGCGGGAAGCTAAGTTGCGACATACCCGCGAGAATCCTTCAGCCTCCAAATGCTTGAGTCTTCACACACTCTCTATCACACAACCCTTACATCAATTCCCACAACAAATACAGGGTATAAATAATTGATAATAATTACAATCAAATTTGGCACGGAATAAAAGCCAACAAAATACATAGTTGTAAATAACAACTTTACAAAGAAAAATTAACTTCGACACCAGTTTTGGTAATCCTAAATTCTGATAGTGTTTTTGAGTTATATATAACTCAAGAGGGTTGCACGGTTGGTTTTGATGGTGAGAAGTTGAATGAGGTAAAATAGAAGGGGTCAACTTATGAACAAGAGCTATGCACAATTATTTGAGCCTAGGAACATTGGGAACAGTTTTTAATTGTAAAGGACTTCATGATTTAGTTTGACTATAATTCATTGAAACATTTCAAGATAAAAGGCACTTGAACTGGACGCAAGGCTTCTTATCTAGAGCAATTTTGCTACATTATTTATATTTAAATCTTGTGCTTCCAACGAGTTGCTGATGCTCTAACCTTTTGGTGGTGTTCTAATTATGGATATTGGAAGTATTGTCCGGCAGTGTCTTGTTTGTCAAGTCAAGTGCCTGACAATCATAAGATATTGGTTTATATATGCTTTTCCCTCTCTTAAGAATATTTGGGAGTACATAACAATGGACGTTGTGTTAAGACTTCCAATGACTTAAAAGTGTGTAGACTCCGTATTTGCTGTTGTTGATAGGTTCTCCAAGATGATGCATTTATCCCTGTCGTAAGAATTCCAATGTTGCACATGCATTTTGACTATGATTCAAAATTTCTCTCACTTTTAGCTCACTTTAGAGAAGAAATTTGACATGAGGTTGAATTACAAGACTACTACATACCCTCAATTTGATGTCTAGACAGAGGTGATGAACCAAACTCTGATGAATTTAATTTATGACTGTGGCAGGATAGGCCAAATCAATGGGACAACGCACTTACACAATCCATTCGATCGAATTCTTTTTCTAAGTTCACTAATTGTTTGCTAAGTTTAACAAGATGGATACTGAAACTTCAGGTTAACATGTGGTATTTGTACACCGTTCTATGCACAATGGGTCTCCATATACTTTTTTTCTTTTACCAAAGTTTCACTAAGTTAAGTAGACACAATGAAAAACACATTATTGTCCAAGTGAACTTCATTTGAGTAATAAAGTTATATATATGTCTTTTTTACGGGCTTTTCAACTGTGCAGCGCTGAAAACTGAAGGGGACACCCGATCAGATGGCTCAATTGCAAAACCATGGAGGTTATGCACAGTACAACAAGTAGAAGGTCTCAAAACCCTGATCAGAAAACTGAAGGGGACACCCGATCAGATGGCTCGGATAAATGATGCTAATGGTGGAGAAGGCAAGAGGTTTGGATGATTTCCCATCACTTCGTGTATAAACTCAATGTACTTTCTCAATGAGCCATGATTAAAATTTGTGTATATGAGGAAAGAGGTTTGTGTATATTAGATATAGCAGTGGCCTAATTTCACTACAACAAACAAGACTTATGATGACAAATTGTTAGGAAAGAAGTTTCTAGGAGAAAAAGGAGATATTCTCTGAAATGAATTTGTATTCATCAAGTAAAATGAAAAGACTTAAATGATTTTACACACTGATTACTATTTATATATCATAGTAATCAGTTACACGAGCCCGGAAATTTAGGCGGGAATTAAGCAAATTAAACTAACTAAAACAGAGAGTATACTAACTAAAATCAGAGAGTAATCTAACAGCTTAAAAGGAAAACAAATAAAATTACAGCACAAGTTCATAATCACGTGCCAACAACTATATCTTCATTTAACAATACGACATCGCTTTGCTTCTTTCCCTTGACAGAAAACGATGCCGTTTTCTTTAATTGTTTCTGCTGATGTCTTGCTTCAGTTTCAACACTCCCCCTCAAGTTCTGAACATCTGCGTGTTTAGCAACTTGATCTTGTGAACAAAACTTCAGGGGTTTTGGAACAAAAATATCAATAAGTCCCAACCTTGTTGCTAACCTAATGAAAGCAGATATTCCCAAAGCTTTAGTGAAAATGTCTGCCACTTGTGAATTGCTAGCAACATGAAATGTCTTGATCATCCCCTCTTGTATCTTTTCTCTTATCAAATGACAATCAACCTCTATATGTTTTGTCCTCTCATGAAATACAGGATTAGCAGCTATATGAAGTGTTGCTTGATTATCACAGAAAACCATAGCTGCTCTTGGATGATGAACTTTCAAATCCTTGAGGAGTTGCAGAACCCAAGTGATCTCACAAGCTACTGTGGCCATCGCTCTATATTCGGCTTCTGCAGATGATCTAGAAACCACCCCTTGCTTCTTTGACCTCCAAGAAACTAGAGAATCTCCAAGAAACACACTATACCCTGTCAATGATCTCCTGGTATCAGGGCAGCCAGCCCAGTCTGCATCACAATATGCTTTGATCTGCAAATCTGAGCTACTAGAGAAGAAGATCCCTTTACCAGGTGAGGTCTTAACATATTGAAGTACCTTGTTCAATGCTAACATGTGTGGCTCTCTCGGCAATGCAACAAACTGACTTAACCTATGCACTGCATAAGTGATGTCAGGCCTGGTTAATGTTAAGTACAAAAGCCTTCCAATGAGTCTTCTATACTGACCAGGATCAGCTAGAGGTGTTCCTTCATACTTGGACAATCTTAGATTTTGTTCCATGGGAAGCTTACTAGGCTTGCAACCCAAAAAACCTGTGTCCTTAAGTATTTCTAAAGCATACTTCCTCTGATTTAGGCTTATCCCTTTATCCGTTCTAGCCACTTCAAGACCAAGAAAATATCTCAATGATCCCAAATCCTTCAGACCAAATTTCTTGTCAAGAAGCTGTTTCAACTTGGTGACACAATCAGGATCATTACCCGTTAACAAAATGTCATCTACATACACTAACAAGATAGTAAAAGATGAACCTTGAGAGTGTGTGAAAAGGGAATAATCAGCCTTTGATTGCACAAAACCAATGCTTAAAATAGTTGTAGAAAACTTCTCAAACCATTTCCTAGAAGCTTGTTTCAAACCATACAAGCTTTTATTCAACTTGCATACTAGATTCTCCCCCTTGCTGTGAAAGCTAGGAGGTAAGGACATGTAAACTTCTTCAGCTAAGTCACCATGAAGGAAGGCATTATTTACATCCATTTGATGCAAAAACTAGCCTTTCACAGCAGCCAAGGCTAAAACCATACGAACAGAAACAGATTTTGCAACAGGAGAAAAAGTTTCTGAGTAGTCTAAACCCTCCGTTTGTGTGTACCCCTTGGCAACTAGTCTAGCTTTGTAACGTTCAATGGTGCCATCAGAATTGTACTTAATCCTATACACCCATTTGCAACCAATAGGGAGCTTACCATGAGGCAAGGGAGTGAGTGTCCAAGTGTTATTTTGTTCAAGAGCAGCAATTTCTTTGTCCATAGCTGCTCTCCACTCAGCAGACTTCACTGCTTGATGAAAGAAAGCAGGTTCGGCAGGTGTGGCAGTGACTGACATAACAAAAGAGTAAAAGGAGCTGCCAAGGTTCTCATAGCTGAGATGATCTGAAATGTTATAAGGTAACCCTGAAGCAGGTTTAGAAACCACTGCCTTGCAAGAGTAATCTGTGAGATAGGCCGGAGGATTATGTGGTCTAGTAGATTTCCTAGGACAAAAGGATGGAGAGGATGTGGGGGCAAGAACAAGATCAGATGAACCAGATGGGTTTGAATCAATAGAAGTAACAGGATCTAAAATAGGGGATAAAGGAGGAAAATTTTCTAAAACAGGTTGTAAAGGAGCTGAATTTTCTAAAACAGGTTGCAAAGAAGGTGCGAGAGGAATTGAAATATCAGCTAAGGAATTAGGAGGCACATAAGAAGATGGAGATGAACAAAGGAGTCCATTATTAGAACTAGAGTGAGGGAAATCAGAATTCGTAAGAGTGAAAGGAAGAGAGGAAGAAGCTTGAGCAAAAGGGTATATGTTTTCATAGAAAACTATGTCCCTAGAGATATGTATGGAATTAGAATCCAAATCTAAAACCTTGTAGCCTTTAATGCCATGAGGATAACCTATGAAAACATACTTTCTAGCTCTAGATGCAAATTTGTGTCTATTGTGAGGTAAAGTAGAAACAAAACATAGACAACCAAAACATCTTAAGTGTTCAAAAGGAGGTGGTTTGTTAAAAAGCATTTCATAAGGAGTTTTGTTGTGCAAAAGTTTGGAAGGGGTTCTATTAATTAAATACACAGCAGTCAAAATGCAATCACCCCAATAAACTAATGGAACTTGAGATTGAAGATGCAAAGCTCTAGCAACATTAAGAATATGTTGGTGTTTTCTTTCAGCAATGGCATTTTGCTGTGGGGTATCAACACATGATAACTGATGCAAAATACCATTGCTTTTGAAAAAAATCCTTCAAGTAAAATTCAGTTCCATTATCACTCCTTATACATTTCAATTTCTTACCAAATTGAGTTTCAACCATAGCAGCAAATTGAGGAATCAAGGATCCAGTTTCAGATTTATGTTTAAGATGATACACCCAAGTACATCTAGAAAAATCATCAACAATAGTCAAAAAATACTTGTAACCTTCATTAGTTGCCTTAAAGAAAGGACCCCAAAGGTCACAATGTACAAGATCAAAAGGTGAAATAGAAACATGTTCACTAGTTGAAAATGAAAGTTTCTTTTGCTTAGCAAAATGACAAATATCACAACACTGTGATTTATTTGTAGAAGCAAAAGGTACAAACTTATTCAACAATGACATTTTTGAAAAGGAAGGGTGACCTAAACGAGTGTGCCATAAATCTGGAGAGATGGAAGATGCAGATTTTGCAGCAAAGGCTGAAAAAGAAAAAGTTTGAGTAAAGTTTTGCTGCAGCAAGTACAACCCTTTGCTTTCTCTACCCAGACCAATCGTGCTCCAATGAGCCAGGTCCTGGATGAAACAGCAATTTCCAAGGAAAATCAAGCAACAACAATAAGCCTTTGTGAGTTGACTAACTGAAATCAAGTTAAAACTAAAGGATGGCACACAAAGCACATTGGTGAGAGTGAGTGTAGTGGAAACTTTAACTGTCCCTATGTGTGTAACCATACCTTGTTCCCCATTTGGCAAAAAGACATAGGTTTGAGAGATAGAAGTTATGGTAGTTAATTGAGTCACTGAATGAACCATGTGATCAGTGGCTCCTGTATCAATGATCCAATCATTGGATTTAAATGCTTTCCTATCTACAAGATGAGTAGAAAAAATAGAATGAGACAAATTTGGGGGAATCCAAAAGGGATTACCTGAAAAGTTGAGTGCAAAGTTACTGGATGAAGGATTATCACTAGTAGCAGCCATCACAGTTGCAGCTTGATGGGCAGATGGTATTCCAGAACCTGAAGCAGAATTATCCTTAAGAACAGACAGATATGATAGCAGTTGTTCACACTGAGACTGTGAAATAGGACACTGAGAGGCCTGTGGTGATGGAGCCATGAATTGTGGAGAAAAATTTGGTGGAGTAAAATTCTTTGGAGAAAAATTCTGTGGAGCAAAATTCTGTGGAGAGAAACTCATTGCATTTGACTGCACACCAGAAGCATTAGTAGCATATTGTGGACCACCATAGGTATTGCCATGGGGAAAGAAATTTGGCCCTTGAACAATTGAACCATCTGATTGGAAGCCAACGGAAACCTGATTTGCCATAGGTCTGTTCCCCTTTGGTTTGTATCCTGGTGGATAACCATGAAGTTTATAGCATTTGTCTGCTATATGACCAGTTAGACCACAATAGGTACAGACTGGCCTTTGCTTCTTCGAATTTCCCCCTTTCCCTCCATGAAAACTTTGACCTTGATTAGGCCTAAAATTGGGATTAAAGCTAGGATTGTAGTTATTATTAGCATACAAAGCCGTAGGTTCAGCAATCACATTAACTCCATGACCTACATTTCTTCGTTTTTCCTCTTGTAAAATCAAAGAACAAACCTTGTTGATTGAAGGAAGAGGCTCAGCAATCAAGATTTGACTAGTAAGATGATCAAAACTATCATTCAATCCCATAAGAAAACGAAAAACATGCTCTTTCTGTTGAGTTTCCACTTGAGTTTTATCAAATCCACAAGTACAAACGCAGGTGCAAGCAGCATAAGATTGATAACTAGCAAATTCATCCCAGAGTGTTTTGAACTTTGTGAAATAAGAACTCACCGATAGTTAACCTTGTGTAAGATGCGAAATTTCCTTCTGCAACTCATAGAGCCTAGGTGAACTTCCTTGAGAGAAATGATCTCGCAGATCAATCCATAGTTCTCGAGCAGTGTTGATATACCTCACACTTGCCTGAAGGTCTTTGCAAAGGGAATTCACTAGCCATGAAAGAACCATAGTGTTACATCTACACCAAGAATTGTACAGAGGTGAAGTAACCTCTGGTTTGGAAATTGCTCCATTAACAAAAGCAAATTTGTTCCTCGCACTCAAGGCCAAGAACACAGATCTGGTCCAATCAGCATAGTTCTCTGGACCAATCAGAGGTTGCGAAGAAAGAATGATCCCTGGATTCTCTGCAACAGGGAGAAAATATGGATTATTGGCTGATTCATCTGCCATTGAAGAACTTGAAGTATTCTGTGAGGATGATTCTGTTTGTGGAATAGTTTGCGGAAGAATGGTAGGATCTGAAGTCGAAGCCATGATTGAAGCTTTAGAGCAAAGAATCACAGAAGATATTTCGCAAGAAAATTACAAGAACAACAAAAAAAACTTCAATCAAAGATCAACAATGAAAGAAAAGATCAACGATCAGAAGCTTGAATAAAAGCTTGAAGGAGAATAACAATGGAGGAAAAGAGTGAGTTAGAAAATCAGCGAGTCACTGAGCTAACTCGTTGCTCTGATACCATGTTAGGAAAGAAGTTTCTAGGAGAAAAAGGAGATATTCTCTGAAATGAATTTGTATTCATCAAGTAAAATGAAAAGACTTAAATGATTTTACACACTGATTACTATTTATATATCATAGTAATCAGTTACACGAGCCCGGAAATTTAGGCGGGAATTAAGCAAATTAAACTAACTAAAACAGAGAGTATACTAACTAAAATCAGAGAGTAATCTAACAGCTTAAAAGGAAAACAAATAAAATTACAGCACAAGTCCATAATCACGTGCCAGCAACTATATCTTCATTTAACAATACGACATCGCTTTGCTTCTTTCCCTTGACAGAAAACGATGCCGTTTTCTTTAATTGTTTCTGCTGATGTCTTGCTTCAGTTTCAACACAAATACTTTTCATCACGAAATATCCTTATATCGTTGCCTAAGACATATGGTGACAAAACATCATTTGTCGCGTGATCTTGATCACAGAATGTCCTGATGTAAAACTCCAAACCTTTTTTATTTAAAGCAATTTTACATGTGAATAATATCTCGAATGAATTTTATTTTTAGGATGTTAATTATTTTGTAGAGGTCTTTTGAATATCTAAAGCATGTTATGGCATTTATGTGATTTGTGGTTATGGGTAAGTGAAAATTAAGGAAGTGAAGAAACTTAAGGGTAAAGTGGTAGATGCCTTCTCAAGATATTTGTAATTAGTGGTCTAGACTCTAGAATCAGCACAACACCCTCCCTGGATCCATACGGTTCTCTCCCTCTTCTTATGCTCTTCTCTTGCTTATTCTTCTATTCTTGTTTTCTCCACCTCATGGCCGACCCATTGCAAGCCCCCTCTACTCACAACTACCCATTATCACCACTTAAAGCAACCTAAACCACACTAGCACCACGCCATTTTAATGGAGGCAGCAAGTGTTTTCTCCTTAAGTTGCTGAAATGACGGTGTAAAGGTTAAATTTTCTTGGACCCACTTCCTTATTGTTTAAGTAATGGTCTAACACTTGTGTAGAGTCAATTTCTTGGGTGGGGATAATATTTTGAGTGGGTGTGAGTATAATGTTAACTATAAATTTGTGCAAGTAATATGAGAATGTGCTTTTTGTATACCAAATGTTTGATAAATTGTCTCTATGAGTTATGAGCTTTGGTTTCTTGATTTTTTGGTTGTGGTGATTGTTTGTATGAGATTATGGGCTTCATCCTTGTTTTTAATATGCTTTGACACATGTGGTTTTAATGTGAATAAATTCTCAAAGCATTTGGGCTAGTATTAAAGACAGCAATTTCCTTTTGGATTCTAAAGCTGTCAGGGACAGATTTGAGTCAGCCACAACATGTGATTTTTAATAAATTATAGAAAAATTATTTTGAGCTGAAATTTTTATGGTATATACTAAAAATATAAGAGCTTATCCCTATTTAATTTCAAGTTAATCAGACAACCTTTCATGGACCAAACGATTTTTACAAAAGGGCTGACTTGCTGTGTAGTGAATCAGAAAGTATGACGAGTATATTGAGATTTTGTGGAATTTACTTGAAACATTTGTTGAGTGGATTGGCTTGTAAATTCCTGCGTTTTTTTTACCTGTGTTTTACTTAGTTAATTTTAATAATGGTTTGGTTTAATCACTTAGTACCCAAAAGGAAACTCATGAGATATGCTACCTCTATTTTGAGATGATGTGTTTTATGCTATGCTTACTCATGTTTTTTTGCTTGAAGTAGAGAATTGAAATGCTTTGGTTGTGTTATGGTCCTTTGGGAATGGGTGCCTTGGAATAGTCAAGTTAGGCTTTAGGCCCTCGATTTGATTTTAGGGGACCATTCTTGATCTACAGAGACAAGTTTATTGTACTTTATGATAGGACTTGTTATTGATAGGCTTGATCATTGTGTTTCTAGGTTCCAAGATTCCTGGTGATGGACCTAGTGACTAGATTGGTTGATTTTGTGATGCCCAATTAAGGTAAAATTGGATTGGACTTCCAAGGTAAGTGGCTTCTTAATGAGATTTTCTTGAAATAAAAAGAATCATTATTGCACTCAAACATTTTTTATGGTTAAACCCATTTTGAAACATTAATCATGGTTTTCCTAAAGTGTACTATGTGTACTATTATTGTTATTTAAGAAATTATGGAAAATGCATGAAGCCTTAAAAGGTGCATCATAATTGTCAATGCATAGGGAAATGCATGATTTGTTAGCATGGAAAAGATAAGTATCTTTGATATATTTCTTGGAAATGGATTTTATGGATTTGTTGCATTATTTGCAAATTCTAAAGATGTTTTATCTTGACTATAGAAAATCTTATTGACAAGAAATGATTTTGGATAATTTGAGAACTTTGTGAAATGCTTGGATATTAAAAGGTTTTATGAAACTACTTGGAAACAAACTACAAGTTTCAATTTCATTTAACTGTGAGCCGTGGTAGGTGTGATTACCCAGCCAGATGCCGCAGTCTTTGTGACATTGGAATCTTGGCACCTCGTCTTTGTGGCGAATTGATGTCTTTGTGGCA
Source organism: Quercus aquifolioides (assembly GCA_019022515.1). Classification (NCBI taxonomy): domain Eukaryota; kingdom Viridiplantae; phylum Streptophyta; class Magnoliopsida; order Fagales; family Fagaceae; genus Quercus; species Quercus aquifolioides. The sequence goes on from CM032326.1 coordinate 41,740,315, forward strand.
TAATTAAAGTCTTCATGGCATATTTGATGTCTTTGTGGCATAACTTGATGTCTTCGTGGCATATTTGATGTCTTCGTGGCATAACTTGATGTCTTCATGGCATAACTGTTGTCTTTGTGGCATAAGTCTTTGTGACATTGGAATCTTGGCACCTCGTCTTTGTGGCGGATTGATGTCTTTGTGGCATAATTAAAGTCTTCATGGCATATTTGATGTCTTTGTGGCATAACTTGATGTCTTCGTGGCATAACTTGATGTCTTCGTGGCATAACTATTGTCTTTGTGGCATACCTAATGTCTTTATGACGGCTTGTCATGTGGCATTCGGTTGGTTTTTTTAGGTTTTTGGAATAGTATTTTGATAGCTCATAGTATATAGTATGTAGTTTCATGTTGAGATATTTTGAGAAAGTTTTGTGCTGCATCGTTTCAATTGTTCTTGTCGTTTCACCAACGAAAATGAATTTGTTGGATTTTCATGGAAATTCCCAAATTATAACATGTTTTGTAAAATGTTCATTATCATGAAACTTGCATTTCTCCCACCCCAATTAATTATGCTACTTACTAGGCTTTAACTCATCCCACTCTCCAACAGTTTTTCAGATTAATTTGCTATACCTTGGGCATGAAGTTTGTTTTATTGGTGGTGATTGGAGCATTATGCTAATTGAGAGATTTGTGCTATAATTGGTTTGTGACTCAACTTACTAAATTTATCGAGGTCATAGCTAATTCTATTGGAGATTGGGCTTTTGAGGCTAGTTAGCATTGTGCGTGGCAGGATTAGATTCAATGTTGAGGTTGCGTATTCTTATCCATTTGGAGCTTTGAAATATATTCATGTATCATTTGGAGGCCCATGATTTTAGTTATTGTTTGTAAATGTGTTATAGAGCTCTAACTTGTAATGTGGAGATTTTAGTATAGTTATTTATTCTTATCATGTGTAAAGGAGAAGGAAAAAAAAAAAAAAAAAAAACTCCTACGTCCTCGTTCATAATGGTTCTTCTCTCATGCTTTGGACCCTTTTGGGTTTGGGGCATGACAGTCCTTGTGACGAAAATTTTCATCAGTAACTTGTTTAATTTTTTTAACAAAAAAAATTGTAGGTTACAAAAGTTTTTCGTCACCTAATATTTTCTTCACTAAACATTATATTTAGAGATGAAATAAATTCGTCTCCAATGATTTTTAATTTGTATTTTTTTATTTGACCATATTAGGTGACAAAATATTTTGTCATTGATTGTATTTTCTTTTTAATTTTCCAATTTCAATAGATTAGGCGACGAATTATTTCGTCACCAATTTTTGCTTATATTTAGAGTTCAATCTATTGGTGACAAAAATTTTCGTCTTATTTTTTATTTATTTTAAATTTATTAATATTCTATACATTAACTTGCCATTACATTACATTAACCTGTTTATTTCCAATTGCATTAATAAACAACTCATCCATTCTTTTCCAACTACATCCATGAACAAACCATTCATACAATCTAAAAAGTAAATAAAAAACCAGTATACTATTAAAACCATTGAATTAAGTTGTTCACAAAGCAATTACAACAATATGTAGATGAATGATGTCTTGTCTTCCATACATTATAAAAATAAAATTGAGATCAAGTAGTGCCACAAAAAAATGTCTTTTTGCCACCAATTTCATATATGCACAAGTATAGAGGAAAATAGACCAATACAGTCAAGCAAAAATATTAATTATATTAGTAATATAAGAAACAATTTTAGCAATGCGCTAGAAGAATTACGTCATCATTGCATTTAAATAACCACAACTCAAAAAAGCTAAGTTGTATAAAACAAAGATATATTTTCAAGTATTATGTAATACACACTTATGTCTAACTCTCTAACCGTAAGTTCTATTGGTGTGCATAAGTTCCAGGAGGTTTTGTTGATAAGGACAAGCATTCTAGAAGCACAGGACAAAGGAAAGCCATATAATATCTAAGATAAAGCTGCTACTACCGTATTGAATGCTCTGTAGCCAACTCTCTGGCTGCATTAATGACGAAGTGATACATGAACAGTAATTTACAGCCTTACAGCTATTATCCAAAGATTTCAGGAAGGTGCTGATGGGACAAGGATCAACACCAACAATCTAATTTACATGTGGAGAGTAGATATGAAAGAAGAAAGATAGTATAAAATAGAAAGAAGACCCTAAGGGGATGGGATTGGAAAATTAAGAGAAAAACACTGTAGCAACAAGAACTGTGCTTGTAACCAAATTCAAGGAACATATACAAGAACTGATCTCCTCGGATTGTGCCGAGGACGATTTTCTTTAAATAAAACTAGTCTATCTTTGCCTTGTTGTGATCTGGATCCATTATAATTGTTACCCAACTCATTAAAGCCTAATTTTCGAACCCACTCTCTACAAATTCATTGTATTAGGCTCTTTGGGCCTAGATCCTTTCCACCTTTTGGGCTTAGGAACCAAATTGCGTCCTTACATCTATTATTATGAATTTCTTCAATAAGTTCACAAGTTTCATATATATATATATATATATATATATATATTTGATAAGTGTCACAAAAAGTTTCATTAATATATGTTACACATCATAATAATAAAACTTTCTCATCCAAAGTCACCATTGATACCATCAAAAATTTCAATCATGTTCCAACAATTTGACGTACTAAAGGCATCCAAAAAATATTTAAAGTCTAGGATACATCAGACTCTAACACTATCATGCTAATCAGTTTGAGAAAATTGCAGCATAAATAAGAAAGGTGAAACTTACATTTTTCACATGTCTCTCTATCTGCATCACAACCATTTTTGCAAAATATTTTCCCTACAAGAACCCATGTTGGACCAAATTCAATAATTATAGATTTTGAAATGGTAATAAAACTTATTAAAATGGTTTTGCCTATTTGTACAAACTCAAAAGTGAACCACACTTGTTATAATCAAAGCAATGTAAATTTGCATGCTCATTTGACTTCTACAGATTGGATTTCCTAATAAGATATCAGTCATAAGATGGTGTTGCATTACTATTGATAATATAAATCACTAATTAGACACAAATATTCAAGATAAATATCAATTCACTTGCCCTTCTCTTAGTGTTTTAGTGCACTAGCTTTCCTCCTAGTACACTACAAATATATATATATATATATATATATTTTTTTTTTCTTTCAAATAAGTGAATCATAAATTGTAATAATACGTGCATGCACATATCAAGTAATAGATTGTAGATGGGGTTCTATACCTAGATCTTTTATTCAACGACAAATTTTTTTACCAATTAAGTTAATTGGACACACAATACCTCTTATAATATTAAAATAAATGAAAAACTTTTCACTTTTTCCTACATGACCAATCCATATATAAGACAAGGATAGAAGTACAGGACCAATTCAAATATATGACAAGAATAGAAGTGGCATCCAAATGGTATTTACTTAGGGTCCGTTTGGGAACATATTATTTAGCTGAAATTGAAAACTTTTTACTAAAAGTACTGTAAAATGTAAATAAAGCTAAAAATTAGTTGAAATAATATAGTAGAACCTATGAATAGTATCAAAAAGTGCAATAAGACCCATGAATAATAGGAAAAATAAGTTAAATAGTAAAAGAAGCTGTCCAATATAAACTATTCCAAACGCAACCTTACTCTACAATTTAAAAAAGGTAGCAATTTGGCAGTGTCTTAACACTTATTACTTTCAAGAACCTTTGGTTTTCACTTGGTTAAAAGTTGCTAAAAAATAATGACTTCTACAGGTTTGACAGAAAATTGGGAATAATACATTGGTTTTAATCTGTTCAATAAACTTTGGTTCAAAATAATAAGACTGAGATTCATTCTTATTTTCTTGAAATTGAACCCAGGACTTTTGTGTCATCATTATTTTAGATATTTGTGTATGTGTTTTACAAAGAGACGGTTTGGCTACTGCACTAAGGATCGAGTTTCAACGATAAGCACTCCACTGAGGAGTTTCAACCATAACACCAATCACAATGGTAGTGACTAGTGAGCACACCTAATAAAGGCTAAAAACTATCATTTGAGGTTAGTTTTTTATTTACCAAGATTTTAATTTTTATTATTTGAATCAAATTCTCCATTTTCTAGAAACCTCATTAAAAAAAAAAAAAAAAAAACACGCACAGAGTACATAATGGAGTAAAGAAATTAAAAAAAAAAAAATCAAAACCCAAGAGAAAAGAACACATCACATGAAGATTGCAACACCATTAATACATATATACTTTGGCAAAATTTGCTAAACAGTAGCTTTTTAGAAAAAATTTTGGCATATAGCATGCGTTTGAAACTATTTTGTAAGTTAGACTATTTTTGAAACTCAAGTTTAGTAAACTCGAGTTTGGGTTGGAACTCAAGTTCCAAGCAGTATGCAGCGATATTGAATGGAACTCGAGTTTGTCAAACTCGAGTTCCAGTCCAAACTCGAGTTCCAAAAACAGTCTAACTTACAAAATAGTTTTATCGATATGCTGCTGTCCAATTTTTTTTTCTAAAATCATGCTATCTGGCAAATTTTGCCTATATACTTTCCCAAACAACATTTCCCCAATTGTCTATATCCTGCCAAAAATAAGTACCAATCCCATCTTCTATATAATGTTTGAGAGATTGTCCTCCTAAATAAGGGTCCATAAAAGTGTAAAACTTATTTGGCAATCCCAAGCAATTGTCCAAATCGCCTTATAGAACCTTTTCACTATTTGACTGTTTGTCCTCTGCAAGCGTGGGGATGATATCAAATGAACCTCATTTCTCTAATACATTGAACATGAATATACACATTCACATCCATGTCTCTTGATTTAACCATATGAAGTTCGGACTCTTGTATCAACAATTAAAAAAAAAAAAAAAAAAATCTATTTATTGTAATATCGATTGTGGTGACATATTTGAATCGATCTTGACTTTGGTTGCACTATCCATTTGATTGCTAACTCTGGACTAAGCAAAATTTTCAGAAGCTTGTGGTAATCATGCTATAACAAAATACTCAATATCCAAAATTCTCATAAATAAATAAATAAATAAATAAATATATATATATATATATATATATATATATATATCTCTCTCTCTCTCTCTCTTTGAGACTACTTCAGTACTATGTACATGATAAATCAACCATTGTAAACTCGATGATCCCTGCGAAATTCAAGATTGGAAAAGGAATACCCATGTTAAAAAATGAAATTTTATATCTTACTATCACAGAAACCCAACTAGAATGATAGTAATAAAACAAAATCTGTACAAGCAAGAAACTTGCCGTATAAGATTAAAATAAGGCCCACACCACATGTTAATGCAAGGGACTAACCTTGACAGTAAAGTTGTAGATGATTATGGCTCCTTTGTTTGTTGGCTTGCCATCCTATAATCTTTTCCGAACAAGAAATACGAGAAGAACACAAATTTCTTCTTTAACATTTTGAAGATCAAATTTAAATGTGGCCAAATTGCAGAGTAGTGTCTGTTAGGTTCTAAAGATTTAGGATTTTATGTATTTAGAACTCTAATTTGTATTGTTGGCAAACCATGATCAAAACAGGTTATTTAGTCTTGTTTAGACTTGCTCAAAGTTGGGTCTTTCATGTAAAGTTGGAATCGAGTGACTGCAGATGCATTGGGGCATTTCGGTCTGGCTCGATCGATCGAAGGAAATGCTCGATCGATCGAATCACGGACCAGATGCGTTTTCTGCAGAATTTTCAACTCAGCCCTAACTCATTAAACGTTTTGGGTTTTCTGTTTTTACCCTAGGTATATAAAGAAAAACTCTAGCCACGTTTTTAGAGTTGCTCCAGTTGTATTGTTGCTCATACATTGCGGTTTTGTGTAAATCTCTTGTGAGATCTAGAGGAGCTTTCCTTTACACAAAGCTTAGGGTTTTCAAGGTAGAGATAGTATCAACATCTTGATGGTCAACTCGGTTGCTACCATTGAAGCTTAAAGAATATCAAGCGTGGGTGCTTGTATCTGATTGGAGAATCCAAGAAAGAAGGAGTCCGTGGATTCAGAGCTTGCACGTGGTCGTGTCAGTAAGTTCTACTGGTGGGTAGCATTAGGAAGTCAAGCGGGGAGCTTGTAGTCCTTTTGTATGAACTTCGATTCTTTCATAGTGGATTCAGGTTTGCCTTGAGGATCAGTGGGTTAAATCCTCCCCAGGTTTTTACCGTGTGGTTTCCTGGGTGATCATATCATTGTGTCTTTTATTATTCCGCTGCTTTATACTTTTGATATGATTATTTGATTGCTTTAACCTAGAATTGTATAATTTGACTAAGTAACAACTTGGCTAATTAATCTAGGCTAACCAATCTGGTTGTTTTTAAGGGGTCTAAAACCGTTCAAGTGGTATCAGAGCGGGTAGCTCTCTTGTTAGAGATTTTTTTTTTATCTCTGAGCTGATCCTTGACCCCTGTTGTCATGGAGCATGGACACTCTCTTGTTGTTCCTCCTCACTTTGATGGGAACAACTATGCTTATTGGAAAGTAAGGATAAAAGCATTCCTGAAATCTATTGATGAGAGGGTTTGGAATTCCGTTGAATACGGATGGGAGAAGCCCACAACTCCTATGAGTGAGTGGCAAACTTCTCAAAAAGAAGCAGCTGGATTCAATAGCAAAGCTATGAATGTCATCTTTAATGCTGTTTCTATGGAGGAATTTAAGAGGATCTCAAATGTTGAGGTTGCTCATACTGCTTGGAAAATCCTCCAAACTGTGTATGAAGGCATAAAGGCAGTTTAGATCAATAAACTGCAGCAATTGACTTCTAAATTTGAAAGCATTAGAATGTCTGAGGATGAATCCTTTGATGAATTCTATGCTCAATTGAATGACATTGTTAATTCTGCTTTTAATTTGGGTGAAATCTATGATCAATCTAAAATTGTTAGGAAGATTCTCAGATCTTTAACTGAAGACTTTAGACCCAAAGTGACTGCCATTACTGAAAGCAAGGATGTGGACTCCATCCCTGTTGATGAGCTTGTAGGATCTCTTCAGTCCTATGAGTCTGACCTACCCAAAGTGAACAAATCCAAATCAATGGCTCTTAAGTCAGTTGATGATGTTGATGGTGGTGGATTTGATGATGAGCTCTCTGCTACAGAGATTGCGTATCTTGCCAAAAACTTTAAAAACTTTCTTAGGAATACCAACTGAAAGGCAAGAGGTACAAACACTGCTGAACCTAGAAATTTTAGGAAGAATGATCCCACTAAAGTGAATAACTTTGAAAAACCTAGAGAAAAAGTTGGTCAATCTTCAAATAATTCATTGGGTCCTCAGTGTTTTGGCTGTCAAGGGTATGTTCATGTAAAATCTGAATGTCCTACATTCTTGAGGACTAAGGGTAAAGCTATGGTTGTAACCCTTAGCGATAATGAGGTTTCTGAAGATGAGTCCGGATGTGATGAGGAGGAAAACTTCATTGCTTTCACTGCTACAGCTGTAGTCAATGAAAGCGTATCTGTTAAAGAGAACCCTTTTGATGGGGAACTCTTTGAGGATGTAGATCTTCAAGAGGCCTACAATAAACTTTGCAAAATTGCTGCAAGGGATGCTATGAATGTTGAACTTGGCCTGAAGAAAATTGAATCTCTTGAGCTTGAAAAGAAAAATTTGCTTGTTAAACTGTTTGATGCTAATGATCTTTTGAACAATGTTAAATCTGAGAACATGCTTTTGCTTGATAAAGTTAAAACTTTGGAACATGATTTATCTATTGCTAGATCTGCTAGTTCTAAACTTGATCACATGCTGAATGTTCAAAAGTATCATTCTGATAAATCTGGGTTAGGATATGTTGAAAGCATCTTTGATTCTGCACCACATTCCACGAATTTTGTTCCTTCTTCTTCTTCTGAACCTTCCGTGAGTGAGGATGTGAGTGAAACTGTCAAACCCCCTGTGAGTGAGGTTGTCAAACCTGTAGAAGTTTCACCTCCTAGGAAGATTAGGGTTGATGTGAGAGAGTCTAAACCTAAGGATTCTACCCTTTCTAAGGAAAAGATGCATGGTAAACCTGCTTGGGTTTGTCATTATTGTGGAAAATCTGGACATATTCGTCCAAAATGTTACAAGCTTCAAGCTGCTAAGAGAGCAAACAAACCAAAGGTGCCTGTGCCTCAAGCACAAGATCCTATGGCACTTATTGGTGAATTGGTAAAGGCGTTGAACCTTTATTCCAATCCTGGAGTTGGAAATCACTCGAATGTGAATAAGAACTCCAATGCTCGTGGTGCATCTAAAAGGTTTTGCAAAAGGCTCGTCTTAATTGAGTCTTTCTGACATGGTCCTTGTGCTTCACTGCTCTATCCTCTGTGACCATTGTTCTTTGGTATTTGTGTTTTTTTTTTTTATGATTTGCATTGCATTACATTCATGCATTTCATTCTAGGATTTATTTGTTTTCTCTTTTAAATAAAAATAAAATTAAAAAAAAAGGGAAAAGCAAATTGTGTTTGGCAATTTTTTCTTGGTCTTTGAAAACAAGGTTGGTCAATTTATTTTCACATAACATATCTTATGTACCTTGTTTAGCTTTGATGAGCTTGTTTATTGCACTTTACTAGTTGAAACTTTGTAGTGCATGTTGTGTGGGAAAGATGTTTATGGTGTTTATCACTTTGTCTTAATCTTGAAGTCACATGTTATTTGACTGTCGGACTTGATCCTTTTGAGAAAGGCATAAATAACCATCTCACCACTGTTCACTAGCCATTATGAACACCTTAGTGCATATCATAAGATTTTGTGCTCGAGAAAGTGTAGCACATGCACAAAAAGAACATAAGGTGTAGCCTCGGCTTAACTGCTTAATGCTTAAAATTGGTGTGTACTATTAGGCTTGATGCCATTTCAAATAATTTAAACTGGTGTGTACCATTAGGCTTGATGCCAAATTTCACCTAATAATGGGGCAAAATTTAAGAAACTTACATGATTGCAAGCTTATGTTCTAGGAGATGTGGGAGTTATATGATGTTACTCTTTAGGTGATAGTCTTTTTTAAATTCTATGTGATGAATTTTGTAGACTTTGTGATTGATTGCTATACACATATCACCTCACATGTTTCTCAAGCTTTTGCTAGTTGCACACACTACACAAATTACTCTTTGCTAAACTTTGTACATGTTATTGTGTGTGTTTATTGGTCTGACCAACCAAGTTTGAAAATACTTTGAGAATTATGCAAAACATTTTTTTTGCTTGAGAATTTAAAGGAAGAATGGCTGAAATTTTCTTTGGAGAAACTGGGATTAAAACTTAGGTTTTTGAAAAAGCATTCCATCTCATACTCATGCATTTTGTTTCAATAAGTTTAATGCTTTGAGGAGTTGTTTTCAAAATATGGTTTGTGTTTTTCAAAACTGTGATTTTTCTCAAAAATTTTTGTGAGCCTCTGCCCAGTTCGATCGATCCATTCTGATTTTCGATCGATCGAAAAAGTTCTTTAATTTGTTTCAAAATGACTGATTGATTTGATCGATCGAATGTGTTTTTCGATCAATCGAATGTCGCGAATCAGGTGTTAAAACACTGTTCTTTGACTGATTCCAATCACCTTTTTCAAAAGTTTTTTCAAACTTTCTTTCTCTCTCCGACGAGGCAAGGCTCCACAGTCAAATTTTTTTCGTTTTCCTCCAAAATTTTTGCAAAATTTCTCTTTCCTCAAGCTGGTAAGTCTGTTTTGTCCTTCCTTTTTGAGTTTATTTACATATTTCATGCATTTTTGCTCAAAATTTCGGACCTTTTTCTTTTTGGGATTTGTGTTGATTCAAACCAAATTTTGTGAAATTGATCAATGGGTTTTTGTGGGGACATGATCTAAACATGATCTTGATAGTTTAATTTGATCAATTTTGGGTTTTGTGAGAAATTGAAATTTCTAGGGCTTGTAATTGATCCGAATTGGGGATTTTGTTCAATTAAGGTTTAATTGATGAAATTGGCTTGTTGTATTGATGAAATTGGTTATTCTAATCTGTTTTCAACCTTGTGTAATGATCAATTCATCAATTTGTTGCAAAATTTTCAAGTGGTTTTTCAAAATTTTTAGGGTTTTTGTTAGAAACTCTATGTTCGAGCCAATTTTGTGTAATTGAACTTAATTTGAACTGTGTTTACTGCATTAGTTCATGCATCACAACATTGTTATTGTTCATGCATCATATAGATTTTTGTTCTATATTTTTTTATTGTGCTAACTTGCAGTCTGCCCTTGGTTTTGTTTTCTTATGTTCTTTTGGTTTTCACTTTGTGTCTCTGTCCTTTCCTTAGCACTATGCCTAGGAAGACTAGAGCCCGTAAGAATGTTTCCTCACCTTCTCCACCCCCTCCTTCCTTTGACCGTGAGAAGTTTCCGAGTGAGAAAAACCAAGAGATTTATGAGAAGCTAAACATTAGGAGAAAGATTTGGGCTGAGCGTTCTGTTCTCTTAGATGAACTTGATTCTGCCATTAGGGCAAACTTTGAGCGTAGGGGCTGGTTACCCTTGGTGGTAATTTCTGATCCTCCTCCACCTTCTGCCTTGATTAGAGAGTTCTTTTCGAACATCTCTATCCGCATCTATGATTCCAACACTTTGGTAAAGAGTTGGATACGAGGCGTAGAGTACACCATTACTCCCAAGATAGTGGCTGATGCTCTAGGGGTACCTTTGGTCCAGAATCCTGTCTTTCCTTATGATGTGTCTCCCGAGTTGAGTGATGTCTTGTCTTACATCACTGGGACTTCTATCCAATGGGGTTCTGATCCTAGGATCACATCTGCTGAGCTTTCTGGGTTGCACTATCTTTTCTAACCTGTCATTCTATCTGGCCCATATCTCATGTTCACACCATTCCTCTAGAGAGGTGTGTATTTTTGTACGCTCTGGTTACTGATGCTCCTATCAGTTTTCCTCATCTATTTCTTCGTTCTTTGAATGATGTTTATAGGAGTTCATCTTCTGCTCATGCTCTTGTTCATCCTATTTTCATTCATAGGATTCTACTTTATCTTGATCTTGGTGGCTTCCCTTCCTCTGAGCCTGTTCATGTGATTGCTCCTACATGTGCGTCTTTTCTTAGACAAAGGGCTGCTCACCTTCGAGCTGGCTCTAAACACCCTAGGTCTGAGCCTTCTGGGTCCGCACCTCCTCCTTCTTCTTCTACAGGTCCTGCTGGTGAGGCTGTTCTTGATCCTGATGCTGCTGTTGCTGCTGTTCCTCCACCTCCTTCGGCCGACTTTGATATTCGTCGTACTTTGGAGACTGTCATGACCGTTCAGGCGGCTCATGGTCAGCTTTTGGTGGACTTATTTGACGAGATCCACGCTTTGAGTGCTAATCTGGCGCATCTGCGTTTGCCCTCACCACCTCCTTTTGATGATGGATTGTGATTGCCCTTTGGCATTCCGTCACAAAAAGGGGGAGTAGAGTTTTGACTTGTAGAGGGGTTTTTGTAGTTAGGGGGAGATTTTTTTTTGTTTTGAGGAGCTTGTGGAGTTTTATAGATTGTATCTAGGTGCTTCACTTTGTATATCATTTTTGGGATATTCATGTTAGGGGGAGTAACATTGATTGATATACATGATTTTTTATTTGATTCTTGTTTCCTTGGATTCACTGTTTATTGATTTATATTCTATGAGTTATTCATTGATATATGTCTTTATTATGTATTGTGTGAATCATACAAGAATGTTATACCTGTTTATATACTATTTTCTGTCACACATGCGTTTATGCGTTAGTTGAGTATTTCAGGAATATACAGGTTGATTCAATTGAGCTGCTGTTTACACTTGCAACTGATGGATAGTAGTTAGGATTGAATTTTAGTCTTTATGAGCATTATTTTGTAAAGGGCTGTTTAATTGTAAACTTTGAGCTTTTAGTTTGTGTTTTGTCACGGATTGCCAAAGGGAGAGTTTGTTAGGTTCTAAAGATTTAGGATTTTATGTATTTAGAACTCTAATTTGTATTGTTGGCAAACCATGATCAAAACAGGTTATTTAGTCTTGTTTGGACTTGCTCAAAGTTGGGTCTTTCATGTAAAGTTGGAATCGAGTGACTGCAGATGCATTGGGGCATTTCGGTCTGGCTCGATCGATCGAAGGAAAGGCTCGATCGATCGAATCACGGACCAGATGCGTTTTCTGCAGAATTTCCAACTCAGCCCTAACTCATTAAACGTTTTGGGTTTTCTGTTTTTACCCTAGGTATATAAAGAAAAACCCTAGCCACGTTTTTAGAGTTGCTCCAGTTGTATTGTTGCTCATACATTGCGATTTTGTGTAAATCTCTTGTGAGATCTAGAGGAGCTTTCCTTTACACAAAGCTTAGGGTTTTCAAGGTAGAGATAGTATCAACATCTTGATGATCAACTCGGTTGCTACCATTGAAGCTTAAAGAATATCAAGCGTGGGTGCTTGTAGCTGATTGGAGAATCTAAGAAAGAAGGAGTCCGTGAATTCGGAGCTTGCACGTGGTCGTGTCAGTAAGTTCTACTGGTGGGTAGCATTAGGAAGTCAAGCGGGGAGCTTGTAGTCCTTTTGTACGAACTTCGATTCTTTCATAGTGGATTCAGGTTTGCCTTGAGGATCGGTGGGTCAAATCCTCCCCAGGTTTTTACCGTGTGGTTTCCTGGGTGATCATATCATTGTGTCTTTCATTATTCCGCTGCTTTATACTTTTGATATGATTATTTGATTGCTTTAACCTAGAATTGCATAATTTGACTAAGTAACAACTTGGCTAATTAATCTAGGCTAACCAATCTGGTTGTTTTTAAGGGGTCTAAAACCGTTCAGTGTCTATTATACATACTCTAGCATACACATGCATAATACACACAAGTTGCTATTTAAAAGGGAACTCACTACTTTAAGTCATGATTTGAAGTTCGAAATCATGACTTAAAGTCACGGGTTTCTTTATAATTATAGTTGTGTACTATGTGTACACTTAGCTCTATGCACTAGTCGTTCTGTTAGGACATATGTGGTTGACATGTTAAGAACATATGTCATGCTTTTATGTAATTGGCTAATCCTTTAACAAAACGCACTTTACTTGTATTTGGGTAGATCTAAGTTGTGTTTAATACTTGAAGAAACATGTTGTTCAAGTCTAGTATTAAAACCATGAAGATTGGACTAAGAAACAAGTGAAGAAAAGTTGTTCATTAAAGCTGGACAGATAGCTCGACACTTGCAGACAGATAACTCGACAGCTTCTCGACACCTCTCGACAGCTAGGCTATCTATCGAGCTCTTCAGTTGATTGTTATCGCAATCTCGACGCCTTCTCGACATCTGGTGGATCGATCGAGAAATCTTCTGTCCCCTCGACACCTCCTCGATAGCTTCTCGATAGCTGTATATGTCGAGGTTTAAAGCTCGACACCTCCCGATCAATCGAGGTATCTATCGAGGTTACAGAAATCAGAATTTTCAGATCTGATTTTTGGGCCAGGCATATGTATTTGTGTAGTGTTTCTTTTCTCACAACCCTAGACCTATATAAGGCTTATTTTAGAGGCCGTCACATAAGAGAATACAAGGAGAACATATGCAAAAAGTGACCGATGCCTTATTCTCTCTAAAAGAAGCTACTGCGTCTTTTGCGCCTTAGAGTTTTGTAACCAAGTGCTTCTTGATCTTCATTATTGATGAAGTGAAGAACTTTGAAGCCAACAATCTTCTTCTAGTTGGTGATTAAGTTGCATATTGGGACCCGCGCAATTGGTTAGTCACGTACTGGGATCCGTGCATCAAAAGGGTAGCGTTCATATATTGAAGAGTTCAGAAGTTCTGATGCAATAGAAGGTTTCTGCTGTGAGTTCATCTACGGGGATTGTAGAGTCTAGGGACAAAGGTTTTGTACTAGATCTAAAACTTCTCTTTACTATAGTGGATTGCTTTTTGGGAAGGTTTCCCCCCGGGGTTTTTACTGTGAAACTAGTTTGTTTCATTGGTTTTCCTGGGTCATCATATCTTGTCTTATTTATTTTTCCGCTGCATGATTTTGACATGATATTGATGTTTGTTTGTTTTAACAAGTTTTATTCGTAATAAATCTAAATAATAACTTGGGTTTAAAACTTGTTAATTCTATCAACCGGGGTCTATATTTCCCAACAAGTGGTATTAGAGCGGGTTCACTCTGTTTGGATTAATTTCCTGAGTGTGATCCTTGACCCCTGTTGTCATGGATCATGGATAATCTCTTTTGATTCCTCCTTTATTTGATGGAACTAATTATGCGTACTGGAAAATTCATATGAAAGATTTTTTGCAGGCTCTTGGTGAACAGGTATGGCAAGCTGTTGAACTTGGCTAGATTAAGCCAAAGGAAGCGCCGGTGGATTGGGATGATGCAACAATTATAGCGGCAAATTTCAACAGTAGGGCCTTGAATGTTTTGTTCTGTGGGGTGACCAATGAGGAATTCAAGAAAATATCATCTACAGAAGTTGCCAAGGAAGCATGGACCATTCTTGAGAGCACCTATGAAGGTACCAAGGCAGTAAAGACTGTGAAGCTTCAAAAACTCACTAGTAGTTTTGAAGAAATAAGGACGGAGGAGGATGAGACCTTTGATGAGTTCTATGCCAAACTCTAGGATATTGTGAATTCTGCCTTTAACCTTGGAGAATGTATTGCAGAATCCAAAATTGTGAGGAAAATCCTTAGGTCCTTACTTGAAAGATTCCATACCAAGATCACTGCCATTGAAGAAGTAAAGGATATTGATGAAATTCCTTTGACTGAGCTTGTAGGGAACCTTCAAACCTATGAGATGGGATTAGGCTCAATGGGAAAAGGTGGAAAGAGTAAAAGCTTAGCTCTTAAAGGTATAGAGGAAGAGATTGAGGACTCTAAAAGCGAAGATGAAGATGAAGATGATGATGAGGATGAGGATCTATCATTCATAACTGATGAGATTATCAAGCTTCTTCAATTTAGGAAAAAGGATAAAGGAAAACCCCCTAGGAAATCTAAATCCTTAAGGAAGGGCAAGAATGAGAAACCTCTCATCCAATGCCATGAGTGCAAAGGTTTTGGTCATATGAGGATAGAGTGTCCAAACTACCTCATGAAGGAAAAGACTAAGAAGTCAGAAGATAAAGGGTTGGTTGCTACTTAGAGTGACACTGATGATGACTTTTCTGATGAGTTTGTGGATGAATGTCGTCACGTTATAGCCTCTGCTGCCACAACCGATAAGGTGATTGTGGAGAGTGCTAGTGACAGTGAGGATTCTTCTGATGATGAAGTACCTAAGAAGATGACCCTTCCGGAAGCCTATGATAAGCTATGCACTGAATTCATAAAATCTGAAAATACTTCTCATCTTTGTAGAAAAGAGCTCAATGAGGTAAAAACTGAAAAAGCTGATCTGTTAGTCAAACTAGATGAAACTACAAGGTTAGTTGAGACTCCTGTTGTGGAGAACGCCTCATTAGAAGAGAAGGTCAAGAATCTTAAGGTTGAGCTTAGTCAAGCTAGAACTCAAATAGAGAGGATGTCTAGTGCAAAGCTTGATGAGGTATTGAGTGCTCAAAAGCCTAGTTTTGATAAGACTGGCTTAGGATATGTTGTTTCCTCCGGCCCCTCCTCTTCCATGGCTTCTGGATTAAGGACTGTCTTTGTGCCACAATCTGAGAAAGGTAATAAAGGTATGAAATCCAAAACTGATTGGCTAATTCTAAATCCTTTGTTAAACCTAATGTTTGTCATCATTGTGGTGTTTCTGGACACATTCGTCCTAATTGCTTTAAGTTGTATCCTCATAAGCAATTGTCCAAACGGTCACAGGTTTCCTCTCAAGGACTTGCACCTTTGTTTAGAGAGTTATTAAAAGTCTTGAGCTTTTTAACTCAATTTCAGGAGAATTCTAATTCTTCTATGTCCTTTAGTAAACATACTAGGACACGTGCCTTTTCATCTTCACAGCCAAAGACTCGTGCTGTGTGTGTGAGAAAGGAGCCTAAGACTTAATTGTCTTTTCTGTTTGTCATCTACTTTAATTCTTTCTATCTAAAGTAGGACGCTTTTTGCTTGATTTCTTATCTGTTTTTGGAATCATGCTTTCATGCATCTGCACCATTCTATCATGTTTTCATGCATATGCATCCATCTTTCTTTCATGCTTTCATGTTGTTTGTCTATTTTTTCTTGGTTGTTTAGTTTTTATTTTGTTTTGTTTTCAAAATAAAAATAAAAAGGAAAAATCAGAAAAATACAAAAACAATGTGTGTTTGTGTACATTGGTACTTGTGTACCTTGGATGGTCATTGAAACAAAGTTTTCTAAACTTTGTATCTTTTGTAGCTTAGATGAGCATCTCTATGCACAACTAAGCAAGTGAGCTTTGTGGCTCTTATTTGTGATGAGTAAGATTAAGTTATCTCTTGAACTTAACACTCGTATCACTCTTTTTGACGGGTATGACTAGAAAATCCTAAGAGAAAGGCATAAATAACCATCTCACCACTGTTGCCTGCCAATCATAAAAAGACACTTGTATGCTTCGGCATAGCAAAAGTGCAGTGTCAAAGACATCCGTATGCTTCGTCATAGCAAAAGTGCAATGTCAAATGCTTAACATCTTGGGTATTTCTTTTCTCTCTCTTACATGCCCATGCATGATATGCTAATTAAAAGAAAATTTGCAAAGAAAATAAAAAGCAAAAAGATCAAAAATGCTTTAAATATTATTGCAAGCGTGTATTCTAGGAGATGTGAGAGTTATTGGATGTACCTCGAAGGTGATAGTCCCCATCAAACAGTTATGATTGTGTGTGAGTTAAAATGATTTTCTCATATCTCAAATCGTCATAACATGTATACATATATGCAATCTTGCGATGTTTTTCACACACTACACGTAATATTCTTTGCTACTCTTGATACATGTGCAAGTACAATGTGATTTGGCCATCACAAGGTTTTACATGTGTTAATGTATGCTCACTAAACTGTCTTGACTTGTTTTTGAAATATTAAATTGGTTAGACTTGTTTAGTGTGTGTGTGTTTTGGGTTCATGTGCTTAACATTTTCTTGTTGAGAGATGTGTTTTTCACATGTTTTGCATCTTTCTATTATCTTGTCATCCATAGCATCTTGTTTCATTACATTTATGCATTTATATGGATTCTTTATGCCCCCTTGATCATCTTTGACCATCTTTATGTTTCTCGGGTGAAGCTTTCTAGCTTTCTGTACCCTTTGTCAATCATGACAAAAAGGGAGAGAAATTGTGGAGCTTTGTGGTTTCTTTTTTTAAGATTCTACATGTTAGGGGGAGAAATATATTCCTTTGTAAGGGGGAGATGTGTTTCATCTTTTTAGGGGGAGTGTTTACTTCCTTCTTCTTGTACCTTGGGTCTTGTGACCATGTTTACATACATTGTGCTTATCTTTGATATTTATATGATAATGTATGTTTTCTTCACCTACCTCTACATGTGTTGTTTCTTTTCTTTCTTTATACACATGTTTCTTATTACATGTATACAATCTATTATTTCTGTTTCACACTAAGATGCCATGATGAGTTTTGTTTAAAGTGTTTCAGAAATACAAGTTGTCAAAGTCTACTTGCCATAAACTCTCTTATTACAAAGTTTTTCAAGAGTTTGTGTTAGGATAGATTTTATTGTATTCAACAAGTGAATATGAGTTGAGTGATTTATGACTTCTCTCATATCTCATTTGTTTGTTGTGGTTTTGTCACGGATTGCCAAAGGGGGAGATTGTTAGGACATATGTGGTTCACATGTTAAGAACATATGTCATGCTTTTTATGTAATTGGCTAATCCTTTGACAAAACGCACTTTACTTTTATTTGGATAGATCTAGGTTGTGTTTAATACTTGAAGAAACATGTTGTTCAAGTCTAATATTAAAACCATGAAGATTGGACCAAGGAACAAGTGAAGAAAAGCTGTTCATTAAAGCTGGACAGATAGCTCGACAACTTATCAACACCTCTCGACAGCTAGGCTATCTATCGAGCTTTTCAGTTGATTGTTATTGCAATCTCGACACCTTCTCGGCACCTAGTGGATCGATCGAGAAATCTTCTGTCCCCTCGAGTCCTCCTCGACAGCTTCTCGATAGCTGTATCTGTCGAGGTTTAAAGCTCGACACCTCCCGATCGATCGAGGTATCTATCGAGGTTACGAAAATCAGAATTTTCAGATCTGATTTTTGGGCCAGGCTTATGTATTTGTGTAGGGTTTCTTTTCTCACAACCCTAGACCTATATAAGGCTTATTTTAGAGGCCGTCACATAAGAGAATACAAGGAGAACATATGCAAAAAGTGACCGATGCCTTATTCTCTCTGAAAGAAGCTACTACGTCTTTTGCGCCTTAGGGTTTTGTAACCAAATGCTTCCTGATCTTCATTATTGATGAAGTGAAGAACTTTGCAGCCAACAATCTTCTTATAGTTGGTGATTAAGTCGCGTACTGGGATTTGTGCAATTGGTTAGTCACGTACTGGGATCCGTGCATCAAAAAGGTGGCGTTCATATATTGAAGAGTTCAGAGGTTCTGAAGCGGTAGAAGATTTCTGCTGTGAGTTCATCTACGGGGATTGTAGAGTCTAGGGACAAATGTTTTGTACTAGATCTGAAACTTCTCTTTACTATAGTGGATTGCTTTTCGGGAAGGTTTCCCCCTAGGTTTTTTTATTGTGAAACTAGTTTGTTTCATTGGTTTTCCTGGGTCATCATATCTTGTCTTATTTATTTTTCCGCTGCATGATTTTGACATGATATTGATGTTTGTTTCTATTAACAGGGGTCTATATTTCCCAACACGTTCCTCGCCTATAGGGTTTGGATCATTTTAAAACACCGTCCATCTTACTATTATTTTAAATATTTAAACCCTTGAGGTTTTACAATTGGTCAAATTGACCTCTTCGATTTACTTCGACTAATTCTAGCTTGACAATTTGTAGTTGTGGCAAATTTGGGTATTGGCATATTGGTTTTCTGGGTTTTTAGCCGGTAATGGCTGAATTGTGATGGTGGGATGTTTGTACAAAATTGATGAGATTTTGGCCTTGCATAACCTTGTTAATTTTGTTGTTGATTAGCTCAAATGTGATTGTTTCTGTTGTGAGTGAAAGTGGAGATTTAAGGTTTTGATTGGGCGGCTGTGGTGGTTGGAGATTTGAAAAAATATGGCTAATAAGCCTAACATGACAAGACTCTGTTAATGGGGTGGATTTTTATGATGGGTTCTGGGTTGCTGAGAAATTCTTTATTGCATTAAAAGGGTTTAATTTAGATTCAGCCAAAAAAAAAAAGAAAAAAAAAGAAGAAGTATAATTTAGATTTTAACCTTCTTTATGCTCTTTTTATTTATTTATTATTTATTTTTTAATGGGAAAATATAAGCATTCATTCAACAAAAACAGAGTTACAACAGAGAGTGGATCTGCAAAAGTAGTTACAAGCCACGTTCATCACAAATGAATTTCTCAACAACACTTGGAACAACACCTTTCCAAACTTGAGAGACACTAGACCACCTAGCTTCCTTTGCAAGATCATGGGCAACTCTGTTGCCATTCCATTTCAAATGCTGAAATAAACACCAAGTAAAAGAAGAAGAAAGGTCTCTTATGTTTTGAATAATGTGCCTGAAATCACCACCCACAATACCTTCATTGACTGCTTGTATAATGGAGAGGGCATCAGATTCAAAAATAACTTTGGAGAGCCCCATCTCTAATGCTAGCAGCACACCCTCTTGTAAAGCTAAGGCTTCTGTAATCTTAGCTGAAAAAGGCGATGAAAGGACCCTGCTAGAGGCTGCAATAAAGGAGCCTTGGCTATCTCGGATTATCACACCAATGCCAGATGGCCTACCATCATCCGAGGCAATGCCATCAATATTTATTTTGAAGAAACCTGCAGGGGGGGCACTCCAATTGGTCAAGGAAGGGACTTGTGGTAGATTAAAGAATGAACATGCTTCCTTATACTCACCAAGGATTCGATTAGCCATATCCTAAATCTGACTTGGAGGGGCACCAGAATATTCATGAAGAGCTTCATTACGATTCTACCAAATGGACCAAGCAATAGCAAAAAAGAGTTCCAAAGCAAAGGAGGAGTCTTTTTCAGCAATGGCCTATGCAAAATCCACTGGTTCTCTGGTACAGTGGGATAAATCAATAGGACAATTATGCCAATGAGCCTAAGTTAGCTTAGCATGATCACAATGGAAAAGCGCATGGGCTGTGGTTTCAATGGCCTTGTCACAAAGAGGGCAGAAACTCGAACAATGGATACCTCTATGATTCAAATTAAACATAGTAGGAAGGCCATTGACATATGTCCTCCAAGCAAATATTTTGAGTTTTGGTGGAATTTTCTGGTACCAAATCCTCTTCCATAGTGAGGTCCTTGCACTACCAGATGAGCACTCTCCATCCTCGTTTGAGTCCACCATACTTGAGGCAATATGGTACGCACTTTTGACTGTAAATGTACATTTTTTGTTACCAATCCTTATGAGACTATCTTCAGGAAGGTTATAACTTAAAGGGATTTTCAAAATTTTATTGGCTTCAAAAGGCAAGAAGATGGACCTTACCACATCAACTTTCCACCATTTAGTGTCATTGTCAATGAGAGAAGACACCATGGGGAATCCTTCAAAATCTATTTGGGGCGAAATCACTTTGTATGTAGTAGGAGTTGGCAGCCACTTATCGTCCCAAATATGAATTCTTCGCCCATTACCTACCCGCCACCTTGTGCCCTTTCTAATAACTTCAAGGCTGTTATGAATACTCCGCCAAGCATATGAGTGGTTGCTTCCTTTCTTGGAGTTAAGCACATCCACATGAGGGAAGTACTTGGCTTTATAAACCCGAGCCATTAGAGAATTTGGATTTGTGAGGATTCTCCAACCTTGCTTGGCCAACATGGCAAGGTTGAAGGCTTGGAGGTTTCGAAAGCCCATTCCTCCATAAAACTTTGATTTGCACATTCTTCTCCAACTAACCCATGCAATTTTATTCTCCTCATTCTTTTGCCCCCACCAAAAGTTTCGCATCATATTCTCCAAGTCCTTGCACAGTGTCTTAGGAAGTTGGAAGCAGCTCATTGTGTATATGGGCACTGTTTGGGCAACTGCTTTGATGAGGATCTCCCTCCCACCAATTGAAAGGAGTTTTCCTTTCCAACCAGCCAGTTTTTTAGCAACCCGGTCCTTAATTTCAGCAAACACTTGAGATTTTGATTTTCCAATGATGGATGGGAGACCCAAATATTTGTTGTGCCTGGAATCTTGCATTGGGCCAAGAATGCTCATAATACTCTCCCTCACCTCCTGAGGGGTGTTCGGGCTAAAAAAGACTGATGACTTATCAGTATTGATTTTCTGTCCTGAAGCCACTTCATAGTTATTGAGAATATGGATAAGATTTTGGCATTCTTGATCCTTTGCTTTGCAAAAAAGGAGACTGTCATCAGTGAAGAAGAGATGAGTAATTCTTGGGCAGCCTCTACAAATAGAAATTCCATTAATCTGTTGGTTACGGGCTGCTTCATAGATGAGAGTAGAGAGACCTTCAGCACAAAGGAGAAATAAGCAAGGAGAAAGGGGGTCTCCCTGCCTAATACCCCTTGAAAGGATGATGTTTCCTTGAGCCTCACCGTTTATGATCACTGAGTAAGACACAGAAGAGACACAATGCATAATAAGATCAATCCATTTATTAGCAAAACCCAATTTCACCATCACACCTTTAATAAAATTCCATTCAACTCTATCAAAAGCTTTGTTCATATTTAGTTTAATTGACATGTAATTTTCCTTCCCATCATATTTATGATTTAAATAATGCATAAACTCAAAAGCTACAAGCACATTATCTGTGATTAGACGATCGGGGGTGAACGCGCTCTGATTTTCTGAGATAATGCTTGGCAAAATGGTCTTGAGTCTATTGGCTAGGATTTTGGATATAAGTTTGTATGTGGTATTACATAGGCTGATGGGACGAAAATCTGTCATTTTTGTGGGATGGTTTGTTTTTGGGATGAGGGAGATATTGGTTTTGTTAATTTCAATCATGGGTAGATTGGAATTCAGAACATTTAACACCATGTTTGTGATATTTGACCCCACAATGTCCCAGTATTTATGATAAAAAATTGCAGACATACCATCAAGACCAGGAGCCTTGGTGGGATGAAGCTGTTGAAGCGCTTTGGTGACTTCGTCTCTTGTGAAAACCTTGGTGAGCTCGGTGTTCATCTCCTCCGTGACACGTCTAGGAACAACATTAGTGATCTCATCAATACCCGTGGGGAAGGAGGTGGAATATATGTTCTCAAAATAGGATATTGCAGTGGCTGTAATACTATCCTTACTCTTACACCATTCACCATTATCATTCCATAGCCCCAATATAGTATTTTTCCTCCTCCTTTCCTACGCTCGAGCATGAAAATTTTTTGTGTTCCTGTCCCCTTCCTTATACCAATGAACCTTACTGCGTTGCCACCATACGGTCTCCTTGCTGTCCAGGAGATCATTAATCTCCTTTCTAAGATGGTTAATATCTACCCCTCAAGAACCATGCTGGTCATCCATAGTAAGGGAATTAAGAGCCCTTCTTTTCTCTTGAATTTGCTTTGAAATATTTCCCACAACATTATGATTCCAAATAGCAAGGGCATCTGCACATCTTTTAAGATTGGATGCTACCCCCTTAGGCGTGACAAACAAGGCACCAGAATCCCAGGCAGCTTTAATGACTTCACGACAATCTTCCTTTTTGACCCACATGACTTTAAAGTGAAAACAACGCTTACTTTTGCGGGCTGGAGGGGGTGAGTCAGTAATAGTGAGGATGCAATGATTAGATGTAGACTCAACCAAATGTTGCACTTTAGGACTCTTGAAATATTCAAGCCAATCAGAGGTAGCGAAGGCTCTATCCAGATGGAGAGATATTCTGTCCAACCCCTCTTTCATATTACACTAGGTGAACTCCGGGCCACAGTAACCCAGGTCTTTGAAGCCGCAAAAATTAACAACACGACGGAAGCTATCCATTTGGCTTTGTGAACGTTGTGTTCCCCCTGTTTTTTCATTCATGGAGAGAATTTCATTAAAGTCACCACAACAAAACCAAGGCAAATTAAATTGATTACAAAGAAAAGAAAGTAGTTTCCAAGATTCTTCCCTAAGGTAGGTCTCTGAGTACCCGTAGAACCCAGTGAATCTCCATGAGAGACCATTGCCTGACTCAGTGATTATTACATCAATATGGTGGTTTGAAAAGCTCTTGATTTCTAAATTTGTATCACCAGACCAGAGCAGAGCAAGGCCCCCACTATGACCTCTGCTAGGAACAATTAACCCATTGGGAAAACCCAGTCTGAGTTTCACCTTCTCCATATGTCTAATTTTTAATTTATGCTCTTAATACATATGTCAAATTTTGTGTAAATCAAATATGATCTACTATATGATTATTAAGATTATATTTTATGTATAATTTTAAATTTAAAAAACTTGCAATTTAAACAATTTATTGATGACATAGCTATTGATATTTAATTTTCTAGAAATTTTGCAAACATAAAGAATCTAAGAAGAAGATGTAATCCAATGGTGGGTTTGTCAAAATTCATCTCCAATAAAAAGATATTGAATAAGATTGTAGTCTTAAGTTACAACTAATTTTGTAACTAAACTTTATCCTTACTTTTATATAAAATACCCTGCGTTATAGAAGAAATAAAAAAAGAGAGCAAGTTTATGGTCCATGATGGTTGAAATAAAAATGTCATATAATATGATTTTAATATGAAGTTTATATGTTCTTAAAAAAAAAAAACAAAAAAAAAAAAAAAAAAAAAAGAAAAAAAGAAGAAGAAGAAGTTTAAATAGTGATGTTAGGTATAGTACAAATTTTATTAAATAAACCTTGTTTATTTTTTTGGTGCGGAGAAGAATAAGCATTACAAATTGAAGTATTAATTATAACCAAAAATTAATTTAAACATTGATTTATTATATTATTCAAGTGGTATCAATCACTCCTGCAAAAAAAGAAAAAAGAAAAAAAAATTGCCATCATATTTTTATATAAAATATTACAAATTGTAGCTTAATTCGTTAGCATCTTTTGGTGTTTCTAAGGGAGATATTTAGCTAGAGTTTCAATTCCCCCGTTGTAACTAAAAAAAAAAAAAAAAGTGATATCAAATTTTTGCCACATTAATTTGAAGTTTTCTATAATAAATTTTGTAATACTTTTATCATTTTCTGAAGTTTAAAACTGTAGGATATGTAACATCTCATCATTCATTTGGTTGGTGGTGATTTGGGAAATTGGCCCAAAACAAAAATTTCAAGATATATGTGACTTAACGATGCAGACAGGTTTGTATTTGAGCGTACTCCCATTAAAAAGATGATGACGTAGAATCTTCGTCATGATGATCTCTCCAAAAATGAAATTCTTGAGGAATAATTTGTTTCGTGTAAAACGTTTTCCGGAAAATACATATTTTCCGGAAATGTTATTTTCCGGAAAAGAAAAATATTTTTAAGCGTTTGGGTGAATTATGAAAATTGTTGTGGAAAATATTTTTATGTGTTTGGATGTATTCTAAAAATGCTATTTTCCGGAAAATTTTTCACATTTTCTCAACAACACAACAAATTCCGGCAACAAATTCCGGCAACAACACAACAATAACAACAACAACAACACCAAATTCCGGCAACAACAACACAACAACCACAACACAGCAACCACAACAACAATCAGTTCATCAAAAAAAAAAAAAACAAAAACAACAATCAAACTTAAAAAAAAAAAAACGGAGAGAACGAGGAAGACGACGATCGACGGCACGGCGCAGCGCGGCGCGGTGCGACTCGCCGGTGCGAAGAGCGCTGGTTTCGAAGGATCGACGATCGACGGCGACAGCGCGGCGCGATCGAAGGTGCGACTGGATCGAAGGCGCGATCGTTGCAGTGAGGCGATGGGGACTGGGTTCGTGGGTTCGTGGTCGCCGGCGATGGTCTCTCGGCTTGGATCGGCGGTTCGTGGCCGCCGGCGATGGGCGCTGGGCGCTGGGCTGCGATGGGCGCTGGGCGCTGGGCTCTCTCTTTCTTTCTCCCTCTCCCTCTTCGTGCTCTCTGTTTCTTTCTCCCTCTCTCGTGCTCTCTGTTTTTGGGTTTTCCGGAAAATAGGATTTGAAGTGAAAATAGGAACGGAATCCATTTTCACCCTCTGACCGACAGTCAACGGAAATTAATTTCCGGAAAATCAATTTTTCAGTGCAACCAAACACCCGTAAATTCAGAAAAGCATTTCCGGAAATGCTTTTCACCCAAAACAAACACAGCCAAAGTTGAAATTCATTTAAAAGATATTTGTAATAATGCAATCAAATTCATCATTAGTTTGTATCAATTCCTGGTTAATATGTGAAGAGATAATCTGTCCAGGTAACTGTATTTATGCTCGCACATAACTTGCTTCTAAGTGAATATGTTGAATGAAATTTTGCTGCGATTTTTTTTGGATCATCCAAAAAATAATTGCAGCAAAATAATTCCCAACTTATAGATTCATGATTAATTATCTACAAATGAGACCTTTATTCAGTTAACTTAATTTTAATAGAGTTTTTTATCATCGAATGAGGGATCTAGAGTTCAATTTCTATTCACATTAAACACCAATTAGTGTCTTGTCTGATAAACAACTTATCAAAAAAAAAAAAAAAAAAACCTTTTCATATAGGTTTTTTTTTTTTTTTTTTTTTTTTTGGGTTCTTTTATTACATAAGAAAATGATAGGAAATTACTTCATAAATTAAGGAAAGGAAGTAACTCGTAAAAATTTTAATTAAATTCTAAAAAATCTCAACCACTACAACTATAATTTACTCCCTATCAGGTCCATTAATTGAATTAATCAATGTCAATAGTTGGATCCAGGTCCATTAATTGAATTAATTGGATCCAATTGACATATCTGATGACTGCATTATGATTGGCAAGGGCAAGGCAAACTTCAGTAAATATTCCAATACTTTTTTAATGAATGGATAAATAACCATCAATATGTGCAGACAATTAACTTTGCTAAGAATCTTATAACTCAATTTATAAGAATCTTTTTATGTACACGCCCGTTTAAGACATGAAATAAAGGATATGTATTCATTAAAAAAGAAATAAAGGATATCCATAGGTTTGTGAGCATCTTTTGGTGTAAGACACAAATTATTTTATAAATCGTGAGTTTGACTATTTAGTAAAAGTATTCAGCTAAAAAAAAAAAAAAAAAAAAACTATATAGTAATATGTAATAGATTTTGTCTTTTGGCGTACATATTAAACTTTCTTAATTTATAAACAACCACGGTAGGACAATGTGGACTAATCACAATATTTTCTCTGACAAGGAGTGAAGATACCACAGGAATCTGACAAATCATACGACTATAACAAGAAGCAAAAAACTTCCATCTCACTTGGAATTAGCACTAGTTGATCTGCAATATGGAAGGTAGAGAAGCCCAAATTTCGAGCTCTGGTACTAAACGTGGTGGCTGGATCACCTTCCCCTTCATCAGTGGTCTCTCTTTTCTTTTTCTTTTTTTTTTCCTTCTCTCTCTCTCTCTCTCTCTCAAACGTAAACACACACATACATGCACAGAATGTGTTGGACCAATATGTGCCTTATTTTTATTTATGTCAACCAGGAGCGGCGGCGGGTTTCACACTTGGAGGCGTAGGATGGTTGGCAAACCTGATCGTTTTTCTGATTCAGGAGTTCAATGTGAAAAGCATAAACGCAGCTCAGATTTATAACATAGCGAATGGTAGCACCAATTTGTTTCCGATCATTGGAGCAATAGTTGCTGACTCTTTCCTTGGTTCTTTCGCTGTTGCCGCAATTTCTGCCTCTATCTCTTTGCTGGTAATACTCTTACTCTGTTGCAACTTACTGCACGACGCATTTCTGTTGTGTGTATGCCTGTTGCTATGCTTGCTACACTCTCTGTTGCAATTGATAGATCTCTTGACTGTAACGAACTCAGCTTATTATGTACTTTATGAGTGTGTTTGCAAGCAGATGGTTTCTTTGATAGATGAGTTCATCAGGAAGAGATTAAACATTTTCTATCAAAAAAAAAAAAACACTCTCCCACCTTCCAAAAACAATATTGAAGAACACGAACTTTTTTTTATATTATTTTTATGTAGGTGTGTGTGTTGGACTACCCTTCTTTTTTTTGTGATAACAGTGTGTGTTGGACTACATCTCTGAAAAAGGACTCTCAATTAAAAATATTATTTTGTTTGGCTCACTTGGAAAGTTATTAATATTTTATATAAGCACGGTAGGTCGGTACTGGTGTTTGTGGAAGTGGTGGTGCTGGCGATAATAGTAAAGTTGGTGTGGTGATTGGTGGTGTAGTGAGTAGTGACTGCGAAGACAAGAAGCAGGTATCCAGGTATAGTGCTTCTTCTAGAAGTAGCCAATTGCGTAGCCAATAACTAAGTTGGAAACTTTTTCTTCTTTGTTTTGGTTAAAAAAAGTTGAAAAGCTGAGAGGTAGGTACTTGATTTTTAAGTTTTTTTTTTTTTTTTTTTTTTGCTGAATTAAGTATATATTATTCTGTCGATGACATGATTTGATCAAGATATTTTGACCAAGTATTACCTTAAGTAGTCATCATAATTATTGGTCTTGGGAGACAAAAACCTCATACAAAAAGTCCAATTATAATTTTCTCAAAAAAAAAAAAAAAAGTCCAATTATAAATGAGCTCCTTTGTTTTTTTGTTGACAAGCGTTTTTCATTTATTACAATTTGGAGTTTAACGTAAGTAGCCTTAATTATTGGTCTTGTGCGACAAAAAACCTCGAGTACGAAAGTTGAAATTATTTTGCTTTTTTTTTTTTTTTTTTTAGAAGAACTTTTTTGGTTGTTTTAAGAGAGAGAAAGAGACAGTTTAAGACTTTAAGTCACAAAACAAAACCAAATTTGATTTTTATGAGCAGTCTACTGTCATAATAATTTTCAAAACTTTGGCTGCAACTCATCTACATGAACGAGTTGTAAGTGATGAAAAAAAAGATGAGTCTATAATTATACTACTTACAAGTCGTCATGTGGACAAATTATAGAAATAGTTGTGTTATCAAACTTACTCTTTTGTCACCTTTATAAATTTTCAAATCTTTGTAGTGACGTTCAAGGACAAAAGCTTAAAAAGTTGTATCACATAAATATCTCTTTTTTATGTTTTATGATTGTCTCCCAACTTTGTCACCTACTTTTATTTCACAAATCTGTAAAATGACTAAAATAAATCTCTAAAAAAAAAAAACCAAAACCTCTTTAATGACCAAAATACTCCTAAATCTCTAAAATGACTAAAATAACCCCAAAATCTTTAAAATGACCAAAAATATCCTGAAAACTATAAAGTGACCAAAATACCTCAAAACTTGTAAAATGATTAAAATACCTCCAAAATCGCAAAAATTTGTTATTATAATTGTGGGGGTGAAAAGCCCAACCTAACGTATTGGGCCCAAGACCCTATTTGAAGACCACTGTTTGTCCGAAGAGATGAAAACACTCGAGTAGAACCCCATGTAAAAGAAGCATGTTTGGAGAGGAGTATGGTCATAATCCGAGGAGACATTCAATTGTCCGAGGAGTTCATTATCCTCGGATCCGAAGAAGCTAGGTCCGACAGGCGTCTGGGAAGCTCAAATGATCCCCCTGACAAGTGTAATGATGGAAATGAACCTCAGGCACACATGAGGATAGCAGGAACGGGGAAATATCTAGGAGACAAACTTCAACCACCACATTAAATGCACTGCACCTACTTTCCTGGCCGCATTAATGTGGAGAAGACCCCTGAACAGTGCACTCTCAGCTACCGCCACTCACACAAGTCTAAATAGGGTATATGATGGGACATGCACTCAAGTGGGCGTCTAGATGATGAACAAGTGGACGATGAAGATGAAGGGAGGGGGTACTATATAAGAGGGAAAGCCCTCTGATAATGGAGGATCGAAAAAAGAAAGTTAGAAAGGAGAAAACTCCATTACTGTAGCTCTAAGAATTGTAACCCAAGTTCATTCAATACAAATTCCTCTTCGGACGTCTATGCTTGCATTTGTCCGAGCACGATTGAATGTTAATTTATCCACAAGCACTGCAGCCCAATACTGTTTAATTCATTACTAGCCTAGCTCTTTCACCCACTCTCTACAAATTTATTGTCTTGGGTTCATTGGGCTCACAATCCATACCTTCTTGGGCTTGGGCTACAAAAATTGACCCTACAATAATAATTTTAATTATTTGTAAGAATGTTAATGAATCAATTATATAAATGTTATATTCTTGGATTATGATTAGAATGTAGTTTAATGGACCAAATACCTTAATATCACATTAAGGTAATGTGATTACATGAATCTAAGATTATAAGAATGTAACATTACACCTTGATGTAGCATCAAGCAAACCAAGCTCCCCCTAAGAGATTTCCATAGGCCAATGCAAATCTGCAAATCAAGTTGGGACTAGTTCAATGCCAAGTACCACTCCATTCCTGGCTTGAAAGAATCATAGTTGGTGATTGGTTAGATGCATGGACTAAGTTATTCTTGGGCTTTGTGGGGGCAATCTCCCCCTCCCCCCAGCAATAGACACACCCAAAAAAAAAAAAAAAACTTGCACCAGACACATGCCTTGATTTATTTTCATAAATGATTGCATTGTAATGTATTAAGAAACAAGGATTTTGTGTATTTTTCTTTATTGATTGTTTGTTAATACTAAATAAATGCTTATTTGGAGTTTCTAAATGATTTTTTTTTTTTTTGTTCATACTTTTGCCCCACTAACTCCAAGTGTTAGGTTCTAAAAATTTAAAACAATTGGCAAATTGTGAGGACAAACTTGTTTAGATATAGATCTTAGAGTCTATATAGTATATTAGACAATGCTCAAGGTGTTGCAAGTCAAAATAAAAGAACATGAAAGCTGCAGGTTCAAGAAATCAAAATTTGCCAGGCTCGACATCGAGACATAGATCTGCAGAATTTTAATTTCGGCCCAACAGCTCATTAAGCCCAATATGTGATTAGGGTTTCAGATCTAATTCACATAGTATTTAAAGGAAATCCTAAGGCACATTTTGATATGACTTTGGAGCTTCTCTTTTAAGATCTAAAAGGTTCTATGCCTTCTCCATTCAAAGTCACTACTAGAAAACAACCTACATACTATAAGAATCGGTAGATCTGAAGTTGCTGTATTCTAGTCATCAAAGGTGTTAGATCTAAATCTTCAAGGGTGATCTTGGAGTCATAGACTAGAGGCCTATGTGGGAGATCTAAAGCGTGAGCAGGAGGTTCATGTGAGAGTAGATCCACATCAAATATGTCGAGGGGTTCAGAGATTAGTTTGGTAACTGTAGTTAGATTTATTACGAATTAGTATTCTTAATTGTAAATCTCAATTTGATATAGTGAATTGTTCTCTTGGGATTATTCCCCCCAAGTTTTTTACATTAGAACAAGTTGTTTCATTGGTTTTCTTGGGTCATCACATCTTGTGTTATTTAGATTTCCGCTATGCATGTTGATTGTGATGAATTTTTAACCTAAAATTGATTAATTGACCTAAGTAATTACTTGGCTAATAAATTAGGTTAAAAATATTTTGTTTTCCAAGGCTCTACAACTTTAACACCAAGTTCTGGCTCCATCCTTGATGATATGCCCAATGCATGATTTCCTTTCAAATTGGGCTAATGCACTTTTGAAGTTTTATCATGCAAAAGAGGGGGTTGAGACACTTTCTTTTATAACAAAAAATTACACTAAAAAAAGTTGTCATTATTATTATAATTATTATTATTATTTGTAAAGCTTAACACATCAAGGGTGTTGTGAGATTTTATTGTGACTATAACATTTCTCAAAATTCTTTATGTATTATTATTATTGTTGTTGTTGCATTTTAATGTTTTATTGCATTAAAAATGATTGGATAACCTAACAACATAGTTAAGCTCTTTTTGGTAATTTGCACCCAACAATAGTTTTATACCATTGTTATCCAAACGCGTACTTGACAAAAACAAATTTTTTTAAAAGACTTCACCAAACGCGTAAGTATGATTTTAAAACATCTTAGCCAAACAGATAATTAGCATTTTTTTTTGTGGTTCTGCCCTCCACTATTCTAAGGCAATACTAAAGCTACAACTTGAACAGGTACAAAAGTAGCATTCTTATAATCCAGACTATTTACCTTTGCAGGGCATAATTCTCATAACCTTGACTGTAATACTTGATCCCTTGAGACCTCAGTCATGTAATAATGGATCAAGCTTGTGCACACCACCCTCGAATGTCCAATATGCAGTCCTATACGCTGGTTTAGCTATGGCAAGTTTTGGGTTGGGAGGTACACGATTTACTATTGCAACAATGGGAGCAAACCAATTTGATAAGCCAAAGGATCGAGAAATTTTCTTCGACTGGTATTTCTTTACTTTCTATTCTGCCTCTGCGGTTAGCAACATGGCTATTGTCTACATTGAGGATAATGTAAGTTGGAGAGTGGGATTTGGCATATGTGCAATTACTAACTTCATTGGCTTGGCCTTTCTCTTATTGGGAAACCGCTTCTACCTTCATGATAAGCCACAAGGGAGCCCATTCACAAGTATAGTTCGTGTTATTGTTGCCACTATTCAAAAATGGAAGATTGAACTCTCATCCAACATCGAGGATTACTACTACAAGCATGATGGAATCACAGAAACAGCTACAATACCTAAAATGAGCTTCAGGTATGAAGTTGAGTTATTAATATTTGTAAACTTGGTCTATATACAATCATGATTTTACGGATAACTGCTACAATTACTTTCCAGGTGCCAATCTTTAGAACTTTGAATGAAATTTTAGCCAACGTTCTAGGGTAAGAAATTGAAGTTTGTGTCCTTAGTATTGAACAGCATGATTACTGTTGCTTATGGAAATTAAATTATTCACTTTTGAAATTGAAAATAATTATCGTACTTTTTCTTTTTTGGTTACCATTATTATTTTATACTTGCATCCAAAAATTCCCAACAAATTTTTTATGGACATACATTTTGAAGTAACGTTAGACTCTTAGAGATCATTCTTTTCGAGCTCATCAAAGAACTCATACTTCCGATGAATTTGCATTTAAGCACATGCCAATGCACTATATATGTGCATCTAGTATCTCACATAATGGGATATTACAGCATTCTCATTCTACTAGCCACATCAATATATATATATATATAAAAGCAGATGCCTCATGTGGGAAAGCTTGAAGTTTTGCCATGTGGCGTATTCTATGAAGAGATTTGAAATACTCTTAAAGATAAGAATAAATTTAAAAATAGAGACTTTTTATTTGCTTTGGCTCAATATTTCAAGACAACTTTTTGTTACATTTTTTATTCAATGTTTTAAGACTACTATTTGTTTTATTTGGTTCAATGTTTCAATAATTTTCCTCTCTCACTTACAAAAACCTCTTTGCATTTCCGTTCACCATTTTCACTTCTACTCCTTTATACACATGTCTACAACCCTTCATGCCATTTCATCTCAAATACACTCAGACAAAAAACGATGTCATTTACCTTCAACCTTTCAATTACACCTATATAATTCCAACATTGTGGTACCATTTGATTCTAACCCATATGAGTAGACTATGGCCAAGAAAGGGGGCTTGCATTTTTTATTCAGTGATGATATCTTACGGTTTTGATATTGAAGTCGGACGTTGTGGATTTTGTGAAGGTTGTGATTCACTTTGAGTCTTTGGGTGTTTAGGATTTTGGTTTGGAAAAGTCATAAATGTATGAAGCTTTTTATTTTTTATTATTATTATTTTGTGTTAGAACTCATAATTTGTAGGTTTCTTTGTAAGTTTTTTACTACTATTTTGTGTGGTATGAGTCATAATGATAAAAACAAAAGTTCATGATAAATTCAAAGTATTTTCCTCTTTTTCTTTTTAAAGGATACAAAAGCCTAACTAAAAACAATTATATTTTGATAAATGGATGCGTTTTTAGCCAATTTCTCTATGTTTGATCATGTTCTCTTTATGTTGATACTTACAAATGATTTCCTTAATTTTATTAAGATAATGAATTGGGTGTTTGCGATTGAGGTCTCCACATTTGGTTGTGAGAATAGAGTGGTTGAGGAAGTGTTTGGGGGGTTGCTTAAATTTAAGAAATTTAAGAATATAAAAGTATTTTATGCTTTAAATTCTTATTTATAGATTTTAAAATCATTTAAACAGTTTAACAAATAAAATCTACTTTTAACGGTAAATATTATAATATGTTATAGTCTTATAGTGTTATACAATTTTTTTTCAATAAAATATGAATTAAGAAAATTAAGTTTCAAAGTATTCAACAATATTGTAGGCAAATATAAATATTATACAACAAAATAAGTATTATATGTAGGTCTTAATATACATAAAAAGGATTTTAAATAAAATTGTAAAGTAGTCCGCGCATCGTGTGGGACATCATCTAGTTTTATATAAAAGATAAGTTTTCTACTTTAATTTGCCCGCTTTTCTAATGCACTCTCTTCAGCAAATTTTCTAAACCCTATATATATATATATATATATATATATATATATTTATTTATTTATTTATTGTTAGATGTACTTTTGTGCTAGCAAACTCGTTTCTAGAAACTTGTTCACATATAATTGAGTTGTGCAAGTTTTAGTCTCTAGATTAATGGTGGAAGTGCTACATTAAAGGCACAAGAAACTACTTATAAAGCTGTCAAGACTCTGGTCTTGATTGCCGTTGAACCAATTGAGCTTTATTAAAGCTCAATTCCAGTTGACTGATCAAGCCTCGGGCAAAATATTTTCTTAGTTTGCGCTCATGATGAATAGAGACCTAGAGATCCAAGCATTAGGGTTCCAGAACGTATTTAAAGACTTATTAGGTCATCATAAACATAAGTAGATCAAACACACATTGAAAAGGAGATCTTGATGTGATGTCTGTGTGCCAAGGGTTTGTACCAAGTGAAGTTTTTGGCTCTATTGCCTGATGATTTAAATTATCTTTTCATTTGGTTTTTAGATTCACAAGAAGTGTTTTGCTGCATCATCATCACAATCAGTTTTGTTGTTTACATGACTAACTAAAAAAAGATGATTCTAGCTTCGTAGTCACCCTCCCTTAACCACTTAATTATCTGGTATATATAGCAACATTCTGGATGCAACATATAGCTTCTGCTTATCTTCATTCATGCCTATGTCATTGTGGAACACTAATGTTGGGTTCTAAGACTTTAGGTTTAAATATATTAGAATTTCAATTTGTAATGTTGGCAAACTATGATTAAAATGTTTAGTCTTGTTTTAGACTTACTCAAAGTATGTTGTAAAGTTGGAATCGAGTGTACTGCAGGATTTACTATGTAAATTTGCCTGGCTCGATCGATCAAAAATTAGACTCGATCGATTGAAGCTCGTGCAAATTGTTTTTCTGTAGAATTTTCCAACTCAGCCCAAGCCCTTGACGAGTAGGGTTTTATATTTTGCCTTAAGCATAAAAGGGAAAACCCTAGCCACGTTTTGAGTGTGCTCTTTATACTGTGTGTGTGTGTGAATCTTTTGTGAGATCTAAAAGTGTTTGCCTTCATACACACTTAGGTTTCCAATCTCAAGATTTGAATGTTCAAATAGCGTTGAAAACACTATGAACGTTTAGACCCCCAATTACAAATTACCAATTCAAAGCTTATTATCAAACAATAAATGTGCGAAATATGAACATAAGCTAATAATAGAATTAATAAACAATCTAAACCAAATAAAATCACATCCACAGATGAAATTAAATGGCAAAGATTAAGGGAAGAAAGATGCAAACACAAGGACAACACAACGATATGTTATTGAAAAGGAAACCGAAGCTCTCGGCGTAAAACCTCTTCGCCGCTCTCCAAGAGGTAAATAATCCACTAAAGAATGTAGTTGGGATATATGAACAGCAGAAGACCCTCCAAGCCTAATCTACCCAGTGTATCTAAATCCTCCAAACTTCTTGTTCCAACGAGGTTGTGCCGAACCTATTTCTTCTTTAGCTTACCAGATTCCACTATAGCTCGTAGCATCAACCAATAAGCGATAAATAATCCACTAAAGAATGTAGTTGGGATACATGAACAGCAAAAGACTCTCCAAGCCTAATCTACCCAGTGTACCTAAGCCCTCCAAACTTCTTGTTCCAAAGAGGTTGCGCCGAACCTATTTCTTCTTTAGCTTATCGGATTCCACTATAGCCCATAGCATTAACCAATAACCATTGGTCCTTTCCTAACTGCTTTCCAAAGCACCAAATAGCCTTTTCACAGATGTGAGAATGGTGAGAAAATGATTTGGGTAAGAACCTCTCAAGGATGTAACAATGGAGAGGGTGAGAGTAGAGGAACTTAAAAAGTCTCTATGTGAAAATTGTGGATGAATCAATCTTATTTTTCTCTAGGGTTTCTCTCTCAAAATTCTCTTTGGAAGCTCTCTACATTTCGTGGGTATAAGGGGTATTTATACTAGGGTGAGAATAGAATGCGAAGAGTCAAGTTTTTTAAAACAGAGCTGGTTGGCGGCTTGGTCTCGCGACTTGACTGAGTCACGAGTTCAAGTCACGAGATAACAAAGCGGCCAGGTTGGACTTTTTGTCCTGTAGTGCTCCAGCTCGCACGACTATTCATCTTCTTGCATGCTTCACTCGTGTGCTGCAGTTGGCGGCTTGCCAGTCGCGAGTCACCCACGAGTCCCAATCGCGAATCTCTGCATCCTTGCACAATCTTAATCATTTCTTCACACTCTCTCACTTACTACCCTTACATGATTCCCACCTAAATACAATGTTACTAATTGCTAAAATACAAGCAAATTTGACACAAAATAAAACTAACCAGATAGTTGATTAAATTTAACCTTATAAGATTGATGTCGAGAGCTTGGTGATCAATTCAGTTGTAGTTTCAAGAGTTTAAAGATACACAAGCGGGAGTGCTTGTACTTGTTATGAATCCAAGAAAAAAGTAGTCTGTGGATTCGGAGTTGTCACGTGGTCGTGGTAGTAAGTTTCCTACTCGAGGTAGCAATAAGATGTTAGTGATCTAAGTTGCTATTGTATAAATTTCAATTCTTTCATAGTGGATATGTTTTACCTTGAGTATAGCTAAGTTAAATCCTTCTAGAATTTTTACCAGTTTGGTTTTTTTAGGTTATCATATCTTTGTGTTCTTTATTTTTCGCACTTTTCATTGATATGATTTATTTGTATTAACCTAGATCTGATAATTTGAATAAGTAATAACTTGGCTAATTAACTAGATTAATCTGGTTGTGTTTTAAGGGGTCTAAAAACGTACAACTAATACATTGGAACTCCACTATCCGTGGTCAACATGATAGAACTGCTGCTTATGGTGGTGGTGGTTTGAGCACTACAATGGTAGTAAATGTATTTGGATCGAATTGAATTTGAATAAAATTTTCTTACTTAAAATATTGACAAATCACACCTTCACTAAAGGGGGTTGTCTAAGGTATATACGGGTAAGTTCTTGGAGAAAATCGAAACGCCTATTTTTCACATTAGTCTCTAGCTAGTAGAAGGTTGTACTAAATTCAGTTTATCAAATCAACTTACCTTTGAGGTTACTCCCAGAAATCAACTTAACACAAAAGCTCTAATGGAGAAAAGAACATAGATGATGGCCATTAACGTTTTGAAATATGCAACCAAAATCATATGGAGATCATTTTAATTCTCAAGTTTCATAATACATTTTGACATAACAATAGTATGATAAACATTATTAGCCAATACTTTATTTGACAAACAAGAGCTAAACACACACTCTTAATGCAGGTTCCTCAATCGTGCAGCATTTAAAACAGAAGGAGATGTTGGATCGGATGGTTCAATTGCGAAACCTTGGAGGATATGCACAATACAACAAGTAGAAGATCTCAAAACCCTTATTAGGATTTTCCCTTTATGGTTATCAGGTATATTCTTAAGTACCCCAATAGGAGTCCAAGGCAGTTTGACAATCCTCCAAGCTTTAACCATGGATCGCCACCTTGGGCCTCATTTTCAAATCCCTGCTGGGTCTATCCTAGTTTTATGCATGATCTCCACATCTGTATTTCTTGCAATTATTGATCACTTCCTATGTCCTATGTGGCAGAAGCTAACTCGTAGGTCTCCTACATACCTCCAACGAATAGGAATAGGACATGTGCTAAACATTCTAAGTATGGCAATTTCAGCACTAGTGGAAGCGAAGCGACTCAAAATAGCCCAAGCCCACCATCTCCAAGGCCAGCCTGGGGCCATAGTGCCCATGTTGGCCTTGTGGCTATTTCCACAATTAGTTTTGGTTGGCGTCGGAGAAGCATTTCATTTAGGACAAATTACATTATATTATCAAGAATTTCCTATGGCACTTAGAAGTACATCAACTGCAATGATTGCAATGATTATAGGGATTGCCTATTATTTGAGCACGGCTTTGATTGATCTTGTCCGAAGGGTTACTGGATGGTTACCAAATAATATAAATAATGGGAGGCTAGATAATGTGTATTGGTTGTTAGTTGTGGTGGGAGTGCTTAACTTTGGTTATTACTTGGTGTGCGCTTCTTTATACAGGTATCAAAATGTTGAAAAGGAAGAAGAAGGTAGTAATTCTGGCACTAATAGGTGATGCTCATGGTGAAAAATGCAAGAAGCTCACTTGTATTTCTCTACTAATAGGCTTAGGGTACATATTTAATATTTTCACAATCGTTGATATAGACTATTATAATTAGTGTATAATAAAAGTAGAATTGGTGGTAGACCAAGGTGAAATGATGTTGATTTAATCATAACAAATCATGTTAACAATTGTGTAAATTATTATGTCGGCAAAGTTACTAGTTTTAAGACCACTGCATGTGCGATTTTATTGTGAACTATAAAATAGACTATTGATGTTTGTATTTTATAATTTTACAAAAAAATAGCAATTTAATAAATGAAAAAAAAGTAATAAGAAGAAGAAAAAAAAAAAAAAAATACCTAAGTATTTG
Organism: Quercus aquifolioides; assembly: GCA_019022515.1. Lineage (NCBI taxonomy): Eukaryota > Viridiplantae > Streptophyta > Magnoliopsida > Fagales > Fagaceae > Quercus > Quercus aquifolioides. The sequence goes on from CM032326.1 coordinate 41,778,632, forward strand.
TCCGAATCAGCCCATATCTAAAGATTTCTTGATTGAAATGTGGATTCTGTTATTATTTTGACAAAGAAGAGAGAAGATGATGATGATGAAGAAGATGAAGAAGTAGAAGATGATTGAAACATAAAGAAATCATCAGCTCCACATGCATTCAGAGAGAAAAGAGGGGTTACAGATTTTAGAGAGATCTCCACCCCTCTCTCTTCCTCTGTGAGTAGAACCTCATTGATTGAAACGGATTCTGAAGAAACAAATTACTTTCATCACGTAGGAGTTGGGCACTCCTCATCTACTTTTTAGAGTAGGTCCAATGGAATAAGTCGATAAACATCATATTTGATGTCTGCACCATAATTGCCAAAGTAACTTTAGTAACTGTTCTATCACTTTCTTGATGGCTACAATGTCGAATAGTGGTCTGCCATCTCTCTGTCTCTCTGTCTCTCTCTCTAAAAATGATGCTAATATTAAAAACTAAGGAGGAGTAACATCAGGACAACACCTGTTATAGTACAAACCATTAAGATCCGAATTAAACACTAACTCAACACCCACAGGAGGGCTATAAAAGAGAATAAAATCTGGACTTTGTTGCGATCCCACCCTAGAAAGGTTGTCTGCGCACCTATTAGCTTCACGGTAACAGTGCTTGAACCTCACCTGCAGAAATTGGGAGGCTAGATGTCTACAGTCATCCACAAGAGGGCAGATGGCTACGTTGACATTGCTGGTATCGGTAAGCATATCGACTAAGATTTTGGCATCCATTTCCACTTCCACCGTAAGGAAATTCCTGGCAAGGCAAATGGAGAGCCCATCTCGCAAGGCCCAAAGCTCAGCAGTGAACCTAGTGGCTCTCCCAATATTTCTAGCAAACCCAATAACCCAATTTCCTCTTTCATCTCTCACAATACCTCCACCACCAGCAACTTCCAATTGTTCTGAAACTGACCCATCCGTATTCAACTTTAGCCAACCCGTGGCAGGTCTTTCCCATCTGATCAGTTTCTGGGAAAATCTAGCCAAAGCATTAAAGGAGAGGGCACAATGAACGTATTCTAAGGACTTGCTCACAATATCTGCAGCTAAATTACCGTGTATGGGACCGTTTTTGAACACCACCGCATTCCTTCTAAGCCAGATATGCCAGATGGCAAAAAGAAAAACATGCATCCAAGGGGGTTGATTTAAGGAGATAGACGTTGTAGTTCTACCATTTGTTGCCAACCAAGACTCCAATTCTCCCGAGTAGAAGGCAGAGTCAGAAGCCTCCTTCCCAAGTTGAGTCCAAATTGGTCTGACCATAGGGCAGTCGCGGAGGGCATGGATAATAGACTTTGTGGCTTGATGGCATAGAGGGCAAGTAGTATCCAGACTTATACCTCTTCGGGTAAGGCAAGATTTGACACCAATGCTATTATGATAACACTTCCAAACAAACATCTGACTTTGCGGAAAAATTTTGGCTTTCCATATCCATTGGCCTTCGAAATGATGAACCTCCTCCAACCCAATAGCAAAATTATAAGCACTCCTCAGATCAAACCCACCGTGTTAAGTACCCTTCCAAGCTAACCTATCGTGCCTCCTAGAAGCAATAGCAAAAGGAGTCGCTTGGATTTCTGACCTCAAAGCCTGAGGGGTCTCTAAGGAAAGGGGAGCCCAGTTCCAGCCGTCAGCTGAGATAACATCCTTAACCTTCCGATGGGTTTCCTCCACCGAAAAAGGACCTTGGATGGAGGACCTTAGCCAAAAGTTTGACTACAAACTTGGTTGTCACTAAAAAATTAGTATATTTACATATTTTGAAAATCTAATTATTGAATTTTATGTTTTTTATTTTTTAACACATGCCAAATTTCGTGTCAATCGGATGTTATTTACTATTCGATTTTGTTCGTTTGTTTAGACCACTGTACACTCAGATTGTTTAACCTATTTAATTAACCAAGTTGATACTTAGGTTTATTATTTAGATTTAGGTTAAACACAAATAATCATATCACTAAGTACGGAAAAATAAATAAGACAGTAATATGATGACCTAGGAAAATTAATGAAACAGTCAAATTTCATGGTAAAAAATCTGGAGAGGATTTAAACTAATTTATCCTCAAGGCAACAAATTCACTATGATAGAATGAATGTTTTACAACAGATTTAAACCCTAAATCTAAAGCTACCTCTTGTAGTACTTACTCACATGACCACGTGTAGCTCCGAATCCACAAACTCTTTTATCTGAATCTGTCGCACGTAAACACTCACGTTTGTGACACTGAGATCCCACTCAAAGGTTTCAGATCATCAGCTATGTATGATCTTGTTGCAACAACTTTAGATCTACCGGTTCTAATAATGTGTAGATGGAATTTCTGTAGTGACTTTGAAAGGAGAATGCACAATATCTTTTAGATCTCAAAAGAGCACCTTCAAAGTCATAACAAAACATGTCTTAGGGTTTCCTTTAAATATTATGTGAAATAGATCTAAAACCCTAATCACTTAATGGGCTTAATGAGTAGTTGGGCCGAAATTAAAATCTGCAGAATTTGCATCTCATTTGGTCGGGCTTTCTTCTCGATCTATTGAACCTGACATGTTTTGAATTCTTGAATCTGCGGTTTCCTTTTTCTTGTATTCTGATTTGTAGCACCTTGAATATTGTTATAAACTTAGGATTTACGAATCTATATCTAGACAAGTTTGTGTTCACGGTTTGTTAATTGTTCTAAACTTTTAGAACCTAATAGATTCATAAACTTATTTTTTATTTATAATTTTAAACTATAAAAACTTGAAATTTAAATATTAAATTGATAACATAACTATTGAAGCATAAAAGATATAAGAAGAAAATGTAATGCAACGATGGATTTGTTAAAATTCATATCTAATAAAAGGATATTAAGTGGAGTTGTAGGCTTAAACTACAATAAAGTTTATTGCCAAACGTTGTTCTTAACAATATCGTGGGTACATTAACTTCAATTACTGCCATGAGTGCTTCATTTGCACAGTTAAAACTTTAGTGCTATTCTATTCCTATGATATTGAGTGGCAAGAAAATTATTAGGAGATAGACTGGAACATTATAATACAAGATACTGATAAGCATGCCATATTTCCTAGTTTTAGAAAACCACAGTAGGCAATGTATGTTCGTATATCTGATTCAGGTGTTCTGTTAAAGTTTGAAAGACTATATATTGAATTGCATATAATAAAGTACAAGGGTCTACCTTATATATAGGTAAATAATATGTGATGTACAAGTAACCTACAACTTTGAATCTAAGCCAATTGAGCTTATATTTTAACAGTATTCTAACATGTTCGATGTTAAAAGCATAAATGCTGCTCCAATTTGAAACATAACAAATGGTTGCACCAGTCTGTCTCCGGTCATTGGAGCAATAGTTGCTAACTCTTTCTCTGTTGCCGCAATTTCTCTGTATCTCTTTGTTGGCAATAGTCTTACTATGTTGCAATTTGCATCATGCGTCTCTTGTGAGTGTGTGTGCGTGCGGTGTGGTAGGCTTGGTAGAGACTTTGTTGTGGGAATATTTGTCTTTAGATCATGTGCACGTTGTACTTTGTGAACTGTCGACTAATTCATAAACTTGGACCACAATAAAGAACCCTTGATTTGTATTTTTGGGTCTTAATTTAAAAAAATAAAAATAAAAATAAAAATAAAAATAAAAATAAAAACCTCAATGATATGATTTTTTGACAGTTTATAAGAATACAGCATAGGACAATTTGCATTATAATGCTCTAAGGGCAGAATATCTGTTGACAAATTAAAGCGAATGGCTACGCCTACTTAACGAGTTATTATCAAGAGCGGACGCTATAATTTGAAACTCTCTAAAAAAAAAAAAAAAAAGAGAGAGACCAATAACTAGATATAAAATTTGAAGGCCCCACCCAAAAAAAAAAAAAAAAAATCCACAAGGATAAATTATAGAATTATATTTTTTTGCCACAATTTTAATGTGGTAAGCCATGAATGATGGCAAAAAATTATGATTAATGTAAAAATAATAAATAATTAATGACAATCAGACACATAAAATAGTTATGAGTAATGGTATAGTAAAAGTATGGTACTAAAATTACTAAATTCTTGATCGTGGAATGGAAGGCAATGCCAAAAAACCCAATTGAAAAAGCTTTTCCTATAGTTCTTCTTCCTTCCACTTTCAACTACTTTATGGCCAGTTTGGAAGTTTAGAGAGGGATGAGAGTAGAGGGAAGTAGTGCGGAGGAGATTAGAGGGGAATGGTTCCCCTCTACCTTGTTTGGATGTTTTTAAAATTAGTAAGGAGGAAGGGAGTAATTAGCCATTCCCCTTGTTTGGATGTTTTAAAAATTAGGATGGAGAGAAGAGGAAATGATTAAAATGGACAAATTTACCCCTATTTGAAAATAGACTTGCAACATTGGTCTATGATTAATTTGTTAATTTAGAAATGATAAGTTAGGAAATTTACTTGGACAATAATTTATCTACTCTACTCTCCCTCTAAATCTCTCCAATTTGGGGGAATTAAAAATGAGGAGTTAGAGGGAGTTGAAACCCCTCCAAACCCCTCCCCCTACTTCCTTAAAAAACTTCTAAATAAGGTAATTGGATTACTCTCCCTCCCTCCACTCTACTCTCCCTCCTTTTTTAAACATCCAAACAGACCATTAGTCTTGATCTCTCTCATTTTTTTTATATTTTTAATACGAAATTTGAGTCCTGATCTTTTAGTTTTAGATTTCAGGGGACAGTGCATAAAATTATGAGAGGTGACCACATTAAAGGATAGTGGTACGAACATTTAGCCACGGTAGTGATTGCGTTTTGGATAGAATAAGCAGTCAAATTGGTGGTGTTGTATAGTTGTTGCACTTGTGGTGCTATATAGGTGGTGCGAATTTACTGTATTTGTTTTATCGTAAAATTTGGTCAAATCCAAAAATATTTTTCAATGACCGAAATATCATTTGTAGAATTTTATAAAAGAAAAAAATTAACAAAATATTTTACATGCTCTCCCCCAGCTAGTTGTTGGGTCACCAGGTGGTTGGGAGTTGTGACTGTCACTCTGGTAGTTAGGAGGCATCGGTTTTGATTATTTGTGCTTGAAAATTTTTTTATCACATCAAACAATTGAAAACATAATACAATGAAACCACGTAGCGTAAGTTCTATCAACATTTTCAGAGCAAGGGTTATCAAAAAAAAAAAAAAAACATTTTCAGAGCAAGAACTCATTTCATTGCTTCATGATGAAAATTTTTTGTTGCCTTATTCAATGTTTAAACCATTCAATTTCATATTGAAGGATGTTTAAACCATTCAATTTTGGTTGGTATGGTAGAAATATTTCATTTTCCAACTAGCAATATACTTTCAAGAATTTCTTATGTCACTGCGACGCATGGCATACGCAATGGTATACTAATTGGGGTCGCTCTCTAGTGTGCGTGGCTTTGATTGAACTAAAGTAATAGAAAATATCTAGTGCATTGAGTAATGAAAATGACTGTTTTGTCTCTTAAACTGATTATGTATCTGAATTAATCAACTTATGTTAATTACTAGTTATGTAATCAAGGTTTTAACTTGTTAAATGTCACAAGCCATTAAGTCGCCAATAAATAAATTAATACACATGAATCCGAATTGGTGACGAAATGAAAAATCACCATTGGAGTACGGCCTTATCCCAACAAGAAATTCACTAATAGAATTAAAATTTACAATCTAAGATAAACTCTTGTCCCTGGGCTCTTTTCAGTAGATAACTTAATGACAAGACCCAACAATTAACTCCAATTCCAATCTAAACTCTTCTATTATGAACACCTTTCACGAGTTGCGTTCGTGCTCTCAGTCAAGCCCTCTAATTAATTCCTAAGACTACCTTAAAGGTTTCTACTCCACAACAACAATTGGGACTAGCTCTGTGGCTTTTTAGCTTTTTCTGACCACCGAACATTATCATTTGATGGAGAATGACATTTTGAATTCACGGGTTGGTGTAAACTAGGTTTAATTTTTCTCTTTTTGAAGTGTACAACCAAGTCTCTTGACAACTCTGCTGAGTTGTGCTATAATAGGCACTTATATATGTTTGCATGTAGGGTATGAAAAACAAGGCAATAACGGGCTTCTTAAAACATGTCAGATTCCATAATTCACGATTCTCGATCAATTCAAGCTCTATTGAGGAAGTGTAGAGAATCTACGTTCGATTAATTAAGCTGTGATCGATAGGCTATCGAAAATACGAATTCGATCGAACGAGCATTGGAATATATCGAAGGGTTGTTGAAAGCTTCAGTTTCTTTCTCTTTGAGCTGCTGCTTGGATTCTTAATCTTAATCTTTGATCACTCATTACAGACTCTATTAAGATTACAATGTAATAGAATCTGCAAATCTAAAACCTAACAAGTATATATACACCAGGGACAGATCCAAGATTTCAAGCTAAGGGGGTTGGAGATAAGCGAAAAAAAAAAATTTCAAATACGCATTCATATAGTATTAATAAACTATCAACCAAGACAAATACTCAAAAATCAAGATCAACTTTTTGAAATTGTGTTTGAGAGATATGGTTATTTTCCAGAATTGGGATATCGGCATTTTCTGGAATTGGGGAATGAATATTTCTTGGGATTGGAACATCGAAATTTTCCGGAATTGGAGAATGAATATTTTCTAGAATTGGATCATTCACATTTTCTAGAATTGGAATAGCAACATTAGTTGTTGGCAATCCCATGTTGACTTCTTTTGAAAAAATCAAACATTGTAGTTGATTTTTTCATGATCTACAAATAAAATAAGAATCATATATATATTATCTAACTAAAGACAAATACTAGAATCTAGATAATATGCATGATGCATTTAATTATAAATTTAGTATTTCTCACTTCTTTTCAATTTATAAATTTATCTAATTTAGCATTATGAGTTAACAATAGGCACAAGTGAATTACTGTTATTTTCTTAAATTTGTGTGACAATTTTCTATATTATTTTTATATGATTTGTTTTTTTCTTTTGTCTTTGGTCTTTGCCTTTATTTATCTTTGTCTTTGTCTTCTCTTTGTCTTTGTCTTTATCTTTGTGTCTCCATATTTACTGACCCAATACACTATAAATTTATTTTGCACTACTAACAAAAACTTTTCTTAACTTTACCTTCTTCTTTTTTCTGTCACTTGTCTTTATTGTTGCCCAATTACCAGTCAACAAAGAACAAAGAGCAAAGAACAAACAGACAAACACTACACTAATATATTCTCTAATCTTTACAAACTCTACTCTCTCTCTATCTCTCTTATCTATATAATACAAGAGAGAGAGTCACAAACACAGAGTCACAAAGCCAAAAAGCCAAAAAAAAAAAAAAAAAAAAAAAAAAAAAAAAAACACCACAGGCAGTCAGGGCCATCAGGCACAAATTCAATTCACAATCACGGAATCACCAACATTAGTTCATCAATCATCAGTAAAAACACAAAAACAAACACCACAAGTCCACAAGCATAGATTTTTAGATTTTGAGATTCACAAACATTATATTAGGTTTTGAAGGAAAGGATAGATTAAATACCTGTGAACTGTGAAGGCTGGAGCAGTGGAGCAACGAAGCTGGGCTAGGTAGTGTAGATTGAGCAACCGGCGGCAGCGGCAAGATGGGTCTCCGGTTTGGGTATGCGACAGCTAATGGTGGTGTGGGTACTGGGTAGCAAGATGGGTCTCTCATACGTGGGCGTGGGCAGTGGCGTCATCCGTGGGCGACGGCATCACGGCGTGGGTAGCACCATAGCAAGATGGGTCTTTCACTTTCTCTGTCTCGCCTCTCCATTTCTTTTCTTTTCTTTTTTCTTTTTTTCCTTCGTGTCTGGCTTTTCCATTTGGTTTTGAAGTCTTACTGTGCTGGGTTTTTTTTTTTTTTTTTTTTTTACATATATATATTTTAAAGGTTTTCATGGGCTCTTGAAAACTCCTGGGCTGGCCGGCTGGGGGGGCCTGAGCTAAAAACCAAGGGGGGCCCAAGCCTTTCTTTTTTTTTTTAATTTTACATACTAAATTATATTTTTTTTGGGCCTGGGCCCCCTTTGGCCCCCACTTGGATCCATCCCTGATATACACCCTCTCATAGATCCATATATGCATCAATCACACATATATGTGAGATAAGTATATACATCTGTCAATACTGTATTTTGTTCGGACTCGATTCATGCGTAAAAACAAATGCCAAAATCAAAAAAATTGAAAAAAATGAGCAAAATTACAAGTTTCAAAGCCAAAAAGGGTAAAAAATAAATACAACAAGATCGGATAGTGAATCAAAAGGTCATAACATTTTAAATCCCTTTCGATAGCAATTGAGGCCAAGACCCTAACTAGGTATGGTAAAAAATTTGACTTTTTGATTCAACCTTCGGATCAAGTTGAATTTTGGGCCGTTTTCTAGGGCATATTTTTCCCTTCGAAAAGATATTTTACGGGCCAAAATTGGAGTTGAAATGGATGAGATATCACCAAAATACCAAAAACCCTAATAAAATCGTTCAATAAATTGTACCGATTGGGTAGGAATTGAAGCAATTCGGCTAAAACAACTTGAATAATGAGGTCTTAACTACCTCTCATAAAAAGGGCTCGATGATATTTACTCCGGATAGGAAGATACAAAATTTTTAAGGAAAAACATCACATAATTTTTAAGCACTGCATCATCTTCCTTCCGGATGTCATATCTCGATGACCGTAGCTCCAAATCTTGCAACACCAGGACCATTGGAAACTAGACATCTAGAGCTTTCCAAGAATATAAAGTTTAAAGAAAATGGAGCTCGGAAGGGCCCCCAAAAAGCTACGTAAAAATCAGACCAGAAATCTAGAAATAACAAAATAGCCCGATGAGGATACACTTCACCTAGCCCCCATTTTCCTCATTCCTCCTATAAGTATCCCCTCATTATTATTATTTTGTAAAAAATAGAGAAATTTTTGGTAAAAAAAAAAGGAGAAAATAGAGAAATAGAGTAGAAAAATTCTGAAAAATCTTTAAAAATTTTGAAAATTTTTCTCTCTCCTCTCTCTCTCTAGGAAACCCTTTACCAAAAAAAAAAAAAAAGCCTCTTCCTTTTCTTTTTTTTTTTTTGTTTTTGTTTTTGTTTTTGTTGTTTTGTTTTGTGTGTGTGTGTGTGTGTGTGTGTAATTTGTTGGGTAAGCTTGTAGGGATGGGGTAGTTTTTCTATAACTACACCCATCCCATTCTCTTTATTCTCTCATGTAAACATCATCTATCTATATATGAAGTTCTTCGCTTTATGTTGTCTCTTTATTTTACTTGCTATATTATTGTGTATATATCTCTTTATCTTTATGTCAATATAGTTATTGTTTGTTTGTGATATTGTGATTGTTTCCCTAGATAGGTATTGAACCATCTCCTAGACTCTATATGGGTAGTACTCTTAGGGGGAAGAAATCCCATTTCATCGGGCATCTAGAGATTTCTATTATTCTTACTTTATTTTTATGTCATCCATTTTAATTTCAAGTAATCCCTTCCCCTTTATTTCTATGTCATCCCTTTAATTTCTTGCACAATCCTCCTCCCCTTTACTTTATTGCACTTATACACACGCGCGCACACACACACACACACACACACACACACACACTACTATCTAGACACCTAAATAAAAAAAAAAGATTTTCTATTCATCCCTCCTAAATGGTTTTTAAACTTCAAGTAAAGCACAATATGAGTATGTCTCATAAGAATGGTTGATGGCTTAGAACTTCCATTTCTTTATGATGAAGCATCCATAAGGCTTGATAGAGATTAAAATCTATTTAAGAGAGAGAGAGAAAGAGAGAGGGGAAAAAAAAAAAAAAAAAAAACCTATTTCCAATGAATCTTTACAATATGTCTGCACTTTATTTTAATGTTATTTAAATTTTTGCACTTTATTTTTCAGCTCTTTACTTTAAAGTCATTTAAATTTTATCTCTTTACTTGTTATTTATTTGGGTAAATTACAACTTACCCACCTGTGATTTGGTTAGAATTTCAGGGTATGTTTGTTAACTGTTTTTTTCCCCTTATTTTCTGTTTCCAAAAACAATTTTCTATTTTTAAGACTAAAAAACTTGTTTGGCAACCAAAAATGGACAGAAAACAAAAATTGTTCTCAAAACTTAATTTGCGAAGAAAACTGAAAACATGCAAAACGCTGTTTTCAGTTTCTAATTTTCAAAAGTCAATGAAAACTCACATTTAATTTAATGAATCAATCTCATTTAATGAGTTAGCATTAGAGTTCAAATCTTAATAACAACATATTTTAGTATTTTCCACTTTTTTTTTTTTCTTTCAAAAAACTATCTTTTTAATTTCAACTAACCAAACATGTTTTTTATTTCAAAAATTTAAGAAAATTGTTTTTTCTTTATATTTCCAAAAACAAGTTTTTGAAAATAGAAAATAAAAACTTTTACCAAATATAACTTAAGTTGCCCACATGTGGTTTGAAATTTGACACTTTACCCACTTGAGATTTGATTGAAATTTAAATTATTTGTCTACCTGTAATTTGAAATTCATGATGCAAGTGTTCCGATGGATTCTTTTGTATCTTATTTGATCTTATATTTTTAAGTTTTTTGTATTTTTGAAGGAGAGAGACATAAAAGTGGATGGAAATTACATATTTAGCTCTATTTTTAACAGAGATGGAATACGGAACTCTAACTGAGGTAACTTTAAGTGGGTAAAATGTCAAAATTCAAATCATAGGTAGGCAACTTAAATTCCGGTCAAACCACAGGTGGGTAAGTTGTAATTTACCTAATTTATTTTTCAGCATTTTACTTACTTTTAAGTACATAACACTCTATATTGTTGTTCTTTATTTTTCTCAATAATGTTACCATAAATTAAAAGTTTCTTGGCTAAAAACAAATCGTTTACATATTTTTCTAAGGAAATGCTTTTCAAAATAAAGTTTCTTCTTCCTCCCTTTTTTCTAAGAAAAATGATATTTTAAAACAAAATCCTTTAAAAAAAAGAGTTTTCTTTTAAAAATTTCTTTCAAAAAATACCTTTTTTTCCAAAAAAAAAAAAAAAAAGCTTTCGAAAAAAAATGTTTTCTCATTTTTTTTAAAAAAAATCCGAAAATAGTAAAAAAAAAAAAAAAAAAAAAAAATCCTTTCTTCAAAAATAATACTTTTACCACGTTGGAAAATGCTTTCAAAAAAATGTTTGTTCTTTTGTTTCCAAATCAAAAAAATTGTTTTCAAATAAAAAAAAAAATGTTTTAAAAAGTGTTTTACCACGTTGGAATTTCTTTAAGAAAAAAAAAAAAGATCTTTTGAACAAGTAAAGTCTTTTGAAACTTGTCTTTGCGTAAAAATCATGGGATTTTTCTTCGAGCACAAAACTCTTTTTCTTTCAAAATAAAAACCCATAAACTTTTTTTAGAAATCTTTTCAACTTAGATAATACTCTTCTCTTTCTCTTCAAACCTTTTTTTTTCCCCCTCAAAAATCATGGCATCTTTCCAAAAACCCTTTTTCTAAAAAATGAAAACTTGTTTTGCCTTTGCAACTTTGCTTGTTCAAAAGGGACTTTTCTTTATAAAAAAAATGTTGAAAGTGTTTTCATAAAGCTTCTCATGAAATACTAAAAAAATATGTCTTTCCAAATTTTGTTTTCAAAAATAAAAGTGGAGATAATGTTGTAAAATTGTTCATACATTGTAATTTAAAACTTTTCCTTAGAATGATATTGTAACAAATTTGTGTCTACGGTTAATTTCCTTGAACCCGTGGACACCATTCAAGCTCACATTACCCCTCCCAATTTTTTTTGGCACTAACATGTTCTAATTGTCATCTTTTTTGCATGATGAAAATGAGAAACTTGTGGATGACAACAAGGTGCTACCCTTCTAACTCTTTTACTTATTATTATTATTATTTTGTGTTGTAGTTTGTTTGTATATAGTAGTTTAGTATTCACATGCTATCTATCTATTAAATAACCTACTCACATGCTTGTATGCTCCCTCACATGCTACCTATGTAAATACTTCACATGCCATATATGTAAATCTTCATTGGAGCTAATATTCACATGTTATATTATAAGTAAATAATTACTCACGTGCATATATGTATATATTGTTTGCAAAACCTTTTCAAAAATAAAAAATGTCAAGTTTTTGATTTCTTCACTAAAAAGATAACGTTTGAAATAAATTAAAATGAGGTATTATCTTTGGATAGGCATTGTGGCCGGGGTGCCTAACACCTTCTCCTCACGTAACCAAACTTCCAAGTCCAAGATCTTAAGTTCGAGACTTTTTGGTTTGCTTTTAACTAATAAACCCTTAAAATTTGGTTTAGATAATTAGGCAACTTAAAATGAATGAGACCCCTAGGTGACCAATCACAACTAATATAATACCAATGGTTGGTGGTGACTCCTAAAATAAAAATAAGAAAAAGGGACTCACACACACTCCACATAAAATCACAAACACACAAAGAGTCACATCGCCAAAAGTCCAATGTGCAACCACCCTAAAGACACCTAGAGAGGAGCTAAAAATTTGAAATTTTTAGAGGTCCACAACATCCATTCCACAAAATCACACCTCCTAATTTGGAGAGTTGCAGGATCATTACCCATTAAAAATAAATAATGGGTGGCTAAATTGTGTACTAAATGCAAGTTGTGGTTTGGGTGCTGAACACTGACAATAAGTTCGCCTGCAAATGGTAGCACAGGTATAATAATACTGGATGATTTCTTTATTTGGTAACTTCTTCTTAACTACTTCTTTTTCACTTTTTTTAGAAACACAAGAAACCTGTGGGTCTTCTCCAAAATTGCTATTTGTAATTGGTTTTTTTTTTTTTTAAACAATGAAAATGTCGAGAAATCAAGCCACACTAACTGTAGCAACAATAATAGTGAGTGATTTCTTTATGCGCCTTACGAATGCTATTCTTTTCAAATTTCTCATTCTCTTCCTTATGCCTTAACGATACTTTTCTTCTCAATGATAGTTTTTTGTTTTAATCTTATGTGAAATGGTGAGTAGATATTGAAACTTAAAGGGCAAAAAAAAAGGCACAACTGTTAGATGTTTTTAAATGTATACATGGCATAAATTTGTGTAGTCACATGGCACAATGAGAAGTGATCCACAAAAAGTCAAACGTTTCGCTTATATATATATATATATATATATATATATATATATATATATAATGGGCGACTTGATGCATTTGAGTGCCTTAGGCAAAAGCTAAATTGAGCATTTTTATATATTACTCGTTTGGGTGGCACATGCAAGGCACGTGTTGCCTCCTTGAGCAAGAAAATTAAGATAGAATTTCTATCTGAAGAAGAATGAAACCATGTACTTAGAGTTAGGGGTGGCAATTCGTGTTCGCGTGTCAGATTCGTGTCGTGTCAAGTCATGAGTATTCGACTACATAGGTCAACACTAACCCGACATGTTTATTAAACGGGTCAAGATTCTTCAACCCTAACACGACCCATTTATTGAACGGGTCAGTCGTGTCGACCTGTTTATCAGATTTTATCAAAATGAAAAGAAAAAAAATTATGAAAAAACAAACAAATAAATATTTTTAATATAAAATTCAGAACTAACGAGTAATTGTATCACAAATAATCATTCAAAACTAAAGCATATCCCAATATCACAAATAATCAATCACAATATGTCAAAGAAAATAAACCATAACAACTAATATGTTTATATACCTAGAGTTTGAAGGGTATATTGGTAAAATGTCATTTAATTAAACAGGTCAGACGGGTCAAACGGGTTCTATGTGTTCAACACTAACCCAACCCATTTATTAAACGGGTCAGCCGTGTCAACCCGAATATGACACGAACTCGTTAAGCCTCAACCCATAACCTGCTAATTTCGTGTCGTGTTGTGTCGGGTTCGCGGGTCGTGTCAAATTTTATCACCCCTACTTAGAGTAATTATTTAATATAGAAGTATTTATTTGTCATGATAGTTCCTTAGAACTTATTTGCTAAAGACAATATTCACTTTCTGAAAACTTTTAAAAATGATAACGAATATCATCTTCTTCCAACAATAAACTATTGAGTTTTGCTAAGACATTGTCACAATATTTAAATTTTCGCAATGAATCATGTCATATACTACAATTGAAAGTCTTCCTCAAATACTTGCAATTATCCACAATAAAGATTTTGTTATTCATACTTCCTTTTTTTTTATTATCTTGCATTTTATGAATCTAGCCACAATATTTAGCTTACTCAGTTTTTAATGAACACCCTTTTAAGTAAGAAAAAATAAAATAAAATAAAAGAGGATAACAAAAGGCATGTGTCATTGAAGTTTCCATTAGATAAAATTTCAAGTCTAGAATATTTAAACCTAGGAAAATCAACGTCCTCTTATTAACAAATAGAACATCCTATATTACCATCCAACTTTTCAAGTATGATTGCCACATAAAACTCAAAGGACAAAACTTAGGTACAGAGTACAGTACCTTAGATGTTGTTCTTTAGGTTATTTTCTTAAAATATAGTCATGTGGCTTTTTTCTTATGGGATAGAAGTGTATTTTTAGTTAAGTAGCCACATGATTGAATTTTAAGAAGGAAATCTAAGAATCAATACCTAAGTACTGTACCTAAGTTTTGCCCAAATTCAAAATACACGAAGAAAATTTTTGGGATATTAAAATTTAGTAGGGGTATTTTAGACATTGTACAATGGAACATTTTAGGAATTATAAGATTTAAAAATGGTTCAACTGAGAGAGTAACAGTTGGGGGTATTTGCTCAGTTTTAAAGTTTAGAGAGGAATGAAACTACCCCAAACTTAAAGGGCCCAATTTTTATTTTTTTACTTTAAATTTTAAATAGTGTGTAAAAAAATAAAAATAAACAGACAAACAAAAAAACCCGTTCAAGAAAATTGTATGTGAAAAAAAAAAGAATTTTGACTTACCAAATTTGACTAAACCAAAAAAAAAAAAAAAAAAAAAGGTCTAGGAATATAACAAAATGTCACATGTTCACAATACCTCTATTTTCAACTGTGGTGGATCTTAGTATAATATTTTATTATCTTATTTTGGTTTATAAGATACTTACACCTCAGCCGTTGTGAAAATATTATGATAACAACAAAATGTCACGACATTTTCAAAATACAATACCTTTATTTTTAGTTGTGCTAGATCTCGGTATGATATTTTATTATTTTATTTTATTTTGACCCATAAGGAATTGACACATACTTCACAACATTTTCACAATATCTTTGTATACATTGTTCTTACAATGTAAATTTATATTGTAGACAGATAAAAATTGGCAAATTTTGTACACATTTGCAAAATTTGTGTAATATTTACCATTTTTTTTCCCAAATATGTATAATATTTGCCACTTTTTGTGTGTCTGAAATATAAGTTTGCAGTGCAAGTACAAAGTAAATATATAAAAATCCTTTAAAAAAAGAAAATAGAAAAAGGGCTGCTCACTAATTGAATAAACTAAAAGAACTGTTCATGAGCCTATTGGCCTTTTTTATATAGTTAATTGAAAATATTAATTTAAAAAAAATTTAAATATTACTTGAATTCTATTATCTTGTTTTAGATGCAAAATTACTAATTAACCAAGTATAATTTTTTTTTTTTTTTTTTGAGAAAGTCTATAGTCACAAAAAATTTGACAAAACTTTTCACACCAGTTGATGTGATAGATTGATAATGGTAAGTAAAAATGAGATGTTAGTTATGGATCTAGATGAGAACTAATAAAAGTTTTCCAATTCAACTGCTACGAAAAATGTTGTAAAATTTTGTTGTACTGCTCTTTTTTTTAGAAGTGCTACATTCACAACATTTTTACAACAAATTATAGGCATTAAGTTGTTATTAGTTCTAATTTGAAGCTAGGAATTGCAACAGGTCAGGTTCAGGCCGGGTTCTTTATGCCTGAGCCCGACCCGCGGGCTCGCCCCCGTTACTCGAAATCGCCCCGTTTAATAAACAGGATTTTTTTAGACCCCCAAACTCGCCCCTGCGGACCCTGTCCTGTCATGCCTGGCCCAAAATCACAAACACAAACCCTTACACAAACACAAACTCAGAAATCAAAAATACAAATTTCAGATTTATGATTTTCCCTTTCAAAATCATAAACACACACACAAATCTTAACACAAACACAGACACAAAAATCACAAACACAAAAATTTCAAATTTAAGATTTTCCCTTTCAAAATCACAAACCCAAATCTTAACACAAACACAAACACAGAAATCCTAACACAAACACAAACATAGAAATCACAAACACAAAAATTTCAGATTTATGATTTTCCCTTTCAAAATTACAAACACAAATCCTAACACAAATACAAACACAAAAATCACAAAAAGAAAAAGAAAAAGAACATATCATTGAGAAACATGAATGACAACGAATGAAAAAAAAATGGCGGAGAACGAATCCAAATCATTAAGTGTGAGTCGGTGAGTTGGTGATAGAGGGGGAGTTGGCGTTGACGTCTAGGTGAAGGCACAGGGAGGAGGGAGAGTGGAAGCAATTGAGGGGGGGGGGGGGGGCGGTGAGGCCATGAGTGTGGCTGTGTGAGTCAGTGAAAGTGACGGCTTGAGGAGTTGAGGGGGGCAGTAGTGAGGCTATGTGGGTGAGAGTGACTGGAGATTGAGAGAGGGTGGGTGGCGGCTCAAATGAGATTGAGAGAATGAGATAGGATTAGGGTTTTTTGAATAAGTATATATATATATATATATATGGTTTTTTTGGTAATTTTAGTTTAAAGGGTCGGGTCCGAGTCCGGGTTCGAGGTGGGCATCACTAAAACCCGAACTCAACCCAAACCCGCTTCAGGTTTTATTTTAAAAACTAGACCCAACCTTACTGTTTCACAGGTTGGGTAAAACCCGACCTATTAGGGTTGGCTTAGGTCGGGTTGGGTACCCGCAGGTCGGGTAACAATTGCCATCCCTATTTGAAGCCACTCTTGAAATTAATTTTAACCAATAACAATCTATCACTTAAGATTTGTGTATTGATTTTTTTTTTTTTTAGAAGTACTACGTTCACAATATTTTTACAACAAATCCTAGTTGTTAAGTTGTTACTAGTTCTAATTTGAACTCACCACTTAAATTACTTTTTTACCCATTAATAGCAGTTAGTAACAACTTACCACTTAGAATTTGTTGTGAAAAATGTGGTGAACGTAGCATTTCTCTCTCTCTCTCTCTCTCTCTCTCTCTCTCTCTCCTCTTGTTTTTCATTTGATAAAAAAATATTATTTTATTTATTGGCTAATATTTGGGCTTAATTAATACTATTATTATTAGGACATATGTGTTTCACTTGTTAAATAACATATGTCATTCTTTTATGTAATTGGCTAATCCTTTGACAAAACGCACTTTACTTGTAATTGGGTAGTTCTAGGTGTTTTTAATACTTCAAAACACAAGGTTTCAAGATCAAGTGTTGAAGTCATCAAGTCTGTCCAAGAAAACAAGCTGATAGTGCAAATTCATTAAAGCTCGACAACTGTCTCAACAGCTGCATCTATCGAGCTTAAGAAAGCTGTCTCAAGCCCGTAAGCTCGACACCTGCTCGACAGCTTCTCGACACCTCCTATCTGTCGAGATTTAAGAAATTCAGAATTCTGATCTGATTTCTTGGGATCCGTGAATGTGTCTTTGGGCCTTCTTTTCTCCTAACCCTAGACATATAAAAGGATTGTTTTTAAGGCCGTCAAACAGTTCACAAGTTGCACAAGCATTGAGAAAACTCTATTGAAGCAAATTGTGACCAGAGACGAAGTTCTTGCCTTAGTTCATCTCTTCTAAAGAAGTTGCTGTGTATTTGCACCTTTGGGTTTTGTGACCAAACATCTTCTTGATCTTCATCGTGTAGGATGAACTGAAGAACTTTGCAGCCAGCCTCTCTTTTAGTTGGTGTTGAAGTTGCGTACTAGGATCCGCGCATTGGTTAGCCACGTACTTAGGAGCCGTGCAACAAAAAGGGGGAACTGTCACTACAGAACAAGTCCAATTGGGTATTGGGGTAAGGGTTCAACTGTAGGTTGGTAAAGTACTTGGGATTCCTTTACTTGTAACCGCTTGTTGTGATAATAGTGGAGTTTCGGGAGTGGTGACCTGAAAATCACCCGGTGGGGTTTTTGTCGTAAGGGTTTTTCCCATTCGTAAACAAATCACCATGTCATTTAATTTCCGCTACATAATTAGTTTATTGGTGATTTGTTTGTGCTACCACGCGTTTGCATGTTAAATTGATAAATTAATAACTTGGCTAATTAATTAATTAATTTAATCACAAGGGGTCATTCAGTTTGTGGCCTATCAAGTGGTATTAGAGTGGGCACACTCTGATTAGGTTTAATCTTTGCTGTGTTGATCCATTGACCCCTGTTGTCATGGCTGTAACCGGCTTGAAGAGATCTTTGTTTTCAAATACATCTTGTTTTTCTAATCACTATTTGTTTGAGTGTCTCAGAAAATACAAGTCTAAAAGTTATTTGAATTCTCTTATGATGACTATTGGAAAAGATCTCAGTTTGGCTAAGAAGAAACTAGATTGTCTTAGAATGAAAATGTGCAAAGGAGTTCGTCTAGAAGAGTGAAAGTTAAAGGCTTAGCTCATAAAAGGCAGTTGAGTGAAAGAACCATTCCCTCTGATTTGTCATCTAAGCATGAAGTGTGTTTCATGATGAAGTCTGCATTCAAAGTGATGGACACATGTATGTGGTACCTTGACAGTGGTTGCTCAAGACACATTACTGGAGACCGATCTCTCTTCAAGGTTTTCGAGTCTAAGAAATGTGGCAATATTACTTTTGGTGATGGAAGTAAGTCACAGATTAAAGGGAAAGGAATCATATCTCTACCAGGACTGCCGGACATTGCAAATGTTCTTTATGTAGAAGGTCTAAGAGTGAACCTATTGAGCATAAGTCAGATATGTGATCAATACTTCATGGTACTATTCTCAAAGGGAAAGTGTCTTGTCATGGATGAGTCTGGAAAGAAGCTCATTAGTGGGGTTCATACTTTGGACAACTATTATGGATTGGTTCCTGATGCTGATATTGTCTATAATAGCATTCGTTTGCCTAATGAAGATCTATGACATCAACGAATGGAACATGCTAGTTACAAGCATCTATCTATTGTATCTAAGCATGAATCAGTCTTGGGGATACCAAAGCTTAGTAAAATGAACAATGTGGTGTGTGGACCATGTCAGCTTAGGAAACAGATGAAAGCTAAGCATCCAAGTACTCAGACATTAGCTACATCAAGGCCATTGGAGCTTCTACATTTAGATCTTATCGGTCCAACCAGAACCGAGTCTCTTGGTGGTAAGAGATACATCATGGTTGTGGTAGACGACTTCACCAGATACACTTGGGTCATTCTACTACGATCCAAGTCTGATGCTCCTGAGCACATTGAGGCTTTGTGCACAAGACTGCAGAATGAAAAGAGCCTAAAGATTGATCGAATTCAAAGTGACCATGGTAAAGAATTCGAGAACTCATACATGGAGTCTTTCTGCATAAGATCGGGTATATCTCAAGAATTCTCTGCTCCTATTACGCCTCAGCAAAATGGTGTGGTAGAAATGAAGAATATGGTTATTCAAGAGATGGCGAAAGCCATGTTGCATAACAAAGATGTGGCTAGAAACTTGTGGGGAGAAGCCGTAAACACCGTATGTCATACGGTTAATAGGGTATACTTTAGACCCGGTACCAAAAAGACTCCCTATAAGTTATGGAAAGGAAGGAAGCCAAATGTGAAGTACTTCAGAATCTTTGGAAGTACTTGCTTCATTCTCAAGGATAGAGAGAATGTGGGAAAGTTTGACTCTCGGAGCGATGAAGGCATATTTCTGGGCTACTCTTTTACAAGCAAGGCTTATCGGGTATACAACAAAAGAACTATGAAGGTAATGGAGACAGTAAATGTCGTCATTGATGAGGTTTCAGATTCCAGTTCTGAGAAAGGCATTGAGGAACTCTCCAAAGAAATTCTTCCTCCTGAGCCTAGGGAAGTTCAAGACATTATTGAACAAGAACCTGCATCTCCAAGTACTCCCAGTACTTCGAGTATTGTGGAAGACTCTGCAGACATACCCACTTCACCAGATTCTGAATCTCATGAAGAGAAGGGACCTTCCTCTAGAATCAAATTAAATCATCCTCCAGAAGTTATTGTGGGAAACATGAATGAACTCACATTAAGGAAACACATAGTTGATAAATGTGTTGCTAACTTTGTGTCTTATTCTTGCTACTTGTCACAAGTTGAACCTAAGAAAGTTGAGGAAGCATTACAAGATGAAAGTTGGGTCGAAGCAATGCATGACGAACTACTTTAGTTTCAGAGGAATGACGTTTGGACTCTGGTACCTAGGCCGGAAGGTGAGCACATCATCGGTACAAAGTGGATATTCCGCAACAAGACTGATAAAGAAGGCAATGTGATTTGCAACAAGGCTCGACTTGTAGCTCAAGGATACTCACAAATGGAAGGAGTAGACTATGATGAAACATTTGCCCCAGTTGCCCGAATGGAGTCAATCAGAATTCTCCTTACCCTAGCATGTCAGCTGAAGTTCAAACTTTATCAGATGGATGTAAAGACTGCTTTCTTGAATGGGTTACTCAAAGAGGATGTCTATGTGGCTCAACCAAAAGGATTTATTGATCCACACTTTCCGGATCATGTGTTGTACCTCAAAAAGGCACTTTATGGGTTGAAGCAAGCTCTTAGAGCCTGGTATGATAGACTCACACAATATTTGGTGTCACATGGGTTCACGAGAGGAAAGGCTGATCAATCTCTCTTCATCAAAAGGGAAGATGGTGAGTTGATAGTTGCTCAAGTCTATATTGATGATATATCATCTTTGGGTCGACTAAGGATGAACTTGCTCATGGCTTCTCAAAACTCATGCAAGCCGAGTTCGAGATGAGCATGATTGGAGAGCTGACTCACTTCCTAGGATTGCAGATTCGCCAACAAGATTCAGGTATATTCCTTTCTCAATCTAAATATGCTAAGAATCTTGTGAAAAATTTTGGTTTGGAATCTGCTAGTTCTGTTAGAACCCCTATGAGCCCAAATGTTAAACTCACTGTAGACTTGTTAGGTAAGAGTGTTGACCCTTCTCTCTATAGAAGCATTATAGGTAATCTTCTTTACCTTACTACTAGTAGACCTGACATTAGTTACAGTGTTAGTGTGTGTGCTAGATATCAGGCTAACCCCAAAGAATCTCATATGACTGCTTTAAAAAGAATTATAAAGTATGTCAAAACCACTGCTGAGTTCGGTGTGTGGTATAGCAAGGACACTAATGGTCTCCTAGCTGGGTACTCTGATGCTGATTGGGCTGGCAATGCTGATGATAGAAAGAGTACTTCGGGGGGTTGTTTTTATGTGGGTAACAATCTTGTCTCCTGGATGAGCAAAAAGCAGAACTCCATCCTTTTATCCACTGCAAAAGCTGAGTACATCGCTGCCGGTGGCTGCTGCACCCAACTCCTCTGGATGCAAAAACTCCTTTATGATTATGGTATTTGTCAAGAGCATCTCACTATTTATTATGACAATACCAGTGCCATCAATATCTCTAAGAACCCGGTTCAACATTCTTGAACCAAACACATAGAGATTCGACATCACTTCATTAGGGAGCTTGTCGAAGATGGTACTTTCACTCTTGAGTTTATCCACACTGATGATCAAAATGCTGACTTGTTCACCAAACCTCTTGACAGCAAACGTTTTGAATTCCTTTGTCAAAACATTGGTGTCATCTCCATGGATTGATCTCCTTCTCTTGTCCTTCTTCCTCATGCATTTGCATCTAGTTTTATGCTTTGCTTTGATAACATGTTTTTGTTTGTTTATTTTCAGTTTTGTTTATTTTGTTTTTGATATAAAAATAAATAAATAAATTGAAAAATTGAAAAATACAAAAACAGTGTGTGTTTTGTGTACATTGGTACTTGTGTACCTTAGATGGCCATTGAAACAAAGTCTTCTAAACTTTGTATCATTTATAGCTTAGATGAGCATCTCTATGCACAACTAAGCAAGTGAGCTTTGTGGCTCTTGTTTGTGATGAGTAAGATTAAGTCATCTCTTGAACTTAACACTCATATCACTCTTTTTGACGAGTAGGACTAGAAAATCCTAAGAGAAAGGCATAAATAACCATCTCACCACTGTTGCCCGCCAATCATAATATGACACCTGTATGCTTTGGCATAGCAAAAGTGCAGTGTCATAGACACCTGTATGCTTCGGCATAGCAAAAGTGCAGTGTCAAAGACATCCGTATGCTTCGGCATAGCAAAAGTGCAATATCTATGCTTAACATGTTGGGTATTTGTTTTCTCTCTCTTATATGCCCATGCATGATATGCTTAAAAGAAAATATGCAAAGAAAATAAAAAGCAAAAAGATTAAAATGCTTTAAATATGATTGCAAGCGTGTTTTCTAGGAGATGTGGGAGTTATAGGATGTACCTCAAAGGTGATAGTCCCCATCAAACAGTTATGATTGTGTGTGAGTTAAAGTTATTTTCTCATATCTCAGATCGTCATAACATGTATACACGTATGCAATCTTACGATGTTTTTCACACACAACACGCAATATTCTTTGCTACTCTTGTTACATGTGCAGGTACAATGTGATTTGGCCATCACAAGTGTTTTACATGTGTTAATGTATGCTCACTAAACTGTCTTGACTTGTTTTTGAAATATAAAATTGGTTAGATTTGTTTAGTGTGTGTGTGTGTTTCTGAGGATCCATGTGCTTAAATGTTTGATGAGAGATGATTTTGAGAGCTTAATATGTTGATTAGATCATTGATTGAGGTACATGTTGGATTGCATTCATGTCTATGTTTTTCACTTTTCAAAAAACTGTTTTAAAAAGCAAGCTCGACACCTCCTCGATACCTAGCTATCTATCGAGCTTCTCAAGCTTTTCTTTATCGCAATCTCGATACCTCCTAGACACCTGGTGGATCAATCGAGAAAGTTTCTGTCTCTTCGATACCTTCTCGACACCTGGTGGATCGATCGAGATTCTGTTCTTGGTTCTGGTGTTCATTCCTCGACACCTCATCGACACCTTCAGCTGTCGACGTGCATTTTCTCAACACCTTCCTCGACAGATGGCTTGACACCTCTCGATACCTCATATGTTGAGATTTACTGAGGATGCTATTTAAGCCATGTTCGCGATCCGGTTCTCATTTTCTTGATCTCTCTCGATCTATCCGCTACTATTCACCTCCCAAACTCAGTTTTCTCACTCAAAAGCTTCAACCCACGTGATTTTCGGCCCTTCCTTGCTTCAAATCACTTGGTATGATCTCTTTTTCCTTCATTCTTCATGCATTTCATGTTTTGAATCTTAGGTTTTGGGGTGTTTGAAAATTTTTGGGGTTTTTCAAAATTAATGAGTTTTTCTTGAAATTTTGGGATGGGTTTTCATTTAAATGTGTTCAAAATGTCATGCATTGCATCACATTTGCATTAGTATGGTATTTTCATGCATTTAGATGTGTGTACTATGTTTGTGTGCTGGTAGGTTTGGATTGGGCTGAGCCCATGATGAAATTTCTTTTGCATGTCACATGTTCATGCATCCCCATGCATACGTACTCTCTATTTAATATATTTGATATATTGAATTGCTTTGGGACTTTTCTGATTGTCTCTTTCTTTCTCTCTCTCTCATTCTGTTTACGTTAGTAGTGTCTATGGCACCTAATCGTAAATCTACTCCAACTCGAAACCCTCTGCGTTCTGGAGCTTCTTCATCTTCTGATTTTGCTCCTCTTAATCTTCGGTTCCGTGATGATGATGCCCACAAGGCATTTTCAGAGAACTTTTCTAGACGAGGTGTTCATTCGGAACGCCAAGTCATTTTGGCGGACTTTACCGACACTGACCTTCCCTCTGTCATTCACAGTAGGGGATGGGAGTCACTGTGTGACGTCCCGTTCACATGTCCTCTCGTGCTCATTCAGGAGTTTTACTCAAACATGCACAAGATTGATCGTTCAGAACCTCTCTTTTTCACTCGCGCATCCCTGTCACACTGCAGCTTGTTGTGGATGTGCTTAAGGTTCCTAGGATAGAGTTTCCTGACTATCCTTCTTGTGATCGTCTGAGGACTGTGTCCAAGGATGAGCTCATATCTGCTTTCTGTGAGCACCCTTTGGAGTGGGGTGAGCGTCAGTACACATTACGTCGGCCTTTTGCTAAAGGTCCTAGATTCTTAAACATGGTGATGAGTTTTGCAATCCATCCGCTTTCTCACTACAACTCCATCACAGAGGCTCGTGCTCGATTTTTGTTATCCCTCCTTGAGCATCTTACCATAGATTTTCCTTCTCATTTCATTTTTTCTATTATAGATGTTCATTTGGATGCGGCGACTCGTGATAAGCTCATCTTTCCTTCTGCTATCACGAGGATTCTACGCCATTTTTCCATTCCTTTTCCCGTGTCCGACCATTTCACCTTCATGTGTGCCATAGATGCCGCTACCGTAAAACGTAGTGAGGCTTAGTTTAGGTCGAGACAGTAGGATTGCACTCCTCCCTCCCGTTCAGCTCCATCCCGATCTGCTCCATCTACATCAGCTCCTTCTTCCTCTATGAGCGATGTTTCACTTGGAGACATCATGGCACAGCTACAGCGCATGGATGCTCGCCTCGATACACTCTCCACTGAGTTGTATCAGGTGAATATTCGTGTTGGTCGTATTGCACGACAGCAGGCGACCATGGGTGGTTTTGCTCTTGAGGCTACTCCTTCACCACCTCCTCCAGCGGCTTCTGATTCTGAGGATGATGATGACAAGGACGATGATGCTTCGGATGATGATGATGGAGATGCTAGCTCTACTGATGAGATGTCTACTTGACATTCTACCCTTTGTCACTCGTGGCAAAAAGGGAGAGTAGTTTTGGGATATGAGAGTAGTCATCTTAAGGGGAGAGTTAGTCTAGGACATTTTTGTTAGGGGAGTGTTGATACTGTTCATACTTGAGGGATGTAGTGAGGATATGATGTATCTTTTCTTTTCTTACCTTTTAGATACATTGTTCTTGTATATGAGGTCTTGTGACCAGTTTTTACGTACATTGTACTTATTTTCTCTATATGTAGATGTATGTTTCTTTCACCTATCTCTATATGTGTTGTTTCTTTTCTATCTTTATACACATGTTTCTTATATTTGTATGCAATCTATTATTTTTGTTTCACACAAGATGCCTTGATGAGTTTTGTTTAAAATGTTTCAGAAATACAGGTTGTCAAAGTCTACTTGCCATAAACTCTTTTCTTGCAAAGTTTTTCAAGGGTTTGTGTTAGGATAGATTTTATTGTATTCAACAAGTGAATATGAGTTGAGTGATTTATGACTTCTCTCATACGTTCATTTGTTTGTTGTGCTTTTGTCACGAATTGTCAAAGGGGGAGATTGTTAGGACATATGTGTTTCACTTGTTAAAGAACATATGTCATTCTTTTATGTAATTGGCTAATCCTTTGACAAAACACACTTTACTTGTAATTGAGTAGTTCTAGGTGTTTTTAATACTTCAAGAAATAAGGTTTCAAGATCAAGTGTTGAAGTCATCAAGTCTGTCCAAGAAAACAAGCTGACAGTGCAAATTCATTAAAGCTCGACAGTTGTCCCAACAGCTGCATCTATCGAGCTTAAGAAAGCTGTCTCAAGTCCGTAAGCTCGACACCGGCTCGACAGCTTCTCGACACCTCCTATCTGTCGAGATTTAAGAAATTCAGAATTTTGATCTGATTTCTTGGGATCTGTGAATGTGTCTTTGGGCCTTCTTTTCTCCTAACCCTAGACATATAAAATGATTGTTTTTAGGGCCGTCAAACAGTTCACAAGTTGCACAAGCATTGA
This sequence comes from Quercus aquifolioides, assembly GCA_019022515.1. Lineage (NCBI taxonomy): Eukaryota > Viridiplantae > Streptophyta > Magnoliopsida > Fagales > Fagaceae > Quercus > Quercus aquifolioides. Next base: position 41,804,754 of record CM032326.1, read on the forward strand.
GAAAACTCTGTAGAAGCAAATTGTGACCAGAGACGAAGTTCTTGCCCTAGTTCATCTCTTCTGAAGAAGTTGCTGTGTATTTGCACCTTTGGGTTTTGTGACCAAGCATCTTCTTGATCTTCATCGTGTAGGATGAATTGAAGAACTTTGCAGCCAACCTCTCTTTCAGTTGGTGTTGAAGTTGCGTACTAGGATCCGCATATTGGTTAGTCACGTACTTGGGAGCTGTGCAACAAAAAGGGAGAACTGTCACTATAGAACAAGTCCAATTGGGTATTGGGGTAAGGGTTCAACTGTAGGTTGGTAAGGTACTTGGGATTCCTTTACTTGTAACTGCTTGTTGTGATAATAGTGGAGTTTCGGGAGTGGTGACCTGAAAATCACCCGGTGGGGTTTTTGCCGTAAGGGTTTTCCCCATTCGTAAACAAATCACCGTGTCATTTAATTTTCGCTGCATAATTAGTTTATTGGTGATTTGTTTGTGCTACCACGCGTTTGCTTGTTAAATTAATTAATTAATAACTTGGCTAATTAATTAATTAATTTAATCACAAGGGGTCATTCAGTTTGTGGCCTATCAATTACAATGAAAAAATAACTCTATTAGTTAAAATTTGAGGGCCTTTTTCTACTTGGGAACCTTAGACAACCACCTCATTCGCCTATGTTGTAAGATGTTGTAAATGAAACCTTTGCTCCAATCACTAGCGCTAACCCAATTGAAATCCCTGTGCAGCAATTCGATTAGTGCGGCAGTGGATCAGCATTTCTCTCTCTCTCTCTTTCTCTTCATATTTTTCATTTGATAAAAAAAATTATTTTATTTATTGGCTAATATTTGGGCTTAATTAAAACTATTACAATGAAAAAAAAATAACTCTATTAGTTAAAATTTGAGGGTCTTTTTTCTTTTTGGGGACCTTAGACGACCACCTCATTCACTTATACTGTTGAGCCGCCTTTAATATAGTAAGTGTGGTGTGGCCTCATCAGAATCGCGAGACATCCATTAATGACTGTGTTGTAAGATGTTGGAAATGACAACTTTGCTTTGACCACCAGTGTTGACCCAATCAAAATCCTTGTGCAGCAATTCGATCAATGCGGCAGTGGATTAGCAGATCAGTGAGGTTTGATTTGAAAACACCTTTATTTAGGGTTACTTAAAGTTAACACCATAGTTTCTCCAAAAAAAAAAAAAAGTTAACACTATATGGTTGAAAATATAAAAATAAAATCTAGGAGCCAAACACCAAAAGAGATTTAAAAAAAAAAATCTAGGACCTAACAGTAAGTAGAGAAATAGAGTTTCAAATGTTGGCTTAGCACAAAGCATTGAAAGGAAATTCCCAACCAATTTTTATTAAATCCATGATCAACTATCTATAATAACAATATTTATATGAGACCTTTATATAGGATTCTCAGGTTAAATGAGAAAATGAAAGTAAATTACTTCTTAACAAAGTAAAAAAGGGAAATAAATTGTAGCCAATTGTATTTTTATTTTTTTTTAAATCTAAAATACTTTAACATCTACTAGACTACTACTATTGATTACAACCAATCTGGTAATGGAATTGATAGGGGTGTTTTAGACAATTTCAATACTCCTGTACGCATCATGCAAAGGAGCCGACAGTGCCCATGGGCCCGTCAGTTGCATGGACGCAAAACGGAAGACTTAAGGCGACTATAGCACAAATGACAACCCCGTTATAATAACCTGACGGGTGCCATTGTAAGCCGACGAGGGACCCTTGGTCGAGAAGAAGAGGCCGATAGGGTGAAGAGGTCGATAGGTCCAGCGTGGCTTGGCTTGGCTCCCATGAATATCTATACATGGAAACATCTTGCGCAACACGTAAGACACCACTCACCCATATTGCTCTCATACGAAAAGATATCCTGAAATCTCGGAAACCCTAAGTGCCAAACCTTCCCAACAAGGAAAGATCCCTACTTTGAAGGGATCTTGATTCACCACTCACCACTATATAAGCGCCAGACCCCCACTTTTCTCAGGTACACAGAAACTCTCTATCTCTCTCACTATAGAGTTCATAGAGGCTTCTCATTCACTAACTTGACCTTCGGAGGGTTTTTTGCCGGTACCACACTGGTGCCTTCTGTTTGGTCCCTTTGTTCTTATTCATAGGTACCCATTGGAGTGACTTAGAGCCTACAACTCACTGACAATTTTAGCACATCATCAGTTGGCATCGTTTGTGGGAACGAGTGATAAGCCATATTGTCGTTTCAAAGACAAAGAGTTGTATGGTCCTAACACGATCAATGGTAACCAACCAAGAGACCGGGAACCCACCCTGATGGAATTATTAGATGTAAGCAGCGGAAGAAATAAAATTAAACAGATCTACTTCATTCTTAATTGATAACATGTCCAAAGTAAGTTTCAGAATTTAGGAACTAGAGAGTGTACCTTGAAGCAGTGAAATTCGAAACCAAAATTCAGAAGTTCTTGAGAAGACTTTTAGTCTTCACTCCTATTCCACTAATGCCCAAGATGTGTGGTCTCTCAATCTGTTATATGAGTTTGTTCTAGATAGAAAGAGAGAATGTTCTCCACTTACATACATACCAATTCATGTTCTTCCAAATTCTGTATGTTTCTCTCTTAATAACAGATTATCTAATTGGGCTAGCCTTTTGGGCCTTCCCAATTGTGCTTTAATATGTGGCTTGGAGTGGGACCAAAAGGGAACAGGTAAGACACTAGCTCCAATGGGCCTTGGGCTTTTCTATCAACTCTTGACAAATCTAAAGTTACTATTAATTATATTTAATACCACTATATAAATATAATTGAACTCTAGACCTTATTAATAGATTATATCCCAAGACTTTATTATACATACAACCCCTTCATAAAATATTCATAGTAATACAAAGTCATTAATGAAGACTGCCACTTTGTAGATTACTACATCTTAATCCTTGAGTACCCGGTTTAATCCTTTAAGTTATTCATCATATATTTATGAAATCTAATTTCATAAATATATACTTTAGTAACTATTTACTAAAGTAGTTAGGCCTAACATTCTGAATAACAAACCTATTAAACTTATCTCAAGGGAACATTTTATATCTCCGTTAAGAGATTATGAATTCCATATTGAGAATATATGTTTCATCAACACTAAATGTGGCTGCCCAACATACTGAGGTTTTGACCGTTACTTTAGATCTTACTCCTGATATATCAAAGCAACCTACACTTCATGATCAGGTCTATTATTCTCTCAGGATTAAGAGTTCATGTGAATATAAGTCGTGAGATTTATTATTCATTTGACAGTCATTAGGAGAATAATAAATCTTACAGCGGTCCAGTTCAATATGTTTTAACTCTTAAAACATATCAACATATCAACTAGAAGTCACCACTTCCATGATCAAGACAAATTATCTTAGTTGATATGTTATAGTCTTCGCAGATGAAAGACCCAATTTCATCATCGACTACGAACTAAATTCTGAGTTTACAAAGAACTTGTGATTTATATTTTCTGTGACTCTTCACATAAATCACATACTATGCATCTCATGGACTATATGATAATGTCCAAATATTCATTTTACCATTATTTCAGATAATAATAAAACAACTTTATTAATTACAATATTAAGTCATACATCATGTCATACATAATGTCATACATAATATCATACATAGCATCATACAATAGGATTTTAGGGCACTAATCCCAACAATCTCCCACTTGCCCTAAAGACTATTGTGCACTAATCTAACTCCCATTCCCTCCAAATGCGACTCGAAGGTCCTTTGAGGCAAGGCTTTGGTAAAGGGATCTGTTAGATTATTTGCACTTTCAATCTTTGCTACCACCACATCTCCATGAGCAATAATGTCTTGAATGATGTGATACTTTCGCTCAATGTGCTTTCCCTTCTTGTGATTCCTTGGATCTTTTGATTGTGCAACTACTCCACTATTGTCGCAAAACAAAGTAATGGAAACTTGCTCAATTCTTACTACACCAAGGTCAGAAAGGAATTTCTTGAGCCATACAGCTTCTTTTGCTGCTTCACAAGCAGCAACGTATTCTGCTTCCATGGTGGAGTCCACAATACAAGATTGCTTGACATTCTTCCAAGTTATGGCTCCACCTTCCAAGGTGAAAACACATCCTGATGTGGACTTTCTGAAATCTAGATCTGACTGAAAGTCTGAATCTGTATAGCCAATGGGAATCAAATCCTCACACTGATAAACAAGCATATAATCTCTCGTTCTTCGAAGATACTTGAGAATATGCTTTACAGCTTGCTAATGTTTTGGTCCTGGATTTGATTGATATCGGCTGACCATGCCAACTGAATAATAAATATCTGGCCTAGTACATAGCATGGCATACATAAGACTTCCCATTGTTGAAGCATAAGGAACTTGTCTCATCATATCTACTTCCTCTTGAGTCTTAGGCCTTTGGTCATCAGACAGAGGAACTCCATGTCTAAAAGGAAGTAATCCTTTCTTGGAGTTTTGCATGCTAAAACGTTCTAGAACCTTATCTATATACCCAACTTGTGATAAGCCTAACATCTTATTCTTACGATCTCGCCAAAGCTTGATCCCTAGAATAAAATTAGCCTCACCCAAGTCCTTCATATCAAATTGGTTTGACAACCACACCTTTACCGATGACAATACCCCTACATCATTCCCAATGAGTAGAATATCATCAACATAAAGCACTAGGAACATTACTACTTTATCCTGATGTCTTTTGTACACACATGGTTCATCTAGATTTTGTTCAAAACTAAATGATTTGATTGCTTGATCAAATCTGATGTTTCATGACCTAGATGCTTGCTCAAGTCCATAAATGGACCTTTTCAACTTGTATACCATATGCTCTCGGTTCTTTGCTATGAAACCTTCCGGTTGCATCATATAGATTTCTTCTTCAAGATTGCCATTAAGAAATGCAGTCTTGACATCCATTTTCCAAATCTCATAATCATAATGAGCGGCAATGGATAAGAGAATTCTGATAGATTTAAGTATTGCTACTGGTGAAAAGGTTTCTTCATAATCAATACCTTCTTTTTGAGTATACCCTTTCGCCACTAGCCTTGCTTTAAAGGTTTCAACCTTTCCATCTATCCCTCTCTTCCTCTTGTCAACCCATTTGCAACCAACAGGTTTAATGTCGTTAGGTGCCTTTGCAAGATCCCAAACTTGATTGGAATACATGGAATCTAATTCAGATTTCATAGCTTTAACCCAATGATGTGCATCTATATCATTCATTGCTTCTTCGTAAGTGTAAGAGGATCGGTTTCGACCTCTTCTGAGATAGCTTCATAAGTTTCTCCCAGAACTATAAACCTTATAGGTGGCCTAACAATCCTCCCACTATGACGAGGCAACTGTGTACTAGTCATCTCATGAGTAGTATCTTGTGGTGTATCCAATACAACCACATCATCCCTAGTTTGATCTATTGATTGTTCATTTACAGGTTCATTCATTTCAGCCAACACAACTCTACTTCTAGGAGTATAATCATTCATATAGTCATTTTCCAAGAATTTGGCATTTGTGCTAACAAACACTTTATTCTCAAACACTTTATTCTCTTTATGACTATAGAATAAACCTCCAACAGTTCCTTTTGGATACCCTACAAAGAAAACCACTTCTGTTTTAGACTGTAACTTGTTAGACTTTCCTTTCAACACATGAGCCGGACAACCCCAAATATGGAGATGTCTCATACTAGGCTTACATCCATTCCACAGCTCTACATGTGTTTTAGGAACAGACTTCGAAGGTACTAGATTCAGAAGATACATTGCAGTATTTAAGGCATATCCCCAAAAAGAAATTGGTAGAGTTGAATAACTCATCATGGATCTAACCATATCTAAAAGAGTCCTATTCCTTCTTTCCGCTACACCATTTTGTTGTAGAGTTCCAGGTGCAGTCAATTGGGATACTATCCCATTTTTAGTTAAGTAATCCTTGAAATCCCCAAGAAGGTATTCGCCACCACGATCAGATCGAATGGCCTTTATGCGTTTACCTAATTGATTCTCAACTTCAGCCCTAAACTCTTTGAAAATTTCAAAGGCTTCGGACTTCCATTTCATTAGATACACATAACCAAATCTAGAGTAATCATCAGTAAAAGTAATGAAATACTTATAGCCACCTCTTGCCTGGATTGACATAGGACCACATACATCTGAATGTACTAGTTCTAGCAAATCTTAGGCTATTCTACCTTTTGCATTAAAAGGTCGTTTGGTCATTTTGCCTTCCAAACAAGATTCACAAACTGGAAAATCATCAAAGTCCAATGGCTCTAAGAGACCATCTTTGATCAGTTTTTGAATTCTGTTTGAATTAATATAACCCAAACGCAAATGCCAAAGATATGCATCACTAGTAGAAGGAAACTTTCTCTTTAATGATTTTACATGAGAGACATTATCTAATTCAAAATTATATAATTCATGCTTATCAGGAGTTAAAATATAAAGACCATCAACAATATTGCTAGAACAGATAAACACTTTACCCTTCTTCATTACAACATTGTCTTTAAGGATAACACAATATCCATGTTTATCTAAATAAGTTGCAGAAATTAAATTCCTACGAACATTAGGTACATATAGATAGTCTTCCAATATTAAAACCCTAAACTTAAAGCATAAATTAAACACTCCAACAGCTACAACCAGAATCCTGCTCCCATCAGCCAAAGTAAGAAACAATTCCCCTTCTTTAAGCTTTCTAGTCTCCTGGAACCCCTGCAAAGAATTACAGATATGATTAGTACAACCTGAATCCACATACCAGGAATCTATGAGATTCTGCACTAAACATATTTCAAGTAGGAATAAACTTTTCATACCTTTATTCTTGGCAGCCTTGAATTTTGGACAATTCCTCTTCCAATGTCCTTTCTCACCACAATGGAAACATTTTCCTTTGAGCTTCTTTCCTTTGTCAGCAACCCCTAAGACAATTTGTTTACCCTCTTGCTTGGTGAAGTCCTTCTTCTTCTTCTTCTTACCCTTGCCTTTCGACTTAGGTTGAGAAGTAGAAGCTTCACCCATATTGGCTTCAACATTAGAAGTACCAAGGATGCCTTCCACCGCTACCAATTCATTCATTAATTCAGACAAAGAGTAAATCTTTTTGTTCATATTATAATTGAGTCTGAATTCCTTGAATGATTCCGGTAGTGACTGGAGTATCATATCCACTTGGGATTCTCTATTAATATCGGCACCTAAAACTTTCAATGTATTCAGATTGGAAATCATTGTAAGACAATGCTCCTTCACTGAACTACCTTCAACCATTTTGGTATTATAAATTTGCCTCATGGTTTCTTGCTTTGCAGAACGGCCTTGCTCACCAAACATCTCCTTCAGACTTAGCATAATGTCTGAAGCTAGTTCTACATCCTGCATTTGATACTGTAGAACATTTGAGATAGATGCTAGGATGTAGCACTTGGCCATCTCATTAGATTTCTGCCGATGATCATATCGTTGTTTTTTCTCAAGAGGAGCATCTAATGAAGGAAAGCTAGGACAAATCCCAAGGGAGGAGAATGAACAGGAAGACCGCTTGGCCAAAGCAGCATCCGCTGGGTATATAGACGTCCTCGGTCAAGACTATCCTTCATCCAATATTCCCTTGCAATTGACAAAGTGGAGGTATAGGTTATCCCCTTAAGAGTTGAGTGGACAACGCCGATCATATCCTACCTCAAGAATGGGACATTGCCAGAAGATTGCAATGCTTCCCGTAGGCTGAAGATACAATCATCACGTTTCTTCATAATAGGGGATGTCTTTACAAAAAGGCTTTCTCCTGTCCGTATCTAAGGTGCCTGATCCTCAACGAAGCAGACTATGTCATGAGAGAAGTACACGAAGGAATATACGAGAACCATTCGGGGGCACGCTCACTGGTTCACAAGCTAATACGAGCTGGATACTACTGACCCTCTATGTAGAAGGATGCCTAGTCCTATGTAAAGGCATGTGATAAGTGCCAACGCTTCGACAACATCATACGATAACCGACTGAGGAACTTACACCGATGAACGCCCCTTGGCCTTTCACCCAATGGGGATTGGATATAGTTAGGCCCTTCCCTATTATCGTACGGTAGCTCAAGTTCCTCATCGTAGGGATCGACTACTTCACCAAATGGGTCAAGGCAGATGAGTTACCTGGTGTCCTATGGCCAGATGAGTTACCTTGTGTCCTGTGGGCGTATAGGACAATGGTTCGCACACCTACAGGGGAGACACCTTTCCGCCTTGCATATGGATACGAAGCCGTCATCTTGGCAGAAGTGGGACGGACCAGCTATCGAGTATCCCACCATGATGAAGGAAGGAATGAAGAAGGGATGCACCTACAGTTAGATCTTCTTGACGAAGTCAGAGCAATAGCAAAATAGAGGATGGCTTGTTATCGGGACCTTATGGCAAAGCACTACAACACCAAGATCAGGCCTCATCATTTTCAAGTCGGGGACTTGGTCCTAAGAAAGGTGACAACGGCTACTAGAGATCCTTCACAGTGTAATCTGGGCACCAATTGGGGGGAACTCTACAATATTGTCGACTGCCATAGGAAGGGGACTTACTACTTGGAAACCCTCGATGGGCAGAGGTTCCATCACCCGTGGAACATTGAGCACTTGAGGAAGTACTACCAGTAGTAGTCAGATGCAGCTTATTTTATCGCTTTCTTTTCGTTTTTCCATTTTTATATCAAAAGTTGAATGTCACAAACTCTAAGGATGTCAAGTTTCTTTTTTAGTTCTTTCTATTATTAATAAGACTTGGATGCATTATCAAAAACGTTGCTCTACTCTCTACCCTTTAGTGGACCATCTAAACCACACTAAATTCCTACCTATGAGGTGGACGAATGACCAAGGATACTGACGGGTACCTGGTCTTACAAATTTTACCAAATCCTACCTACGGGGTGGACGGATGACCAAGGATACCTACAGAGTCCTACCTGGCAAGGTGGATGGGTAGAATAGAATATCAATGGTACCAACACAACAAAGGCACACACGGTTAAAATAAGGACAAAATATCACAAGTAAAGGCAACAAATAAAAGCAATAGAATATAGCCCAAAAGGGTAAATGTTTTTACATAAAAAACCCCAAAACGAAGGGGACATTAGTTATTGTCTTACAAACAATCTTACAAAAAACTTAAATACAAATTAGGATGAGGGAGCATTAAGGGCGGTTGGATTCAAGGTAGTCGAGAAGTCCGCAGTCATCGGGTCCATAACAGACGAAACCACACCAGCGTCAGGACCTTTAGGGGCAGGTTGGGCAATGACCACACCATTAGTGTCCCTCACCTCCTAATCAGCCATATGAACGGAGTCAGCGGTCTCATCACTAACAGTGTCGTCCCCTCCAAGCATTGGCGGGACTGTGTCATCTATTACAATATAGGATAAATCAAGGTCAAGATAAGCAGCTCTCACCTGCTTCAAGAAATCCTCGAACCCTTCACCATAATAGACACCACAAACGTTAAAGAAACGCTGAGAAATCCGAAACTCTGCCACAACATTGGCTTTGGCTCTCTCCACCTGCTTACGAAGAGTAGCCAGCTCTGTTGCTAAGTTAGTCTTCGCCTTCTCTGCTTCCTCGAGCTGACAGGTCTCCTCTACAAGCGTCGTAGATTTAGCCATCAACTCCTTATTAAAGATGCAGACGGCCTCTGAGTATTGTGCTCGTTCTTTTTTCTCTATCTCTTAGTACTTGCAAAATCGATGGATGACCCCCTCGTTGGCCACGCACCTGTCTTGGAGGGCCCTCATTTGCACCAATGCCTAAAATAAAAGGACGGAATGACGGAAGTTAGGACGAATACACAAAAGAATATCAAACTAAAAACGACGGGTACATACCCTAGACAGATCATAGAGGCCCGAGGCTCCCAAATCTTCAGAGGCATGCTCACCACAAGGGTCTAGATCCGTCTCCTTGATGATTGAGTTGACCATCTCTACGGCATATTCTTTATGCATAACAAGCCTTTGGACGGGGCTAGTGTTGACGGGGCCCTTACCCCTCTTCAAGCCTTTACTAAACACGTGGCATACAGGCGGAGGGGATTTCTACCGTTGACCCCCCGCGAATGGGCCTGTCCCCTTCTTGGGCAGATGGTCGTCCTTGAAATCATTTTTTCTCTTCAAGATAGCCTCAGGGGCCACCTTAGGTGTCGAACTCATAGCCTTTCCCTACTGCTTGCGTGTCGCAGCAGACTTTCATATTAGTGCCCTTTGCCTGCCTATGTCCATCTCTGAAAAAGTGACGGGAAGAGTTAGAAAATGGACGAATAGATATAACAAAATTACAGACGGATAGGACTTACAACATCATGAGGAGGCCTGTAGTCGTCGGGCTATGGGCGTCGGCTCAGGTCTTCTGCAGAACGTATGAAGGGTGTCAAGAGTAACCAAGTCCTTCCACTTCCGTTGCTCCAAGGGGATCTCCTAAACCCTCCTAAGAATATTCTCATGCTCGTCAGTTATTTCAGGATGGACTTGCATTGAAAAGAAGAAAACAAAATGTTAGGAACGTAGTGAAATAAAAAAAGTAATAGAGAAAAGACACTGACGACTCATCAAACTCTTTGACAATCCTCGATGTGTTATCAAACCCATCAAGTCTACATACCCACTCCGTTCTTTTAATGAAAAAGTACCTATTTTTCCAATTTCTATTGGAATCTGGCATGTCAGATACTAATTTAAGCGATGACTTTCTAGCCAGGAAGTGGTAGATGTCCTTTAATGAAGAAATCTGCTAGGGTTTGTAATAATAAAAGAACTCGTCAAGTGTGAGCTGACGGTTCCCTCTACTCAGTTGGCCCCATACCACCTCGGCGCCTATGAAAATCCTCCAAGCGTGTGGGGCAATTTGGCTGACGGACAAGTCGAGATAATTGGCAAGCTGACGGTGCAACTCTATCAGCGGAAATCTCAACCTAGCAGTAAACATGGCATCATACATTCCCACGTTTGCCGTCTTCCCTAAATAATATTTCTCAAACTTTCCTAGCAAACGAAGGGGAATGTTGTCTGGGATTTGGTGACGGCCACGAAGGGTGTTAAAAACTTTCCTAGTCATGGTCAAGTAAAAGTCATTTACCATCCATATACTCAATAGAATGAAGGGCCTAGTACCACTACTTTCTACCCAGCTTACTGACCTGTCGCTATATTCTTCATTCCCCACTGTCAATGCCCGAGCCATGAACGGCTGGAAAACTGCCATCGGGCCTTCATTCGACCACCCGTCATGGTGACGCTCTCATGCACGTGGGGCCCATTGGAGGCCCCTCTCGATAATGGTGTGGTTTGCGCGGAGCTTCGGGTGCTTTCTCTCTCGGTGGAGGAAGGTATTTGTCTTCCTTTGGAGGTGTGGCAGGAATCTTGGCCAAATTTTAGGTGATTACCAAAGGTAAGTGAAGTTGCCTCCAATCATTGGGTTTTTTTGAGGTGTGATTGGTCATCTGTTTCTAGTTGATTTTATTACTAATCCTAGGCTAAGAAAAAGGGTATTTTTCCTAATCTAATGTGGATGGCAAGTAAATCTTGATTCTTGAGTCCGAAAGTTTGGTTACGTGTGGGGAAGATGTTAGCACCCCACAACGCCTATCCAAGGACAATCTTTTTTTTTTTTTAATAAAACCTTAATTTTAGGAGATTGGCAGTAAAAAACATGATTTTGGCATTGGCTTTCGGGGCTTTGCATGCATGGGGAGCTTTCAGGTTTGGCTTTTAAATGGGTGTGGTCCTAATCTATACTTTCCTAAGGCATTCAGGCAAATACTAGATTTTTGTCGCGAAAATCCGACAACATGTCACCTTACTTTCGCAGTGGAAATTAGGCATCGCTTTGCCTTAGATGACATGGACTATGACAATCACACCGAGAGGGGCGAGCAAGTATATATATACATACATCATGCACAATGCTAGCACACAGAGCAGGAAAGTAAATGCCTACATCCCTTGAGTACGGCCCAAAATATAGGTGCAGTAAAGTAAACAGGGGTCGCCATACTCTAGAGATGAGGACGAATGGTACGAGGCATGATATACCTAATACAACCCATCTAAGAGAGAAATGAGGGAGGAAGGAAGGGGGTTTAGAAGAGTACACAACCAAATGGGAGAGGCTAGACCCCTAAATCTACTAAACATAGCCGCTTGGCTTATATCCACATGCTCACATCCTTGCCCTTTTTGCTTGCGCCTGGGAGACCATGCCCTAGCTCCATGCGTCCCCGCTCCATGGGTGTACATGCAAAGGCAAAGACAAGAAACCAGTAGACAAGCAATGAAAGGAAAAGATACAAAGAGTATATGAAAGAGGAATAAAACAGATAAGCATGATAGACATGGCAAGCAAAGAAACAAGAAAGCAAGCAAACAAGCGAGAAGGCAAACAAGCAAGAAAACAAACAAAAAGTGGTGTCTGCGAGGGACAAATGTAGGTTTGGATCGAATTTCCATAGCTTCATTGTGTTGAAGTATGGACGACACACTAGCAAGCAAGATTCATGCATGGACATGTAAGCAAGCGTGTACAGATGCATAGAAAGCCAATGGGTGGCACGAACAAACATTGTAAGCATAGCATCGCACGGAGCGAAAAGGGAAAGGTATGTACGAAGCAACCCAGCATCCGGAGATGCTTCCTAAATGGTCCTATCCAAACAAGGCCTCATGGGCGTCGGATGTAACCAAACAAGATCAAGTCCGTGGAGGGCGTCAAGAATGGCAAAGCCTAGAACTAGAAAGGCTAACATAAGCATAAACCATAGAAGCAAGCAAGCATAGACATGCAAATAGGAATGATGGCCTTGGTGTATGGACAATGACAAAGACCATAGGGTTTAGATCAGGTCCTAACCATTAGGCCAAAACACAAGAAAATGCGATAAAAGGAACAAAAGGGCTACAATAGCACATGACATGACAAACAAAGTCTAGGCCTAAGCACATAAACAAGGCGTAAAGCATGCAAGCATATGAGAGATGGAATAAAGCATGTAGAATGCATCGATCTAAGTATGTAAATACACCGATCTACGCATATAAGCACGGAGATATGCATGTAGGCATGTGAATGTACATCTAAGCATGTGGATGTAAGAATAAAAGCATGGAAGAACACAAATCAAAACAAACAAGCATGTGAAGGCATAGACATAGGCATAGGAGCATAGATCAAGCATACAAACATGTAGATCTAAGAAAGGCATAGCCGAAGACATGATATCAAGCATCTGAGCATATACACCCAAATATCAACGCATAAGAAAGAAGGATCTAAACATGACATAAAGCATAAAGCACGAAGAAAAGGCAACTAACACATGAACAAACGTGGGAGCATATGGAAATAAGCTAAAAAGCATGTTTAAAACAAGATAAAGCAAGAATCATGCTAGATAAAGAAATAAATCACGTTATTAAGGCAAAAAGAGCAAGATAAAAGCTAGATGAAGCTTTTAAAGAAAAAGGGGTACGGATAGTAGCTAAAAAGCTACATCCATACCCCTTAAACCTCAAATCCAAGGTATGGAACCGAGGAGAGGAAGATGGAGGGTATGAACACTACCTTGTATTTTTGGTGAAGAGAAGAATCAAGAGGCTTTGAAAGTCTCCTTTTTTTTTTTTTTTTTTTTTTTGGTCTAGAGGTGCCTGGGGCCTTTTATAGCCCTGGCACGCTTTACGAGGCAGCGGCCCTCGTAAGGCCACCACCTTCAAAAAGTCTTGGATTAGGTTGATCTTAACACCCCTGGAAAGATCTCAACTTCTTGTTTCTAAAAAAGGTAAGGAACTTGAAAATCCAATAGTTAGATCAAAAGTTATGGCTTCCGGAAGTTAGTGGTGCATTGATTAGTGCGTAACTCGGTTTTCATGATATCTCGGCCATTCTAACTCTGATTTTGACCCATGAATAGTCGTTGGATTGAGAATTTTATAATCTTCGCAATGGCATTGGTTTCAACCCGTTCTAACGGCCAAATCAAAATTAGAGTTTTTGGGGCCCGCCAAGAGTCAACTTTAGGTCAAACTTGGTCAAAACTGCCAAAAATCTCTGAAAAGCTCGAGTTTGATGTAAAAATATGAAAGGTGCTGTTTTGAGGGGATTTTAACTTGTCTGACTTTCAGTCAACCTAGGGTTGATTGGGGGCATTTTGGTCATTTTAACCGCAAAATGCACTTTGGGAGTTCCAGTGTTCGTACGGGTTATGCCACGTCATTCTGTATGTTCTCGCGGCCCCATGGAGAGAAAATAATATTTTTGGATTTTTTTGGGGTCCGACAAGCAATACGAGGATGGACAAAATATGGTATCAACACCCTCATCACTCTCATCTCCTTCGTCGTCATCTCCTCGTCCCTCCTGGTCATCTCCTTCCTTCCCTTCGTCACCCTCTTCTCCCTTATCCTCCTTGTAGCCCGCTTCCCCCTTAGTAGGAGAATGGGCAGACGGTTCCTTTGCTGAGGACCAGGTTAAATCCTCATCGGGCTCACGCCCTGATGGATAGACCTCGTTGTAGCTCGTGCCTTCATGGACTGACGACGACTATTCACTCGTTGCTTCTCTACCATCTAACATCGATTCACCTACAAGCGATGGAGGTATTCTAAGAACCTATTTGACTGGTCTCTAAACAAGCGACGACAAACAAAAAGGTAAATAAAAATAGAGGACGAGGTGAAGAAACTTACTGTATGATGGTTATACAAAGTGACACTTGTACGAAAAGTGATAGTTGTACGAAAATGATGGTGCGATGCGGCAGCTCTAATCTCCTAAGATCTCAAATAGCGAAAACAAATTAGAAAAGAATGACTGAAGAACAATGGACTATTTATAGAGAGAAGGAGCGCGGTATATGAAGCGACGCTTTTGATTAGAAAGAAGGCCAACCAGCAAGTGCCATATGTCGCCCAACATTTAAGCTTAGGGCTGCCTATGCCATTTAATGACATTGTCTCCAATAAAACACTTAATTAATGATCATAAATACTCAGATACTCCGCGGCCCGTCAGCGAAAACTGATGGTATCACGGAGTAGGGGGCAGCTGATAGGGGTGTTTTAGACAATTTCAATAGTCCTGTACAAGTCATGCAAAGAAGCCGACGGTGCCCATGGGCCCGTCAGTTGCACAGACGCAAAACGGAAGACTTAACTTAAGGTGACGGTAGCACAAACGACAACCCCGTTATAACAACCCGACAAGGTGAAGAGGTTGACGGGTCCAGCGTGGCTTGGCTTGGCTCGCATGAATATCTATACATGGAAACATCTTGCACAATATGTAAGACACCACTCACCCATATTGCTCTCATACGGAAAGATATCTTGAAATCTCGAAAACCCTAAGTGCCAAACCTTCCCAGCAAGGAAAGATCCCTACTTTGAAGGGATCTCGATTCATCACTCACCACTATATAAGCGCCAGAACCCCACTTTTCTCAGGTACGCAGAAACTCTCTAGCTCTCTCACTATAGAGTTCATAGAGGCTTCTCATTCATTAACTTGACCTTTGGAGGATTTTTTGGCCGGTACCATACTGGTGCCTTCTATTTGGTCCCTTTGTTCTTATTCACAGGTATCTATTGGAGTGACTTGGAGCCTACAACTCACTGATGATTTTAGCACATCATTAGGAATTAATCAACAACAATTGGATTCAATTGACATATCTAATGTCTGCACCATTATATTGACAAAGCAACTTTAGTAACAATTTTAATGCTTTCCTGATGAACGAATAAGTAACGAACATTTCTAATTTCTAAGCAACTGCAAAATATTATCGAATTATCATCTGGCATTTTTTGGTGCTTCTATTAGAAATGTCAAGAGTTCAAATTTCCCTTCCTTATAATTAACTATTAAATTAAAAAAAAAAAAAACACTAAAGTGGACTGGCTACTCTCTTTCTCCATTTTGATTTGGTGACTATGCCCATATTAATTAAATTACCATTCTATTATGAGCGATATAAATATAAAACAGTAAAATACTATTTTGGTCTCTAAATTTTACTAAACGTTTGTTTTTCATCCTTAAACTTTAAAAATTTATCTTTTCATTCCTAAATGTTGTAAATAGTTTTTTTCAATAGTTTAAGGACAAAAATAGGGATGAAAAAATAAAAATTTTCAATAGTTTAAGGATAAAAAAAAAAAATCTTTTCTAAAGTTTAAGGACAAAAATAAAACATTTTCAATAGTTTTAGGGACGAAAAATGGACTTCTAAAGTTTAAGAATGAAAAACAATTTTTTTGTAAAGTTTAAGACTTAAAGTAGTATTTTACTCAAATATAAATAAAGATATCGCAGCCTAATCAATTTCTATTATGGGCATAAGTGCTTCATTTGCACGGATAAACTATACTATAGTGCCTTCCATCTATTCATGTCAAGTTGAGTTTAAGTGGCAAGAACATTATTAGTAGGTAGACCGGAGCGCTAAATTGCAAGACATGCACTGATAATCATGCCAGATATTCCCAGTTTAAGAAAACCACGGTAGGCCATGCATGGATTTTTTAAATGTTTTTCTTTGACATTGAGTGAAGGTTAGTCCTACAGGAATCTCAAAATCTTTCATTCGATTTTGTTAGTATACAACATTGACTAGTAGCATAAAACGACCGTCACTTGGAACCAAAAATTGACCTGCAATATGGAAGGTAGAGAAGCCCAAATATCGAGCTCCGGTAGCAAATGTGGTGGTTGGATCACCTTCCCCTTCATCATTGGTCTCTCTCTATCTCTCTCTCTCTCTCTCTAAAACACACACACACAGACACACACACACATCACGCACAGACTGTTTCTTATTTCTATTTATATCAAGCAGGGGCCGTGGCTAGCTTAGCACTTGGAAGTAGACGTGGCAAAACGGGTGGGTCGGGTCAGGTCAGGTCAATCAGGTCGCAGGTCAAAACAGGTCATTTTTAAACGAGTCAATCGGGTTGCAAGTCAATTGGGTCGCGGGTCGAGTCGGGTCGCAAGTCGGGTCGAGTTGACCCGAATTTTTCAAA
This sequence comes from Quercus aquifolioides, assembly GCA_019022515.1. Lineage (NCBI taxonomy): Eukaryota > Viridiplantae > Streptophyta > Magnoliopsida > Fagales > Fagaceae > Quercus > Quercus aquifolioides. The sequence continues at coordinate 41,821,912 of CM032326.1, forward strand.
CAAGTTTTTTTTTTTGGTTGAAATAAATGCAATCTGTCAATTGTTTATGAATTCCTTAACTGTGATTAGATTCTTACTGGTGATACTGTTACCACTTACACTTGATGCCCAAATTTGGTGCAACTATTGTTCCAGCTTTCTAGAAGCTAATCTTGGTATAATCTTCTATCTGTTTAAAGTAGGAAGAGAAAATGAAGGTGGCAAGTAAAGAATGACAAACTATAATGGAGTACATAACATATTAAGTAAAGAAGAATAAGTAAATGTTTTATAAGAATTACACCTCAATCTCAATTTACTCAATGTTGGTAGACGTGGTAGAACGGGCAAGTCGAGTTCGGTTCGGGTCGAGTCAATCGGGTTTGCGGGTTAATCGGGTCGTGGGTCAAAATAGGTCATTTTTAAACGGGTCAATTAGGTTGCAGGTCAATCGGGTCAGGTCAAAAAAATTTGACCCGTTTTGCCATGTCTACTTGGAAGCGGAGGATGGATGGCAAACCTGATCGTATATCTGATTCAGGTGTTTAATGTGAAAAACATTAATGCTGCTCAGATTTCAAACACAACGAATGGCTGCTCCAATCTATTTCAAGTCATTGGAGCAATTGGTGCTAACTCTTTCTTTGGTTCGTTCTTTTTTGTCGCAATTTCTGCCTCTATCTCTATGCTGGTAATGGTCTTACTCTGTTGGAGCTTGCAAGATGCATGTCTGTTGTGTGTATGGTTTGCTTGCTAGACTCTATGTTTTGTGTGTGGGTTATATTTAATTTTTCGATATAATTAATCGATATTATTCTCTCGATTATGGTTAGCTTATGTTCTTTATATATATATATAGGGTTGGGTTCAAGTTATACCTGGTGTAACTCGAAACAATATTATATCACTCAATATTTTTAATTAGATGTGAATTTTGAAAAATCCATTGCTAAATTACATTATCTTTGTATATTTTCCATGCTTGCAAAATTTCAAAGTGATAAAAAATTAATAGTTATGTCATCAATCAATTGTTTGAATTTAAATTTTTGTAGTTTAAAATAATGCATAAAAGATGAGTTTATAGATCGAATGACAAGTAACATCCAATTAACATAAAAATTGGCATGAATGTTAAGAACATATAGAACATGTAATTCAACGGTGGGGTTTTCAAAATATGAATTCTATAACAAGTTATTGGGTGGTGTAACATTACTTACAGTTACACCAAGTGTAACTTGAACCCAACCCATATATATATATATATATATATATATATATATTATGAATTATGTTAAAGAGTGCCCTATAAGGGCACATTAAAAATTAATAAATGCTAGTTATGAGCTGTAATGCACATATTTTAAAAAATAAAATATACATGTTAATGATTTTCATTTATTAACATTCACAAATTCATTATAGTTTTGTGTGTTTTTTGGGATATATATGTATAAAACCATTATCTAATAAAATATTAAATGCATCTTAACCATAACCCTTAGGGCAATTGTTAACAAAATCCATATTTTATATAGGCATAGTAATGATGGTTGTAGCGGAGATGGTGGTAGTGATGTTGTGGAGGTGATCGTGGTGGCAATAGTAGTGTGGGCACAAGGGAGTACGCCTTGGCCTTTGGAGTGGACCGTGGCAGAGGGTGAAAAATGGAGTTGTCACCTAGATTAGGTCTAGGAACCATATTGGGTCTTTTGGGCCAATCACTTACATGCATAAGTCTGCATACTAGATTATGGGTCCGGATTTTGGGTACGGTTTGGTAAGGTGTTAGCTATCCAAGATCACTCAGCTTGTGGGCCAGCCTCCATTATGTGTTGCTAGGCCATATTTAAATAAAATAACACACACATCATGCACTTAAATAAAATAACACACACAACATGTTAAATATCACATCACAATATAAAAGTAAACAAATTAAACACAATCAAACAAATATATTAAACATGGAAAGTTGATAATGAAATAAACACAAAAGGAAAAATATCACTAATAAACCAAACATGGCAAAAAGACTCAAAAAAACATGGAAAAAAAATTAAACATAATTAATTAACCTGAAAAGAGTCAAACAGAATCAAAGAACATGTGAAAAATGATTAAAATTATAAAAACAAGATTTTACCCTAATATAGGTTCAAGGTGCGTACGCATACTCATCTATGCATACGCATGGTTGAAACCATGCACACGCATACTTGATGATGCGTACGCATCCTCTAACACAGATCTGCATAAAATCACATTTTTATTGATTTAATTAAACAAAAATATTAAAACAGAAATCAAACAAGCATGTTAAAACCCTAAACACTAAACTAACATAAAGGAAACAAAACAAAGTGATATAAATAAATAATCAAGAAACAAATCAATAAGTATACTAAACTAACATAAAATAAATAAACATGTTAAACTTTACATAAAACCAAAATAATAAAACAAGAATAACAAAAATAGATTTTAATCAGCCTAAAATCATATTAACACATATCAAAATAATTAAGATCAACAAACAAAACAAATGTAAAAATTATGATAAGAAACTAATGTGAATCCTATGTAACAAAATGAAAAATCATGGGAAAGAGGCTCACCTTGCGTTAGAATCACAGATTTGAATCTTTAACTTTTGGGGCCTACCACTTTTTTACTTTACTTTTCTTCTCACGATTGGTGAGCCTTCCTTCCCACGTCTAGTGAGGTCTTTCTACTTCTCACTATAGGTGAGTTGTTTTTTTCTACGTCCAAGTAATTACTTTCAATTTCTCTGGACAACCAAATTCTCCTCAGAGGTAATATGGATTTGGACTTCCTTGACAGGGTGCAGAATATAACTTTGACCTAGGAAGAAGGGGAGGTGATTAAGGTCAGAAGTACACACAGGGACAAAATACTTGAAGCATGTTCACTCAGCCTGCTTGGACGCTTTCTAACAACAAGGATGTACAACCAGTGGAAGATAGGGGTTGATTTGAAGATTGTGGATGTGGGGGATGGACTGTTTCAATTCAAGTTTGCACTAGAAAGTCAGTTGAAGTGGGTTATCCAAAATGGCCCGTGGAGTTTTAAAAATCATCCTCTAGTCTTGAGGAGATGGGAAAGGGGAGTGACGACTAGGACGGTCACTTTCAACTCTATTCCACTGTGGGTTCAAGTGTCGGGGTTTACCATTCGACTTAATATCAGAGGAAGTGACTAGGGACATTGGTGGAGGACTGGGGACAGTAGTGGAGATTGACAATAAGGCTTTCTCATCGGAGCAAGCTCGCTTTGTTCGGGTAAGGGTCGAAATACCCCTTGATAAATCATTACGGCAGAGTGGAGTAGTAGCTAATCCTGAGGGCGATATGGTTTGGATAGGTTTCAAATATGAAAGACTGGTTGGCTTTTGCTATCAGTATGGGAAAATTGGCCATGAAGCTAGGGAATGCTCCTGCCCAAGAGACAAAAATCAACGTGGGCTTCCATACAGGGAATGGCTGAAGGCGATGGAGTGGACAACCATCACACCATGACAGTGGAGACGAGGGAGTTCATGGCGGTAGGGTTCCGTCCCACCCTACACACACGTCAGGGACTGATGCCGTTAAGAGTCCAGCTGGCGTCGACGTTAATCAAGGAAACGTTACGGATCCTCCGTATCCATTAGGTGTAAAATTAATGGGAAGGAATAATTATGAGGATAATCATGAGGCCAGTAATGCAGCAAAGGACCAATTAATTATGGGAAGTGACGGGACTGACGAATTCACTTACCGAGGACGACGTCCGAAGTACAAACGGAGATATCTCTGGACGAGGAAATTAAGTCCCACATCAGTGACGAAGATAGGAAGGCCATTCAATGCAGAACAATTACACCCAGAACGGTTACAAGGCCAACTGTATGAACCGTTGGAGCGCATTAAAGCCACATTACACAGCATCAAACGTTACCAAGAGGGGCATTAAGACCTCTATAACCACACCAATGGCTAGAAGCCATAAAGGCATATATATAAGGCCCACACATTGCCAAGTACAAGGTACATACACACTAAGAGACTTCTTTTGCTCTGTTACTTTGCATCGTTCATTCTCGAATAGCATCTTATATTGACTTTGGCATCGGAGGCGTTGTGGCAGGCACCATATCGGTGACCACCTTTGAAGGCCAGAGATTTCTTCCATCTGATAATCTTGACTGACGAACTTACGCTTCATCAGGAAGTATTGTGACTCAAAAGGAAACCGATGCATCAAATGAGGGAGAAAATTTGAGCATGAACATTGATGCTTCAGAAATGGTTACGTCAATGATGGCACATCCATATGAAACCGAAAATCTAATTAGTGAACCTGTTGACTACGTTTGTGTGGAAGTGGAATAGCACACTTTCAATGAGGATTCACATGAGGCAGCACGTGAGTCACTTGATGCTCACATAGGGAAAACTTGGAAAAGAATAGCATGTGACCCACACTTCTCCACACATGCCTCTCCTGTGAACTTTGAAACCATGGGTCCAAAGAGGCTATTCCAAGAAACATTAACAAAGAAGGATGACGGCATGGTGGATGGTTTCAGCAAGAGCAGGAAACGGGGAAAGAGTACAGCAGAAAACCATGACAACGACTACACAACGGCGGAGGTTGATGACCAGCCCCCCCGAGCCCAATGAAGATCCTAAGCTGGAATTGCCGTGGGCTTAGGAACTAAACGACAGTTAATGTACTCTCTCATTTAGTGAGGGAGAAAGCTCCTAATGTTTTGTTTCTCATGGAGACAAAGCAATTCGTGGCAGAGATGAGAAGGATATAGGCAGACTTACCTTATCGCTGTATGGTAGCTGTTTCAAGTGTTCATAGAAGGGGTGGTTTGGCCCTTTTATGGATGGCAGATGTTGATTTGCATGTACAAACCTACTCACCAAATCATATAGATGCTCTGATTACAAAAGGAAATTCTTTTTGGAGATTAACTAGTTTCTACGGTTGGCATGAAGGGCAAAGGAAACATGAATCATGGCAATTGCTAAGGCACCTTCACTCTAGGAGTTCATATCCATGGCTATGTTGTGAAAATTTCAACAAATTTTGTGTATGGAAGAAAAGCAAGGCTGAATTCCTCGGCCTCTAAGGCCGATGCAGGATTTTAGGGAGGCACTATTATTTTGTGGGCTAGCAGACTTGGGTTTTTGTCGTAATATTTTCACTTGGGACAATGGAAGGTTGGGCGAGGACTTGGTGCAAGAGAGGTTAGACAGGGCGTGTGCCAATATGGAGTGGAGAGACATTTTTCCTCATGCCAAAGTTAGTCACCTCCAGGTATCATATTCGGATCATGTGCCTATTTTAATATCAACAGAACCACTCAACCCTAGTAGGAGAAAGAAGCTGCCAAGGCGCTTTGAGGAAAAGTGGGTTACTCATCCTGATTGTGAAAGAGTGATCTGTGAGGCTTGGGGAGGGCCAATCCGAAATGGGAGTCCAATGTTTAGATTATTTGAAAAAATCAAACAATGTCAACATGCCTTGGTGGATTGGAGCAGGTCTAATTTTGGGAATTTTAAAGCAAAATTACATGAGAAACAAGTAGCACTTGAAGAGTTACCAAGGGAGAATAAGGCCAACCGCATGCAAAGAATTAGAACATTGAAAGTAGAAATTAACACTATTCTACACTAGGATGAACTCTTTTGGCGACAAAGATCTCGTTCCATTTGGCTACCTACAAGTGATAAAAATACTAAATTTTTTCACCAACGAGCTAGTCAAAGGCGCCGCAAAAATCAAATATCTGGTACTCAGGATGTAGATGGTAGCTGGAGTACATCTAAGGATCAGATTACACAGGTTGTAGAAAAATATTTCCACGATCTCTTCACTTCAGAAAATCCCACAGATATGGAGAGTGTACTGGATGTGGTGGAGAAGCGGTTTACAACAGAGATGAAAAATTCTTTATTACAACCATACACAGTTGAAGAAGTCAGACAAGCCCTTTTCCAAATGCACCCATCTAAATCCCCGGGTCCCAATGGTATGTCTCCTTTTTTCTTTCATAAATTTTGGAATATTGTGGGGGTTGATGTAACTGATGCTATCCTTTTAGTCTTAAATTCTGGACATATGATGCGTGAAATGAATTATTCTCATATAGTGCTTATTCCAAAAAAGAATGACCCGTCACTGATGTCTAATTATAGGCCTCTAAATTTGGCTAATGTTGTCTCTAGATTTTTATCTAAGGTGATTGCAAACAGATTAAAGCTTGTGTTGCCTGTTAGAAATTTAGACCCCTTAAAACAACCAGATTGCGTAGCCTAGTTAATTAGCCAAGTTGTTACTTAGTCAAATTAAGCAATTCTAGGTTAAAACAATCCAAACAATCATATCAAGAATATAAAACAGCGGAAAATAAATAACACAAGATATGATCACCAAGGAAACCACACGGTAAAAACCTGGGAAAGATTTTACCCACCTATCCTCAAGGCAAACCTGAATCCACTATGAAAGAATCGAAGTTCATACAAAAGGACTTACAAGCTCCCTGCTCGACTTCCTAATGCTACCTACCAGTAGAACTTACTGACACGACCCCGTGCAAGCTCCGAATCCACGGACTCCTTCTTTCTTGAATTCTTCAATCAGCTACAAGCACCCACGCTTGATATTCTTTAAGCTTCAATGGTAGCAACTTTGTTGATCATCAAGATGTAGATAATAATCTCTACCTTGAAAACCCTAAGTTTATGTGAAGGAAAGCTTCTCAATGATCTCACAAGAGATTCACATAAACAGCAAATATGAGCAACAAAGACTTAGAGAGGTTTGGGTGTAAAACCCTAGATACAAAAGAGACACTCTCTTTTCTCTCTCTAAAAGCTCTCAAAAACGTGGCTTAGGGTTTCCTTTATATAGTGGGAGAAGTAGATCTGAAACCCTAATCCTTAATGGGCTTAAGCTGCTGTTTGGGCCAACTTAAAATTCTGCAGATACGATTTTCGATTGATCGAGCCTATTCTTCAATCGATCGAACCAGGCAGAATATGAAGTCTTCTTCCTGCAGCTTGTATGTTCTTGAATCTTGACTTGAATCACCTTGAGCATTGTCTAATAAAACCTATAGACTCTAAGATCTATATCTAGACAAGTTTGTATTCACGATTTGCCAATTGTTCTAAACATTTAGAACCTAACAAACTCCCCCTTTGGCAATTCGTGACAAAACTTTCATACAAAATGAAATGCTCAAATACAAGAACAACCCAATACAATAAAATGCCCATTACAACAAATTCAACCTAACTACTATCCATCAGTTGCAAGTGTAGACAGCAGCTCAATTGAATCAACCTGTATATTTCCTGAAACACTCAACAAACGCATAAACGCATGTGTGGAAAAAATACAAGTAAATCAAAATTAAATTCTTGACTTCACAAAACACAAAACAAAGACATATATCATGAATAACTCATAAATATAAATTAATGAGCAGTGAACAAGAAACAGAAATAAAAACATAAGTAAACTAACTCTCCCCCTAAGTTAGATACAACAAAAAGTTTTTATTTACTTCCCTTTCAAAAATAATTTCAACTCCCCCTAAACAAGACAAACATGATTCCCATAAATCAATAATTTCTCCCCCTTTTTGTCACGTATTGACAAAGACAACTCATACAAAGAGTAAACAGTCACCATACGCAATAAAGGATAAGAGAAAAAAGAGAATCAAAGGGAACAAAAAACAAGTCAACTCTATAGAAAATAGAGACAACTCCCCCTATGAACAGCAACAACTCCCCCTAAGAACCACAAAGGTTAAAAAAAATTTCCCCCTATAAAAATAGGAAAAACAAAACAAGTTTAGGGAAAAACAGTTTAGGGAAAAATAAAGGAGGGGGGGGGGGGGGGTGGGGAAATCAGCAGCAGCAGCAGCATCACCAACAGGATCTGGAACATCCTCACCAGCAGGACCAAAGTTGAAAACACACATACCAAAGTTAAAAACTAAGGTGAGGATACACATGAAGAAAAAATATTATCTCTTTCAATAAAATGCAAACATGGCACTACGGGACCCATAAACTGTTGCATGAGTAGAGAAAATATTTGCACATTGATTATCCATCATAGCTCTTAAGAAAAATATTTTCTGCAGTTCACACATAAGAAATAGCATATACTAGAATGTACAAAACTCAAAAATTAATCAATCAATTTTTAAATCAAGTTAAGTACCCAATGTAGCAAAGTGTATGCATGTTATGTGTGAAAACAATGAGAGATATGACTGCAAAACTGCAAGATGGATACAAAAACAATGCAATGCATGTGAATCCTAAACACAAATGATGCATGAAATTTTTTTTGGTTAAAAACGAAACTGAAAATTTTTCAGTTTTGATCGATCGAGAATCGATCGAACATCAATCAAGTCAGGCAGACTCAAACCAAAAATTTTAATCGCAATTTCGATTGATCGAAAAACAGGTTCGATTGATCGAAAGTCTGGAAAAATCAAATTTTTGAAAAACAGAGCATTTCAATGCAGAAACTCCTCAAAGCACATTGTTTTATAAAAAATGCATGAGTATGAGATGAAAAGTTTTTCAAAAACACTTGAATTTAACCTAGATCTTCCAAAATCAAGATTTTCAATCAATTTGTCCTCAAACCGCAAACATTATACACATTTTGCATTAAAATCAAGGAACTTTTAATCTTGGATGGCCATAACAAAATCACACACAATATAATGTACCAAGTTTAACAAAGAGTAACTTGTGTAGTGTGTGCAACTAGCAAAAGCTTGAGATACATGTGAGGTGATATGTGAATAGCAATAAATCACAAAGTCTACAAAATCCATCACATAGAATTCAAAAGAGACTATCACCTAAGGAGTTACATCATATAACTCTCACATCTCCTAGAACATAAGCTTGCAATCATGTAAGTTTCTTGAATTTTGCCCCATTATTAGGTGAAATTTGGCATCAAGCCTAATAGTACACACCAATTTTAATTATGTGATTTGACATCAAGCCTAATAGTACACACCAATTTTAAGCATTTAGCAATTAATAGAGGCTACACCTTATGTTTTTTTTGTGCATGTGCTACACTTTCTCGAGCACAAAATCTTATGATATGCACTAAGGTGTTCATGATTGGCTAGTGAACAGTGGTGAGATGGTTATTTATGCCTTTCTCAAAAGGATCAAGTCCGACAGTCAAATAACATATGACTTCAAGATTAAGACAAAGTGATAAACACCATAAACATCTTTCCCACACAACATGCACTACAAAGCTTTAACTAGTAAAGTGCAATAAATAAGCTCATCAAAGCTAAACAAGGTACATAAACTAGTTATGTAAAGATAAGGTGGCCAACCTTGATTATAAATCCAAGATCTATAATACAAAACACAAAAATCTTTTTGGTTTGAACAAACTTTATGACCAAAAACAAAAAGCACATATTATGCTAAATGAACAATGCAAAAACAATGCATGACAGTGCAAAACTAAGCTATAGAGGGTACACAAACAAGAAATATCAATTTCTTAATTAACCCTTGAGAACATGTACAAATTAGTACATACTCACACACAATCAAAAAAAGCTTAGCACAAACTATTCAAGTTTCTCCACAATGTCAAGCATGTTCTAAATCAAGAGAGAGATATCATAACTCATGTAATCCTCAAGAAAAATAAAACAAGACACAAAATAAAATATTTTTGTTTTTTTGAAAATTTTCAATGTTTTTGGATTTTTCTTTAAAACAAAACAATCAAAGAAAATAAAACAACCAAAAACTAAAACAAAACATGTCCACAATTAATTGAAAGAATTAAATCAAGGACAGGTTAGCAACACTCACCTTGGAGAATCTTTTCTCACCCATATAGCACGATTCTTCGGCTTTCTGGGTGAAAATCCATGAGAAGTGGAGTGTATTTGAGGAACTACACCAAACTTCTGAGAGAGACTGAAATCCTGCAAATTCCTTTCACAAGCCAACAAGCTTAAATTTTTCAAAAGCATATGAAACAATTTATTTGGACTTATGGCATGAGAAATATCATCACATATCCTAGATTGACATACAGAATGTTTAAATTTCAATTTATGACAATTAGGACGAATGTGACCACGAACACCACAAAAGTGGCAAACAGGAACAAATTTAGGAACATCAGTATTCCTAACAGCAAATCTAGTCTCAGATTTTGGTTTTTGCCTCAACAAAGAACAGTTTGGTCTAATATGACCAACAACACCACAACGGTGACAAGTAGGCACAAAAACAGAATTCTTATGCTCTCTAACAGTAGGTTTAGACTTAAGTTTAGAAACTTCAGCGTCTACATCAGAACCTTTACCTTTGTCTAACCTAGCAAAATAAGCATTTTCTTTATTATTCCTCTTGAAAGGAGGGATATAAACTTTCTCAGTTTTAGGCTTAAGAGAAATAGAAACACTTTTGTTATCAACAGCAGGCTTAGTACTAGTCAAATTTTCAATTTTAGCTTTAGATTCAACTAACTCTTGTTCCAAGCTTTTCATCTTCTCATCTTGAGAGGAAATTTGATTTCTCAAAAATTAATTCTTTTTATTAGACTCATCTAATCTCACAATCAAATCCTCTTTTTCAAGATTAGCCAATTTTAACTCTTCTTTAAATTTCTTAGCAATTTTTAAAGATTTAGATAATTCCTTACGAAGAGTTTCAAAAGCATCAAAAAAATCAACAGAAACAATAGTGTCCTTTTTATTCAAAGCATCACAAACATGAGTAGAAAGACACTTCAAATTATCCATGATAACAGGGGTCGAGGATCAGCTCAGAGATCAAAAAATCTCAAACAAGAAGAGCTACCCGCTCTGATACCACATGTTAGAAATTTAGACCCCTTAAAACAACCAGATTGCGTAGCCTAGTTAATTAGCCAAGTTGTTACTTAGTCAAATTAAGCAATTCTAGGTTAAAACAATCCAAACAATCATATCAAGAATATAAAGCAGCGGAAAATAAATAACACAAGATATGATCACCCAAGAAACCACACGGTAAAAACCTGGGGAGAATTTTACCCACCTATCCTCAAGGCAAACCTGAATCCACTATGAAAGAATCGAAGTTCATACAAAAGGACTTACAAGCTCCCCGCTCGACTTCCTAATGCTACCTACCAGTAGAACTTACTGACACGACCCCGTGCAAACTCCGAATTCACGGACTCCTTCTTTCTTGAATTCTTCAATCAGCTACAAGCACCCACGCTTGATATTCTTTAAGCTTCAATGGTAGCAACTTTGTTGATCATCAAGATGTAGATAATAATCTCTACCTTGAAAACCCTAAGTTTATGTGAAGGAAAGCTCCTCAAAGATCTCACAAGAGATTCACATAAACAGCAAATATGAGCAACAAAGACTTAGAGAGGTTTGGGTATAAAACCCTAGATACAAAATAGACACTCTCTTTTCTCTCTCTAAAAGCTCTCAAAAACGTGGCTTAGGGTTTCCTTTATATAGTGGGAGAAGTAGATCTGAAACCCTAATCCTTAATGGGCTTAAGCTGCTGTTTGGGCCAACTTAAAATTCTGCAGATACGATTTTCGATTGATCGAGCCTGTTCTTCGATCGATCGAACCAGGCAGAATATGAAGTCTTCTTCCTGCAGCTTGTATGTTCTTGAATCTTGACTTGAATCACCTTGAGCATTTTCTAATAAAACCTATAGACTCTAAGATCTATATCTAGACAAGTTTGTGTTCACGATTTGCCAATTGTTCTAAACATTTAGAACCTAACACTGCCAAATGTGATATCTGACAACCAAAGTGCTTTTGTTCCAAACCGATTGATCACTGACAATACCACTGTAGCCTATGAATTACTAAACGAGATGAGGAATAAAAGAAAAGGCAAGGTGGGACAAATGGCGGTGAAATTGGACATTAGCAAGGCTTACGATTGGGTTGAGTCGGGATTTCTGAGGAATATAATGCTAAAGCTTGGCCTTGACCGTAGATGGGTAGATATGACCATGGAGAGAATTACTACAACATCTTATTCAGTCCTTATCAATGGAGAACCGAAGGGTTTTATTACTCCCACAAGAGGAATAAAACAAGGAGATCCGCTTTCTCATACTTGTATCTCCTATGTGCTGAAGGCTTATCTTCTCTATTGAGGAAATCTGAAGAGACTTGGGCACTTAAAGGTGTGTTGTCCAGCCGACAGGGGGTATGTATTTCCCATATTTTTTTTGCTAATGATAGTATGTTATTTTGTCAAACCATAGTTGAGGAGTGTCAAAGATTGTTAGCTATTTTGGGCAAATATGAAGTGGCATCTGGGCAGGCAATAAATAGACAAAATACAACTTTATTTTTTAGCAAGAATACAAGGCAAGAAGTAAGGAATGATATTTAGCAAATGTTGGGGGCCATGTCAGAATGTGAGAAGTATTTGGGTCTCCCAATGCCGAGTGGGAAGTCCAAGGTCGGGACATTCAAAGAGCTCCAAGTAAAAATAACGAAAAGAGTGTTGGGGTGGAAGGAGAAATTTATTTCTAAGGCGGGGTGAGAAATCCTTATCAAAACAGTGGCACAAGCCATCCCTACATACTCTATGAGCTTATTCAAACTCCCACGGTCATTATGTGATAGTATCAATTCCATGGTCACTAGATATTGGTGGGGTCAAAACGGGGAGGAGAGAAAAATTCCATTGGATAAATTGGAGTAAACTATGCACTTCAAAGAAGAAGGGGGGAATGGGCTTTAGGGACCTTAATGCTTTTAACCTTGCGATGCTTGCCAAGCAAGTATGGCGCATAATTCATAATAATGGGCCGCTGTTTTTTAGAGTATATAAAGCAAGGTACTTCCTGAATACTTCCTTTTTGGAGGCAGAGTTGGGCACTAATCCTTCATTTGTGTGGCATTCCTTACTAGCGGCTAGGGATATTATTCATGCAGGGTCTAGGTGGACAATTGGAGATGGCAGAAATATTTCTGTGGCATCTCACTCTTGGCTCCCTCACCCACCAGTTTTCTTGAATACACCCCCACTGAATATAAAGGTGGTGGATTTAATTGACAAAGACACTCGGCAATGGGAGAGGGGAAAGCTTTTTGCTACCTTTGATAGGAGAACATGTGAGAAAATTTTAGCACTGCCCCTTACTCAACAAAATTCCTAGGATCAGCTGATATGGAAGGAAAACAAATCACAAAGATTTACGGTCTGCTCAGCGTATCAGGTAGCTCTTCGTTTAAAACATCCAAACTAGGCTGAACACTCATCGGCGCATGCACACGAGTCCACTTAGAGGGGGATATAGAAGCTGAAGGTGCCACCTAAGGTCCGTACTTTTCTGTGGAGGGCATGTACAAGATGCTTACCCACAAGGGAGAACCTCCACAAAAAACGAATCAGTGAAGAAGAACGATGTGAGTTATGCTACCACCATAGTGAGACAATAAGTCATATGTTGTGGGAATGCCCACTGGCACGAAATGTATGGGCTCTGTTTAAAGGGACAATCCAAAAGTGCAGCAATGAAAGCAGGTGACTTCTTCCTTCTATTCAAAATGTTGCAGTAGAAGCTTTGCTCTTTTGAGTTGGAAAAGTGGCAATCACGGCTTGGATGATATGGAATGCCAGGAATAGGTTATATTTTGAGCAGATACAACTACACCCGAGGTGTATCTTTGACAGCGCAATAGGCTTATTGGAAGAGTATCAACGCCTAAGTGTAGCGCAAAGTGTGAGGGAATGAGTTTTCCTGGTACTGTGCACGTGTATTTGGTCATTCTTACTTTCCTAGGACAACACAGTTTGCATACTTCTTGTTGTCCCCCAAAAATAGAGTTATCTAGTTATACTTGTATACTATTATTTATCTTTAATGAAATTTCTATCGTATTTCGCTCAAAAAAAAAAAAAAAAAAAGAATCACAGATTTAAGATTGTTTAACCGACCTCTCAGTACCTACAACACAAAGATTAGATTGAGAGAACAAGAATAATTAAAGAACACAACAATATTTAGTAATCACAACTCAAGAACAAAATGTTTTGAAAAGGTTTTGGGAAATCCAATTAAGAACTAGTTTTTGCTTTTTTTTTTTTTTTTTTTTTTAATATATATATGCTAGAAAAAGGTTTTGAATCTTTGTAAAAAAAATGTGCTAGCTGTTACCCTAGGGTTTTGAGAAGTGAAAATAGGGTTTTAGAGAATATGGAGGCTAAAAAATAACTCTCTCTAGCTAAATTTTTTATTGGAGAAATAAGATAACTATTTATAAGTTAAAATTAGGACTTTCGAGGCTTTTTAATGGTCTTTGGACGTTCCCAGCAGTCTAGGAGCTAGCCTATATCAAAGAATGATATTTTGGGACCCTAAAATTGAAGTTTAGGGCTTTTGGAAATGACCCTGTGTACACATGGTTGGGGCATGCATATGCATGCTTGATTCATGTGTATGCATGCATCCCCCAAAACCCTAATCTGACAACTCTGATAACCCAACTTCAAACAGCCATAACTTACTCAATATAAATCCAAATTAGAAAATATTTTTGTTCAAATTGAAGCCCAAGATGTCTACTTTCCAATGAAACAAATTTCACTCAAAATTTCTTTATGGATCAAAAGTTATGGTCAAAATAGTGTGTAAATGTCATTTTTCAATATCGGTTTTAAAACGATTTGAGCACTTTTGAATTGTGATTACTTCCAAACTATTGTGAACTCTTTAATTACCCTTGGTTGACATATGTCAAGCTCATCATTGGGGCTGGGGACCAAAATTTTTTAACGGGATACAAAATGAGGTGTATACAAGTAGTAGAGGTGGTGTGGTAGTGGTGATGATGAGGTGATAGTGGTGGTGAATGTATGGTGGGTGACGGTTGAGGCGGTAATGGATGGTGGCATTATAGATGGTGGGGTAGAGTCGTGGCAACAGGGGCGCTTGAGACAACGATGGTGGTACAATAATGATTAGTAGTATTGGAGTGGCTAGTTTCCTTTCCATTTACGATTACCTACTCAATCTGTAACTTTGAGTGTGTTTTTATTAAAGTTTTTGTTTATTTCTTTATGCACAACTATTTAAAAGACTCATTTTATCTAAATATAGATGAACTATTTTAATCAATTTTTAACAAATAAAAAATAAGTTTAAGTAAAAAAATGTTAAAAACTACGTCCAAAGGTACCATGCATCCTTTTAATCAAGATCATTTACCTTTGCAGGGCATAATTCTCTTGACCTTAATTGCAACACTAGATCCTTTGAGACCTCAGCCATGTGATAATGGATCAAGCTTGTGCATACCACCCTCAAAACTCCAATACGGGGTCCTATACACAAGTTTAGCTCTGTCATGTATCGGGTCTGGAGGTACGCGATTTACTATAGCAACAATGGGAGCAAATCAATTTAATAATCCTAAGGATCAAGGGATTTTCTTTAACTAGTTTTTCTTCACTATATATATTTCCACTGCTGTAAGCAACACAGCCATTGTCTACATTGAGGATAACGTAAGTTGGAGATTGGGATTTGGCTTATGTGCAATTACTAACTTCATTGGCTTGGCCTTTCTCTTATTGGGAAACCGCTTCTACCTTCATGATAATAAGGCAAAAGGGAGTCCATTCACTTGTTTAGTTCGTGTTATTGTTGCCACTATTCAGAAATGGAAGGTGCAGCCTTCATCCAAAATCGAAGATTACAACCACAAGCATGATGGAATCACAGAAATAGCTGCAACACTTAAAAAGAGCTTCAGGTAGGAAGTTGAGTCCTTTGTTTTCTGGGATGAAGTGAAATTCAGTTATGAATATTTGCAAACTTGGTCACTTTATAATCATCAATATTACATATAAATACCAAAAATACTACACAAGTGCCATCTTTAGGAGGGAGTATCTTATGCATCTACTATATACATCCATCCCTAATAGTGTCTAGATCTCACATGATTATAGAGTTTATATACTGTGAAAATAAAAGATGCATCTATTGAATACATAATATAAATAATTATTATATCGTGAAATTTTTAAACGAAATTTAGTGTTCTTAGTGTAAGAACCCAAAATTTTTTTGCACACTAGCCCACTTAAAGTATTGGACTGAATTTGTTAAACTTGGTCCAAACCAATAGAATTTATAAGAGATGGAATAGAACAACAAGCATGGGTTTAGCCTGAGAGCTTTCTTTGGGAAAAATCCAATTTATACTCAGAACTAGATGAACAGCTTTTCTCAGAGGCTCCTCCAAAGACCAGCCTCAAAAATCCCCAAAGAACCCTAAACCTCCTCTTTGTATAGCCCTTTCCCATTGCATCCTCTCCGTCCATCTCTATCTGACCTTCATCCCTCTTCAACACCTGTCACATTTTGCATCTGAAGTAGGTGGCGGTGGTAGTTGGTGTAGCTGTGGCCAGCACTGTTCAGGTCACTTCCTCATTTAATGTGGCTGATAAAGCTGGTGTACATAATTTAATATGGATGTGATAGGCAGCTCCAGCCTGGCGGTTCCTTGTCTGCCACTGACTTCTATTTCCTTCAGTTTGCAACTCACTTCGTAGAAGGCCGTATGGCACTTCAGCGGATTCGTCTCCTTCCTCGGGCATCGTCACTCCTCGGGCTCATGTTCAGTGTTGTGCCCCAATTAATGCCACAACCTTTCCTATTCCTCATCGGGCCCCGGCCCAATATTTCGACCTTACAACTTCCTCCTCAGTCCTCAGGTACCCACAATAGCCCCGTAAAACTTTCATTATTTGTCTATGAGACAAGGGTGAAGTTTTAGTTTCGTAAGTGAAACAAGCACGTGCCACATGCATTCACACGTATTAGCGTCCCTTCATCCGTCATTCGCACGCTTCTAGCGCTTCGAAATCCACGAACTCTCATTTATGGTGTCAGGCGGTTGCTTGTCTCCCCACGTTCTATGATCTGATAGGAATCGTACAGCTCCTATTTCTTCTCATTTATGGGTGGAAATTTTACCGCCCATTATTTACTCCTATAAAAGGAGGATCCAGAGCTGGCTAAGGCTCATTTTTGATTTCCTGGCGACTTAAGCTTTTGACAAAGAGAAAAACACTCCCGAGGAGCGCTCTTTGCTTTCTACAGTAGGTGTGTTGGTTTTCTTTGTGTTTTTTTTTTTACAAGTTCCACACTTTGCCCTTTTAAAAACCATGGGTAGATATGCTAGGTTAGTAGGCACCGAGGAGGCTAGGACAACCTTTAGGGCTCAATTTAGGATCCCTGATAACGTGGAAATTAGGCATTGCGAGAAGGGTGAGTGGTTAGTTTTGAACCGACCTCCTGAGTCTGTGGTTATTGCCATGATTGCCTTTATTGAAGGCAGGATGGAACTTCCCATGGGATCAGTAACTAAGGACTACCTTATAAATTATAGGTTAACCCCGACCTAGTGCTCTCCTAACATTTTTAGGATCCTCGGGTGCGTAGACACCATAAATCACAGAATGGGGACTCACCTCACTTGGCATGACGTGAACTGGGTCTATAACTGCCAGAAAGGGGAAAAGACAAAATACTACATGAAGTGTAGGGTCCTCGCGGTTAAGTTAATCTCATGCCTGCCTGATTCAAGAAAAGGCATGGACGAAGAATCCTCAGGTCGGAGATATTCCTGCCCAGAGACAGGCAGCTCAGGGCGGCGCACGTCATCCTTGGCTATAAACCCTCAACTAAGCGTTTTCAAAGTCCAAAAAACATCATCAAGCCCCGTGACCCGCGCTTGGCTCTGATAGACGTTGCTGTCCCAGGCTTTTTGCTGACAGCACCCCCTCCCGAGGGGACACAAGATGCCCAGATCCCAGCGCCTCTAGTTGCTCAACTCTTGTACTCCCAGGAACCTCCATTACCATCTACCGAGGAGGCCGAGGACTCCACATCCAACTCTGTCCAGGAGGTGACAGATAAAGACTTTGAAGTTTTCTACTGCCCGGACGCTCTGAGCACCTCACAAGCCCCTTCATCAACAACTATGGGCTTCGAAGAGAGGACCCTTAACCTTTTTGTGCTGCTGACGGCCCATACCGGAGGCTCTTCCTCTGTGGTGTCAGTACCACCCCGCCCACCAACTCCCGCTGCAACACGCACATCCCCGGCTGAGGCAGTAGACAAGAAGCGAAAGCGAGGACAAGGGGGAAAGGGGGTGGAAGTGGCTAAGGAGGGGGAGATATCCGAGCCCCCAGTCAAGGAGGCCCGCCTGGGAAATGGCAGCAGAGGAAGAGGCTCGAGCACACTGTGCCCTCGAAGGAAAGTGGCGGGGACCATGCCAGGAAGGCCTCTATCTGGAGACTTGCTTTCACCCTAAGCTCAAGCTCTCCCGTGCTTGATGATGCCAACTTGAGGGATCCCTCAAAGGGTAGCTCAAGCTTGGTAGCAGAGTGCCTGGAGAGGGCATTATGCCTTCCAGAGGACATGGAGGAATTGAAGTCCTTCAGGAAAAGAGAGGTCTTCCCATCCTTGAAGCAAGACCTCGCTAAGGTATCTCGGCCAACTTCTTCATCTGTCAAGTAGTTCTATCTAAGATTTATACAATGCTTACTTGGTTTCTCTTGCTCTCCTTTTTGCAGGTTATTCAGGCTGCCTTCATGGCAGAGGAGTGGGTTGACCATTCCTTGGATGTGGCTAGGAAGGCTGAGAAGGCCCATGAGAATGCTGAGAAGGCTCGGGCCGAGGCGGAGAAAAAGCTGAAGGAGACCTTTTCTCAGCTGTCAGAGTTGGAGAAAGCCTACCGCAACGCTGAATCCACTTTGAAAGGCTACGAGAGGCAGGCCTTTGAGGCCTTGGAGGCCCAGAAGAAGGCTGAGAGCATGTTGGCTCTCACTGTAGTGGAGCTAAAACAGGTAAACCAACAGTTGGAGGCCAAGGAGGCTAAGAAGGCCCAGGTTGAGCAAGCAACCTATGATGCAGGCATGAATAAGACTGCTGAAAGTCTTACTGCCCAACTTCGTGACGTTGCTCGTGCCTTCAGCCGAGAGGTGTGGAGAGAGGCTATGAATGTTGCAAGAGTTGACCCCGAATCAGAGCTACGTGCTCCTGATAGGGTGTACTATCCCCCAACTCTGCGCTTGGCACCCACAGGATCCATTTCTGTAGAGCCCCAGGATCCACTTCCTTCCCCTACTTCGTCCTAGGGGCTCCTACCTCAAGAAATTATAGTGGACGTAGAGGCCGAAAAAGGGGTTCTTTAGGGGGTGCCTTCGAAGAAGAAGAAAGAGAAAAATGAGCAGAAAGAAAAGAAGGAGAAGAACGCCAAGGAAAAAGAGCCCAACGTTTAGTTTAGCTCCCATGTAGAATTCCTTGGGGAGTTTTTTGTGATGGGACAGTGTACATGTAGTGCCCACACCCCCCCCCCCCCCCCCACCCCCCTTCTACCTTTTTGTAACAAGATTTTCATAATGAATGATTTTTGTTTAAGGGTTTCTTTCTTTTCATGTTTATAGACATTCTCGCATACCTTGCATGCCTAAATTCCTTGTTGTCCCTTCTTTTTTTTTTTTTATTAACCGAGCCATAACAATTTGAAATTGAATGCGCATGTGAGTAAGTTAACTAGTGCTCCTTTTTTGAAGTCCAAAGCAAGTGCCTCCGGTCTTTGCTACTTGATCCCTTTTGACGCTTAACACTTGGAAAATTTTTGGCCGTGTTAATTTACCCTAGGCTTGTGGTCGAGGAGCCAGGCGAGTCCTATGTTCTGTTCAACACTTAGGATTTTTTTTTTCTTGCAACACTTAGAATAATTTGGCCATGTTGATTTATCCTAGGCTTGTGGCCGAGGAGCCAGGCAAGTCCTAGGTTCTTTTCAACACTTAGAATAATTTGGCCATGTTAATTTACCTCAGGCTTGTGGCCGAGGAGCCAGGCAAGTCTTAGGTTCTGTTTAACATTTGGGATATTTTTTCCATACTAATTTACCCTAGGCTTGTGGCCGAGGAGCCAGGCAAGTCCTAGGTTCTTTTCAACACTTAGAATAATTTGGCCATGTTAATTTACCTCAGGCTTGTGGCCGAGGAGCCAGGCAAGTCTTAGGTTCTGTTTAACATTTGGGATATTTTTTCCGTGCTAATTTACCCTAGGCTTGTGGCCGAGGAGTCAGGCAAGTCCTAGGTTCTATTCAACACTTAGGATAATTTGGTCATATTAATTTACCCTAGGCTTGTGGCCGAGGAGCCAGGCAAGTCCTAGGTTTTGTTTAACACTTGGGATATTTTTTCTGTGTTAATTTACCCTAGGCTTGTGGTCGAGGAGCCAGGCAAGTCCTAGGTTATGTTTAACACTTAGGATATTTTCGCCCTGTTAATTTACCCTAGGCTTGTGGCTAAGGAGCCAGGCAAGCCTTAGGTTCTGTGTAACACTTAGTACAATTTGGCCATGTTAATTTGCCCTAGGCTTGTGGCCGAGGAGCCAGGCAAGTCCTAAGTTCTGTTTAACACTTAGAATAATTTGGCCATGATTATTTACCCTAGGCTTGTGGCCGAGGAGCCAGACAAGTCCTAGGTTCTGTTTAACACTTAGGATATTTTTTCCCCGTTAATTTACCTAGGCTTGTGGCCGAGGAGTCAGGCAAGTCCTAGGTTCTGTTTAACACTTAAGGTACAACAAAGTAAGACACAATTGCTGTAGAATCTATTAGTAGAAATAACGCCGCAGATTATTTACATTCCATAGGCTAGGGACTACATTTCCATCTAGGTCCTCCAAGTGGTAGGCCCTAATCTCTGCTACAGAAATGATTCTACACGGCCCTTCCCAGTTGGGACCCAATTTACCCCAACCAGGGAGCTTGGCCGTCCCTACTACTTTCATCAGAACTAAGTCTCCTAGGGTCAAGGGCCTAAATTTGATCCCCTTATCATACTGCTGCTTAAGTTTTTGCTGGTAGTGTGCCATCTTTACTGATGCCACTTCTCATCTTTCCTCGGTTAAATCCAGACTGTCTAGGAGTAACTGATGGTTTCCTTCAGCGTTGAATTTTTCCTTTCTCAGAGTTGGAAATCCGGCCTCAAGAGGGATTACTGCTTCTAAACCATACGTCATTGAGAATGGGGTTTCTCTTATTGGCCTTCAGGGTGTGGTGCGGTATGTCCATAGCACATAGGGCAGCTCGTCCACCCATTTTCCTTTTGCATCATCTAGCCTCTTCTTCAACCCCGCCACTATGACTTTGTTGGTAGCTTCCGCTTGCCCATTTCCCTGAGGGTATGTCGATGTGGAGTATCCATTTCTGATTCCCAACTCTCCACAGTATCTTCTGAAAGATTTGCTCTCAAACTGGAGACCATTATCCGAAATCAGGGTGTGCGGCACCCCAAATCTAGTGACGATATTCTTCCAGACGAACTTCTTGGCATCAACATCTCTGATGTTAGCGAGGGGTTTGGCTTCTATCCATTTAGTAAAGTAGTCCGTACCGACGAGGAGCCATCTTCGGTTCCCAGTGGCCCGAGGAAATGGTCCTACTATGTCTAGACCCCACTGAGCGAAGGGCCAAGGGCTAGACGATTTAGAATTCCCCCTGGCTGGAGAATGTTTGGGATGAACTTCTGACATTGATCACACCTTTTGACGCATGTTGGGCCACCAGTAACCCTGTGTGAGGGCCCTGTGTGCTAGGGATCTCCCTCTGGTATGACTCTCGCAAATGCCTTCAAGTAGTTCCTCCAATAAGGGCTCCACGGCCTTTGGGTGGACGCATAGCAGATATGGGCCTGAGTAAGAGCACTTATACAGCTTCTGCTCCTCAAACAGCCAGTAACAAGGGGCAGCCCTGTGTACCTTCTCTACTTCAATTTTGTCTTCGGGCAAGGATCCTCCTTTCAAAAAGGTCATTATGGGATCCATCCAGCTCGGGCCCACGTGGAGGCTACACACCCCTGTCAAAGGTGCCTCCATAAGACTTGAGGTGCCTATCTCTTCGACAAGAACGACCTAAGGAAGGTCTGATTCTAGTGTAGTGGCCAGCATGGCTAGAGCGTCGGCATGAGAGTTCTGTCCTCTTGGGATTTGCTCCAACGTGAAACCCTTGAAGTGAATTCTTGCACTATGCACCTTGGTAAGGTATTTCTGCATCCTTTCATCTCAGGCCTCGAAGTCACCATTGACTTGGCCCACAATCAACCTAGAATTTGAATACAACTCAACTATCCTTCCTCCGAGTAGCCTGACCATGTTTATTCCAGCCAGCAAGGCTTTGTACTCGGCCTTATTGTTGGTGGCTGGGAATCCTAGTCGCAACGACTTTTCTATTATTAGTTTCTCGGGTGTGGTCAGTATGATTCCCACCCCTGCTCCCTTTCAGTTGGAAGCTCTGTCCGTGTAAACCTTCCATGCGGGTGCGGTGGTGGCCGATGAAACCATTAAGCTTATGGTTATGCTCTCCTCCTCGGGGAAACCCTCAGCAAATTCCGCTATGAAGTCTGCTAAGACCTGCCCCTTTATGGCGGTTCGGGGCAGGTACTTGACATCATAGGCTCCCAACATAGTTGCCTATTTGGCAATTCTACCAGTGTAATCGGATTTCCTCAGCAGAGCCTGTAAAGGTAACTGAGTGAGCACTACCACCGTGTGGGCTTGGAACTAATGAGGAAGTTTCCTGGCCGCATGCACAATGGCTAGCACTGCTTTTTCCAGGGGGAGATAGCGCATCTCCACCTCTTACAAGGACTTGCTAATGTAATAGACGGGCTTCTGGGCTCCATCCTCGTTCTTGACAAGGACGAAGCTAACGGAGTGCTCGGTGACCGCTAGGTATGCATAGAGTACTTCTTCTTTATTGGGTCGGGATAGGATCGGAGGATTGGACAAGTACATCTTGAGGTCCTCAAATGCTAGAGCACACTCCTCGGTCCACCGAAAATCTTTCCATTTATGCAACAGTTGGAAGAAAGGACGACATCTATCCGAGGATCGAGAAATGAACCTACTCAGGGCTACCGTCATCTCGGTTAACTTTTGCACTTCCTTAGGGTTCTGAGGAGGGTGCATGCTGTTGATGGCCCTAATCTGCTTTGGGTTGACTTCTATTCCTCGATGAGTAATCATGTACCCCAGGAATTTGCCTGAGCTAACCCCAAAAGAGCATTTGGATGCGTTGAGGCGTAACTTATGCTCTTTGAGTACCGAGAAGGTTTCTGCCAGATCGGCCAGATGCTCCTTTGCCTATTTGCTCTTAACCACCATATCATCAATATATGCCTCCATATTCCTCCCAAGTTGTTTTTCAAACATCCGAGTCACCATTCTCTGATAAGTTGAACCGGCGTTTTTGAGGCAAAAGGGCATCACGCGATAATGAAAGTTACCATTGAGGGAACGGAAGGCCATTTTCTCCTTATCGGTTAGCGACAATGGTATTTGATGGTAGCCCTAGAACACATCCAGGAAACTCAT
The DNA here is from genome assembly GCA_019022515.1 of Quercus aquifolioides. Classification (NCBI taxonomy): domain Eukaryota; kingdom Viridiplantae; phylum Streptophyta; class Magnoliopsida; order Fagales; family Fagaceae; genus Quercus; species Quercus aquifolioides. Next base: position 41,845,386 of record CM032326.1, read on the forward strand.
CTGCGGATGTCCCACCGTGGCGTCTACCAGTTGATCAATTCTGGGGATGGGAAAAGGGTCTTATGGGCAGGCTTTGTTAAGGTCTGTGAAATCTACGCATACTCGTCACTTCCCACTCTTCTTCTTTACCACTACTGTGTTGGCTAACCATTTGGGATAGAAGATTTCCTTGATAGCCCCAGCCTGTTTCAACTTATTTACTTCCGCCCTGACCGTCTCAGTGTGAATGTCCGATGATCATCGAGGAGGCTGTTTGCGCGGCACCGCCTCGGGGTTCACATTTAAGTGATGGCATGCTAACTCGGGATTAATTCCTAGGATGTCACCCGCATTCTAGGCAAAAACGTCTACATTTGCCTTCAAGAACTTTACCATTTCTGCTTTCTCCCTGGGAGGCAACTGTGATCCTACTTGAAAATACTGCTCCTCATTCGATCCTATTTCCAAATCCTCAGATGATTCTTTCAATATCTCAGTCAGTTGCTCGTCGGCAGCCCCCTTTAATTGCTATTGGGTTGCATCCTCATTAACCATGGCTGGACCTGATGATTACCGTGTAACCACTGACACCAAGCACTGTCGGGCCATGACCTAATCGCCTACTAGTTCCCCCACTCCTCCGCGAGTAGGATATTTGATCTTAAGATGCAGGGTTGAGGGAACAGCTCCTATGGCGTGTAGCCAAGGTCTGCCGAGGATAGCGGTGTACAGGGAGAATGCCTCTATCACTATGAAATTCACCTAGACTTCCTCACCGTCAACTTGTACGGGGAGTTTGATCATTCCTCGGGGGACTACCATTCTGCCGTCGAAGCCCATCAGCGAAGAGTCACACACATCCAGGTCTTCAGGCTTCAATCCCAGCTCTCGGTATAAATTCGGATACATCACCTGGCTTCCCTGGTCAACCAGTACCCTTTTAACATCATAGCCCCCAATTCTCACAGTAACCACCAGAGCGTCCTCGTGTGGTTGGTGGGTTCCCCACTTATCTTCCTCGGAAAAGCTCAAGTCTGGGACCATCACTCTTGGTCTTTTATGAGTCCGACTTCCAGCCTCCAGGTGAAAGCCCCCCACTACGGACATGACTCGAGGATTCAGCCTGATGTTACCTCTTGGTCCAGCCAGGATCATGTTAATAGTACCTAAAGCTGGACGAGGATGGTCGCTTCCATGTATCCCCATTCCTTAGCGTCCGGTCTGTTCCGTAGGCTGATGCAGGAAGTGACCGAGTTTCCCGGCCTTTGCCAATTGATTGAGGTGATCCTGCAATGTCCTACAGTCTTCCGTCGTGTGTCCCTTGTCCCGATGATAGTTGCAATAGAGGCTTTGGTTTCTCTTAGACGGGTCCCTGCCCATCCTATTAGGCCACTTGAAAAACGGATCGTTTTTTTTATCTTCTTTAGTATCTAGTGCACCGGCTCCTTGAATAGTGAATTGCTCATGTGAACTCCTTCGAATGTCGGGTGACTAGGGAAGTCCCTTCGAGGTTGATCATTATGGTATCCTCCTCCCTGAGGATCCTTTTTCTCGGGGAGCGCTTTGGCTTTCCCTTTTCCCTGCATTTGGTCATCTTCTAACATTTTGTATTTTTCTATGCGATCCATAAGCTGGCGCATGTTCGATGCGAACTTCATCGTCAATGATTTCCTCAAGTCATGCTCAGTCGGGAGGCCAACTTTGAAGGTCCTTACTGCCACGTCTTCAAAGTCTCCATCCACTTCATTGTACATTTCCCAATATCGGTCCGATTAGGTCTTGAGGGTCTCCCCCTCTCTCATGGCCATAGATAGCAGAGCATCCAATGGCCTGGGGACCCTATTGCAGGTTATAAACCTAGTGCCACATGCTCCACGGGGTCCATCCTTCCATTATATATGGTGAATGTTGGCTGGGAGAAACGGTGAAGGAGCTCAGCCTTGTTAATCCTCCTGACAAAAGGGGACTTAGAAATCTGTCGTAGGGCTTTACTCATGGCATTGTTTCCCCTAGTGCGATAAGAGGGCCCCTTCTCGCATTTGTTGTTGCTCTTCTCCAACCTGTCCCAACATGAGAAGGCTGAAAAGGTCTCGCTGGGCGGGGTTTTGGACCTGCGTCAGTATGATTGGTCCCAGCTCTCCATTGAGCCCTCACTCGATAGGGAGGATGGGCTCCTCCTGTCATGCTTCCTTCGCCTTAGCTTCTTTCACAAACGATTGACCTCCCGTTGCAACGCTAGTGTCTCCTGTTCAAGTGAGGCGAGGCTTGATTCTTGGGCTTGGGATGATTTCGCTCAGTACGTTTAGTGCGATGCGACCCGACCACAGCACTAGGGGTATGCTGCCTATCCCTCCTACTTTCCAAGTTAACGAAGGGGTTCACCCTATGGGAACCAACCGACTCTTCCTCACCCTGGCTTTTGTTAGCCATCAGTACTCAGGGCAGATCCACAGGCACTTGCTGTTTCCCACAGACGGCGCCAATTGTAAGGACCCAAAAAATGTTTGCACACTAGCCCACTTAAAGTAATTGACTGAATTTGTTAAACTTGGTCCAAACCAATAAAATTTATAAGAGATGGAACAGAACAACAAGCATGGGTTCAGCCTGAGAGCTTTCTTTGGGAAAAATCCAGTTTATACTCAGAACTGGATGAACTACTTTTCTCAGAGGCTCCTCCAAAGACCAGCCTCAAAAATCCCCAAAGAACCCCAAACCTCCTCTTTTTATAGCCCTTTCCCATTGCATCCTCTCCGTCCATCTCTATCTGACCTTCACCCCTCTTCAACACCTGTCACCTTTTGCATCTAAAGTAGCTGGCGGCGGTAGCTGGTGTAACTATGGCCAGCACTATTCAGGTTGCTTTCTCATTTAATGCGGTTGATAAAGCTGGTGTACATCATTTAATATGGATGTGACAAGTAGCTCCAGCCCGGCGGTTCCTTGTCTGCCACTGACTTCTATTTCCTTCAGTTTGCAGCTCACTCCGTAGAACGTTGTATGGCATTTCAACGGATCCGTCTCCTTCCTCGGGCGTCGTCGCTCCTCGGGCCTGTGTTCAGTGTTGTGCCCCAATTAATGCCACAACCTTTCCTATTCCTCCTCGGGCCCTGGCCCAGTATTTCGAACTTACAACTTCCTCCTCAGTCCTCGGGTACCCACACTTAGTATTGAACACAATGTCCATTTAGTGTTCTATTTTTAATGAACTTTTTTTTTTTTTTTCATGATAACCATTAATACTTTGACATATACAATCGCAAGTTTATGGAGATCATTTGAATTCTTAAGTTTCATAATTAATTCATTTGACATAATAATAGTTTGATAGACATTTTATAAGCCAAAATTTTATTGGGTTAACAAAAACTACACAAACACACTCTTCATGCAGGTTCCTCAATCGTGCTGCACTTAAAACAGAAGGAGATGTTGGATTGGATGGTTTAATCGCAAAACCTATGCACAGTACAACAAGTAGAAGATCTCAAAACCCTTTTTAGGATTTTCCCATTATGGTCATCAAGTATATTCTTAGGTACCCCAATAGGAGTCCAAGCCAGTTTGACAATACTCCAAGCTTTAACCATGGACCGCCACCTTGGGCCACATTTTGAAATCCCTGCTGGGTCTATCCTAGTCTTATGCCTAATCACCAAGGCCATTTTTCTTACAATTATTGATCGATTCCTATGTCCAATGTGGCAAAGGCTGACTCATAGGTCTCCTACGCCCCTCCAACAAATAGGATTAGGCCAAAATAGACTAAGCCCACCATCTCCAAGGCCAGCCCGAGTCCATAGTGCCCATGTCGGCCTTGTGGCTAATTCCACAACTAGTTGTGGTTGGCATTGGAGAAGCATTTCATTTCCCAGGACAAGTTGCGTTATATTATCAGGAATTTCCTACGTCACTTAAAGTACATCAACTGCGATGATTGCAATTATTATAGGGATTTCTTTTTATTTGAGCACGGCTTTAGTTGATCTTGTCCAGAGGATCACTGGATGGTTACCAAATAATATAAATAATGGGAGGCTAGATAATGTGTATTGGTTGCCATGGTTGTCAAAATCGCGATCCGGATCGTAAAATCGCACAATTTTATGTTCTCACCTCATCAAAAAATTTAAAATCGTAGCAGGATCGCAAAAATGGTAGGATTGTATGTAGAATCGTGTAGGATCGTATGGGATCCTACCGATTCTACCAATTTTTTTTTTTTAAAGTGGAATTCATTTGGGTAAGATGATCCACCTAAACCCACAAGACCAACGGGTTATCAAAAGCCCAATAAGAATTGAAATCCCAAATTTACCCCTATGTCAACATAAAATCTCGAAAATACCTATAGTACTTAAGTTTAACATTTGGATGTTGATACTAGGAAGGATATAGATGATGAAATGGGATATGACAATTACAGTGATTAGATTAGAAGAACCTTAGAATGGGAATTCTCCTTTGGATTTTATATTTGTAATTAACTAGTTTACCTTAAATTGAAAATTTTCTTTTGGATTACATATTGTAAATTTGTAGTTAGCTAGTTTTTATATGCTAACTAGCCTAACTTATTTTGGATTTGGAACTTAGAGTTTGGAAAACATTTTCCATATGTGTAGATAATATTTTGGTACTTAGTTGCTAATTAAACATGTACTGAACTTTTTAGATACGTTATGTCAAAAGTTAAATATATTTTGTTTCATTAGAATGACATAAGAACGATGTAGTGTGTCCAAATTACATTTTATGATGCAATTTTTTTTTTTAATGGATGGATTCATATTTTAAGTGATTATATAACATACAAAGTCACTATCAATAGGTTTTTTGCTTAAAATTTGAAAATAGGTAGGATCTTACGATCTAAGATCCTACCTACCTCCCACGATCCTACATAGGATCCCGATTTTGACAAGCTTGTTGGTTGCTAGTTGTGGGGGGAGTGCTCAACTTTGGTTATTGCTTGGTGTGCGCTTCCTTATACAAGTATCAATGTTGAAAAGGGAGAAGATAGTAATTCTGGCACTAAGAGCATTCACATCCGGAATTCACATCTTATTCTATTTTACCATCTCAAAAAGTTACTTTATCAATTATACAATACCATTTTACAATACACCCAGCATCCCAAATTTTATTTTACAATACAATACATTAAAATAATATAAATTATACAATAAAATATATTTCATTCTCTCTCTAATTTCTGTCTCCCTTCCTCTCTCTCTCTCAACCAATGGTCAAGTACCACAAAGAAAACCCAATACTCCCATTTACACAGCAACCGCCCTCTCACCACACCATCTCCACACAGCAACCCAGTCACCACCACACAACAACCACCATGACACCAAACCCACCACAAACCCAACAAATATCTAGCCACAAACCAACCAAAAGCCAACCACAAACCCATTAAAAAATAACCAAACAAACCTGGCACCACCATGCCCACTGCCCTTTGCCCACCCCCGCCATTACCACCACCACGAACCCACATCAGCAAACCACTGCCACAGTAACCCCCACCTCCACCATCATCAATCACCACACCACCACCAAACCAATCCAAACTAGCCAAAGAAACCCATGCCAAAATAACCCACACCTCCAAAGAAACCCACCACCGATCTGCCACGATCTCCACCACAAACCTGCTAGATCGAAGAGAGAGGCTGAGAACTTGGGTGTCGATCTGCCACGATCTCCACGAACAACCCATCGAACATCCACACCACGTCGATCGCCTTGAGAGACCTATCAGACCACGCTAGGTGAGACAGTGGCCAACGACGGCCTGGGCTTAGGCATCGCTGGTGAGACACGGCCTGGGCTTGGCATCGCTGGTGGCCAATGGTGGCCTGAAGGAGAGCAAAGGGAGAGGAAGAAATCACTGAGAGAGAGCAAAGGGAGAAAGGGAGAAACCTGAGAGAGAGAGAGAGAGAGAGAGATGTGGGAGCCCGTTGAGAGAGTGGGAGAGTTAGGGAGACAGTTGAGAGAGAAAGGAATTGCACTATAGCACAATTGCAAATATTTTTGCAATAGTCTACATTTACAAGTCCGGATGCAGTGGGGTTTTTAGGCTTTTATGCTAAATTGAACCAACATATGGCATATGGCATTTCCAATGTGAATGCTCTTAGTGATTCTCATAGTGAACAATGCTAGAGGCTCACATGTATTTGTACAAAAATAGGCCTAAGGCAAAATATTTTTCACAATTGTTGACATGGATCGTTGTGATTAGTTTATAATAAAAGTGAGATTAGTAATTGATCAAGATAAAATTAATGTTGTTCCAATTGTAACAAATAATGTCAACTGTATGTCAAGTTTTATTGTGAACAATAAAAGAGAATGTGTGGATGTTTGTATTTTATTTTATTTTTTGGGGAAAAAATAGCAACTAAATAAATGAAAAATGTAATAAGAAACAAAACCCCTAAGTATTATCCATATCATCCCATTATCAAAACAAAAGAATTCTTGATTGAACGAAGGATTCTAAACCAGCAAATTAGGGCATGTTTGTTAATGTTGTTTAAACAACAATTTTTCGTTATTTAAACAATACAATACGTATTTTCACAACACTTTTTCACCCACACGTATTTTCACAACACTTAAACAACGTTACTAGAACAACATTACCAAACAGGCCCTTACTTTCAGCACTCATCTACTTCTTGTTAGGTGCACTGTAGCGTGGGTCCAGCCCACACTCTTGTTAAGGCTCCTGAAATGAGCCTGCTGGAGAAGCTTACCAAAAAGAAGAATTGAAGTCATCTTTTTTGTCTATTATTATGCACAAAAGTCAAGCAACATTTATGAGAGCACTAGCAATAGTGGTGCTGAAAAGCTATTTTTAGTACCACTACATATAAAAAAGAGGGTTGCAATAGTGGAGCTAAAGGTAAAATTTTTACCTTCATTGCTACAGTGCACAACTATATATGGCTATGCACTGTAGCTGAGAGTTAAAAAGAAAAAATCATTTTTTATTCTCCAACCGATTAAAATAATATTTGTTCCTTTTTTTTTTCTTTTTCTTTTTTTCATTCTTTTATTCTCCAATGGGCAAGCCCTCAAACAAAACACTCTCAACTCCCTGTCTCACCGCCGCCAGACCAACTCGTCCTCAACGTCACCGACCCATCGAAGCTTGACGTCACCGACCCACCAGCTGACCCACTTCGTCAAACTCCCAACCCGACCCAAGCCCCAAGTCGCCGATCCACGCCTCAGACCCACGCCTCCAATCCACCGCCAATCCACGCCTCCGACCTCTCTCAAACTCTCTCAAACTCTCACCTCTCTGTCCCACCGCCGCCACCGCCGATCCACGCCTCCAACCCGACTCGCCTTTAGGTGAGTTGTCTCTGTCTTCTTCATCTACATGCTTGGGATTTTTTATTTGGGTCAATGGAATGGTAAATTTATAATATTTGTTGAATCTAATGATAAATCGTTGTGGATTGGAATGTATTGGGACTTTTCTGTTTGCAGGAATTTATGTTTTTATTTTTAAATGTTAGTTTGGGAATTTTCTGTGTGCAGGGAAGGCTACAATTTTTTATTTATTTCTGTTTTTGCTTCTTGCTGATTTTCTGCTTGTTGATTCTAATTTATTTGCATAGTTCACGAATTTTGGCTCAATGGTAAGTAATTGCAAGCAAATAATATTGTGGGTTGAAATTTATTTTTAAAAAATATTTTCTGTTCTTAATTTAAATAGTCTCAACAAGGCATGGAATTTGATTTCAAATCTCCTATTGATTTTGTGTAAAATAAAGAACTATTCAATCAAATTGATTGCCAGTGTTAATTATTAGATTTTTTTTCTTTCTTTCACATGGCATGTGGTTGTGGCTTTGGTTCCTTTTTAGTAAATAATAAATAAAAAACTATAGAATAATTTATGATTGGTACGTGTGTGTGTATATATATATGTCATGTTCTATAAATAAATACTTCAAAAACTAAAATATAAAAATGAGGGCAAGTTGTAGAATTGGTCAAATAGTTTGTGCATTTATTCATTTTACGTGAAAGGAGATATTGGCTCCAGCTTTTTCTTTGAAGCAAACAATACATGCTGAGGTGGGTTACTTCCCAACACATATAATAAAGTCTTGGTGTTGTCTTATATATAGTGGCAGCTGTAAGTCACTTCTTAAGATGTAAAGTCTTAACTGCTCTTAATGTGTGATGAAATCACAATCTGGTGCATGTTGGTTTTCATGATTGGTGAATCTTTGGAATTAATTTATGAGGAATTGATTTTTTGATTTCAAAATTCTTACAAACAAACTTGAATCATGAATTCTAGTTTTAATGAGAAATTGTTAGTTTGGTTTTGAGATGCTCAAAAATGAATTTGTTGTTTTCTTTGTCGGTGGGATTAAGCTACATGTCAAATTAAGTATGCATAATCATGTTCTATTGTTATACTTCTAAGTATTTTAAGTTTTGATATAAATGTTAGCTTGGGAATTTTCTGTGTGCAGGGAAGTTTACATTCTTTTTTTTCTAATTTATACAGTATTGGTCTTTACTTTTAGTTTGCTTGGAAGTATATTGTTGTTTCTAATTTTATGGAGTCACGTAGAGACCTAACAAAGTGATGGATTTATGGCATACATTGAGAGTTATGGACGCATTAGAGACCGAGAAATTCATTCTCAACTCCAGTTGGACCTCATTGAACATTTATGGCAATTGCAAGGCGAGTCATAGGAACTTCCTTTTTTATATGTTGAGAAAGCATGAGTCATAGGAACTTGTGCGAGTGTGTGAGTTTTATTGTAATTTGGTTTGAGTTATGTATGTGAGTAATCTATGGACTACATTGTTCCAGCTATAATATGTGTTCTATTTTATATGTTTTCTTATAAAATTCCTCCATTTCATAGTTCACATTGTTCCAAGATTGCTTCCGGACAATTGAGACGATTGTTTTAGTCAAAGATAAATTTGTATGTATATAATTTGGTTTTAAAAAAAAAAATAATGTTGTTATACTAGACAATAATAGGCTATCATGATGATTGAGAAATTTTTTTTAGTCAAAAGATAAATTTGTGTATATATATAGTTTGGGGTTAAAACAAAATATTATTGTTACACTAAATGATTATTTGCTATCATGATGATTGAGAAATTGTTTTAGTAAAAAAAAAATGTATAAGTATAATTTGGGGTTAAAAAAATCACTTGTTAACACTAGACGATTATTTGCTATCATGTGGCGGCGGTGGTGATGGTGGGGGCGGCAGTGGAAGAGTTGGCGACGGCGGTAGTGGCAGCGATAGCGGTTGCGGTGGTTGTGATTGTTGTTTATTGTAGTGGATGTATTATTTTATTGTAGTAGATATATTATTTTATTGTGATGTTTATTTTATTTTATTGTATTGAAAGCTAAAATAGATCCGCTGCTGCTGGATATTTTGTAAAGTGAGTAGGTAAAATAAATAAAGTAACTTTTTATGGTGCCAAATAGCTAAATTTTTAACTGCACTGCTATGGATGCTCTGAACAGGTGTGTGTTGTCTTGTGCGTGTCCTACAAGCTAGAGAAGAAAGAAAAAGTTGAAGAAATATAAAGTGAATTCATTCGGTCATTTGGGTGTGAACTATGAAGTCCATAGAGAGTGAGGACAGTGTGCAGTCTTTGAAGAACTACGTGAGAGAGAGTAAGCAAAAGAGAAAAACACAGAGAACAAGAGAGAAAATTATGAGTGAGAGATATACATAGTGAGTAAAAAGAAAAAGAGAGTTATTTTTTACTCTAGGTTGCATCTCTAAACGTTGCAATCTCTATTTAATAATTAATATAATGAAATTATTTAAAGTTGTCTCATGGTTTTTTCTTTTAAGAAGAAATGATTTTTCATAAATCTTGTGTTCTTATGTGGTTGTGTTTCCGTTATACTTGATAAAATTTATTCTCATTTATATAGAATTTTTCTGAACATCTTTTATTTTATTTTTTACTTTTTATATGTTTTTATGGGAACACATAAGAAATTGTGCTATATAGGATGGTTACTAAGAGCAGGTTCAATGGAATTAATCAACTTCAATTGGATGATCAAGTTGACAAATCTGATGTTTGCCCCATAATTGTCGAAGTAACTCTACTAAAAGTTCAATTGCTTTCTTGATGAATATGGATAACTAACAGTCAATAGTACCATGATCACTGCAAAGTCAATCGTGGACTTGGCTTGCATCTCCCTTTCTCTCCGTTTGAATTTGGTGACTATATATGCCCTTATTAAATTATAACTTGCCAATATATTAAGCAATATATCGTGTCCTCGTTAATATCTCTTATGGCAAGCGTGCTTAATTTGCACCGATAAACTATAGTGTGCCTTTCTGAGTGGCATGAATGTGATTTGTAGGTAGACTGGAACATTATAGTAAAAGATACTGATAATCATTTCATATCTTCCTGGTCTTTGAAAACCGCGGTAGGCCACGCATTGATTTTTTAAATCTTTTTCTTTGGCAAGGAGTGAAGTTTTGTCCAACAGAAATTTGAACATTTATATTCGTACGTTCTGTTAGATATAACAAGGTAGCAAAAAACAACAATCTCGTATGAAATTAACAGTTGACTTGCAATATGGAAGGTAGAGAAGCCCAAATATCCAGCTCCGGTAGCAAACGTGGTGGTTGGATCACCTTCCCCTTCATCATTGGTCTCTCCCTTTCTCTCTCTCTCTCTCTCTCTAAAACACATAGAATTTGTTGGACCAATATGTTTCTTATTTCTAATATTTATATCAACCAGGCGCGACGGCCGGATTCACACTTGGAGGCGTAGGATGGATATCAAACCTGATCGTATATCTGATTCAGGTGTTCAATGTGAAAAGCATAAACGCAGCTCAGATTTACAACATATCGAATGGTTGCACCAATTTGTTTCCGGTCATTGGAGCAATTGTTGCTGACTCTTTCTTTGGTACTTTCTCTGTTGCTGCAGTTTCTGCCTGTATCTCTTTGCTGGTAATACTCTTTACTGTGTTGCAACTTGCAAAGATGCATGTCTGTTGTGTGTGTAGTTTGCTTGCTAGACTATCTGTCGTGTGTTTATCTCGAGTTATATTTAATTTTTCAATATAATTGATTGATAGATATTTTTCTCTCGACTGTGAATAGCTTATGTTCTTTGTGTGTTTGCAAGCCTATGGTTACTTTGACAGATGATTTCATTATTTGGTAGATGTAAATATTGATCCTCTTCTATATCTTTTCCAAGTAATGAGAAGTGATTGAACTTCATATTCTTTTACTTTCCTAAAAAAATATTGAAGAACATGAACTTATTGCTCTGTTTCTATTGGCAAAAGATATTTTAAAAAACAAATGATGAATTTGGTTGCAACTCCAAAAATAATTTATATTGTTTTACTCGCAAAAAATTTATTAATATTTTTATATAGACATAATAGTGACGGTTGTGGTAATGAGGGCAATACTGATGTGGCGTAAGTGATGGTGGTGGTGATAGTAGCATAGGTGGTGTGATGTGGTAGTGGCGATGATGATTAGAGTTGTTGCAGATGGTGTTGTAGAGTTGTGGCTATTGGCCCGCTTGAGACAATGATGGTGGGGTTATAATAATTAATAGGATTGGAGTGGTTGTCGTAAAAGTCTCTAGTTTCCTTTCCATTTACGATTAACTAGTACTCAATTTGTAAACTTGAGTGTTTCTTTGGCAAAACATTTTCATTTAAGATTTTTTATTTATTTATTCATACATAGCTTTTTAAAAGCTCATTTTATCTATATACAAATAAATTATTTTTAATCAATTTTCAACAATTAAAAAAAAAAAAAAAAAAAACCATGTCAAAAGGAACCTGCATCCTTAACATCTAAACCATTTACCTTTGCAGGGTATAATTCTCTTATCCTTGACTTCAGCACTTGATTCCTTGAGACCTCAGCCATGTGATAATGGATCAAGCTTATGCACACCACCCTCAAAACTCCAATATGCGATCCTATACACAAGTTTAGCCCTAGCATGTATTGGATCTGGAGGTACACGGTTTACCATAGCAACTATGGGAGCAAATCAATTTAATAATCCCAAGGATCAAGGGATTTTTTTTAACTGGTTTTTCTTCACTTTCTATATTGGCTCTGTGGTAAGTAGCACGGCCATTGTCTACGTTCAAGGTAACGTAAGTTGGAAATGGGGATTTGGCCTATGTGCGATTGCTAATTTCATTGGCTTGGCCTTTCTCTTATTGGGAAACCGTTTCTACTTTCATGATAAGCCACAAGGAAGCCCATTCACAGGCATAGTTCGTGTTATTGTTGCCACTATTCAGAAATGGAAACTACAGTACTCATCCAAAATTGAGGATTACTACTACGGACATGATGAAATCACAGAAATAGCTGCAACCGCAACACCCAAAAAGAGCTTCAGGTAGGAAGTTGAGTCGTTCTTTATTTTTTGGGATGAATTGAAATTTAGTTATTATTATTTGAAAACTTGGTCACTTTACAATCATCAATATTACCTATAACTACCTCTAGTACTTGACATGTGCAATAAGGGAAAAGTATCATGTGCATCTAATATATACATCCATTTCTAATAGTTTGTAGATCTCACATGATTATAGAGTTCATATATTGTGAAATAGATGATGCGTCTATTGAATTGAATGCATAAGACATATAATTATTGCAACATGAGAATTTTGAATGAAATTTAGTATTCTTAGTCTTGAACACCAGTCCATTTAGCGTTCTATTTTTAATGAACTCTATATATGTATTTTTTTTTATCTACTTATAATGACCATTAGTATTTTGAAATATAAATTTGTAAGTATATGGAGATCATTTGAATTCTCACGTTTAATAATTCATTTGACATAATGATAGTCTAACAGAAATTTTATAAGCCAAAACTTTATTCAACTAACAAAACTACTTAAACACACTCTTGATGCAGGTTCCTTAATCGTGCCGCACTTAAAACAGATGGAGATGTTGGATCGGATGGTTTAATTGCAAAACCTTGGAAAATATGCACAGTACAACAAGTAGAAGATGTCAAAACCCTTTTTAGGATTTTCCCATTATGGTCATCAAGTATATTTTTAGGTACCCCAATAGGAGTCCAAGCCAGCTTGACAGTAATCCAAGCTTTAACAATGGACCGACACCTTGGGCCTCATTTCCAAATTCCTGCTGGGTCTATCCTAGTCATAAGCCTAATCTCCACAGCCATTTTTCTTACAATCGTTGATCGATTCCTATCTCCAATGTGGAAAAAGCTGACTCATAGGTCTCCTACGCCCCTCCAACAGATAGGACTAGGTCATGTGCTAAACATTCTAAGTATGGCTACTTCAGCACTAGTGGAATCGAAGCGGCTCAAAATAGCCCGAGCCCACCATCTCCAAGGCCAGCCTGGGGCCATAGTGCCCATGTTGGCCTTGTGGCTAATTCCACAACTAGTTTTGGTTGGCATTGGAGAAGCATTTCATTTCCCAGGACAAGTTGCATTATATTATCAAGAATTTCCTACTTCACTTAAAAGTACATCAACTGCGATGATTGCTTTGATTATAGGGATTTCTTTTTATATGAGCACGGTTTTGATTGATCTTGTCCAAAGGATCACTGGATGGTTACCAAATAATATAAATAATGGGAGGCTAGATAATATGTATTGGTTGTTAGTTGTGGGGGGAGTGGTCAACTTTGGTTATTTCTTGGGGTGTGCTTGCTTATACAAGTATCAAAATGTTGAAAAGGGAGAAGAGAGCAATTCTGGCACTAATAATTGATTCTCATAGTGAGCAATGATAAAGGCTCACATGTATTTCTATAATAATAGGCCTTGGATATATAATATAAAAAAAAAAAATGGTTGACATGGACTATTTTGATTGATGCATAATAAAGGTGAGATCACTGGTAAACCAATATAAAAAGTGATGTTGTTTTAATTATAACAGATTGTGTTAACAATTGCGAAAAATGTTATATTTCTATTATTATTCTCGTTTTATGACAGTTGTATGTCCATTTTTATTATAATAAAGGAGACTGTATTGATGTTTGTATTTTATTTTATTTTTTGAGAAAAAATTATGCGATTAAATAAATGAAAAAAAAGTAATAAGAAAACAAAACCCCTAAGTATTGTCCAAATCATCCCATTATCTAAACAAAATAATTCTTGATTGAACGGAGGAATCTAAACCAGCACTATTCATCTACTTACCTTACCCCTCTAAAAAAAAAAAAAGCACAATTAAAAGCTTATTTTATTTTATGGGATAATGTAAAAGCTTGTGCTATATAATATGGTTACTTAGAGAAGGTCCAATGAATTTAATCAACGTCAATTGGATCCAGTTGACTTATCTGATGTTTGCACCATAAACGTCGAAGTAACTTTACTGACTGTTCAATTGCTTTCTTTGATGACTGGATACGTTACAATCAATAATACCTTGACTGCTTCTCAAAAAAATAAAAAATAAAATAGTACCTTGAGTCCTTGACTGCAAACTGCAAAGTCAAAAATAGCATCTCTGTCTCGCCATTTTTGGATTTGGTGACCATGCCCATATTAAATTATCATTTTCCCCCTTCATAGTTTTCCAACATATTTATATTTAACAATACCGGCGTTAGATTGCAAGATACTGATAATCAATTTTCCTAGTTTTAGAAAACCACAGTAAAGGCATTGCATGGTTTCTAAAAAATATCTCATTTTACTATTTCAAAAGTTACTTTATTTATGGGATAAGACTTAGGTATAATACTTAGGTAATTGTTTTATAGATTCTTCTCTTACTTTAGATTATTCTCTTAAAATTTTGTCATGTAAATTTTTTTTTTTATGGAATGAAAGTGTACTTTTTAGTTAAGTAGCCACATGATTGAATTTTAAGAGGGAAATCTAAAAACAACACTTAAAGTACAGTACCTAAGTTTTGTCCTTATTTATTATAGCATACCACTTTACAACACACTTAACATCCCAAATTCTATTCTCTTTACCACTTTATTTAAATATTATTTTTTAATCTTTCTTTATTATTTGTTTCCAACCGTCATTTTTTAAATAATCATCTTATTATAACAGTTGTATTTTTTTAAACTCGACTTTTCTTAAAGGAGAGTTTTTTTTTTTTTTTTTTTTGAATGGTCATATTTTTGGAAATCTGTCTTTGCATGACAATCATTTTTTTGGATTTTTTTTTTCCTTTTTCGATCAAATAAGTTCTATGAAGAGTGACAATGGAAACTCATTTTTGCTCCAATTGAATTAAACTATCAATTTGTCAAAATCCATTTACGCAAAACATAAACTATCAACTTGTCAACATTCATTTACGCAAAACATAAACTATCTTTGAAAAGTGACAATGCAAACTCATTTTTGCTCCAATTGAATTAAACTATTGTTGAGGATAAATTTTCCACACCACATGGCTTTATTTCATTGGCAATCCGCACCATATCAACATTATCATGAATTTTAGGAAAATCTCTTTTAAAGTTCAAAAATAGCCCATATTTACACAAAAAGGCGTCAAAGCCCATGGTTCAAGCTCATAGAACATCATCTCATTTTTTGCCTCATGATCCAAGCTCATGAGTCTCATCGGGGGAATTTTGGGAGTTGTGGTTTGGAAGGTGTTGACACCTCATTTTGCAACCCGCATTTAACCTTACACGGAGGGTAAAAGAGTAATTTCGCCTTGGGAATATGCATTTTGATTCTGATCATTAGATCCTTAATCTCATTTCACCAAAATATTCTTGATGTTGTAACAATCAAATCGACTGATCATAAGCCCTAATCAGACCATCAGATTGAAAGTTATCATCAAATCAAGTTTTAATGGCCGAAATGCACTATCACAAATTGAATCCAACTATATGTGATTATGAACAATTGATTCCAATTGGGTATAATTATAATCAATTTAAGATTAATAATATGTCATAATTTGATTGGTTAGGACTACATTTTATAGTGAGGTTGCATGCACCTAATTAATTAGATAATTAAACATTAATTATTTAATGAGTAATTTGTGCAATTATCTTTTAATTAGAGTAAATTTGGAACCAATTAGGTTTGAAATGATAGTGATTGGAGCCATTTAATGTTAATTGAGAGCTAATTTTGGATCTATTAATGTTAATTGTGCTGAAACCATTTTATAACAAATGACATCTGCTCACCATTTCATCGATATCTCTCAAAATAATTTGAATCTGTGAATGAGGTTAATTTTCCCAGAAACTAGACATTCAGGCTTCAATTTGAGCACAAGAACGAGACAATTCTGATCAGAATTGAGTCAGATATGATTTTTCGAAGTTGGCTCTACAAGCTGTTACAACAACTACAGGAAAACCGAATTTTGACTTGCTCCTCACTCCCACCAATCTCTCCATTTAATGCACCAGATTTTCCCCAAGGCTAAAATGAGGTCTAAGTTCATGATTCTTTGTCAACCCTCGTTAAATGGCTTTCCATTCATATTTCCTCCACCACTATTATATAAACCATCCCTCTCCTTCATTCCAACACACACAAAAACCCCATCTTTTCTTCTCTCTTGAGTTCTAGGAAGTTAAGTAATTTTGTCATATCTTGGTCTTCATGAGACTCAAGGTATTGAGTGAGACTCACTCTTCCTCTCTTAACTCTTCTTTTCCTCCACCCTTAGGATCTCCCTCAAGAGTCTCCTCATCCGCCATATGAATCTTGCATGAAAGTATAATCAATTTTCCTAACTTGTTTTTTGTGTTGCCATGATGAGAATTTAGGATTAAAGCATGATAGTAATTATTTAATTTCCCTTGAATATGTTTGAATGTTCTTAAATGTTCTTATGTGTTCTTCACATGTTCTTGATTGTTCAACACATGTTTATGCATAACACTAACTTTGATCTAAAATCCACATTGAAAACATGAAAAAGATGTTTGTTTAATAATTCTTTTAAATTCTTGAATCTAAGATATCACCATTCACACACATTCACTAGAATTTATTTTTCAATCCAAATGAAATGCTTAATAAATTGAATTAGGGTTTATCACATGCACACACAAGGAATTCAACATGCAAATTGATGAATAACATATTGGATGATGTGATATAAATGTTGGTCATCATAGTCTAGAAGATCGGTTTTACCGGGCAAGGTGGGTGTCTAACACCTTCCCATCTTGTAACATAGCCTTCAAGTTTAGATAAAGGGTTAGTAGATCAAATGCTTATCCATGTAATTTTCGATTTTTAGATTGTAACTAGGAAACAAAGTCATGTATTTTATCTTAGATTGTATCTAGGATCAAAGCCATGTAATTTTCCTATGATCAATGTAAATTCAATTAAAATTAATAAAATGAGGAATTTTTCAATTTTGGTTTTCTTATTTATTCTAATAATTAAATAAGTGACGACTCTATTGTAAAACCCTTAATCTAAAAGGGAAAATATAACTAGTCGAACCTCCATTTTGAGAGGCAATAACAAGACTCCACCCATTCACGTGGGTTTGACCCAACATCCTAAAAAAAATGGGTCTGGGCGCAATCTCTCACAAAAGGGAAAGAAGTATGTTCAGTGGTTCAAAGTTGATAAAGAAAAACATGTTGCTTGGCATGTCTTCCCCAATTCCCTGAATTCTAATGGGTTAGTGTGTAATATGTAACATTTGGTAAGCCTCTCATATCACATAACACTTTTTTTTTTTTGAGAATTAAGATACTGAGTTATATTATTCCAAAACAATGGCTTAATCAGCCTAAACAAAAGAATAAATTGATGGTAGAACATTCTCCATCCATATTACATTATCTGGGTAATTTACTACTAGTTTAGCCAAATAATGTGCAACTTTGTTATCCTCTCTCTTAACATGAGAGTAGGATAATTCAAAAAAAAAGGTTCTCAAAAACACACGCATCCGATATAAGCAAACCATAGGAAGACAAACTCGCCTTCAAACCTTTCATCACGATGCTTGAGTCACCCTCAACTACCACTCTATTGAAGCCTAGCTCTATCGCGAATTCTAGACCTTTGATGGCTATCATGGCCTCCACTTCAATGGACTTACACACTTGATTTAGTTGTTGTGACATTGAATCAATGACTTGCCCATTGCTGTTTCGAACAACGACTCCAATACCCGACTTGTTTGATTCCAAGAAAACAGCACCATCGCAATTAACCTTGAGGACCTTCACTTGGGGTGGCTTCCATTTATGTTGCTAAGTTGGAAGCTGAAAGGGTGCAGCGGTAGCAGCAGGTCGGACAGCCCAAAACAAGCAATCAATCGTAGCTTCTTTCAATGATTCTAGGACTAGCAAGATAATATTGGGAGGGTGTTTTATGGGCAACCAACGGTGCTGGGTGGCGGAAATTTTTTGTTGTTGTAGGACAGAAAGCATGTCCGGCTTGGGGCATCAAAGGAGATGTTGAGTCGGGTTTAAGTCTCAGTTAGGGAGTCGACATGATTGAGTTTTGATTCTTGCATGTGATTGCACTTGGGATCCTACACTTGATCACCCTTAAAACCCTTAACACCCTGCACGTGATCAGAGTAAGTGGGATAATTGTTATCAGACCTGTAACTTCTCCCCTCATTATCTCCTCGCAAGCACGTTACCGAACCAAGTAACCTTGTCGTTTCAGCCAATCTCTTCGGTTCAGTCATTGTTGGGTGTCTTGATATGGAGCCAAAATTAATGCCATCATCAATTTTAGCTAATGTTGACAAAACATCATTCTCAATTAATATCAGTCCTGATTTTTTAAGGAGAGAAAAATCCGGAATTTTGATATTATGAGAATTAATTCCTTTCGTTGCACGCTCCTTTCTCATTTCTGCCGTTACCATGCCTTTTGAATTAATTTCAGCATTAATTCTCTCCTCATCGTCCTTAGTTACCGTATTAGGTTTCCCTACCACTGCAACAACTAATGGACTTTCCTCCTCTGATGAAAATTTCTCAGTCATTGCCACCTGACCATAGTACCCAGGCACCAGAATTACCCTTCTTCCACCTGTCTGATATGGTGCCACTCTGAGATAGGAGCCAAACTGTTGTTTATCAATGGTCAGAGAGCTCTTGCTTCAAATCCAGAGCTCGCATTGTTTGTCAACGTGTTTCAAACGACCACACCTCTCATACCGAATGAAGTAACCTCCATCATCATCTGTGGATTCAAGTGACCTTCGAACCTCTCCAATGGTTTCTTGAATGCTTTCTACAACCTTTTTTTATATGAAGCGGATAGGAATAGCATAAACCAGAACCCAAAACAATGCTTTATCAAAAACTAGATCTTTGAGTTTTGAAAACTCTTCAAATGTTTGCAAGACCACATGGTGTTTGTCAAAATTCCATGGCTGATTTTCAATTATCCTTTCCACATTTGAACTGTTGTCGAAAACAAAAAGCACCATATGATCTCCCAGATTTCGAATTTTATAACCATTCACCGACCTCCATCCCTGTTGAAAAGTGCGAACCACTACCTCCATAACGAGATAGCGTGAAGTTAAAAACTTCGCAGCTATAATGTATTCCCCTAATTTGTAAATTTTTGGAAGGACAAAACTAGTATGTTCTCTACCAGATAGAGATAATTCAGACCAATTTTTAGTGAGGTCTTCCATGGTGAGCAATGAAGAAAAAGAAAGAGAAGTAACACTGCGTAGGAGAGTAATAAAAGGAGTAAAAGTGTTTCCCAAAACCTTGAACAAAAAAAAAACCAACAAACTCAAGAGGCACACTTGGTGACTCCAGAGGACACAGGAGCAAATTAACAGATTGAAAAAAAACAAACTCTCCTTCAGAGAAGGGACAAAAAACTTCTACTATCTAAGAAAAGAGGAAAAAAACCCAACTTTCTTAGCAACAGAGAGACAGTATCACATAATACTTAAAATGATAAAACTCTCCATGCTCTTTACATAAAAGTTAATGTCCATCACATAATATAAGTTTAAAAATGTAATTATATCATTTCATATTAATTATATTATTATTTTCATTTAAATTAATCCCGAGCACATGGCTAAATCTATATTAATATTTCATATCTAGCATTAAATGCTCTCCTTGCTCTACAAGATTTGGTCAAAACACAAAGAACCATAATTACATTTCTAAAACTTCATCAAATATCAACCAACTAGTTTATTACTTACCAAAATTATATTGTAATAAAATCATAGACTAAATATATAACTTTCCAAAAGAGGAAACTTAGCCAAAAATACTAGCAACAACTCCAGCAGAAACTGCAATAGCTCTAGCAGAAGGTGCAACAGCTCCAACAGAAGCTGCAGTAGCTCCTGTAGCAACTTAGGTAGTTGACACATGTCCTAAAATAACATCACTTGCCCATTAATGGACAATCCCAGCAATTACTGGCTATACCAAAAGAAGTAAGGATCCCATAAAAGAAATCCTACCATTTTAAGCTAAGATTCTTAGCCTCCAACTGCAGTACCAGAAATAGGAAGGTCCCATAAAGGTTATCTTACCATTTTCAGCCAAACCATGAATTTAATGCCAAATATTTTCTTCCAGTAGAAGATGTCATTCAGATGACATCATCTAGTAGCTACTGTTGTAGAGCTGACAGTTGTAACAGCAGCTCTAGCAGCATTAAAGTCTCAAACTTTCTTCTTTTGGCTAAAAAACAAAAACCCACTAATGAAACCACTTACTTTGTCAAAGATTTTTCCTTATTTGCTAAATTTCTCTTCAACTAATTCTAATCTAGTTACATAATTGGCTCTATATAAAGAGGACCAAGCTACAAACTAACACAACCACTATCAATGCCTCTCTCACCCTCTTATTCTGAAATTTCATTCACTTTGCTGCCCATATCTCTAAGCATTTCTATACTTCTCCATATCTCTTACAAAAATATCTCTTCTTAGATAACACCATTACAACACGCCCATTACACCACGCCCATTATCCATTACTCATCTTTCCCACACTCTATTATTCTGAAATATCATCATTTTGCTGCCCATAAACACATTTCTTTCTCTATTTCTCTTATAATACCTCTCTTTTTAGAAAGCAACATAACTAATGTCATAACACAAAAAACAACTCCGGCAGCAACTATAAGCTCATGTATTTACTATATTTAACCTTCATATTATCTATCTCATACTCCCATATATTTTACAAACTATCCATACACACTTCTCACATATATTTCTAATCTATCTTACAAACACCATATCTCACAAAACATATATATTTCTTACCATCTCCATACATCTTAAAAGATACCAAACACTCTTCCAAGAACATATTACAAAAGCCCTTTCTCATGAAAGGCGTATGAACATTAAAGACTAAAAGTCCTTCTCTTAGAAGGCACAATTATTTCATATTAAAGTCATTCTCATGAAAGACAAATGTCTAATACTAAAAGTTCTTCTTATGGAAGGCAATAACACTTATATTTGACTAAAAACTAAAAGAGTACTATACGGGGAAAATCATTTAAGTGCATGATAAAGAGGATAAACTTAATAACCTATGCACACGGCTGAACATGCTTTCTCTTCCTTTAGTTGCACCCATTTGCACACGACTCATTTTATCATGCTGCTGAAATGTTATAAGTCCACTGCTGTTATACGTCTAGAGCTACAAACTGTGAAGATAAGTCATTATATCTTTATCTCCAAAATTATACTATTTAGTATGTTTTAATTTATTATCATTGTACTGTTGTACTCATATTATTTTGCCGCTGGAATGTCATTAGCTCACTAACGTTATACGACTAGAGCCACAAATCATATAAAGAACAAAGTGATGCTGTATAGCTGGAGTCAGAAACATGCAAGATAAGTCAAAATCTCTCTATCTTCAAGATTACATTATTAAGTATACATTAACTCATTACTATTGCACCGTTGGATGCAAGTTACTTTAATATCATCTCACTATTTAATAAAACATGGTTTCACTAATACTTCATTAATGAACATACATATTAATAAATTGATCTACCACCGTTGTCCATATATTATTTGGACATAAATCACTGCTGGACATATATTATTTGGACATATACCACCGATTGACATATATTATTTGGACATAAAACATTGCTGGATATACCTTATTTAGACATAGACCATTGCCAAACATACCTCATTATATTGGACATGAACTATATACCATAGCTGAATATGGACTATTGGACTCATCCCATTACTGGACATATGACACTTAATTGGATATCACTTAATAAACATAATAATGATGTTCAACTAATCATTTAATCAAATCTATTCAATTAAATATACTATTTATTTATTTCAACCATTATCATGATTCTAAGACTTTGGGCTTTATCTATTTTGTAGGATTAAAAATGCACCCGAAGCCATTGGTCTATGAAGCCCAATGTCAAGTTTTGGATTGGACTACCCAAAACAAATCCGGGTCTAGCAAAATCACACCTCTAGCGGAAGACACGTGGCTATGCACAAAAACCACCCCTAACAACTATCAACCTGTCAAAATCCATTTACACAAAATATAAATTATCAACTTGTCAAAATCTATTTACACAAAACAAAAACTATCAACCTGTTAAAATTCATTTACGCAAAACATAAACTATCTTTGAAGAGTGACAATGGAAACTAATTTTTTCTCCAATTGATTTAAACTATCAACCTGTCAAAATCCATTTACACAAAATATAAAATATCAACTTGTCAAAATCAATTTACGCAAAACATAAACTATCAACCTGTCAAAATTTATTTACGCAAAACATAAATTATCTTTAAAGAGTGACAATGGAAACTCATTTTTGCTCCAATTGATTTAAACTATCAACCTATCAAAATCCATTTACACAAAATATAAACTATCAACCTATCAAAATCCATTTATGCAAAACATAAACTATCAACCAGTCAAAATTCATTTATGCAAAACATAAACTATCTATAAAGAGTGAAAATGGAAACTCATTTTTGCTCCAATTGATTTAAACTATCAACCTGTCAAAGTTAGTTTACACAAAAATATAAACTATACTATGAACCTGTCAAAACTTATATCAACAACTGGAAACATATTTATAGATGCAATATAAAAATCAACCAGCCAAGTAGAAGTAGTTTCAATTTAACTAAACTACCAATATAGTCTATAGAAAACTCATACATATCATATCAAAGTACAATAAAATTTCACATACATAACTCACACACTCAAGTTCTTACAACTCGCCTTGTAATTGCCATAAATGATCAATGAGGTCTGATTGAAGTTAAGAATGAATTTCATGGTCTCGAATGTGTTGATGACTTTCAGTGAATGTCGTAAATTCAGGTGTCTGCTCCTGTGACACTTGTATAGGAGGATTTTCATCGATTTGTGAATAATCAAATTCCGTCGCTTCATTTTCATCTCGCTCCTCTTCAATGATCATGTTATGGAGAATTATGCACGCTTTCATGATGTCTTGAAGCGTTTTAGGATAGAAAAATCTTGCTAGTCCACATACAATTGCGAATTTTTCTTGAAGAACTCCAAATGTACACTCTACATCTTATTCACCTCTTGGGCTTTTGCAAATAATTGTATTTTTTGTGTTTGTGGAGTTGGAATTGTTTTCATAAATGTTGACCACTTTAGACATATGCTATCGGTAAGATAGTGTCCCATTGAATAGTCATTACCGCTGATTGAGTAATTAACTGCAGGAGCATATCCTTGTGCAAGCTTAGAAAATATAGGAGATCACTGTAATAAATTAATGTCATTATTTGACCCAGGTAACCCAAAAAATGCATGCCATATCCAAATACCATATGACACCATTGCTTTCAAAATAATAATTCGCTCACGAATATGACCACAATAATGACATTTCCATGCTGCTAAAAAATTTTTCCATTTCCAATTCATGCAATTAATGCTCCTTAGCATCCCTGGAAATCAAAGTCTTTGACCATGGGCTAACAATCTAGCAATGTCTTCGTTGTTTGGGGACCTCAAGTATTCATTAGAGAAAATATCAACCACCGTGACAACAAATTTTTTTAAAATTTTTTATTGCAGTGGTTTCTCCAATCCGCATACACTTATCCATAAAATCAGCTATTACTCTATGCGCAAGCATCCTAAATGGAGTCTAAATCTTCTGTACTACTCTCTCTGCTTCACTCTATACTCCATAAATAATTTTTTTGCACATGTCCACCTATTTAATTAGATGCTAATTTTTTGCCTTTTTACATTCCAAACTTTCAGTTTCCTAAAGAAAATAAAATAAAAAACCAACACATGTTCACCAGCCACCATTAGCCATCCGCTACCACCACTAGGTCCACACCTCAGCCGGCCAGCCAATTACCAAAAAAAAAAAAATCCAACACATCTTCATCAGTCACCACCACTAAACAATCCGTCAAAAATTTACCAGATATTCAACCCCAAAATGTTCATTAAATGTAGCCCTGATAGCCTTAGTCGAAGCCCAATGAGCCACTAGTGTCACTTATCAAAATGAAAACTTTTTTGGGGGTCTCAATGTGGCCATACCATTTAAAGCCAGCACATTATCTACCAATACATCACTCACATCTTCTCTAATCCGTTTTTGTCCCTTGAATGAACCTAAACTGAGGCATACCAATTGGGATTGTCTCACAATGGAACTTTGTAGATTTGTTAAAGTCATTGGCTTTTCAATCTAATACTTTTTGTGTGGTTGTTTGGTGGTAGACCGTTGGTGGCAGGTTTAACTTATTTATTTATTTTTGGAAACTAAAACAAGAAAGGAAAAAAATTAGCATCTAATTAAATAGGTGGACATATGTCAAATTATTATTTGTGGAGCATAGAGTGGAGCAGGGTGAGTGGGACAAAAGATTTGGACACTCCTAAGTGCAGCTATCATTTTTTGAAGGGGGGATAAATAGGTGAGTTGGCAAAATAGTTGAGATAAAGTCTTTTATGACCTGCCAAATGATTACGTTTGATATACCGATGACGTTTACGTTGTGATATTGGACCCTTAAGAAGTTGCCTCATTATCTCATCCTCGTTTGAGTCATAAAAAAAATTTGTGAAAAAGAGAGCGACCCATGAAGACAACTTTGAAGACAACATTGTTAGGAAATTATCACTATAGATGAAAGCAACATAAGCAAAACTGATTCTGTAATATATGTTTGGGGGGCAAAGAAACAAATTACTGTATAAAATATGAGACAACCTTAAAGACAACATTGTTAAGAAATTATCACTGTAGATGAAATGAACATAAGCAAAATAAGTTCAAAACAAGACATAAGTGTAGAAGATATGATATCAAACATAGAAAATACATAAGTGCCATAAGATAACAAAATAACAAATTATTGTCATGACCTACTGCCAAAATAAGGTTGGAACAATACATCATCTACATGTGCCAAACCTAAGCCTCAAATAAGCCACTACCAAAATAAGGTCGGAATAAAATATCATCTACATATGCCGAACCCCAAGCCTAAAATAAGTTACTACCAAAATAAGCTACGAACAAGATATCATCTCCATATGCCAAACCCAACTATTTACTCTAATTTTTGTCTTGCAAGGATTTGATCTTGGAGATTTTCCACAAAAAAAAAAGTCTTTGTTTTTCAGACATGCCACTTGAATCCCTCATCATTATTCTTTCATCCTCTTTAATAATTTCAAGACAAAGCCTTTCCTTTTCAATATCAATTCTTTGCTCAACCACTTGAACCCTTTCTACTTTGATATGAAGAGTCTCTTTTTCTTGTTCATGTGCTTCCTGAATATATTGCAATTTCTTCGCCAAATATTCCCTAAAATCTTTCTCACCATCATTACTACCAACTTGATCTATTGAACTCAGAGTTTGAGGTAACCTTTTTAATATTTCCGTAGGCACACTCTACTTTTGTTGGTTCTTCAACACAGGCCAACAATGTTCAAATAGGAAAACTGCATTTTTGGATGATGCTTTACATAAAGCCTTTGCTTAATACAACTACTTTTTTTATTAAAAAAAATAGAACATAATTAGTATCTGCAAAGTGTTGGTAAATTAATATTGTGATACCATTGCAATATAATTTATACCTTTGTTTGGTCAGTCGCACCACTTTGATTCTGGACTTCAACTTTAGCCATGAACCTAGCAAATTTACTTGTCTCCCTATTAATTATTCCCTTTCGACTTGATAGGGAGGAAGAAGAATGTGTGGTTCTGAATGTATTGTTCTCGTAAAAGTATTCCCAAACTTTCTCACGAAATATCTCTTGCTTTTCCTCATTACCATGCATGGCATACATGCTAGTGTTAAGCCATGCAAAGACAAGGAGGTTGTCTTCAGCTACACTGAAGTTGCCATCTCATTTTGTTGTTTGAGGGGTGACAATTTCAACTTCCAGTAAAGAATCTTGGATGGGCATTGAAGTATTTTGAGAAAATTTCAACCTATGGCGTCCGCTCCTAATAATAGCTCTTTATTATCAGACCAAGACACCAATCAGTTTTTGGTGTAGGCGGGGATTGAACCCCAGATCTCTTATACAACCATCAGAGACTTTACCAGTTGAGCTAACTGGAACCCACGGCATTGAAGTATTTTGAGACCCACTTAAAAATGGTGCCACGAAATTGGAATCCCCTTGTAAGATATTAGTATATAGTAATATGTCTTCTTGTGAATCCATCCCTTTTAAATATGTAACGTAAATAACTACACAACCTACTTAAAGACACTTTACAAAGCACCCAAATCGCCAAGAATATAAGATGATAAAATAAGACAACCAACTTAATCGAGCATTTAGAATTTTTTCCACAATTAAATTCCCAAATGTAAATAAGACAACCAAGAGCAAAGAGGTCACAATACAATTGGAACTTGGAAGAAATACATAGAGAATGGAGTTTTAACAATAGTGCATGGAGTTTTAACAAAACTAGATTCAAGAATCCCCCATAAACAACAAGGGGCCATGTTTAAGATAGCATTCTTAAAAAGAGCTATGTCAACACAACATGACGAGCTCTAATTAACTTCCCATTTACTGAGTTGCATTAAGCTTTCCTATGTTTTAAGCCGACCTTGTGGGGTAAAAAAAAATATTACTGTAGTACTGTCATTCCTATGATTTGGTATTCAAATTATAGCTTGAAAACTTTAAAGATTGACAATGGGGAGTGTGTGATAGCAATGTTAATGTTTTGGTAGGCTAATAAGAACTAGAACTAGACAAAGTGTGAAAATCAAGGTTCAAGACTAAATGGTCTCTCTCTCAATAGGTAAATTTAGAGATAAACAGAAACTTAGTGTGTTAATCATTACAGAATTAGGTCCCACATATTCTTGGCCAATTGGGTCATGATTATTTTGCAACCTGATTTAGTCGTATTCGATTTTGTCTTAGCTACAGGTTTTAGTTCAATTAAAGGAATTTGGTAAGGATTTAAAACTAAACATTCAGATTGATGCTAACAAATGTATGCAATTACAATGAATTTCAATAACACAAAAATTCTGGCTAAACATTAATTCTACCTATCCCATACAAATAGGAACAAAATTAACCTCACTACTACACGCCCCTTCATGAAAACTAATGCTCCTACAATTAGTCTAATGGACCCACAATCCTAAATACAGTATCAATCAACTAAAAGTTATGGATAGAGATACTACTGGCAATTGAAGATGAATATGTGAGCAAACTTTCTGAATCGAATAATTGGTGACCACTCAAAGCGTCCAATCTCGTGACAGAGAGTGACAACCCACTGTGATGAAGCTGAAATACATAACCCCGCTGACCCAAATGATTGATGACCCAAATGGTGAGAGACAATCGCATCATCGAGAGGACATAAACAAAACCCCTAACACCGATGGAGCTTCGGTTTGAGATGACCCAAACGAAACCTTAACCCAAACCCAAAAATCCTTCATTCTTCAGTCTGAAGAGAGAGCAATCAAACGAAATCTTAACCAAAACCTAAAAACCCTTGAATCTTTGATCTGAAGAGAGAGCTATAGAGCGATAGAGTGAAGAGAAAATGGGTAGAGGGATAGTGTGCTAGAGTGCTGGGTTGAGTGGCATGGAGAGAGAAAGAGTGATTGACAGAGGCATGGGAGAGAAAGAGAGAGTGGCACAGTGAGTTCTGTCGAGAGAAAGGAGATGAGAAACTGAAGAGAGAGAAAGAGTTAGATATTTTAGGAGGATGAGAATAAAAAATATTATTTTACGCTTTGAACGTTGCTAAGAGCATTCTCATCAGCTCTCTCATAAAAAATGTCATTTTAACACACCAAAAACCTACTTTATCATTTTAACACACCATTTTACAACATACCATTTATCAGATGTTCTATACTTCAATTCTATACATTAAAATAATATTTACTATACATTAAAATAATATATTAATTACTCTCTATCATCCTCATCATCATCGGCAACAACAACGGCACAACCACCACTGCCGCAACAACGGCCACCAACCACTGCCGCAACAACACTGACAGCCACCACCGGCACAAACCCACATCCACCAACGCCACCTCAAAAAAAAAAAAAAAAAAAAAAAACCAAACAAACCCACATCCCAAACCCACCACCGAACCCACATCCACCAAACAAACCCACATCCCAAACCCACCACCGGCACAAACCCACATCCACCAACCCAAACAAACCCACATCCACCAACCCACATCCACATCCACCGGCACAAACCCACAAACCCGAGATCGGCGATGGCGAGATCAGCGTGGCGAGATCGGCGTGGCGAGAGGGCGATGAGAATGCTAAACAGAGGCGTAGAACGATGGCGTACCGTTGATCGGTGAGGCCGCCGTACCGTTGAACGATGGCGTACGTAGAACGATGAGACGGCTTGATCGGTGATCGGCGGCTTGATCGGTGAGGCTTGATCAGTGATCGGCGGCTTGATCGCTGTTGATTTGAGGGTGAGGGAGGGTGATCTGAAGAAGAAAGAGAGAGAGAACATCGGCTGGAGAGAGAGAAAATAGTGAGAAGAGAGAGAAAATGTTGAATTAAATATTGAGAGGAGAGAGAAAATGTTGAATAAAAAATTATTATTCTGAAATGGCATTTGTGTCCGTACCGTCTCATATTTGAGACGGTACTGTAGCATGTTCTATAATTATAGAACATTTAGAACAGCTGATGAAGCTTGAACAGTAGTGTTTGGTGTGCCAAATGCCAAATATTTGGCATTTGGCACACCTGATGAGAATGCTCTAAGTATGTTCTAAATTTTGGATGGTACTATGTGCCCGTTTGTTTCAGCTTTTAGAAGTTGAAACGCATGATTTGAAACCTCCAGCCCAAAAAGCTCGTTTGGTAAGGTTCAAAAAGTAACTTTTTGATAAAAGTTGCTTTTTGAGTTTGTGACGAAAATGTGCATTTGCAAAAAGGAGCTCAGAGCTGCAGTTGCAAAACTCACAAACACGTTTTCTCAAAACAGAAATATTACTGTTGGTAGATTTCTTTTTTTCCTAAATTGCACATAGTTTTTTTTTTTTTTTTTTTTTGCTCCTCTATGCTGCTATTCTGTGGCATCTCATCTTCTTCTTCTTCTTTTGTGCTGCTTCTTCCTCTTCTCTTCTTCTTTTTTTTTATTTTTTTATTTTTTATTTTTTTATTTACGTCTTACATATCTAATCTAAAAAAAAAAACCTTTTGAATTCCGTAGAGTTTTTGATAAATGGAACCTTTGGAGACATGGAGTAGAGAGAGAGAGAGCTCGGACTTGTTTGTGTGTGTGTGTGTGTGTGTGTGTGTGTGGGTGGGGGGGGGGGGGTCTTTGTGTGGAGGAAAGTAAAAGAAAAGGAAGATAAGAAGATGAGGACGAAGTGAATGTGTGGATGAGAAAAAAGTGAAAGAAAAAAAAAAAAAAGAGTTTTTGGGTTTGGGTAAAGCAATGTGGAAGAAAATATAGAGAGTAGGAACACGGATTATTTTACAACTTCTTTTTCATAACTGTAATGTTATAAAGTATGTGGTGGAGAAAAAATTGTGGGTACTAGAACAACTCATTTAAAAGATAAGTGTTAATAAAATTTTGTTTTACAAAGATTAATTTTAAATTAGTATTGTGAAAATATTGTGACATTTTATTATATCTCTAAACTTTTTAAGTTAGTACTATTTTTCTTTAGAAAAAAAATAGTACTATTGACAGAATATTTTTATAACAATTTCATAATAAAGTTTATATAGTAAGTTGTTATTAGTTCTCATCTAGACCTATTAGCGACATTTTTTTTCCTACCATTAACAACTTGTTATATAGACTTTATTGTGAAAATATTGTGTCCATAACTTGCATTAAAAGAGGTAATTAAAACAAAGAATTTTCTTTATATAGACATTGTCCTTTTTAGTAATTTATCCCTCAAACTGCCATTTTTATAAGTGCTAGCCAAACACTCAATTTTTTTAAAAAAATACTTTTTAACAGCTTTTACCAAACACTCAGTTTTTTGAAAAAACACTTTTTCATACTGCATTTTTTGAAAACTCCACTTTTTCAAAAAGTCCAATTTCAAAAAGCTGAACCAAACTCACCCTATAGCTAAGTTGTAATTTTTTTGACAAAAATGCAAAACTGGTCGTCTAACTTTCAGTTTTTTTTTTCATTTCAATCCTTTAACTTTCAATTGTCAATTTAGTATTCCGTTAAACCCCAGTTATGTCCTGCTGTTAATTGAGAGCCAAAACAATGTCATTTTGACTTTTTTTTTTTTAATAAATTTCGGAATTAAAAGAAAATTAAAAAAAAAAAACTGATATTAAAAAAAACAAAAAAAAAAAAAACCGAGGAATCATTCCACAGCCAAATCCCTTAGAGAATTTGGGGAAACGATGAAGCAGTTTGTACCTCCAAATTGATAGACATAGTCTCAGCGACATGACGCATAATGGAGTGTACAAGCTTGCTCTTATTGTACCTCTCCTCGCAAGCCTGGATATCTTCTTCGGAGACTCTCCTCTTGCTAAGGTCGATGTAGCCCTTCTCTTTGTCGACACGGAGCACCATCACGGGCTTGATCCGACCCACCTTGATGAGACTGCTGACGCTCCGAATTCGAAGCCGCGAGAGCTCGAAGAACAAGATCATGCCCTCGATGTTGTTGTACTCGAGGAGTGAGACGTAGGCGCCCATGTCAGCGATGTTCTTCACCTGAATCATCACCGCCATGTCAACCTAGGGTACATCGCCTCGTACATTTGGCACTCCAGGTTTGGAGTTTGCGAAGCCATGCCTGTGTCTGTGTGTCTTTATTTTTGAGATTTTTTTCCTCTTCAAGGATTGGGGTTTTTGAGTGATAGAAGATAAGAGATTTTTGGGGTTTGGACTCTCACACAAAATTTGAGATGCGTTGATTGTGTTGAATTTTCTGATGTGTTGGTTTTGATTTCAGGTAAGGGGAAGGACGAAATGTTTGCCTTTTTTTTTTTAAAATTTTCTTTTAATTCTGAAATTTATTAAAAAAAAAAAAAAACGACGTCGTTTTGGCTCAATTAACGGCGGGACATAACTGGGGTTTAACGGAGTACCAAATTGACAACAATTAAAAGTTAAAGGACTGAAATGACAAAACTGAAAGTTAGAGGACAAAAAAAAAAAAAAAAAAAAAAAAAAAAAAAAAAAAAAAAACTGAAAGTTAGAGGGTCAGTTTTGCATTTTTGCCTAATTTTTTTTACAACCTCTTGGGTAATGCATCCATTTAGTGGTTTGATGCTAAAATTTAGCATATTTGGAGTTTTAACCTCCTAGATATTGAGGGCCCATTTGATAAGAGATTTTTAGTAACATTGTTGTTATTTTGTGAAAATACATGTGGGTAAAAAAGTGTGTGAAAATACGTGTAATGTTGTTTAAACACTGAAAACTATTTTTTAAACAACACTAATGCTCTAAGCCATGCTTGGATTTTTTTTTAAATGATTTTGTTTGACAAGGAGTGAAGGTTTAGTACTACAGGAATCTGAAAATTATTCATATGGTTTTGTTGGCATATATCATTAAGTTGCATATGTCAACTATCACTGGTAAAATAGAAGATCCATATATTGAATTCATAAGATATATAATTATTGCATCATGAGAATTTTGAACGAAATTTCTTGTTTTAAGAAATTGTACACTAAATGGACCATCACTATGTCCATATAGCGTTTTATTTTTAATGAACTCTCTATTTTTTTTAATATGATAACTATTAACTCACACATATTTTCACAACACTTAAATAACGATACTAGAAATCTCTAACTAAATGGGTCCTTGAATTCTCAAGTTTCATAATTTATTTGATGTAACGAACCCATTTGGATAGGTTGTTGCAAAAATGTGCATTCAATAAAATGTGTTGAGAAAATGTAAATGGTGTTTAAAAATGGTGTTCAAGGAAAATAGGTACATTCTTCAATTTTAAATTTTTCAAAACGCAACTTCTTAAAAAAGGTCCAGCCAAATATATGTTTTTTTTTTTGCATTTTGATGCATTTACCCAGCTCAAACACCCAACCAAACGGGCTCAATAATAGTACCAATAGACATTTTATATGCTAAAACTTTATTTGATTAACAAAAGCTACACATACACACTCCCAATTGACGCGAGGTGTTATATGCTGTACTCGGCATATATGCCGGGTACCTTACAAGAAGGCAGGTACCTCACAAGGGGGGCCCCACAGTGATATGCTGTACCCGGCATATATGCCGGGTACCTCACGAGGAGGCAGGCCCCACACACTGTGGGGCTCCCCTCTATGTGAGGTACCTAGCATATATGCCGGGTACAGCATATAAAAATTAAATTGACGCAGGTTCCTCAATCATGCCGCATTTAAAACAAAAGGAGATGTTGCATCAGATGGTTCAATCGCAAAACCTTGGAGGACACACGGCATCTCTCTGTCTCTCCGTTTGGATTTTGTTGAAAATTGCCAAGAACAGTGCGGATATCGGGCTTGTAGTTCAGGAAAACAAAAACAAAAACGATGTCGTTCTATGATAAGGATCCAAAGCTACATTACACGACGTTGTCTAACTTAATGGAATTTTAAGTGAAGCACGTGTTGAAGAGCAAACGTTGTCGTTTTGGTTCTTTTCGAAGCACATAAATTGCCCACGATTTTTTTATTTTATTTTGTAACAAACTTTCTCCACGTGTATGTATATAATTGGTCGAGTTAAAATTCTATTTTTGCTAGATTAGGCGGCTGTGCTCTGTTCTAGATATAAATAGCAGATTAAGTTGTAATTATGGGTTACACTCTCATTTTGTTAATATTCAATAAACTGAGCAGTTATAGTTTGATTCTTTTTGAGTGAGAGAATATATTTAACAATATCATGGCCAAATCAAATTCTATTAAGGGCAAGCGTGCTTCATTTGCACCGATAAACTACAAGATTCCATGACATTGATAAATGATAATCACCCCAGATTTTCCAAGTTTAAGAAGTCCACGGTAGCTTAGTACTAGAGAAATCTGCAAATTATTCATGCAGTTTGTTAATTAGCATATAACATTCACAAGTAGCATAAATAGACCATTACTTGGAACCAAAATTTAATCAGCAATATGGATGGTAGCGAAACCCGATTATCGAGCTCCGGTACCAAACGTGGTGGTTGGATCACCTTCCCATTCATCATTGGTCAACCTCTATCTCTCTCTCTCTCTCTCTCTCTAACACACACAGAATTTGTTTGGATCAATATATTTCTTATTTCTATTTATATATCAAGCAGGGGCGACGACAGGCTTCACACTTGGAGGCGGGGGATGGATATCAAACCTGATCGTATATCTGACTCAAGTGTTCAATTTGAAAAACATAAATGCTGCTCAGATTTCAAACATAGTGACTGGTAGCACCAATTTGCTTCCGGAAATTGGAGCAATTGTTGCTGACTCTTTCTTTGGTACTTTCTCTTTTGCTGCAGTTTCTGCCTGTATCTCTTCGCTGGTAATACTCTTTACAGTGTTGCAACTTGCAAGATGCACAGTCTGTTGTGTGTAGATTGCTTGCTAGACTCTCTGTTGTGCGTTTATCTCGAGTTATATTTAATTTTTCAATATAATTGATTGTATTAAAATTGAAGAAGGTCAACACAGTGGAACAAGCAGAGTAAAGAAGAAAGAAGGAAAGACTAAAGGGGAGTCCACGTGTCAGAGAAACAAGAAAAAGCAAATAGAAGTGACAGATGTCAGATAGTAATTGGGTGTATTAATAATCAGTTAGTTAGTTATTTTGGAGGGAAAATTTGTTAGCCTCTATTAGCCCCTGTTTCCGTGTATAAAAGCATAGGTGATAATTATTTGTAATCACTTTTTCATTTCATCAATCTAAGTGTAAATTCAGTTTTCCATTTTCTCTCTCTCTTTTATTTTGTTTTTCAATATGGTATCAGAGCACGTTTTCTGAGATTTCCTCTTTCATTTTCTTAGTTCCCAAACAGAATTTAGTGCTTCGTTTTTCCTCTTCCTTTCTCATCTATAGCTTCCGATTCCACAACCAACACTCAATCTCAAACTGCACATTCAGTACCTGCTTCAAGTGCAACGATAGCAAATGAATATGCAAACAATCCTTTCTTTCTTCCTGCGAATGAAAATCCAGGTCTCATGCTCACATCGCAACCACTCACTAGTCCAGAGAATTACATGAGTTGGGCGCGATCTCTTAGCAAAGTGTGCTCTCTGATCTTGCAAGAAGAGAAAAGGAGAAACATTGGTCAAAGCTTCAACATGATTCAGTCAGGTGATTCTGCTGCTATGTATGTGAACAATAGTAGAGGTTTTCTTGGCTATCAAGGACAAAAGAATGGAGGTAAAGGTGGTAATGCCAAGAAAGATAGGCCTGTGTGCACTTATTGTGGCTTTACTGGACATATAGCTGATAAATGCTATAAGCTCCATGGTTACCCCCTGGTTACAAGCCAAAAGGAGGTAACAAGGCCATGGCAAATCAAGTTGCTTCAATGCAAACCACAAGAAGTTGTGGACTTGACCAAAATGTGCATTCTAGTTTTCTACCTGGTGGTGTGCATTCTGGTTTTTTAGCTGAAGGAGCTTTGCAAGGTGTTGGTGTTCAATCAGATTTGGCTTCACAGAACCATATTGGTCACTCTGGTGGAGGTTCTTTTGTGCAAGCTAGTCCACAGTTATCACTGTCACAGGTTCAATGTGAGCAATTTCTGAATTTTCTGAAGTGCCATATGGCTGCTGGATTAGGCAATAATGCTCAGACTAGCCACCAAGTTGTTTCTATTATGACTTCCTACCCTTCCATTCCACATCCTTTACCTTCCACATTATCTTCTCCTTCTACCTCATCAAATTTTTCAGGTAATTCCTTTTGGATTCCACCTAATCTTTCTCATTCTATCTTTGCTGCTCAAGTAGTTGATAGGCAAGCCTATAAATCCAATACTTGGATCATTGATACTGGAGCAACAGATCACATGGTTCATTCTATTGGTCAATTGACTTCCATTACCTCAATAGTTCATACCTTTGTCTATTTGCCAAATAGGGAACAGGCCTTAGTCACACACATAGGCATGGTGCATATTTCTTCTACTTTGATTTTAACTAGTGTCTTGTGTGTACCCTCTTTTACATTCAACTTGATTTCTGTTAGCAAACTCACAAAATCACTTTGCTGTTGCCTCATTTTTCTTGGTGATTGTTGTTTTATTCAGGACCTTGCTCAATGGAGCACGATTGGTCTGGGTAAAGCACACAATGGCCTATTTCTGCTGCAAGATTCATGTTGTAGATCTTCTGCATCTGTATTTGCTGCTACTGTTACTTCCATTTGTTCATTAGCTTTATGGCATAGTAGATTAGGACACCCATCTCATTCCAAACTCCAATTGTTGAAGCAACTTGTACATGATGTTAATATCAATAAAATTGCTTCTTGCTGTGATATTTGTCATTTTTCAAAACAGAAGAAACTTCCTTTTACAACTAGCACTCATGTTTCAACTAATCCTTTTGATTTACTTCATTGTGATCTTTGGGGTCCATTTGCTACAATCACTGTTGATGGTTTTAGATTTTTCTTAACAATTGTGGATGATTTTACTAGATGCACTTGGGTGTACTTGCTTAAACATGAGTCTGAAACACAAGTGTATCTTCCACAATTTGCTACTATGGTGTCTACTCAATTTAATTGCAAAATCAAAACCATAAGGAGTGATAATGGAACTGAGTTCTATCTCAAGGATTTCTTTCAATAAAATGGCATTTTGCATCAGTTGAGTTGTGTTGATACTCCTTAACAAAATGCTGTTGTTGAGAGAAAACATCAACACATCCTCAATGTTGCAAGAGCTTTAAGGTTCAAATCTCAACTTCCTTTATGTTTTTGGGGAGATTGCATTTTAACTGCTATTTACCTCATTAATAGGCTTCCTTCCAAGTATTTAGGTAACAAAAGTCCTTATGAACTTCTTTTTAAATCTGCACCATCTTATAATCATCTCAAATGTTTTGATTGTTTGTGTTTCCTTTCAACTTTACTTCATAATAGAGACAAATTTGCACCTAGAGCTAGGAAGTGTGTGTTCTTAGGCTATCCCCAAGGCATTAAGGGCTACAAGGTACTTGATCTCACTTCCAATTCTATTCACATCTCAAGAAACATTATTTTTTATGAGCACATTTTCCCTTATGCTCTTTCCTCACAACCTTCCACTTCCTATTTAGATGATTTCATTGTTCCTCATTGTAGTTCATAATCTTCTCAATATGTTGATACTGATAACCTTCCTTCCTCTATTTTAATTGATCCTAGCACCATACCTACTGCACCTTTTGATGCAGCACCAGCAGCACCTAGTATCCTGCCTGGTGCAGCACCTGATGCAGCCTCTAGTGCAGCACCCAGTGCAGCACCTGATTCTGCAGAACCTGAACCTGTTATCCTTCCTTCATTCAATTCAACTCTTAGCACTTTACCTTCAACTTCTAATCCTACTCTCAAAGGTCCGCTAGATCACATAAACCCCCTCCTTACCTATCTCAGTATGGCTGCAAGTCTGTCAGTACTAAGCCTCACTCTGGTCTGCCATATGATGTTTCAGCTTATTTAGACTATTCTCACCTTGGCCCTAGCTTCAAATCCTTTGTTATGACAGTTAATTCCACTCCTTCAGACCTTGTCTCCTTCCATCAAGTAGTGCAATATCCTGAATGGAGGGCTGCCATGGACAAGGAAATAGAAACTTTAGAGGTCACTAACACTTGGAGTTTGGTGCCTTTGCCTCCAAGAAAGAGCCCTATAGGTTGTAAATGGGTTTATAGGGTTAAATATCTACCTGATGGCTCTATTGAAAGATATAGGGCTAGGCTGGTTGCTAAAGGTTTCTCACAGAAGTTTGATGATCGATTATGATTGCCCTTTGGCATTCTGTCACAAAAATGGGGAGTAGCTTTTGGAATAGCTTTTAGCTTGTAGAGTTTTTGTTTCTTTGGAGCCTGTGGTGATTAGATTGTATCTGGGAGCTACATCTTGTTTTTACATTCTTTTGGCTCTAGATGTATTTTTGTTGAGCTATTCATGTTAGGGGGAGATACATTTACTTTTATTTTTTGTTTCTTGTTTCACTACTTATTGGCTTATATGTTTGAGATATTCATTGATATATGTCTTTATTTTGTGATTTGGTGAAATCAAGAATTTATTTTGTTTAGTTGTATTTTCCACACATGCGTTTATGCGTTTGTTGAGTATTTCAGGAAATACAGGTTGATTCAATTAAGCTGCTGTCTACACTTG
Organism: Quercus aquifolioides; assembly: GCA_019022515.1. NCBI lineage: Eukaryota > Viridiplantae > Streptophyta > Magnoliopsida > Fagales > Fagaceae > Quercus > Quercus aquifolioides. The sequence continues at coordinate 41,883,309 of CM032326.1, forward strand.
CAACTGATGGATAGTAGTTAGGATTGGATTTGTTATGTAAAGGGCTTTATTTTGTAAACTTTGAGCTTTTAGTTGTGTTTTGTCACAAATTACCAAATGGGGAGTTTGTTAGGTTCTAAAGACTTAGGATTTCATGTATTTAGAACTCTAATTTGACTGTTGGCAAACCATGATCAAAACAAGTTGTTTAGTCTTTGTTTAGACTTGCTCAAAGTTGTATTATTTATGTAAAGTTGGAACAAGATGATGCAGGAATTAATAGTGCTTCTCGGCCTGGTTCGGTCAATCGAAGCTTAGGCTCGATCAATCGAAAATTGGGTCAGATGCGTTTTTTCTGTAGAATTTCCAACTCAGCCCTAACTCCTAAAACGTTTAGGGTTTTATGTTTTTGCCCTAGGTATATAAGGCAAACCTTAGTCACGTTTTTAGGTTGCTCATATTGCTGTTTGTGTGAATCTCTTGTGAGATCTGTGAAGAGCTTTCCTTTATACAAGCTTAGGATTATCAATAGGAGATTTCTTCAAGAACTTGATGATCATTTAGTTGCTGTCATAAGAGCTTAAAGATACACAAGCGGGTGTGCTTGTACTTGCTGGAGAATCCAAGAAAGAAGAAGTCTGTGGTCTCGGAGCTTGGACGTGGTCATGTCAGTAAGTTGTACTGGTGGGTAGCAATAAGAAGTCGAGCGTGGGGGCTTGTAAGTCTTATTGTATGAACTTTGATTCTTTCAAGATAGTGGATTCAAGTTTACCTTAAGGATAGCTAGGTTAAATCCTCCCCAAGTTTTTTACCGGTTTGGTTTTCCTAGGTCATCATATCTTTGTATTATTTATATTTTCGCTGCTATATACTTGATATGATTGATTGATTGTGATAACCTAGATTTGCATAATTTGACTAAGTTAATCACTTAGCTAATTAACTAGGTTAATCCGGCTGTGTTAAGGGGTCTAAAAACTTTTCAAATCCTGATTGTGTGAACAATTTGAAGAAGTTTCTAGATGATAGATTTGGCTTGAAAGACCTTGGTTCTTTAAGGTATTTTTTAGGTCTTAAGGTAGCAAGGACTGATGTAGGCATCAACTTGACACAAAGAAAATATGCACTTGAAATTTTGATGGATGCTGGTTTCCTTGGATCAAAGCCAATTAGATTTCCTATGGAGCAGAATCTAAGGCTATCAAAATATGAATGGAAGTTGTTAGCAGACCCTGGAATGTACAAAAGGTTGATTGGGAGACTGCTATTCTTAACCTTGACACGGCCTAACATCACTTATGTTGTGCATAGGTTGAGTCAGTTTGTCTCAAAACCTAGAGAACCTCACTTACTTGCTGCTCACAGAATTCTTCAGTATATTAAATGATCACCAGGAAAGGAACTCTTCTTCTCAAGCACCTCTGATTTACACATTAAATCCTTCTGCGATGCTGATTGGGCTGGATGCCCTAATACAAGGAGGTCACTGACAGGTTATGCAATGTATTTGGGAGAGTGTTTGATAGCATGGAGATCAAAGAAACAAGGAGTGGTTTCACGATCATCAACAGAGCCTGAGTATAGGGCAATGGCCAGTGTAGCATGTGAAATTACCTGGGTACTTCAATTACTAAAAGATTTAAGAATTGAGCACCCCAAACCAGCTATGCTCTTCTGTGATAATCAGGCAGTGTTATATATAGCTGCTAGTCCAGTCTTCCATGAGAGGACTAAGCATATTGAGGTAGACTGTCATCTGGTTCGAGACAAAATTCTAGAGGGGAAGATTAAAACTTTTCATGTGAATTCAAATGCTCAAGTAGCTGATGTGTTTACCAAAGCTTTAGGCTTCAATTCCTTCATAAGATTAACACAGAAGTTGGGTTTGCGAGATATTTTCATGCCAAAGTAATTGTAAAAGGAGTTGCGGATTGAAACTCATCTTCAAGTCCATGATCTTCCAACTCAGGACTTGAGGGGGAGTATTAAAATTGAAGAATGTCAACACGGTGGAACAAGCAGAGTAAAGAAGAAAGAAGGAAAGACTAAAGGGGAGTCCATGCGTCAAAATATCTAGCCCTCAAAGCATCTCATTCTCATCAATGGACATACTCACCAAGGACCATGGCTTGAAGGAAATTCTCAATTGTCCTTTAATGATCCTTATGCTCTTGCAGAATGTTGGAGAAATTATTTTAATAACCAAATTATTGATGTTGCTCAGAATCTATGGAAAGATTATCATTTTATAGGAAGCACAGATAGAATCTCTGTTTTTAGTCCCAGACCCTATTCTAACGCCATTGCTCATCTGCGGGTAGCTGATCATTGTAATCCAAGAAGTCTTCTCATCCCAGGGAGAACTCCAGTGTTTGAGCCACTTTTATATTGTGGATTCTGTAATCAATATGCTATCTATCATGAGCATGGATGTGATAATGATCTTCCATGGGATCCTTATGATGGTTATCCATCGGATGCTCCTTCCACTGATTAATGAGTGGCCTCCTTTGGTTACTGATACTGCTATAGTACTACTGTTTTGAGATTCTCGTCAGTTCCCATTGATAAAGTTACTTTCCCATGCTACTCCTATAGTCAGAAATTGTTTGGTCAAGATACTCATGATCTAGCAGTTGACTGATAATTGATTTCTCTATTTGTCTGGCCTACAACGGCCAAAAATGCTATAATGTTTACTCCCTGGTAAAGCTCCTTCACCACTACTCCACTACATGCGTAAATGATGATATTCAAAGAGTTTCTTTTGGCTTTTAATCATTTCAAACTCAGATAGATTCATTTGGTCTTTTGGCCATTCTAAAGATTACTATTACTCCATGCGTAAATAAAGTCATTTCAAAGTCTTCTACATGATAGTGGTTTGTATATTCTTTTGGCTTTTTGTCTTTTCAAGCTTTCTTTGGTTTGGAGAATTAGACAAGGCCCCAATTATTGAAGATTTTAAGTCAAAAAGGTGAAAAAAGCACTGTTCAAAGATTATTGTTCACGGATTACAGTTCACAGATTACTGTTCACGGATTACTGTTCCCTTTTTACTATTCACTTTTACTGTTCATGACACTGTTCACTCCGAATTTTGCATATTTAAGGGGGGCTGTCTCTTAAGTTTATCCCAAAATTCTCTTATTCAAAAAACCTTCTTTATTTTAGAAGCCTTCCTTTGAGTGAGAGAGTTCCCTGCTATCACTATTTCCCTACAAACTTTGTAACTAGGACTAGTTCAAGCTTTGTAACTGTTAAACTGTAACCTATTCTGTTGAGATCTTGTAACTACTACTGTAAGTGTTTGTTCTACTTTCAATAACAAGTATTTTCAGCTTTCTGTTTAATATACTAATTGTTGCTACTGCCATCTTGGACGGTTTTAAATTGCTTTAATATATACTGCTTGGCTGGTTCTACCGCCTTACTATTGTTTTAAATTACTTTGATTATATCTTGCAATACCACCTTCTTGGCTGGTTTTACTTTACTTTCAACATATATTATACTGTACTTCTGCTTCCATCTCTTCAGCTGTGCGTCCCCTTCCCCTATTTTGGTATCAAAGCCATTCTTTTCTAGCCGGTGATAGTGTTGTTGTGTCTTCATCTCCTGTTTGTGCTTACCCGAAACTTTGATACTCTGTTGTTGTGTTCCCTTCTTACCGTCGTTCGCACCACGCTAGACGTAAAGTGAATTTCTAGAACCGAACTGTAAGGCTCGTTTGAGCCAAGAAAGGGCGTGTAGGGCATGAGAGGTATAGGGTTGCTTAGGGTATGTGTTACGAAATGCAACAGTTGTGAGAAAAACATGACAATTGAGTGTTAAACCTAGGATAATATGGATAAGATGTGGAGATCCAACTCCTCTGTCAGCTCTAGGACTGGTTATCCTCCTGATATTGTAAATGAAGAAGATCACACTGTTGAAGAACATGAGCTCCTTGATTTCCAGAAATGGAATATTCCCAAAGCTGATACTAAAACTATTTATAAGACTAGTTTTGTTGAAAGTACTTTTCATCCCATTTACAAAGTTAGAAGTGTTGAACAAATATTTTCTATTTCAAAAACTCATGAAAAATGTTGACTTGTTTTCTAAAAGAAATAGTAATGACTTTCTTGCTAAAAAAACTTAGTTATTTGCATATTGGTGTGGATCAAGTTGCTGTTAAACCTCTTACTAGAAAAGGAATAAATGCTTTTGTTCTCATGTGTTTAAGAGATGCTAGATTTAAGAATTTTAAAGATAGCATTCTTGGTATGATCACTGCTTCTTTATATGATGGTCCTGTTTATTTCAACTATTATCCTGATATTACTCTTGCTTTGGATAATCCTAATATTGTTAAAGCATTGACTTTGAATATTGCTTCATCTGGTTATCAGAATGAAGAAGGTAGTAAACTTTTTGTTGGAAATTCCAAACCTACGTTTTTTACAAAAATTGTTATTCAAAACCTACTCCTCTTGATATGCAATTTGAAGAAAGACCTTTTCAAACTCAGTTTTCTGTTTCCGCTGATAAGATTTATGAATGGAATATTGATGGTATGTCTGAACAAGAAATTATCAATAAAATGGGTCATATGTCTATGGTTGGAATTACTTATGTTAATAACCATAATCTTGATCACCCTGAAACTGTTGACCTCCTTGCTACTGGTTTTTCTGGCACTCTTCGTGGATGGTGGGATTCATATCTCACAGAAGATTCTAGAGAATCTATTAAACACGCTGTTAAGAAGAATGATGAAGGTTTGCCTATTTTTGATGAAAGTATTGGTTGAGGTATTCCTGATGGTGTCAATACCTTGATTTATACTATTATCAAACATTTTGTTGGTACTCCATCTAATATTTCGTCTCGATTTTCTGATCTTCTGAATAATTTAAGATGTCCTACTATGTCTGATTACTGATGGTACGAAGATGTTTTCCTTTCCATAGTAATGCATCGGAAAGATTGTTACAAGCCTTATTGAAAAGAAAAGTTTATTGACGGTCTGCCTCCTATCTTTGCTCATAAGGTAAAACAAGAATTAATTGGTAAAAATGATTCCATTGATTATGATAATTTAACTTATGGTGATATTTTAAGCACTATTAAAAAACTTGGTATTAATATATGCAATGATGAAAAACTGTTAAAACACCAATTACAGAATAAAAGAAAAGCTAAATATGAAATGGGCAATTTTTGTGAACAATATGATTTGCCCCCTATTGCTCCATCCAGGCAAAAGGGTAAAAAACATGATAAAAGTCACAAAAATTATAGCCATAAAAAACGTAAAAAATACAGAACTAATTTTAATGATTTTTATGCTAAAAAGAAAAATGTTTCTAAAAAATATCAAGTAAAGGTAAATGTTTTAACTGTAGTAAACCTGGATATTTCAGTAAAGATTGCAAACAAAAACTTGGTAAGTTAAAAAATAAGTTTAACATGTTAAATATTGATGATAAAGATCAAAAAGAATTATTCAAAATCCTTGAATCAAACAATTCGTCTGATTCCTTGGAAGATGATTTTTCTTCTTCATCTGATTCTTGCTATCATTCTGTTGAGGATTCTTCTGATTTACTTAATGTTAAAATTGGTTGTCGAGATTCTTGTTGCAATGTTATTAAATCTGTTAATGTTCTCACTAAAGGTGAAGAAAATGAAAGTCTATTGGTTAAATTGATAGGTCAAATTGAAAACCCTGACTTACAAAAAGAATATTTGGACAAGTTTAAGAAAAATTTGAAAAAAGATGAAACTAGTAAAAAACTTAAAACAACAATAAGTTTTGAAGAAACTTTAGAAAGATTTAATAAGAAGAAATCCAAAGATTTAACTGTTAATGATCTTCAACATGAAATTAATATTGTTAAACAAGAGATAACTGAATTAAAACATGAATTTAAAAGCATTAAAAGTGATAACAATAATCTTAAACAAGAATTGGTATTGTTAAAAATTGATAAAAATAAGTCTGATAATGAACAAGATGAGCACAAGGATGGAGATGAATCCAGTCAACAGGCTCTTCTTTCTGATAAAGGTATTGCTGATTCCCAACTTAGTCTTGTTAATAAAATACTCCTCCAAAATGGTTCACAAAAGTCCAAATTGTTGTTTCTCATTACTATCATTTCACTGTTATTACTATGATTGATTCTGGTGCGGATATGAATTGTATCCAAGAAGGACTGATTCCTTCAAAATATTTTAAAAAATCAACTGAAAGATTAGTTTCTGCTAATGGTTCTCAAATGAAGATTAAATATGAATTGAACAATGCTCACGTATGCCATAATAATGTCTATTTCAAGATTCCTTCTGTTCTTGTTAAAAATATGACTGATAAAGTGATTCTTGGTTTGCCATTTATAAATGCTTTGTATCCTTTTCTTGTTGAACATGATGGAATTACTATTGATCCTTTTGGACAGAAAGTAAAATTCAAATTTGCTCAAAGTTTGAGATTGATACTGATGATGCTTTGAATCTAATTCAGGCTAAAATCAAACATCTTAACTTCCTCTAGCAAGAAGTTAGATACAAGAAAATTGCTAAACAACTCTCTGATAAATTGTTACAATAAAAAATAAATAATTTTCAAAGAATGTTGGTTAATAATGTTTGCTCTGATGTTCCTAATGCCTTTTGGCACAGGAAGAAACATATTGTTGACCTGCCTTATATTAAAGATTTTGATGAGAAAAACATTCCTACTAAGGCTCCACATATTCAGATGAATGCTGAAACTGTTGAATTTTGTAAAAAAGAAATTCATGACTTGTTGGAGAAAATGGTTAGGAATAGCAAGTCCCCTTGGTCTTGTTCTGTGTTCTATGTTAAAAAAAAAGCTGAAATTGAGAGAGGAACCCCTCGCCTGGTTATTAACTATAAACCTTTGAACAAGGTTTTAGAGTGGATTAGATATCCTATCCCCAATAAGAATGACCTAGACCATAGGTTGAGTGAGGCTGTGGTGTTTTCTAAGTTTGATATGAAATCTGGGTTCTGGCAAATCCAGATCAGTGAGAAGGATAGGTATAAAACTGCTTTTACCACTCCTTTTGGTCATTATGAGTGGAATGTGATGCCTTTTGGTCTTAAAAATGCCCCTAGTGAATTCCAAAATATTATGAATGATATTTTCAATTCTTTCAGCCATTTCACCATTGTTTATATTGATCATGTTCTTGTCTATTCCAGCTCTATTGATGAACACTGGAAATATTTGTATTCGTTTCTAGAAACTATCAAAAGAAATAGTCTTGTTGGCGATGACATCTCTGAAGGACAGATTCGTCCTATAGATAGAGCCATTTAATTTGCTAATAAATTTCCTGATATTATCACTGATAAAACCCAGCTTCAAAGATTTCTTGGATCATTAAATTATGTTGTTGATTTCTACAAGGATTTAAAAAGTAATCCTCTACCTTGGTCTGATGTCCATACTTCTCTTGTTAAACAGATCAAATCTCATGCTAAGACACTGTCATGTCTTGGTATTCCCACTATTGATGCTTTCAAAATTGTTGAAACCAATGCCTCTAACATTGGTTATGGTGGTATTCTGAAACAAGGAGTTTCCCTTAAGTCATTTGAACAAATTGTCTGTTTCTATTCTGGAATCTGGAATAATGCACAGTTAAACTATAGTACTATTAAAAAAGAAATTTTATCTATAGTACTATGCATTTCAAAATGATTTATTAAACCGAAAGTTTTTGTTACAGATTGATTACAAAAGTGCTAAATATGTTATCGAAAAAGATGTTGAAAATATTACTTCAAAACATATTTTTGCTAGATGGCAAGCTATTTTAAGTGTTTTTGATTTCTATATTGAATATATTAAAGGATCTCAAAATACTATCCCTAATTTCCTTAACCGTGAATTTCTGCAGTGTCACAATGGCAAGTAGAAGATCCAAAGATACACATCCTACTGAAACCTCCAAACAAATTGTCAAAAAAGAACCTGTTTCTCCTATTGAAATTGCTAACCGTTTCACCACCCTAGGAACCATCCCTAGGCCCAATTACTCCATCGTTCTTGCCTCATCCTATGACCTTTATGCTATAACCCCTGTAAACCAACCTATTAGAACTGCTTTTCCCAGAAATTCCAATATCCCTCAATATATATATATATATATTTCCAAAACTTGTTTTGTATTGAACCCAATAGAGCCTCAATTTCTGATCCTCTCAAACTTGCTAAAAGTTATTTCCCTCCAAGGTTTCACTGGATTCCTGAGCATAAAGAAAAGAATTTACAGTATTATTTTGATCTCTTGCGTCATGAAAAATCTATTATTATTAACACCATAAAAGACAAAGATGATTCCTCCAAAATTATTTGCCACAGTGTTTACCTGGTTAATATTATTCTTGAAGAAAAATGGGGCCCTTCCCCTAATTCTACTAGAACAATGCCCACTTCTCCCATCCCCTATTCCTATCATGATTATATCACTATTTGGTCAAGATTTATGCTTTACCAGAATGAAAACATGTTTCATTCCTGGTTTGTTAATTTTGATAAAAGTTTCACTGGTTCTCTGCCTCTTTGGTTCAACCGTTGGTGGACCCAATTTGGCCCTATTAATGACATATTTCCTGAACCATTACTTGATGCTTCTGAATGTTTCAAGAAATTTTATAAGGTTGACACTCATGGTGCTAAGTTCCCTGCTTTACTTCACTTTGTTAAACGCCATAAGATACCTTGGATATTAAAATGGCAATATGAAAAGGATGGTGATGTTTTTTCAAGACATTGGTATGTGAAATGGTGGGGAAAATTCCCTCATACTCAAAGTATCATTGCTACTATTTCCAGAGAATATTCATCCACCAAGAATACTAAGCCTCCAGCAAACAATAAGAGCTCCCCTATTGATGATTTAAGAAAAAACCCCGATGCTCTTTTTGCTTTACTTAAATGGGCGGAAGAAGCTACTGTCAATCATGGAGATTCCAAAGCCTCTTCTAAGGAATCAGTCACCCACAACCCTTATTTCCCTTACGACCAAGAACTGTTTGGACATGATGAGGATAATCCTCCCAATCTTGGAGAAAATTGATTCTGATTCCCCTATTTGTCTGGCCTGCACAACAGCCAAAATGGTTTCTTACTATCACACTATTTTCCAATACTATAATGATGATGTTCCAAGACTACTTTCCAATGCTAAAATGATGGTGCTATTGAAGATTCCTTATGTTCGACACACTTTGGACTGAAGTTCAGACCTATGCTCACTCTGCCCTTTCTCATGATGATGTTAAGTCAAAAAGAGGGAAAAACACTATTCACTTTTCACTGTTCATAGATTACTGTTCATGGATTACCGTTCACCAATCACTATTCACTTTTTACTAGTCACTTTTATTGTTCACTCCGAATTTTGCCTATTTAAGGGGGGCTGTCCCTTAAGTTTAGCTCAAAATTCTCTTCTTCAAAAAACCTTCTTTCTTTTAGAAGCTTTCCTTTGAGTGAGAGAGTTCCCTAATACCACTATTTCCGTGCAAACCTTGTAACTAGGACTAGTTCAAGCTTTGTAACTGTTAAACTGTAACCTATTCAGTTGAGATCTTGTAACTACTACTGTAAGTGTTTGTTCTATTTTCAATAACAAGTATTTTCAACTTTCTGTTTAATATACTACTTGTTACTACCGCCATCTTGGACGGTTCTAAATTGATTTGATATATACTGCTTGGCTGGTTCTACCGCCTTACTATTGTTTTAATTTTTTGATTATATCTTGCAATATCGCCTTATTGTTTTACTTTGCTTACTTTACTTTCAACATATATTATACTGTGCTTCTGCTTCCATCTCTTCAGCTATGCGTCCCCTTCCCCCATTTTGGTATATATATATATATATTTTGAGATAGTTTCAATCTATGACGTCCGCTCCTGATAATAATTTTTTATCATCAGACCAAGATACCAATCGTTTTTTGGTGTACTGTAGGCGGGGATTGAACTTCAAATCTCATATTTAACCATTAGAGACTTTACCAGCTAACTATAAATTACAAGATACTGATAATCAATTTTCCTAGTTTTAGAAAACCACACTAAGCCATGCCTGGATTTTTTTAATTGATTTTCTTTGAGGAGTGAAGGTTAAGTACTATAGGAGTTTGAAAATCATTCATATGGTTTTGTGGGCATATATCATTAACAAGTTCCATAAATCGAGTATCACTGATAAAATAGAAAATGCATATATTGAATACATCAAAAATATAATTGTTGCATCATGAGAATTTTGAACCAAATTTCTTGTTCTTAGAAATAGAACATTAAATGGACCATCACTATGTCCATTTAGTGTTTTATTTTTTAATGAACTTTCTGTCTTATTTTTTAATAAGACAACAATTAATATTTTGAAATATGCAATCAGAAACTTACGAAGATCATTTGAATTGTCAGTTTCATAATTCATTTGATGCAATGAACCCATTTGGATAGGTTGTTGCAAAAAATGTGCATTCAATAAAATGTGTTGAGAAAACAGAAATTGTGTTTTAATGTTTAAAAATGGTGTTCAAGAAAAATATGTATTTTTTTTCAATTTTAAAACACTAGTTTTGCTTGATTTTTAAAACTCAACTTCTTAAAAAAGTCCCGCCAAAGATTTGTTTTTTCACATTTTAATTTGGTCTAAAAATATGCATTTGCCCAGCTCAAATGCCCAACTAAACGTGCTCAATAATAGCATGATAGACACTTTATATGCCAAAATGTTATTCAATTAACAGAAGCTACACAAACACAAACAATTGATGCAGGTTCCTCAATCATGCCGCACTTAAAATAAAAGGAGATGTTGGATTGGATGGTTCAATTGTAAAACCTTGGAGGATACTTGGCATCTCATAAATTGCACGCGATATTTTTATTTTATCTTGTAACAAACTTTCTCCACGTGTATGTATATAATTGGTCAAGTTAAAATTCTGTTTTTGCTAGATTAGGCGGTTATGCTCTGTTCTAGATATAAATAGCACTAGCGGAGTAAGTTGTAATTATTGGTTACACTCTCATTTTGTTAATATTCGATAAACTGAGCAATTATAGTTTGTTTCTTTTTTGGGTGAGAGAATATGGTTAACAATAGGTGAAAATGCGTTCCTCAAAAAAAAAAAAAAAAAAAAAAAAAGGTGAAAATGCATTTTTGGTCCCTACATTTTGGGTTTATTCTCAATTTGGTTCCTAAATTGATTTAGCTCCTAGGTCAAACCTTGATTTTTAAAATAGTCCCTACCGTCAACCCAGTGACAGAAAATGTTGAGGTGGCAAATAGTGTGTCCTACTTGCTGACATGGCGCTGACGTGAATATTAAAATATTATTAAAATATCCACGTCAGCATCCATGTCAACATTTTAATGACAAGTCAGCATTTTAATTGATAAAAATAATTTTAAAAAAATTAAACTGAAAAAATTCAAAATCAAAAACAAAAAAATAAAAAACTTTTTCAAATTCTCTCTTTCTCTGTGTTTGTGTTTGTATCTTTTTTTTCAAATCCTCTCTTTCTCTGTCTCTTCCATTTTCTCATTGGCCACGCGGACGAGGTACCGAACGAACACTAGCGAGACCATGACGAACTCGGTGGTCTCCAACGAAACCTCCAGCCGGATCAAGCAGCGGATCGCGACGATCACGCACTTGTTGTTCACGTTGGTTATGCCGGATTCTCTGAACCTGGCCGACCTCGCCTTGGAGACTAGCGACTAAGCCGAGGCGAGGTCTTTGCACTCCACAGCGACGATGAGCGGTTCAAAGCGGAGGATGAGTTTGGACTCGGGTTCAGGTTCGAAGCGAGTTGGTGAGTCGGGGAAGAGGAGGGAGATGACCGAGTTGGGATCAGCCAGGTCGTGGGAGACGAAAAGCCAGGAGCCACCTTTGGATTTTTTGTTGGGTTGGGTTTGGTGTATGGGTTGGGAAAGGATAGAGATACGACCGAAGCAGGAGCTGGTGGTGAAGTAGCAAGGGTGGTTGTTGAGGGTGTTGATGAGAGGGAGGATGAGAGTGTACAACGTGCCCTTCGATGATTTGTCGGTGTTTGACGATGCCAGTGACGCTAGCGTCGTCGCTTTTTTCTGGGTTTCTGTAGGGGTGGGTGGTCGGTAGTGGAGGTGGAGATTGGTGTGGCCGTGGAGATCGGTGTGGCCATGTTTATGTTTCGGAGATGGAGTTGTCTCGGTGAGTTTGGTTTCATGTTTGTGGTTTTTTTTTTTTTTTGTGGATTTATATATTTATTTCTTGGATTTATTGGGTTTGATTTACTAGAGGTTTATGGGTTTGATTTACTAGATGTTTATGGGTTTGATTTCTTAGATTTATTGGGTGGTTTATGAGTTTGATTTCTTGGATTTATTAGGTTTGATTTGCTAGATGTTTATGGGTTTGATTTCTTGGATTTATTGGGTTTGATTTGAGGAAGAACATGAAGCATGAAGTTCATGTCCTGGGGAAGAAGAAGAACAATGTTCTTCTGAAAAATAATGAAAAGCAAACCCATTTTTTAAACTCAATTTTTTAAAATAAAAATGCTTTTTTTTTCTTAATTTAATTAAATTAATGTTTATTTATTTATTTATTTTAATATTTCTAACTTGGATTTTTGTTTTAGTTTTTTATTAATTTAAATCTGATGTGGCATTTCAAAAATGCTAAATAAGTTTTTTTAATAATATTTTAATATCCACGTCAGCGTCATGTCAACAAGTAGGACACGCCATTTGCCACCTCAACATTTTCTGTCACTAGGTTGACGGTAGGGACTATTTTAAAAACGATTTTTAAAAATCAGGGACTGACTTAGGAGCTAAATCAATTTAGAAACCAAATTGAGAATAGGCCCAAAATGTAGGGACCAAAAGTGCATTTTTGCCTTAACAATATTGTGGCCAAATCAAATTCTATTAAGGGCAAGCATGCTTCATTTGCACCGATAAACTATAAGTGCCATTCAATTCATGTGAAGTTGAGTGGCAAGAATATATGGTTAGTAGGTACACTGGAATACTAAATTCCAAGACACTGATAATCACTCTAGATTTTCCAAGTCTAAAAAATCCGCGGTAAGTTAGTCCTAGAGGAATCTGGAAATTATTCACACGGATTTGTTAATTAGGATATAACTTTCACAAGTAGTATAAATCGACCATCACTTGGAACCAAAAGATAATCAGCAATATGGATGATAGAGAAACCCAATTATCGAGCTTCGGTACCAAACACGGTGGTTGGATCACCTTCCCCTTCAGGCTTCATCATAGGTCTCTCTCTCTCTAAAACACACAGAATTTGTTGGATCAATATGTTTCTTATTTCTATATATATCAAGCAGGGGTGGCGGCAGGCTTCACACTCCACACTCGGAGGCGGGCTGGTGGGGGATGGATATCAAACCTAATCTTATATCTAATTCAGGTGTTCAATGTGAAAAACATAAATGCTGCTCATATTTCAAACATAACGAATGGTTGCACCAATTTGCTTCCGGTCATTGGAGCAATTGTTGCTGACTCTTTCTTAGGTTCGTTCTCTGTTGCTGCAATTTCTGCCTGTATCTCTTTGCTGGTAATACTCTTTACTTTGCTGGTAATTAACTACTCAATTTGTAACTTGGAGTGTTTTCTTTGGCAATAAAATTTTCTTTTTGACTTTTACCTAATTTGTTTATAATAAGCTTTTTAATTGCTCATTTATCTAAATATAAATAAACTATCTTTAATCCGTTTTCAACAAATAAACAAATAAGTTTAAGCAAAAAAAGCCTGTCCAAAGGAACCTGCATCCGTAACATCCAAACTATTTTCCTTTGTAGGGCATAATTCTCTTAACCAAGCTGCAACACTTGATCATTTGAGACCTCAGCCATGTGATAATGGATCAAGCTCTTGTGCACACCACCCTCAAAACTCCAATATGCGATCCTATACACAAGTTTAGCCCTGGCATGTATTGGATTCGGAGGTACACGATTTATCATAGCAACTATGGGAGCAAATCAATTTAATAATCCCAAGGATCAAGGGATTTTCTTTAAATGGTTTTTCTTCACTTTCTATATTGCCGTTGTGGTAAGCACCATGGCCATTATCTACATTCAGGGTAACGTAAGTTGGAAATTGGGATTTGGCCTATGTGCGATTGCTAACTTCATTGGCTTGGCCTTTCTCTTATTGGGAAACCATTTCTACCTTCATGATAAGCCACAAGGGAGCCCATTCACAAGTATAGTTAGTGTCATTGTTGCCGCAATTCATAAATGAAAGGTGCCCCACTCATCCAAAATTGAAGATTACTACTACAGACATGATGGAATCTTAGAAATAGCTGCAACTGCAACACCTAACAAGAGTTTTAGGTAGGAAGTTGAGTCTTTCTTTGTTTTCGGGGATTAATTGAAATAGAGTTATTAACATTTGTAAACTTGGTCACTTTACGATTATCAATATTACATAAAACTACCACAAATACTTGACATGTGCCATCTTAGGAGAATGTATTTCATGCAACTAATATATATCCATTTCTAATAGTTTGTGAAACTCATATGATTATAGAATTCATATACTATGAAATGGAAGATGCATCTATTGAGTTTCTCTTGTCCCAGGGCTTGCGCTATGCGCTCGAGTCACACGTAGAAGTTGAGTCCCTATCTTAGTATAGGTTGTCCAGTTCCCTCCATTGACTTCGTTAAGTGGTAGGGCTTCCGTGGGTGTTTCTCTACTGTCCTAGTCTCCCCTTCCTCAACTAGTCTTCTTGGTTAACCGCTCGTCTCCCTACCTCTCTGGTTTGTCTTGTAATGGAGGAAGTGGAGAGTTTGTGGCAAAGGTTGTCCCTCTCTGTAGAGGAAGAGGCCGGCCTTGAAGTCCCAAACCTCTCCGAAGTGTCAAAGTCACTAGTAGCTGGAAAATTATTGACTCACCGTATTATCAATAAGGAGGCAATTTTAAGAACTTTCAAGCCGCTTTGGCGTACTCGAAAACCCTTTCACGTCTACGATGTGGGAAAGAACAAAATGATTTTTGAGTTTGAAACAAATACTGATCTGGAAAGGGTCTTGGAGTATGAACCTGGGACCTACAATAAACATCTGGTAATTTTTTAACGGATTGATAACGCGACTACGGTACCGTCCCTAGCCTTTAATGAGTGCACTTTCTAGGCTCAGATTCACGATCTCCCCATTAAGAGTATAACACCAGAGCTGGGTACGAGTATAGGTAACTCCATTGGTAAAGCTGTGTGTGTGGTTGAGCCGAATGTTGAGGGGATTATTGGACGCTATCTTCGTGTCTGTGTCACCCTTGACGTCTCAAAACCTTTGAGTAGGGGAAGGGAGCTTAAGGACAATGGTGTAGCGGTGGGGTGGATTTCCTTCCAATACGAAAGGCTTCCCAATTTTTGCTACTGGTGTGGCTACCTGTTGCATGAAGATAGGGAATGTGATATCTGGTTGAAGAACAGAGGTAAGCTGACTACAGAGAAACAGCAATTTGGTCCATGGCTATGAGCTGAACTGGATCGCCTAGTCAGAAAGGTCTCGGCCAGCCCTGGTGGTTTCGCCCAGGCCGGCATCTTGTCAATAAGGCCTGGCTCGGAGATCCTAGTGCCAGGCTCTACTTCCAATGAATTCACGGGTAAGTCTGTACGAGAAGCTGCCAAGCCACCAGTAGAGTCAACGCATAATCTGGATGTGGATTCCTCGGACTTTGCTACGAAAAAGTTTGAAAAGATGTTCAGGAGATAGACGCTGAGTTAGGCTGTAATCCATATAGTATGGATGCTTCCTTGGAGCGTGTATCCTGGGAAAAGTGTGGATTGAAAGAGGTTGCCTCGATGGATGGGCTTAGGAATTTGTTTAAGTCCAGCTCTACCCACTCCAATGTGGATAATGGGCCTTCGTTATATGCTGAGAAGGGGCCGATAGAGATATAGGAGCCCCCACTCTCTCACGTTGCCTCAACTACCAAGCCCAGGTCTCCCCTCGTGGATATAACAAACAGGGCAGGCCCAAGTAGAGGTAATAAAGCAAATTCCCAAGGTAGGCGGCCTAAAGTGACCCATAAGCCCATCCCTACCCTATCTGATGATGTTTTGCTGAAGTTTATTAGAAAACGCCCAAGCTTAGAAGTTTTAGACGCACAACCCTCAAAACGCAAAGCTATCCTTCCACATGATGACCCCTCACCTGAAAGTACATTGGCAGTGGCTACATCCTAGCCACGCCAGCAAGTATGAATTGCATTAACTGGAATTGCCATGGGCTTGGGAACCCGCGGCGAGTTCAAGAGCTTTTCAATATTGTGAAGGAAAAAAGACCCAATCTCATTTTCTTGATGGAAACAAAGAAGAAGAGTTCGTATTTGGAGAAGGTAAGATGCCATCTGAAGTTTGATAATTTGTTTGTGGTTCCTCGAAGACACCCTAGTGGAGGGCTTGCTTTATTGTGGAAGAACGATTTGGACCTTCACATTCGGACTTACTCGTCGCACCACATCGACGCAGTGGTAAATCCAAGGATTGATGACACCTGGTGATTTGCGGGATTCTATGAGCTCCGGAGACAGTCAACCGGGAAGATTCTTGGTCCTTACTTCGTTACCTTAGCACTTAATTTGATTTGCCATGGGTCTATATCGGCGATTTCAATGAAATTACAAGATTGGAGGAGAAGCACGGGGGAGCTATTCAGCCTGAGAAACAGATGCAAGAATTCCGTGATTGCTTAAATTTCTGTGGCTTTAAAGACCTTGGCTTTACAGGTCTACCTTTTACTTGGAGTAATCGTCGTTATGAAGGTCCGTTGGTTTGGGTTTGCTTGGATAGAGCGGTTGCCTCGGCTAACTAGTTGATCAAGTTCCCATCAGTTCGTCTCCACCATTTGTCAGGTTTCTCTTCAAATCATAAACCCATTTGGCTTTGCTCAGATAATGTCCACAGTAGATTCCACCACCCCCAAAAGCCTTTCTGCTTCGAGGCTATGTGGCTGAAGGACGAGCTATGTGGCTGAAGGGGTGGTGCATTTAGCGTGGGATAAGTCTTCAACGATTGATCCTATGGGTATGGTCCTGGAAAAGGTTAGTAATTGCCAAACTCAGTTGGTATCGTGGAATAAGCATGTTTTTGGTAATATTAGATTAGCTCTAACTCGCAATAGGAAGCTATTGGCTAAGGTTGAAACTGAAGCCATTGCAGGAAGAAGGCGTGGGCAGGTGAAAATCCTACAGGAAGAGATAAATAAATTAATAGATATGAACGGTGTATGTGGAATCAGAGGTCGAAATCGGATTGGCTAAGGGACGGAGATCAGAATTCTATGTATTTTCACTACCTAGCAACCGAGAGGAATAAGAGGAATTTCATTGGGGGGCTAGAGGATCATAATGGTCAGTGGGTTGAGGACGAAAATAGGATTGGCGACTTGATTGTCAATTTTTACTCTAATCTTTTTTCTTCTGCTAATCCGTCTATGTTTAATGAAGTGCTACATGGTGTTGAGCCTCGGGTTTCCTAAGAGATGAATGAAAAGCTGCCCCAACCCTTTCATGCTTCGGAAGTTCAACTTGCTCTCAAGCAAATGGAAGCTAACACGGCCCCTGGTCCCAATGGACTTCCCCCCTTCTTTTACAAACAATTTTGGGCAATATTTGGTGGTGATGTCTCTGCTGCAGTATTGGCAGTGCTTAAATCAGGTATAATCCCTCCGAACCTTAACCACACTTTTATAATGCTTATTCCTAAAATCCAAAGTCCAAGACAGGTCACGGACTTTAGGCCCATTAGTTTGAGCAACGTGCTGTATAAGCTTATTGCTAAAGTGCTCGCTAATCGCCTAAAGAAGTTCTTGCCTGAGTTGATTTTAGAAACTCAAAGTGCATTCATGGCGGGAAGACTTATCACCAACAACATTCTAATTGCTCATGAGACTCTTCACTACCTGAAAACTAAGAGGATGGGGAAGATGGGGTTGATGGTAGTGAAGCTTGATATGAGCAAAGCTTACGACCGAGTGGAGTGGGTTTTCCTTGAAAAAATCGCTGAGAAAATGGGGTTCAGCCGAAGATGGATTGCGCTTATCTCTATGTGCATCAGATCTATTTCCTATTCGATCTTACTGAATGGGCAACCTTACGGCTTCATTGTACCAAAAATGGGCCTTCGCCAAGGCGATCCGTTGTCTCCGTATTTGTCTCTTTTGGTGACAGAAGGGCTGCATGGTCTCTTGAAGAAAGATGAAGCTAAGGGTAGCACTAAAGGGGTCTCTCTTTGTCAATCAAGTCCTCGGATTTCACACCTTCTTTTCACCGAAGATAGCCTCATTTTCTGTAGAGCCTCTATTTCAGAATGCCAAAAGATTCAAGCAATCCTTCAGCTCTATAAGCAAGCATCAGGTCAAAATATTAACAGGGGTAAGACAAATTTTTTTTTTCAGCTCTAACACTCCAACCCAAACTCAGGAGGACATTAAGGATTTCTTGGGGGTGGCAGCCACTCAAAGATATGAACACTATTTGGGTTTACCCTCCCTGGTGGGCTGCGCCAAAAAGAAATCTTTTAGCATCATCAAAGAAAGAATCTGGAAGAAGCTTAAGGGCTGGAAGGAAAAACTCTTATCCCAAGCCGGTAGGGAAATCTTAGTAAAGGCTGTTGTTCAGGCGATTCCCACCTACACCATGTCGTGTTTTAAGCTCCCAAAAGGCCTGATCAAGGAAATCAAAATACTCATAAGAAAATTTTGGTGGGGATACAAAGGAGAACAGAAGCGCGTTCACTGGATTAGTTGGGAAAAAATGTTTCTTCTGAAGAGTAAGGGTGGTATGGGATTTAGGGAGTTAAGTAAGTTCAATGATGACCTTCTGGCCAAACAAATTTGGCGTTTAATGAACCATGAAGATTCTCTCTTTCACAAGGTTTTCAAGGCGAAGTTTTTTCTAGACTGCTCAATCTTGGAGGCAACTAGTCATCACAAAGGATCATTTGCTTGGAAAAGCATTCTCCAATCCAAACATGTCATTGAATCGGGTTCAATTTGGTGAGTTGGTGATGGTAAGTCAATTAAAATCCATGGGGATAATTGGCTACCAATCCAAAGCTGTAGAAGTGTCATTTCCCCAATTTCCTCTCTTGGTCTGGAGTCAACAATGAGCAACCTGATTAATGATGTCTCCTGGACCTAGAAGATTGAGCTGATAAAGCTCGAGTTCCTTCCCCACAAAGCAAGTATTATTGCTGGTTTACCGTTGAGTTTGAATCAGATCCCAGACAAACAAACTTGGTTTTCTTCAAGTCAGGGTAGCTATTCTACTTGGAATGCATATTAGATGCTACCTAAATCTAATAGAAGCCTTCTTCCAAATTGCTCTAACATTGGTCGAAGCAAAAGAATATGGTCTGGAATTTGGAGCTTCCAGGTCCCCCCCAAGGTTAAGCACATGTTATGGAAAGCAACCCACGAAGCTATCCCTACCCTGAATAACCTGTGGAAATGCAAAGTGGTCTCATCAGTCACCTATCCTAGGTGTCTCTCGGCTTGTGAGGATACCATTCATTCTTTGTGGAGCTACCCTGTTTTGTGAGTCATTTGGGAAGCTACCATAGTTGGTTTGAAGCTTCTAAAACACAAATTCATGAAATTTGCCGACCTTATGGAGATGTTGGTAGAGATGAAGGATTGCTTCGATATCAACCTGATAGTTATGATCTTGTGGATGATTTGAGAAAGTAGGAATTCTGACCGTGTGGGGGGGCTACTCTTCTGACCTTCGTACCATTCGAGTTAAGGCTTCGACCTTTCTCCTTGATTTTTCCTTAGCACAACTTCCTCGACAAGTGCAGCCCTCAAGTTCTGGCAGTTACACAAGGTGGATTCCTCCACACCCTTTGATGTATAAGGTGAATTTTGATGGGGCAATATTTAAGGAATTGGGTACTACTTGTCTAGGTATGGTTATCTGTGACTCTAAAGGATTGGTTATTGGTGCTTTGGCTGAAAGAATTCCTCTGCCATGTGTAGTTGCCATGGTGGAAGCCTTAGCGTGCAGAAGAGCAGTCTTATTCGCAAAGGAGATGTGCATTTTTGAAGCCACAGAGGGGGGATGCTGGGATAGTCATCTTGGCTCTTAAGGAGGGAACTACCAGTAACTCAGAATTGGGCCATATCATCTAGGATTCCCTTGTTTTAGCAAATGATCTTCGCTTATGTGCTTTCTCTCATGTAAAAAGATTAGGAAATACTATTGCCCACTACCTTGCCAGAAAAGCTAAATCTGGTAATGAGCTACATGTGTGGATTGAATCCACCCCTGATGACATAGCTCCTCTTGTGTATCAAGGCTCTTTGTAGTCTTTTCTTCCCTTTCAATGAATTTTATCTTCAGGTCTGGATTCTCAAAAAAAAAAAAAAAAAAAAAGACATAATTATTGCAACATAGGAATTTTGAATGAAATTTAGTGTTCTCAGTATTGAACACTATGTCCATTTAGTGTTCTGTTTTTAATGAACTCTCTCTCTCTCTCTCTCTCTCTCTCTCTCTTTCTCTCTCTGTTTTTTAACGACAACCATTAATATCTTGAAATAGATGATGACCATTAATAGTTTGAAACATACAATTGTAAGCATA
This sequence comes from Quercus aquifolioides, assembly GCA_019022515.1. NCBI lineage: Eukaryota > Viridiplantae > Streptophyta > Magnoliopsida > Fagales > Fagaceae > Quercus > Quercus aquifolioides. Next base: position 41,903,968 of record CM032326.1, read on the forward strand.
TGGAGATCATTTGAATTCTCAAGTTTCATAATTGATTTGACATAATAATAGTATGACAGACATTTTCTAAGCCAAAACTTTATTTGACTAACATCACTATTCAAACACACTCTCAATGTAGGTTCCTCAATCGTGCTTAGTGGCAGTGCCACCTTATGGCCAGGGTGGTCCCAGGACCACCCTAACCTGGAAAAAAAAAATTTGAACTAAAATCTTTAAAAAAAGAAGAAATTATAATAAAACTACTACAGGCTAGGCAGTGGCTTGATTCCTTCGACTAAGCACACTGCTCAATACAACACAATTTTCAACATTTTATTATTTTTTATTACAGTATTATTTTTCCTCACCAGACATATAGTACTTACTTCTCATTTTTAATTATTTTTTCTTGTTTATTCTTAACCACACACGTCTTCTGTCTCCTCGATTTTATAATTCATACTTTTAAATTTTATCACCTCTCCATCTACACTTTTACATCTATGTTTTGCTTTCCTCCTTATTCGTAATTTCTGTGTCTTCTACCAATACCAGTGCGATAGTATCTCTTCTCAAGTTTTGAGTCTCAAATTTCTCAATACGATTTTTTTTTAGCTGTACAGGTACCTTTGTTCATTTCTTTTCTTTTCATTTTTTTTTTTCCTTTTGAGGTTTTTTGGTTTACATAATGCAAATTTGTTTTTGTTTTAAGAATAATTATTTTTTTTTAAAGCACAAACTTCATGCCGGCCGAATCTTGAATTTTGGCCAGTATTTACCAAAACACCCCGAAATAAAGCGAAATGACCCGAAATTTTTTCCGAAGTGGAATAGGGTGAGTTACTATTCCAGTTTGTTTACCGGCATGGTATTTTCCGACCATTACGGCCGGAATGAAATGGAATTAATAACATTGAATCAAACCTAATTATCTAAAGGCTAAAAAGAAATAAGATTGTGTAATTTATGAACACCTTGAACAAAATTCTTAGAGCCGCCACTGATGGTGCTGCACTTAAAAAAGAAGGAGATGTTGGATCTGATGGTTTGATCGCAAAACCTTGGAGGATATGCACTGTACAACAAGTAGAAGATCTCAAAACCCTTATTAGGATTATTAGGATTTTCCCATTATGGTCATCAAATATATTCTTAGGTACCCCAATAGGAGTCTTAACTTGTTTGACAATACTCCAAGCATTAACCATGGACCGCCACCTTGGACCTCATTTCGAAATTCCTGCTGGGTCTATCCTACTCGTACGTCTAATCACCACAGCCAGCCATTTTTATTACCATTATTGATCGATTCTTATGTCCAATGTGGCAAAAGTTGACTCCTGAGTCTCGTATACCCCTCCAAGAAATAGGATTAGGCCACGTGCTAAACATTCTAAGTATGACGATTTCAGCACTAGTGGAATTAAAGTGGCTCAAAACAGCTCACGCCCACCATCTCCAAGGCCAGCTCGGGTCCATAGTGCCCATGCTAGCGTTGTGGCTAATTCCACAACTAGTTGTGCTGGCATTGGAGAAGCATTTCATTTCCAAAGACAAGTTGCATTATACTATCAAGAATTTCCTACCACACTAAAAAGCACAGCAACTGCGATGCAGGGCCGGCTTAATAGGTGATACAATTGATGCAATCGCATAAGACTTCCACTTGTAAAAAAAAAATTATATATATAATATATTTATCTATATATTTTAATTAAAAAATTTTAAGCACTTTTATTGGTCAATAAAATGCATTAAAAATGCCCCATTGTATCCTAAAATGCAAAAGATTAAAAAGAAAAAAGAAAACAAAAATAGTCAAACTTCAGCTAACAAAATTAAATTTTAAGAGACAAATTTATTAACTCATTCTTGAAATATGCTAAAATCAAAATTAATATCAGACAAATTCATTAATAATACAACGTAATTGTCTTGAAATATGCTAAAATAGAGATTATATATATATTTCAAAAACAAAAGAAAAATCTCTCATCTCTCTATCTCTCTGCCTCTCCATCTATATTCTTTCCTTTCTTTTCTTCATCTTCATCTTGATTCTTGATCTTTTTCCATAAACTCAGTCTAGCTTGAAATTTTTCTTTGTTGATTCCCTTCAATTCACAGCAAATTCAAAATTGAAAAGGAGAAGCGTACCAGAGGTAATCTTCTTCCCCTTTCTATCTTTCCGAAAATGAGGATGATGAGTCTACTATTTATTTAACTTAAATTATATATATTTTTTAGTTTATTTCACTGCACAATTGATTGATGGGACACATTGTTAGTCATAGGTCAGGCTGAGAAAATATTGATACAAGATATTGATACAAAATTCTACTATGATACGACCCTCTTCTGCCCCTCTTTTAATTGGACCCTTTTCTACTATGATAGGACACGTTTTTTGCTTTTACATTTAGCCATAGGAGTACAAGCTGGACATCTCACATCTACACTGCACAGACGCACAGTAGCACAGTACACTGCACAGTGCAGCCCACAAAAAACACGTTTTCTCACTTTATCAATTATTACAAATTATTATATCAATTAATAATTTGATGTGTATTATATCAACTCATTTGTATTATAGTGACACTAATTTATAGAATCATGTAATAGATTAATTTTTATTTGTGCAGTTTAGACTTTAAAGCGGTCAACTTTAAAAAAATTACAAAAACTTAATTAGTAATTTTGCATCTCAAAAAGCAAGAAAAATATATTTTAAATTAAAAAAAATCAATATATATTATTTGATTAATATTTAAATATAAAAAGACTACACTTAAAATTTTCGCTTAAGGCCCCCAAAATTGTTGAGCCGACCTTGCTACGATGATTGCAATAATTGTCGGGATTTCTTTTTTTATGAGCACCGCTTTGATTGATGATGTCCAAAGGGTCACTGGATGGTTACCAAATAATATAAATAATGGGAGGCTAGATAATATGTATTGGTTGGTAGTTGTGGTGTGAGTGATCAACTTTGGTTACTACTTGGTTTGCGCTTCTTTGTATAAGTATCAAAGCGTTGAAAAGGGTGAAGATAGTAATTATGGTACTAATAAGTGATCCTCATGGTGAACAAGGCTAGAGGCTTGAATGTACTTCTGTGGCCGCTTCATATCAAGTCTTCGTTTGAACAATAATGGAGATTGTATTGATCTTTTGTCTTCAATTATATGACCGAAAAAAAATTATCAACTGCATAAATGAAGAAAAGTAATAGGGAGAGAAAATAAAACCTTCAAGTATTGTCCAAATCATCCTATATTCTTGAATGAAAAGGTGGATACTGATCCTACAAATTACTTTCAGGACCTGGGCCTCCTCATCTCTTTACACCTCTATCAAAATAGTGCATGCCAAACAGCCAAGGCTTGTGCTATAAAAATTATAAGGTGGCTGCTAATTAACATAACACACTGTACCCTCTTGTTGCACTTTTAATTGGGGATTATTTTATTTGGGAGTTTCAACTTTTAATTCAGTATTTTTCAAAAGGTTGGGTGAATTGTCAGTAAATTGGTATTTTTAATTTTTATGTTTTTCGACACTTTGAAGTTATGTAGGAGTTTGCAGATTAGTGTTGAGTCTGACATTTGGAGCACTGAATTCTATTAAAATTCTATACTCCAAGTGCCGAATTTACAATATATGCTTGGTTGGCAATTTTGGGAAATTTTGCATGATGTGTGGCTGGTCTAGATAATCCTGTGTTTTAAGTTAAAACACCCATTAACCCTCACTCTGCTTATAGAGGTTATCATCGTTTTGTGGTTAATCTGTTCTAGTCTTCTAGAAAACCTATAATTGTAATAATAAATAAATAAAGATTTGTAAGATACTTTGGTCACATATCATTGTCGTGTGTTGGCATCAAATATACCCGCAATGCAGTATATTGACAATTGCTACCGGGTGAAAGAAAATCTGGCTTGTTTTATGCACCCATTTCTTGAGTTAGATTCCTAGGAATCCGAAAAAGATCGAATCGAAATGCCACTGGGTGGAATAGTGGATCAAATTATGTAGCGTGACAAACTCAGTTTTGAAATTTGCTTTGATGCATTGTTCATTGATCCTGCATCCTCATATTTCCAATTTGCTATTGGGTTGATTGTCCGTGGATTGATATTGTATTGACTTGGGATCATATATCTAAATATTTAAACTATTATTTGTTATAAAAAAAAAAAATAAAAAGATAAATCTCCGAAAATTTTTATTTTTTAGAAATATAGTTCTCTCACTTTATTAGTATCGAGTCATGTACATTTAATTCAGCCCATCAAATGTGGGTAATTATTGGATACTCTTGGAGTACCATAAATGCGTACTTCCTCCTCTCACATAACTGTGAGTCCCATTAATTAAATTTATGGTGGGGTCCACAATTCATGTAAGAGGGGGGGTATGCATTTATGGTACTCTCGGAGTATTCAATAATTTTCCATCAAATGTGAGGTACCTATAAAATGGATGGACTCGATTCCCTACTTGAAAAAGGATACTTATTAGGACCCCTCGAGATATCACCTCGATGTCAAGTACAATTTTCCAAAAACCCCAACGCCTAAGTCTATGTTTTTGCATTTCTTCCTTGGCTTATTCTTATTTCTTAGTAGCCATGTTGTTTATTTTATTTACTTTAGTTTTATTCCCTATTTCTAGTCACAATTGATATAAGTCCAACATATAAGCATGATACTAAATTAAGACGCCTTTAACGACTCATTTTTACAAGGGTTTAGAGTGCCCTTAACTTTAAGTTCTGGTCAAAGTGTCGATTAGTATTTTGACTCAATCTGATTTTGCTTTGATTTCTAATTTCTTTAAGGGATAATTATGAGTTTTAAACTCTTTTTAAATTTTAATTAATTATCAAATTTTGAAAATAGATAATTTACTGAATAATTGGAAAATACCTAATTATGCATTTGATTTATACATGCATTATGGTACATCCTTTGTTTAGGGTTTAAACCAATGGTGTTATGACCCCAATCAATTGCCGATATTTTTATTTTTTTGAGGAACCAATTACATTTAATTACTTAAGATTGTATTCATCTAACTCTATTTTAAGTTACGTTTTATTACCATTAAAATTTGATGTTGTATGATCTTAACTAATGACATTATGCTTGACAACAATTTAAAGTTGTTAGAGTCATATTTTGTATATGTTGGAATATCTGAGTTAAAACGCACTTTTGATGTAATTGAGTCTTAGTTTAGAATGTCTTTAAAGTATTCAAGCGGTGTCAATTAGAGACAAATCAAAACAAGCTCAAGAGCTACTCAATTCAATGTTACAATTTTTATCTCGAGTGATTGCTTGCAGTAGTTAGGGGTGTGCAGTCAACCTGCTAAAATAGAGTTGATCCAACCTAACCCGCCGAGTTAGGTCGATTTATAGGGCTTGGTCGGTTAGGTTGGGGTGTGATTTTTTTTTTTTTTTTTTTTTTTTTTTAAACAGTGGGTTGGGTTGGGTTCGGGTAATAAAATTCATAAATCTTCCTAACACAACTTGACTCACCTATATTTAATATATATTTAAAAATATATTATACAATTTTGTTATTTACTTTTTTGTCCCTCTTCCTAAATAAAACCCAAACCCTAAGTTTTCCTCATTTCAATCTCCTTCTTATCTCATGTTTCTCTCTCTGCCGCCACTCTTACTCCTACCTATTTTTAACCCTAAATTAATAAAATCCAAAACCCAAGTTCTCCTCATATAGTTTATATTGATGACATTTCTGAGGAGGCAAACCTCAAGAAACCTCAATAGAATGTCCTCGGAAAGATCTCAGCTACCTTGTGCAAGGATAGAAAAACCACAGTTAATTAGGGTTCCAAGGACACCTACTCACCCTCGGAAAGTCGAGAATCAGAGCTGGGGGGGGGGGGGGGCACGGAGCAAACCGAGGTTGAAAAAGGGCTACCTGGCACTGGGCAAAGAAGAAAGGAAAAAGGAAGGACAGAGCAGCCATCCCCTCCGTATTAAATACACTGCAACCACTTAGCTGGCTGTATTAATGGGGAAATGACTTGTGAATAGTGTTCATACAGCTCATACCTTAGTGTAAAAACCTCTAGTAAGGCCTTGATGGGACAAGTGTCAAGGAAGTCTGATCCTAGCCCTCCAAGTGTAAAGTTCAGATGCATTTCGACTGACTATATAAAGCCAAGAAGCACCTGGATCAAGGGGTCTTTTCTGGGAAAAAAAGGAGAAAAAGAACTTGTAACACCATCCTTGGCCTAAAACTGAGGACACTAACTTTATCATATTAAGGCTTCCCTCAATTTCATATACTCAATTCTCATTTGGAATTAATACAATGTTCGTGATCTTTCCTATAATAGGTATTTAAGGTTGACTATGCATCCCATCTCTATAAATTAATTGTGTGAGCAAAAGTATAAAGTCAAAACCTATTAACTTCTTTGTAACTACTTTTTGCCCCCTACAATTGGTGCTGTCTGTGGAAAGTGTCACCTAAAGTACCCTTGAAAACCTTTGTAGTATGGCAAGTCCCAGGCATAGTGGATCGTTGGAGTCTATGGGATCCCAGCGTAAGGACCATTTTGTTAATCTTAAGCGAAGGAGGGACCGTCATATGGCCCATACTCAATAGCGAGAGAGCGCCCTCCGTTCATTCTAAGCAAACTAGATAGCGTGAAGCCAGTCATAATTAGCATGATGAAGAAGTACATAACCTAGAGAAAAAGGTGGAATGGTTACGATAACGAGTTCGTTGCAAAACTCGAATAAGGGAGCAGAGGACTCCCACCCTAAGTCAAAGTTCAAGTTTTGAAAGCGACGGGAGTTACCGACCTCGAAGTAGAACTCTGCCCAATGAATCGTTCATGTCATCAACCCATCACACTTCTGGAAGAAAACATTATCGTAGGTCTAGAACCCCACCAAGGAGAGGCCAAGGGCATGATGCCATGGGCAAGGTTCTCCTCCGGATATCTCGCTCCCCTTTTACTTAGCGTATTAAGTAGGCCGAGCTCCCACATTGTTTCAATCAGCCCATTTTTACCATTTATAATGGTAAGACCGATCCTGTCAAACATGTGAGCCACTTTGATAAAAAAAAAATAACCATCCATTCCAAGAATAAGGCCTTAATGTGTAAAGTCTTCCCCTCGAGCCTTGGTCCAATGGCCATGAGATGATTCAATAGTCTTGAAGAAGGATCTATACACTCTTTTGATGAGCTAACAAGGGCATTTAGGGCGAGGTTCGTGACATGTAGTTGGGTCCCAAGGCCACTAGACTCTTTACTCTCGATATCTATGAAGGAGGGAGAAACCTTGAAGAACTATTCTGATAGGTATTGGGAAATTTATAATGAGATTGATGGGGACTTTGAAGATGTCACCGTTCGAACCTTCAAGGTGAGCCTCCCTACATAGTCTAATCTTTGGAAGTTGCTTACCATGAAACCGCCTTGGAATATGCACTAGTTAATGGATTGGATTAAGGAGCATAAAAGGGTCGAGGACAACCAAAATTCTGGCAATTGAAAAACCAAGGCTTTCTCCCCTGACTGAAAGGATAGTCTGTCGAGTCTGTTTACGTCATCCCAATCGAGGAGGGAGTTTTTCAGTCAGGCGCCTTATAACCTTGTTGGCCCCCAAACGAAATAGAAGTGGAATTTCCTAATCGTCCTTATGAACAATAAATGTCATCTTTGTATCTCCGAGGAAGGACTCTAAACTGGTCAATGGAGTAATGACAGTATCTTCGCAGATAGAGGGAAATGAAGGGGAAACACTACTTAAGAAGCCCAAGATTCAGGATCAGCCAATCTTGGGATTTTCCAAGGAAGATAAGGAAGGAACAATTCAGCCACATGATGATGCGTTGGTGGTAACCTTGTGGATAGTGTTATTTGATGTCAAGAGAGTAATGATTGATCAAGGAAATAGGGTTGAAATCATGTATCCTAACCTGTTCAAAGGTCTAGGGCTTCAGCTAGAGGACCTAAGCAAGTATGACGTTCCTTTGATCGGATTTGACAGGAATACCACTATGATGAAGGGAATGATCCGACTGCCTGTGCAGACAGGAGATAAAGTGGTAAGCGTGGATTTTCTCGTAATGGATGTTATTTCTCCGTATACAGCCACCCTTGCTAGGCCATGGTTGCACGCTATGGGGGTTGTGCCCTCAACTTTGCATGTAAAGTTGAAATATCCCATTGATGAGGGAGTAGCGAAACTGGTAGGGTGCCAAACAGTGGCCAGACAATGTATGGTAGCAATGGTTAGCCAACGAGTGACCAAAGTGGGTTCTCTGGAGATAAGACCAACCTTGTAGCAATCACAGCCCGGGTTGCTAGTCTCCTTGGATTGTTTAGTATCATGTGAGGAGCTTGAGAAAGTTGTCATTGAAAAGGATGAAGAAAGGTACTTCCAAGTCGAGACTTACTCCCATCAGAAGATAAGAGACAACTAGTACATTTTTTGAAGAAAATTTTGGATATTTTTGCTTGGATTGTGTATGAAGCACATAGAGTTGACCCAGAATTCATCTGTCACTAATTAAATGTAAATCCCAAGGCAACCTCGAGGAAGCAGCCACCTCGACGTTCTTCTAAGGAGCATGCCGAGGCATTGAAAGAGGAGGTTCGAAAGCTTAAACAAGCAAGGGTGATTAAGGAGGTGTTTTATCCTGAGTGGTTGACCAACAATGTTGTAGTGAGAAAAAAGTCAAGGAAGTGGAAAGTGTGTGTGGATTTTCAGACCTTAATAAAACCTGCCCTAAGGATCCATTCCCTGTTCCGAGGATCGATCAATTAGTAGATGCAACATTTGGACACCCTAGAATGAGTTTTCTGGACGCTTTTTAGGGGTATCACCAGATCTTGTTAACATGGTCAGATCAGGAGAAAATGGCTTTCCTTACTCCAACAGGAAACTATCATTATCGAGTAATGCCTTTCGGCCTAAAGAATGTTAGGTCTACGTATCAGAGAATGGTGACGAGGATGTTTGAGAACTAGTTGGGAAAAAACGTAGAGCCATACATTGATGACATGGTGGTGAAAAGCAAAGAAGAGTCCAAGCACTTGACAGATCTTGGTGAAACTTTTGCTATATTGAGAAGACACAAACTGCATTTAAATGCCTTTAAGTGTTCTTTTAGTGTAGGTTCTAGAAAAATTTTGGGTTATATGATCACCCATTGAGGGATTGAGGTTAACCCCGACCAGATCAGGGCTATTCATAATTTTCACCCTCCTCAAAATCTGAAGGAAGTTCAACGTCTAGCCAGAATGACAGCGGCCTTGAATAGATTCATATCATGGTCTACTGATTGGTGTAGATTCTTTCAGCTGTTGCATAAATGGAAGGATTTTTCTTGGTCCAAGGAGTGTGACAAAGCTTTTAAGGACTTAAAGGCGTATTTGGCTCATCCACTGGTTTTGTCTAGACCGAAGAAAGAGGAGATTTTGTATGCATACATAGTCGTTGTGCAGCATGCAGTGAGTTTGGTCTCAATACGAGTCGACAAAGGAATTCAAAAACTAGTGTATTATGTTAGCAAATCCCTTCAAGAGGTGGAAGTCAAGTATCTGCCTCTTAAGAAGGCTATCCTTGCTATCATTCATGCCACCAAGGAGCTCCCACATTACTTCCAATGTCATACGGTGGTCATCCTGACTCAATTTCCTTTGCAGCCATTACGTTGGAGATCTGACTACATGGGGAGAGTGGAAAAATAGGGAACTATGCTTGGTGCATTTGATATCAAGTATCTACCTTGTACAGTCATGAAAGGGCAAATCCTCACAAACTTGGTGGCGGAATTCACCGAGGAGTTAAACCCAGGAGACCCCGTGGAAGTAAGAGAGCCCAAAGAAGCAATGAGGATGAGCTCAATAACGACTCAACAGGATTGGCAGTTGTTTGTAGATGGCGCAGCCAACCAAAAGGGGTCAGGAAAATCTCGCCAGAGGGGATTACATTAGAAAAATCTTTGAGGCTTGGCTTCTCGGTGACGAATAATGAAGCGAAGTATGTGGCCTTCCAAGCAGGATTAATTACTGTTCAAAAGCTCGGTGGTAAATCTGTTACTGCATATTGTGATTCAAGGCTCATAGCTGGACAGGTTCGAGGTGACTTTGAGGCAAAAGATCTGAGGATGCTATGGTACTTGGGTCAGGTAAAGCATTTATCGAACAGCTTCCATTCCTTTACCTTGGAACAAATTCCTCGAAGTAGAAATTCTCACACTAATTCACTAGCAACTCTAGCTACTACAATTAGAGAGAAAATTCTGAGGATTATACTTGTGGAAGACTTGGCGACTCCTGCTTACGATACACAGATACCAGTAGGAGTGCACTTCATGCGAGTGGGCCCAAGTTGGATGGACTTGGTAGTCTCATTCCTTATAAATGGAACTTTGCCCGAGGATAGAATTGAAGCAGAGAAAATCTAAATAATAGCACCAAGATTTTGGCTGTCCGAGAATCAAAAGTTGTACAAGCGCTCGTATTCAGGGCCATATCTATTGTGTATTCATCCTGAGGCGGTGGAAGTGTTGTTGGAAGAACTGCATGAGGTGATTTATGGCAGTCATACGGGAGGTAAGTCCCTTTTCCATAGAGCTTTAACACAAGGTTATTGGTGGTCGAGTATGCAAAAATCCTCCTAGGAGTATGTTAAAAAATGTGACCAGTGTCAGAGATATGCTCCTAGTATTCACCAACCAAGGGGAGTTTTTAATCCATTGAGTAGCCCTTGGCCTTTTGTCTAGTGGGGGTTGGACATTGTTGGACCATTCCCTAAGGCTACAAGGAATTGAAGATATCTTCTTGTCGCTACTAACTATTTCACCAAATAGGTAGAGGCTGAACCCTTAGCAAACATTTGAGATCAAGATATAAAGAGATTTATGGCGTAATATTGTGACGAGGTTTGGGGTTCCAAACACTCTCATCTCGGATAATGGGCTTTAATTTGATAGTAAGGCCTTTCAAAGATACTGATGTGTCCTGAGGATAAAGAACAGATATTCGACCCCAGCATACCATTAAAGCAATAGCCAAACAGAGGCCATAAATAAAGTCATTGCGGATGGCTCGAAGAAGAGATTAGAGTAGGCTAAGGGAAAATGGGTAGATGAGTTGCCCCATGTTTTGTGGATGTATCGCACGACTCCCTAAAGATCCACTGGAGAGATCCCTTTCTCTATGACATATGGATCTGAAGAAATCATCCCTACAAAAACTGGATTCCTGACAATGAGATCCGATCAGTTCATCGATAGTAACAATGAATGACTCCTATCCTTTGACCTCGACTTGGCCGAGGAGTGAAAGGAAGTCATCGTTGTAAGGTTAGCATAATATCAACAGAAGCTCAGACAAGGATACAAGAAAGGGATAAAAGCAAGGATGTTCATCCTAGGGGACCTCATCCTATGAAGGTTGGTTGGAAGTATGAAGAATCCTTCTTGGGGAAAACTCGGCCCCAACTGGGAAAGGCCTTATCGAGTGACTTTAGTAGCCAGAGTAACAGCTTATCATTGGGAGGATCTAGATGGGATTATGGTCCCTCGACCATGGAATGTGAATAACTTACGGATATACTATTACTAGTTTGAAATCTTGTAAAGGATCATGTTTATGTATACAATCAAGATGTATTAAGCAGCACTGTTTTTTTTTCCCCCTGTCTTTGTTAAGATTGGTTTTTGATGTTAATAAGGGTTAAATAGAATCTCAGCCAGGTTCGATTCCTTAGATCGCCTGCCTTTGATAAATTAACACCTAATTTGTACTAAGGGTTAAATAGAACCTCGGCCAGTTCGATTCCTTAGATCACCTGCCTTGGGTAAATAAACACCTAATTTGTTAATAAGGTTAAATAGAACCTCGGCCAAGTTCGATTCCTTGGATCTCTTGCCTTGGGTAAATTAACACCTAATTCGTTCTAAGGGTTAAATAGAACCTCAGCCAAGTTCGATTCCTCGGATCACCTGCCTTGGGTAAATTAATACCTAATTTCTCTTAATAAGTTTAGGTGAGTCCTCAACCAAGTTGGATACCTCGGACAAGCTCATCTTTAGGTTTCGTGAGTGTGACACAAAACCTAGAAGGACTTGATGTCTTGGATTACAGAATAAGGGTTTTCCTTAAAAGACTAAGTCTATTGAAAGTAGAAATATACATGAAGTCAAACATTAGTGTATGGTAAAGATCAGGAAAACATGGTAGTTCATGATGCATATTGCTAGTGTAACGTTAAAAACTACTGCTAAAAATAATAAGTACGAAGTAAAAACAGAGTGCATATGAAGAAAGGCAAGTCGAAGTTTTTTCATTAATAAATTGAAGTACTAAAGGAAAGGGGGGGGGGGCATAACATTTGGGGTCGAAGCAAGAACATTTGCCCTAATGGTTAGAGGGTAGAACATCTTCTCTAGATTCCTTAACTCCGAGGAAGGATCCACACAACATTTAAAGCCTTGATCCAAGTCCAAAGGCAAAACCCTTAGCATACTGTGGGAATCTAGGACTTTAGATGTGCCTCAGTTTCCTTCTGCCCTAAGTCGTAAGCTGCCTGCTCGACCTTGTTCATCTCCTCAGCTTTTTCTCTAGCTCCTTGTTTAACTCCACGACTTTAGCCTGAGCAAATGTGAGCTAACCTTCTGCCTCGCCCATATGGAGGAGTTGTTCACAAGCCTGCCTCTCAAAGCTCTCAATTGAGGCTCCAGCACTCTTCTGGGCCTTATCGCATTCAACCAATTTCGCGAGAGTCTCCTTTAGCTTCTTGTCGGTTTGGGCTTGGGCTTTCTGGTAGGCAAAATTTTGGGATTCTTGCTCTTTCTTTTCATAGAAAGCTTGGTTGACCCACTCCTCGGCCACATGAGCTGTTTGGGTGGCCTACAAATGTGAAAGGAAAGAAAAAGAATTAGAAGCTAAGCATATATATAAATAATAATAATAAATAAATAAATAAAAAGATGCACTAGGGCTAAGTCCCTCTTCAAGGATAGAAAAATCTCATGCTTCTTCAGATTGCGCAGCTCGGCCATATCCTGAGGTAGAAAAAGCGCTTGCTCCACTAAGTTGGCTACATAGCCTGCCCTACCATTACCAAAGGCACGGATTGATGAATCCGTGGGAAGGGGGGCTCCATCAAGAACCAGGGGAAGGTTCTAGTTCGGAACCTGTGATCGGCATTATGGGATCATCTCTGAAGTCTCTCCCCCGCTCCTTTGTTGGGACCGAGTAACTTTGGCAACCTTAGCTTGTTTAGGAGGAGTTTCTTCTTGGATTTTCCCTTCCTCGATGGGACCTTTTCCCCCCTTTTTATCCCTTTTTCTGCTTTTTATCAGCTAGATCGGACTGGGTAGCAGGAGGAATGGGTGTTAGAGGCCTGGGCACCACAGGAACCTCTAAAGTGACATCTTCGGGGTGAGACTCCAGGATTGATAGCAGGTCTGGCAGCCTTTTTTCTTTAACCATTGCTTCTGGAACTTCGGTGGCCTCCTGGTCCTCACTAATTGCAACTGTGGCCGATCTCGAGGTGGATGCTACGTCCTCGGTCGTGTCCTAATGATAGAAAATCTCAAAGTCTTCGTCGCAGATGAGGCTTTCAATGTTTTCTTCCTCAGTTTCCTCCTTGACCTCCTCAAATTGAACTTCAACCTCATCGTCCGAGGATATGACTTCCTCGACTAAGGGTTGAGTCTCTTATAAGGTAGGGAGTTCCATAAGTTGAGTTCCGGCAAGAGGAGGCTTTTGGATGAACCCTTCAACGGCCATGTCAACCAATACGAGACATGGCTCTTTTGGTCTTGATCACATACTTAGAAACTTGGAAGCAGGTGGAGATTGGTTCAAAGCCAAGGATGATATGCACTGCCCGAAGTTGGCCGTCTTGGTTTAGGAAGATCTCGGATCTCAAGACTTGGTTCAGTAAGTTGAAGTTCACCAAGCTTCACCTTTTGGCAGTAGCCTTTTTGTCTAAAAAAAAAAAAGAAAAAGGAATAAAGTGGAAAAAAGGACTAGCATTGAAAAATAGAGATAGAATATTGGTGTTTTAGTTCCTAAATAGCACAAGATCATAAAGGTGTCCCTAAACCACCCCATATGGAATGCCATCTATGGTCGGGCAATGAAGTCCATCATGCCACTCCCCTGAAATGATGAGAAAATCCTTTTCCATGCCTTTATTCGGGGAGGCAGGAAATTAATCTAACGGCAGGAACCCTAGTTTTTTGGTAGTATCCCGCTTCATTATTCCTCTGGCTATAGACCTAGTTTATGTCGTGATGGGTAAGATATATACCCATCTTGTTGTTTATTGCATCTACACTACCCAATATCCTAAACATGTTTGGGGCACACTGAGTAGGGAAAAGTTTGTAAAGATTAAAAAAATCCCTAGTAACCCTACCCATAGGAATCCTCATTCCTCCCTCAACAAATGCGATCATAGGAATCGCTACAACCTCAGTAGGTCTTTTCTCATGGCACTCTACTAAATTACAGTGTTCTATGGACACGTTACTAGGAATCTTATATCACCTTTTAAACTCTTCTTTATGCTCTTTATGCTTGGGGGTGTCGACTAAGCTAAAAAATCTACCAATTTGTGAGAAAAGGAAGATAAAAGGAAAAGAAGATCTAAAAATCTGTCAAGAAAGAAAGAATCAAAGAAACACTTCCAAAATCTGGGAAGAAAGGCTCTTCGGGCTAGTTATCTGAAGAAAGGAGTGAGTGTATATTCTAAAAGAGAAGAATGGAGTTAATGCCCCCATCTCTCCCTTTATATAAGGGTCCAAAAAGGAGTGGCAGTTTTCCCACCCCTTCGGTGCAAGAATAGAGGCTGTAGGATCATGATCTCACCACAAAATGTGGGGAACAGGAGCCGCCTATAGCATTTATTGCGGCATTATGGATACCGAAGCGTTAAGAGCATGTCTCGATTAGTTGAAGGGACACTCTCACATGGGAACACACTGGAAGCGTGCTGAGGAGACAAACCCTAAACTATCAAAACCTCCCTCTCCTAGATTAGGAACGGAAAGCGAGGTTTTGGGGAGCTATTGTAGGGGGACGAGGATCCAAAATTACTAATAGACTACTTGATGACATTTTCGAGGAGGCAAACCTCAAGAAACCTCTCTAGAATGTCCTTGGAAAGATCCCAACTACCATGTGCAAGGACAGAAAAACCACAGTTGATTAGGGTTCCGAGTACACCTACTCACCCTTGGAAAGTTCAGAATCAGAGCTAAGGGGGGGCATGGTACAAATCGAGGTTGAAAAAGGGTTACCGGGCACTGGGCAAAGAAGAGAGGAAAGAGGAAGGATAGAGCAGCCATCCCCTCCACATTAAATGCATTGTAACCACTTAGTTGGCTGCATTAATGGGGAAATGACTTGTGAATAATGCCTATACAGCTCATACCTTAGTGTAAAAACCTTCTAGTAAGGCCTTGATGGGACAAGTATCAAGGAAGTCTAGTCCTAGCCCTCTAAGTGTAAAGTTCAGATGTATTTTGGCTGACTATATAAAGCCAAAAAGTACCTGGATCAGGGGGTCTTTTCGGGAAAAAAGGAGAAAAAGAACTTGTAACACCATCCTCAGCCTAAAACCGAGGACACTAACCTTATCATATCAAGGCTTCCCTCAATTGAATACGATGTTCGTGATCTTTCCTATAGCAGGTATTTGAGGTTGACTATGCATCATCTCTATAAATTAATTGTGTGAGCAAAAGTATAAAGTCAAAACCTGTCAACTTCTTTGTAACTACTTTTTGCCCCGAACAATAATAAGAATTAAAAAAAATTGTCAAACCCATATATCCAACCCAATCCACGAGTGATGGTGGGTTGGGTTGAAAAAAACCCTCCAACGCGACCCACACAGACCCCTAGTAGCAACCAATCTATCAAGGTTACTTAAACATCGATAGCAAGCTCAATAGCAACTAATTAATCAAGCTTCGATTAAGTAGAATTCCAAGATAACTTAAATACTATTTTTCAAAGTCGACATCATTCACAACATAGACACACATCATTGAGAAGTTTTTGTGACCTTTGTGCTCCTGGGCTTTTGTATCGAGCTACTTTTGGTTCATCCATTGAAGTGTGTTGATGTGAAGAACTTTGCACCAACAATCTAAGTCAATTATAGGTTATTGTAGGAAGACAGTCACGTTGATAAAAGATTCATACAATTGTTAGCTACATTTATAGGAGATCTAAGCTAATAAAAGAAATCAATTCTCAATAAAAGTCCATCAGGGATTCAGAATTGGAGTTATATTAGTGTTAGTAAGTTCTACAATTCGTAAATATATGGGATTGGGTAATCTCTTGTACTTACAACCTCTATTTTTTATTCTTCAAGAGCGGTGACCTATATTATCACTCACTGGGGTTTTACCTGTGAGGAGTTTCCCCATCATAACTATATCGTTATGTTAAATTTAAAATTTTTGTTGCACTTAGTTTTTGCAGTATGGTCATTCCCATCACATTGTAATTGAACTTCACATGAAATTTGAGTAATTAAGTCATTGGGCTCATTTCTTAATCCAAAAATCAAAATGTCATAATTTACCCTTGTACTATCAGTGTTGTTAGGGTGAATTATGAGAGTTTATATGCACAACAAATTTGACCCAAAAAAAAATGTTTGTAGGCAGATAGCAAGTGATAAGTAAAAAAGTGATATTAGTGGTGGATCAAAATAAAAACTAGTAAAAACTTGCTAACATGACTATTGTAAAAAAATGTTGCAAAGTTTTCTTGGAGAACTTCTTAAGGCGGTCATGCTTTTGTCAAACTTTAATGGTTTCAACTCTCCTCCTTATCCATCTGGACAAAAGTTCATGCAAAAGAAATGATCTCCATCCAAGCCTCACGTTTGTAAGGAAAAAGATTTTAAGTGATTTCTCCTTTTTTCTGATCTCTTGCATGGTTCGTGGTGTGTTTTGAGTCAGTCTATTTTTTATGCTTTGTTTGTTTGCTTGTTTGTTTGTTTGTTTTTGCTTTGTTTTAAGTTTTTTTTTTTTTTTAATAAAAAAATGAAAAAAATTAGAAAAATACAAAAATAGTATGTGTTTGTGTATATTGGTACTTGTGTACCTTTAGATGGCCATTGAAACAAGGTTTCTTAACTTTGTATCACTTGTAACTTAGATTATGAGCACCTTTATGCACAACTAAGTAATGTGAGCATTGTGGCTCTTTTATGTGATTTGGTTGATTTCTTTTATCTCTCATATCTTAAATCACTCTTTTTGACGGGAAGGACTAAAAAATCCTAAGAGAAAAACATAAATAACTATCTCACCACTAAAACTTGTTAATCATAAAACATCTTTGTGCAATTCATAAAAGTTGTGCTTGGTAAGGTTTAGCACTTACACAGCAAAACTAGGATGTTCAAGCTTACATAATTGGGTACTTTTTTTTCTCTCTTATATGCCTATGCATGATATGCTTAGAAGAGAATTATTCAAAGGACATGAAAAGTAAAAAGAATCAAAATGCTTTTAATATGATTGCAAGTGTGTTTCTAGGAGATGTGGGAGTTATATGATGTACTTCGAAAGTGATAGTCCCCATCAAACAGTTATGATTATGTGTGAATGTATTTGATCCTCCTATATCATTACTTTTCACCTAATAATGTACTTATGCTCTCTTGCAAAAGTTTCACACACAACACGCGTACTCTTTGCTACATTTGATACTATTGTACAAGTACAATGTGATTTGGCCATCACAAGGAATACATGTGGTAGTATAAGCTCTCTAAATTGTCCAAACTTGTTTTGAAATAAAATTTGGTTAGACATATTTAGTGTGTTTTGATCTAGGAATGCTTTGCATCTAGAGTTGAGGTTGTGTTTCTGTGCTTAAATGCTCTTTGAATGCTTGCTTTGATGGTTATCTTGGTTGCATTCATCTTTTGTTGTTTCTCCACCTCAAAATCTCTTTTTTAGGGCTTTCGACAAATACCTCAACACCTCCTCGAAACAAGCTCTTCTATCGAGATTTCTGGGTTTCGGCTTGATACCTCTTAATAGATAACCTAATCTATCGATCCAAATTCTTTGGAGTCTTTATCTGCTTGATAGCTCCTCGATACCTTCCTCGATCTATCGAGATCTTTTGCCATCGACACCTCCTCGATATCTCTCGATATATCGAGCTTTTGTTCTCGATAGAAGCTCGATACCTCCTCGATCTATCAAGATGTGTTTTCTATATATACTTTGAGGTTCGACCTAGTTTTGTGCAAAATCAAATATCTTGATCTCTCTCTCTCTTTTCTCTCATCCCAAGAACCCTTTTCTCTCCAAAATCCTTCTTCCCCCTTCATTTTCGGCCTAATCCAAGTTCAATTTCATTGGTAAGTGCTCTCAATCTTTCTTTTTCTCATTCCTCATGCATTTTCATGCATTTAGACCTAGGTTTTCAAGTTTTTGGGAATTTTGGGGTTTTTGTTTTTTGTCAAATTTTGTGGGATAGGTTTTGTTAATTAGATCTCACATGCTCATACATTGCATTCTATGTGCATTATAACAATGTTTCATGCATTTTAGGATTATGTGACTGATTAAACACTATGAGTGCTGTTAGGTTGGATTGGGTTTCTACTCATGATGCAAGTTATTTTTGCACGTAACATGTTCATGCATATTCATGCATTGCACGTTTCATTTCTTTTCTTTCTTGTGCCTTGCCTTCTGTTGTAACTCTCTCTCTCTCTCTCTCTCTCTCTCTCTCTCTCTCTCTCTCTCTCTCATTTAGTCGCCTCATCATGGCACCCAAAAAGTTTGTTCCTTCTAAAAACCCAATTCGTCGTGGTTCCTCTTCATCTTCTTTTCCCCCTGATTCTGTTCAATTCTGTGATGAGAAGGCACGTAATGACTTCTTTGAGAACTTTTATGACCAGGCGATTCATTTAGAACGTCAGGTCATTCTGTCTGATTTCCCAGACATTCCTCTAGCTGGTGTTATTAGCTCTCGAGGATGGGCTTCTCTATGTGAGAAACCCTTGAGGTGTCCCAACATGTTCATATAGGAGTTTTATTGTAATATGCATGCCATCGATACCTCTATGCCTCGGTTTACTACAGTATTCCGTGGTACACGTATCGTAATTATCCCAGACTTCATTTTTGAGGTATTATGTGTCACTAGGGTGGATCATCCAGGATTACCCTAGTCACCCTCGTCTCTCTTCCATCTCCATAGACGAGTTGGCCTCACTCTTCTGTAAGAAGGCCATGTTATGGGGAGGTACCCTTAATTTCTCCACAACCAAGTTCATTAAAGGACCACAGTTCCTTAATATGGTGATGACCTTTGTACTCACTCCATGGTCTCACTATAACACTATCACCGAGCCTTGTGCTCGTTTCCTTCTTTCCCTCTTGAAAGGTCTTTCTATAGACTTTCCATCACACATGATAAAATCTATTATAGATTGCTATCATGACACAGCTACATGTGATAAGCTAATCTTTCCTTCGGCTATCACGTGTATCCTTATCCACATGCACGTCACTATCCCCCCACTCCTCACTTTTATGTCATGGGTGCCATAAGTAAGGAGTCTATTCGGTGGAGTGCAGTGCAACTTGCTGCAAAGCAGCCACATGTGGAGCCTACAGATGCTGCCCCAGCAAATCCTGTAGCCACTTTTTGTCGACCCTCTTCCGCCTCTGCCCTTTCTTCCTCATCTCGGGCCGCTGTCTCCCTTTCTGACATCATGGAGTAGCTTCAGCACATGCGTGCTGATTTTGGTAGTCATCTGGACCATCCATCCAATGAGATGTGTTAGACGAACACCAAAATTGGTCGCATCACTCACCGCCAGTCTCGACTTGGTGGTTTTGCGCCCTCACCTTCACCAAAGCATGCTAAGGAGTCTTCTTCTTTGAATGGTGGAGATAGTGATGATGATGCTTCAAGCTCGGAGTATGATGATGAGATAACGACCTCTCAGTGATACACCCTTTGTCACTCGTGACAAAAAAGGGGAGTAGTTTTGTAGATGAGAGTAGTCTCGGTGTTAAGGGGAGAGCTAGCATAGGACATACTAGATAGGAGGAGAGTGTTTTTGAAGGATGTAGTAAGGTTTGGATGTATTTCTCATTACATGTACCATGGTCTTGTGACTACTTTTATTACATACATTGTACTTCTTTGATATATATATATGAGATGATGTATGTTTTTCTTCACCTTTGTCTCACACATGTTGTTTCATTTCTATCTTTATACACATGTTTCTTCTTGTATACAACTTGTCTATGTTTCACACTTGATGCCTTGATGAATCTTGTTTAAGTGTTTCAGTTAAGACAGGTTGCAAGTCTACCATGCCATGATCTCTCTTCTTGCAAAGTTTTTCAAGAGTTCATGTTAGGGTTAGACTTATGTTCTTTTGTATATTATGGGATAGTTGTGTTAGACATCTCTCATAATTGCTTTTTATGGTTTTGTCACGGATTGCCAAATGGAGAGATTGTTAGAGTCATATTTGTTGTAATTGGCTAATCTTAGACAAAATGTACTTTACTTGTAATTAGGTAAATCTAAGATGGGTTTAGTACTTCAAGAAACATGTTATTCAAGTCAAGTATTAAAGACATGAAGATTGGTCCAAGAAACAAGTGAAAAAAAGCTGTTAATTAAGTCTCGATAGATAGTTCGACAAATGCCTGCTATTGAGACTTAATGTGAAGCTCAATAGATAGCTCGATAGTAGCTCGATCTATCGAGAATTACAATTTCAAAATTTAGATTTGAAAATCGGCCCAGTCTTATGTATTTATTTAGGGTTTCTTTTCTACAACCCTAGACATATATAAAGCTTATTTTAAAGGCCGTCACACATGGATACAAAGACCAAGATACTTATTTTCTCTACGTGAACTTACTGCGTTTGTACACCACAGGGTTTTGTAACTGAGTGCTTCCAGATCTTCATTGTTGATAAAGTGAAGAACTTTACAACCAACAACATCTGCTCAAGATGTTGGAGTTAGTCATGTACTTGGGATCGTGCAAAGGGTTAGTCACAAATTGGAGGTTTGTGCATCAAAGGAAAGAAGGCTATTACAAGATCAAGTCCAATTGGGTATTGGAGCAAAGATTCAACTGTAGGTAGGTATTTTGGGATAGGCTAGAGTAGTTGGTAAGATTCCTTATACGTGTAACCGCTTGATTGTTGTTTAGTGGATTTTTGGGAATGGTAACCTTAAAATCACCTGGTGGGATTTTTGCCTTGCAGGGTTTTCCCCATTTGTCAACAAATCACCGTGTCTAATTTATTTTTATCTGCACTTAGTATTTTTGGTGATTTGTTGGCGCCTTCATGATTTGCATGCAATTGAATCTAATTAATCAATTTGGGTAATTGAATTAATTAACTGGGGTCAAGCTATCTCATTCTTCAAGTTGTTTTAGCTGAATTGCTTCAATTCCTGCCTAATCGGTACAATTTTTTGTGGGATTTTATTAGGGTTTTGGTATTTTGGTGACATCTCATCTGCTACAACTCCTATTTTGGCCCGTAAAATATCTTTTCAAAGGGAAAAATATGCCCTACAAAATGGCCCAAAATTCAACTTGATCCGGTGGTTAAATAAAAAAGTCAAAATTTTGACCATACCTGGTTAGGGTCTTGGCCTCAATTGCTATCAAAAGGGATTTTAAATGTTATGACCCTTTGATCCATTATCCAATCATGTTGTATTTATTTTTTACCCATTTTGGCTTTGAAACTTGTAATTTTGCTCCTTTTTTTCAATTTTTTTGATTTTGGCATTTACTTTTACTCGTGAATCGAAGATGGACAAAATACAATATCGACAAATGTATGTACTTATCTCACATATATGTGTGATTGATGCATATATGGATCTCATATATATATATATATATATATATATGAGAGGGTGTATATATACTTGTTAGGTTTTAGATTTGCAAATTCGATTACATTGTAATCTTAATAGAGTCTGTAATGAGTGACCAAAGATTAAAATTAAGAATCCAAGCAGCAGCTCAAAGAGAAAGAAACTGAAGCTTTCAACAACCCTTCGATATATTCCGATGCTCGCTCGATCAGATTTGTATTTTCGATAGCCTATCTATCACAGCTTAATCAATCGAAAGTAGATTCTCTACACTTCCTCAATAGAGCCTGAATTGATCGAGAATCGTGAATTATGGAATCTGACATGTTTTAAGTCCGTTATTGCCTTGTTTTTCAAACCCTACATGCAAACATATAAGTGCCTATTATAGCACAACTCAGCAGAGTTGTCAAGAGACTTGGTTGTTCAAAGAGAGAAAAATTAAACCTAGTTTACGCCAACCCGTGAATTCAAAATGTCATTCTCCATCAAATGATAATGTTCGGTGGTCAGAAAAAGCTTAAAAGCCACAGAGCTAGTCCCAATTGTTGTTGTGGAGTTGAAACCTTTAAGGTAGTCTTAGGAATTAATTAGAGGGCTTGACTAAGAGCACGAACGCAACTCGTGAAAGGTGTTCATAATAGAAGATTTTAGATTGGAATTGGAGTTAATTGTTGGGTCTTGTCATTAAGTTATCTACTGAAAAGAGCCCAGGGATAAGAGTTTATCTTAGAAGTTTAATTCTATTAGTGAATTCCTTGTTGGGATAAGGGTACTCCAGTGGTGATTTTTCCTTTCGTCAACAATTCGGGTTCGTGTGTATTAATTTATTTAGTGGCAACTTACTGGCTTGTGACATTTAACAAGTTAAAACCTTGATTACATAACTAGCAATTAACATAAGTAAATTAATTCAGATACATAATCAATTTAGGAGACAAAACAGTCATTTTCAATACTCGATGCATAAGATATTTTCTACTACTTTATCTTTTGATAAGGGTGAAATTGTAATACATAAGGCAACGCCCAAAAAACCCATCAGTCCCATTTGTGCTCATAGGCAAACAATGGCAGTAGGAAGTCTACGGCTTTCCCTCGAAGCTGACGGGAACGCCCTAAGCGACTAGAATGGAAAGCTGACGCCACTAAGCTGAAGGAGATACTCAAGACTGACAGTTCTAACATAATCTTGGTTTGGCCACCACGTATGTGTATATAAGGAAATATCTTGTGGATCACGCTCATTGTTAGTCTCCTACAAGGAAAGGATTCCGCAATATATGCTTATAAGGATTCCTATAAGGAAAAGACTTCTAAACCAAGAAAGAGTTGTCAACCCTCTACTACTATAAAAGCCCCAATACCCTCACAAACCAAGGTACGCATAATTTACCCCAGCTCTAACACTCTAGAGTTGTGAGAGTAATTCTAACTTGACCTTCGAAGGGTATTTGGCCGGCACCATACTGGTGCTCTCTATTAGGTCTTCTCTTTTTGTTGTACAGGTGTTGTCTTAAGTGTGCAAGAACTATGTGGCTCACTGGTGATTTTTCGACATCATCAGTTGGCGCTGTCTGTGGGGACCTTTGCACTATTCTTAGCAACCTGTAAGCCATACGAACGCTTCTCGGACCAAGAGTTGCATGGTACTTACTCACTCGATGGCAACCACTAACAACGTTCAGGGAGACGAGCCCCGCACAACTGCCCTCGGGAGACAAGTTCAGACTCTCACCGCTACCGTGGAGTGCCTCACGAAGCAGAATCATGATTTGGAAGAACAACTATGTCAAAAGAACGCAGGGCATAACATTCATAAGGAGGACCAAGAAGGCACTAGCGCTAAGAGAAGGGACCAAGAAGGGCCGAAGGATAGCAACGCCCCAAGCAAACCAGAGTGATAGGACATGAACCACCCTTCCACCACAGACACGACTCCCCCTCACATTATCGTAGAGATGCAGATGATGAAAGAACGGATGGACTTCATGATGAACGCCCTCAAAGGGCGAGTATCTAGTGACCTCGATGACTTGGTCCATCGAACAGATTCATCATTCACTGCATCCGTCAATTCCTTCCCCCTTCCACCGAAGTTTCGCATGTCGCAGATAGAAAGCTATGACGAAGCCAAAGACCCCCTAGATCACTTGGAATCCTTCAAGACCCTGATGCACCTTCAAGGAGTAGCTGACGAGATCATGTGTAGGGCCTTCCCTACCACGCTGAAGGGTCCCGCAAGAATTTGCTTCAGCAGGTTAACACCAAACTCCATCAGTACTTTTAAGGAGCTAAGTGCCCAGTTTGCTTTGCACTTCATCGGGGGACACAGGTATAAAAAGTCTACTTCATGCTTGATGAGCTTCAGGCAATGGGAAGATAAGACGCTGAGGTCTTATATAGCACGCTTTAACAAAGAGGCGCTTTCAATCGATGAAGCTGACGACAAGATACTCGTAGCCACTTTCACAAATGGGCTGCAGAAGGGTAAATTCCTATTTTCACTATATAAGAACGACCCAAAGACTATGTCGGATGTTCTTTATAGGGAAACCAAATACATGAATGCTAAAGACGCGCTTCTGGCCAGAGAGGAGAAACCAAAGAAGAAAGAAAGGTAGGAAGATACACGACAAGATAGAGGACAAAAGATGGCAAGAACTGGAGAACGAAAGGATGACAGGCGCTCTAAGCTCCCTTCGGGGAGATTCACAAGCTTCACTCCACTAACTGCCCCAATCGACCAAGTCCTATTGCAAATCAAGGACGAGGGAGCCTTAACCTTCCCCAAAAAGCTGAAGGGAGATCCCAACAAACGGTCTAGAGACAAATACTACCATTTCCACCGTGATCACGGTCATGATACAGCCGACTACTACGACTTGAAACAGCAAATCGAAGCCCTCATCAGGCAAGGGAAGTTACAAAAATTCGTCAACAGGGAGAGAGCAGATCCACCTCCCCAAGAGCAGGCTCCCCAACGAGACAACGAGCGTCCCAGATCACCCTTAGGAGACATAAGGATGATTGTGGGAGACACGGCGACCACCGGCTCGTCCAAAAATGCTCGAAAGACTTACCTTAGAATGGTTTAGAACGTTCAGCTAATAGGCGCCGTCCAGAAGAGGCCATGGGTCGACAACCCCATTATTGGTTTCTCGGAAGAAGATGCCCGACGTCTTCACCACCCGCATGATGACGCACTCGTCATTAGCATCCAGGTAGGAGACTATAACACATACCAAGTCTTGGTTAACAACAAAAGCTCCGCGGATATTCTCTACTACCCAACATTCCAGCAAATGCGGATCAATAGAGAACGACTAGTTCCAACCAACACTCCACTCGTTAGGTCTGGAGGAACAAAAGTATACCCCCCTGGGCATAGTCACATTGCTTATCACAAATGGAGATTATCCTCAACAAATCACTAGGGATGTTACATTCCTTGTTGTCGATTGCTCCTCCACTTATAACACCATCATAGGACAACCTACCCTTAACTCGTGGAAGGTCGTAACTTCAACCTACCACCTGAAGATCAAATTTCCCACTGAGTATGGAGTAAAGGAATTACGAGGGGATCAAATAGCTACACGCGAATGCTATATTGCAATGCTGGAGATGGACGACCATCTGCAGACCATGAGCATAGAACAACACTAGACGAGGGCAGAACCCGTAGAAAGGCTCGAAGAGATACCCCTTGATAGCTCCAGATTAGACAGAACCACGAGGATCAGCACTCTCGCCAGCCCAACGGTTCGCCTAGCACTTGTAGCTTTCCTCAAAGAAAACCAGGATGTGTTTGCCTAGAGTCATGAAGACATGCCAGGAATCGACCCTTCAGTCATGGTACACAGTCTAAATGTGTCACCCTCTTTTCCACCTATCCGTCAGAAGAAGCGAGTGTTCACCCAAGAACAAGACCGAGCAATAGTAGAAGAAGTTGGCAAGTTACAAGAGGCAGGTTTCATCAAGGAAGTATACTACCCCGATTGGCTAGCAAATGTGGTAATGGTCAAGAAAGCCAACGGGAAATGGAAAAATGTGCGTAGACTTTATAAACCTAAACAAAGCATGCCCCAAGGATAGCTAACCTCTCCCTCAAGTCAACGTAC
Organism: Quercus aquifolioides; assembly: GCA_019022515.1. Classification (NCBI taxonomy): domain Eukaryota; kingdom Viridiplantae; phylum Streptophyta; class Magnoliopsida; order Fagales; family Fagaceae; genus Quercus; species Quercus aquifolioides. The sequence continues at coordinate 41,930,014 of CM032326.1, forward strand.
TGGTAGACTTTATAGCTCAGCACCAACTACTGAGCTTCATGGATGCCTTTTTAGGTTATAATCAAATTTGGATGGACGAAGTGGACCAAGAGAAGACTTCATTTGTTATCAGCCAAGGTCTTCTTTGTTACAAAGTGATGTCGTTTGGCCTTAAGAACGCGGGCGCAACGTATCAAAGACTCATGAATAAAATGTTTGTAAACCAAATCGGAAGGAACGTTCAAGTCTACATCGACAACATGTTGGTAAAAAGCCGAAGACAGGAGGACCATTTGAAGAACCTCAAGGAAACTTTCGGCACCCTTCGTTCCTACAACATGAAGCTCAATCCCAGTAAATGTGCATTTGGAGTGACAGCAGGAAAATTTCTTGGTTTTATGGTGTCTCAAAGAGGTATCGAGGCCAACCTGGACAAGATTAGAGCCATAGTAGAGATGGCCTCCCCAAAGAACGTGAAAGAAATGCAAAGTTTAAATGGAAAAGTAGTCTCCCTAAACAGGTTCATATCAAGGACGACAGATAAGTGTTTACCTTTCTTTCGCATGTTGAAAAAGTCTTTCGAGTGGACTGTCGAGTGTCAGCAAGCATTGGAGGAGCTGAAGGCTTACCTCTCTTCCCCACCACTGCTAAGTCCTTCGCAATCAGGGGAAGAGCTTTTCCTTTATTTGGCCGTCTCCCCGGTAGCCGTCAGTGTGACCTTGGTCAGAGAAGAAGACAAGGTTCAAAAGCCCGTATACTACGCCAGCTGGGCATTTCGTGGTGCAGGGGAAAGGTATCCACCCATGGAGAAGCTCGCCTTCACTTTAGTTACGGTAGCCCACAAACTCAAACCTTACTTTCAAGCCCACACGGTGATCGTCCTAACCAACAAGCCCTTACGACAGGCAATGAGCAACCCTAAAGCTGCTAGTCGATTGGCACTATGGGCAATAAAGTTGAATGAATTTGACATTCAGTACTGCCCACATACCGCCATCAAGGGATAGGTCGTAGCTGACTTCATAGCAGAATTCATCAATGAGGAAGACAATGGGGCAGATGAATGCCCTCAATAGAGTATACATACAGACGAGTCGTCCAACAGGTAGGCTGGGGGAGTAGGTGTCGTGCTTCTTTCTCCTGAAGGGGACAAGATTGAATGTATGGTCCGCCTCGACTTCCCTACCACCAACAATGAAGCAGAGTACGAAGCTCTAGTGGCAGGGCTTGATCTCGCCAAAGCTGCAGGAGCCGCAAGCGTGGTTCTTTATTACGACTCTCAGGTCGTCACCAACCAAGTAAACGGGGATTATGAGTGCAAATGCAAAAGAATGAAGAAATACCTGGAGCAAGTAAGGAGAAGTGTAGACGAGCTGAAAGCTAAAATCATCCAAATCCCCAGAGGAGAGAACGAACAAGCCAACATCATTGCCAAAGTCGCTTCAGCAGAACATATGACCGCCTTTGATAATGTACTCTCTTTTGTTCAGCCTTCCCCACTAATAGATTCTGTCAATGTGCAAGAGATAAGTTCTGAAAGCGACTAGACCATGCCATTAGTCTCTTAATTAAAAAATGGCATCTTACCAGACGGGAAGGAGGCCGCAAGAAAGCTGAAGGTCCAAGCAGCGCGATTCGTATTGATGAAGGATGTCTTGTATAAGAGAGGTTTCTCCCGCCCGTACCTAAGATGTTTAGGTCTTGAGGAAGCAGAATACGTCATGAGAGAAGTCCACGAAGGGATTTGCGGAAACCACTCAGGGTCGCAATCGTTGGTACACAAGTTGATTCGAGCGGGGTACTACGGCCCACCATGCAAAAAGACGCTTATACTTATGTCAAAACCTGCGACAAGTGTCAAAGGTTCAGTAATATTATCAAACATCTATCCGAAGAGTTGACACCAATGATAGCCCCATGGTCGTTTGCCCAGTAAGGATTAGATATCATGGGGTCATTCCCAATAGCGGTGTAACAGCTAAAGTTCCTGATAGTGGGCATAGACTACTTCACAAAATGGGTGGAAGCTGAAGCCTTAGCCACCATTACGAAGAAGAACATTCGAAGCTTTGTTTGGAGGTTCATCGTATGCAGGTTTGGGATCCCTAGAGTCTTAGTCTCAAACAACGGGAAACAATTCAACAACGACTCCTTTCGGGATTTTTACTCGCAGTTAGGGATCAGAAATCACTACTCCTCCCCCGCCCACCCTCAAGCTAACGAATAGGTTGAGGTCACGAACCGATCCTTGCTCAAAATTATCAAGACTCAGCTCAGGGGAGCAAAGGGTATATGGCTAGAAGAGTTGCTAAGCATACCATAGGCGTACAGGACAACAGCAAGGACTCCTACAAGATAGACACCATTTCGGCTAACATACGGGAGTGAAGCAGTCATTCCAGCCGAGGTCGAACTCACAAGCTACAGGGTGGAGAATCATGATGAAAGCAAAAACGACGAGGCTATCTGTCTACAGCTTGATCTAGTTGACGAAGTCAGGGCGACAACAGAAAAAGGCTCATAGGGTACCAGGACCGCATGGCCAAGCACTACAAACTCCCGAGTCTAACACAGAGAGTTTCAGGTCAGAGATCTCATTTTGAGAAAGGTCATGGGCATTGCTAGAGACCCTACCCAAGGGAAGCTCAACCCCAACTGGGAAGGACCGTACTGAATCACGTCATGGCAGAGGAAGGGCACCTACCACCTGGAGACACTGGACGGACGGAAGCTGCATCATCCATGGAACACCGAGCACCTACGGAAGTACTATTAGTAGAGAGGATGGCATGAAGAACAGCACCCCGTTATTTCTAGTTTACCTGAGTTAATTTTAGCTATACTCCTCAGTCTTTCTATTTACTTTAGTTTTTGCTACAATAACTCTTTTAAAGCCCAAAGGGCAGGTCTTCTTCTTTTAAAGAACTACTTTTTTTACGAATGCATGGTTTATCATAATAAGAGGAGTTTATTCAAATATGGCTAAGATATTTATCTACAGAAAATTGTCCATAAAGTAGACGAGTTTATTAAAGTCCATAAAGTGGATGACTTCATCCCAGAAGGATGAAATACCATCAAGTCCACAAAATGGACGAGTTTATTATTAAAGTCCATAAAGTGGATGAATTCATCTCAGAAGGATGAAATACCATCAAATCCACAAAAATGGACGAACTTATTATTAAAGTCCATAAAATGGATGACTTCATCCCAGAAGGATGAAATACTATCAAGTTCACAAAATGGACGAGCTTATTATTAATGTCCATAAAGTGGACGACTTCATCCCAGAAAGATGAAATATTATCGTCTACAAAGAAGACGACTTTATTATTGAGTTCAATAGAATGGACAATTTCATCCCAAAAAGGTGAAACAGTGTTAAGTCCATAATATGGTCGGGTCCATAAAGTGGACAAGTCTACAAAGTAGACGACTTTATATGGGCAACTTCTGAAACAGTGTTAAGTCCATAATATGGTCGGGTCCATAAAGTGGACAAATCTACAAAGTAGATGATTTTATATGGGCGACTTCTGAAGCATTTTTTAAAGTCCATAAAGTGGACGACTTTATTAAAATTGATGACTTCATCTCAAAGGGATGAAAAATAGTTGTCCATAAAGTGGACAAGTCCATAAAATGGACGAGCCTATAAAATGGACAGATTTATAGTCTTTAAAATGAACGAGCTAAATATATCCATAAAATGGACAAGTTCAATAATAAATCCACAAAGGGGACAAACTTAAAGTGGACAAGTTTATTGATCCACAAAGTGGACGAATCCATTACTCAATGAAGTAGACGAGTTTACTACAGGACTGGTTCATCCTAGCTCACTTGAAACAAACATATCCTTGCATACAAACATGAGAAGTAGAAGATGCAAGTGCCCACTAGTAGAAAACTAGACAATATTAAAGGCAACGGACATAAACCATACATAAAATAAAGTCTTTACAAGTAGAGCCCAAAAACACTAGGGCATTTAAACATTGTTCAAAAATTAAATAAAATATAAACAAAGAAAGGGCTAGGACTAAGCAGCAGGAGCATTATTAAGGGTCTCGTCATATTTACCTTGAGTAGGAGGGTTCTCCACATCCAAGATCTCAATGGGTAGATTGGGAGTGGTGGCAGGAGGATTCACAACAGGTTGAGCAAGGATGACGTCGTTGTCCTTGAGAGGAAGATCAGGCCCTGCAGAGTCGTCATTCTCACTAACGACGATGTCGCCAGCAGGTGTCGTCGGCATGGGGATCATCCATGGTAATCCCAGATAGGTCCAAGTCTGGGTAGAAGGATGCGACCTGTTTAAGGCAATCTTCAAAACCAGTGCCATAATACTCAGCACAGGAGTCAATGAATGACTGTAACTCGTTGAACTCTTTAACAGCGTCGGCCCCGGCCTTCTCCACCTGCTTACATAAGGTTGACAGCTCTTCCTGCATTGTCTCCTTTTGTCAACCTACCTCCTCCAACTTCTCCTTCGCCTCCTTCAGCTCACTATTTAGAGTACAGAGGGCATCCTTATACTGATCCTGCGCGTCCAGTAAATTTGTATGATGCTTCCTAACCCGGGTGACGACCCCTTCCTTGGCAACATACCGATCTTAAAGTGCCTTAACACACACCAAGGCTTGAAAAGGATACAGCCATTAGTCAATGAATAGAAAGAGATGAGATAAAATTAGCCAAGAAAGTAAACCTACCTAGGTGAGGTCAAAAAGAGCTGACGCCCCTAGGTCCTCCGTCCCTAGCTAATCACAAGGTTCTACATCTGTCGGCTTTATGAGGGAACTCCCTCGATGGCATAATCCTTGTGGGTAAGAAGGCGACGGGGTCCCTCAATGACGAGACCAAAAGAAGTCATCACTCCCTTGCCCGCGCCCCAACTTGACTTGGGAGGAGACTTCTTCTTGGGGTGCTTATCCCTAGGGGTGATGGCTGCCTTTTTGGGGGGACAGTCGTCCTTCCCATCAGCTTTCCTTTTGGCCGAGCCCTTAGCAATGGCCTTGAGGGCTGACGAGGACGCCCCCTCCTTTCCCTTGGCCTTCCTTTCCTCCTCTTTCTTACGAGCAACGGCTGCCCTCACCCTTTGCCTAGTTGCCTCCATTTCTGCAAAAGGCAACAGACGTGCATTAGAAAAGCAGACGGCAAGAATAAAACTAACGGGGATGGTAAAAATTCTACTTACGATGGCGAGGTTATTCGTCCAATCTGCGAGCTTCAAGCGTCGATTTCGAGCCCCCACAGTACGAATGCAAAGTGTCAAGGGTGATTAGGTCCCTACACTTTCGTTGCTCAAATGGGATGTCAAGAACCCAACAGATGAATTCCTTCTGCTCATCAGTTATGTAAGGACGAGTGCTGGCTGAAAAGAGAAACAAAATGACAACATTAAAGCACTTCGAAAAGGAATAAAAGAAGCAAAGGCTGACGAGTTAAAAACAAATAAAAGCTGTCGAGACTAAAACCTGAGTCTTTAACTATTCCCCAGGTATTGTCAAAACCATGGGGCATTGTAACCCATTCATCTGGACAGCATACCCAATCCATCCCCTGAATAAAAAGGATCTACTTTTCCATCTCCTATTAGAGTCTGGCATATCAGACACAAGTCTCAAGTCCTTCTTCTGGGCAAGGAAATGATATATCCCCTGGGAAGAGACGATGTGCTAGGGTCTGTAGCAGTAGAAGAATTCGTCCAATGAAAGCTAACGGTTCCCACCACTCAGACGACCCCAAAGGATCTCAGCACTTATGAAGATCCTCCAGGCGTTCGAAGCAATCTGGTTGATGAAAAGTCCCATGAAATCAACCAATTGACGGTGCAAGGCCGTCAGTGGTAGTCTTAGTCCTGCAGCAAACACAGCATCGTACATGCTGACGTCTGCGGTCCTCCCTAAGTAGCATTTTTCTTTTTTTCTAAGGAGATGGATTGGGATATGGTCTGGTATCTGGTAGCAGGTACGTAACTCCTTAAAGACCTTGTCACTCATCTTTGGTAGGAATTTATTGACGTTCTAATTCTCAGGAAGGATGAAGGGACGGTAGCCTGCAGGACTTCCTAAAGTTCCCTCATAGGATTCCTCGTCACCTTCATCTTCGTCTCCATCACTATCTCTCTCCTCTTCTCCCTCCTCAACTTCACCTTCCCCACTTACCACTTCTTCCTCACTTACTATTTCTTCCTCACCTTCCTCTCCATAACTTCCAACTTCCTCGTCAGGAGATTGGGTTGACATTTCCCTCTCTGACGACCAGGAGAAGCTTTCAGGCTCATGACCTGAACCAAAGACCTCGTCATAGTCCGCTCCTTCGCATACTGACGACTACTGCTCACTCGACACGTGACTACCTACAAGTGACGGATTCATTGTAAGAGAAATGACAGATTCAGTAGTGACGACTGCTCACTACTGACGAAGGTGAAAATATAAGGTGACGAGCTCTCTCTCAAAGATTAGCAAGGTTGGAAATGAGAGAAATGAGGGAAGGAAATGAAGTATATATAAGGGAAAATCTGTACGAAAGACGAAGCAATGCCCTCGTCCAGAAGCAGAGCCAATCAAGATATGCCACATGTTCAAGCATTTAATAATGACTGCTCAAGGAGTCCTCCATAAATGATTTTCTCTCTCCTGACTGAACAAAAGAATTAACAACAAAATTCAACTCCATAACCCATCAGCTCAAGCTGACGAGGCTATGGAGTAGAGGGTAGCTGATAAGGGTAAAATTGTAATGCATAAGGCAACGCCCAAAAAACCCGTCAGTCCCATTTATGCTCATAGGCAAACAATGGCAGTAGGAAGTCTACGGCTTTCCCTCGAAGCTGATGGGAACACCCTGAGTGACTAGGATGGAAAGTTGATGCCACTACGCTGAAGGAGATACGCAAGACTGACGATTCTGACATAATCTTGGCTTGGCCACCACGTATGTATATATAAGGAAATGTCTTGTGGATCACGCTCATTGTTAGTCTCCTACAAGGAAAGGATTCCACAATATACGCTTGTAAGGATTCCTATAAGAAAAAGACTTCTAAAGCAAGAAAGAGATGTCAACCCTCTACTACTATAAAAGCCTCAATACCCTCACAAACCAAGGTACGCATAATTTACCCCAGCCCTAACATTCTAGAGTTGTAAGAGTAATTCTAACTTGACCTTCGGAGGGTATTTGGTCAGCACCACACCGGTACTCTCTGTTAGGTCTTCTCTTTTTTTTGTGCAGGTGTTGTCTCGAGCGTGTGAGAACCGTGTGGCTCACTAGTGATTTTTCGGCATCATCATCTTTTGTTTAGGATCTCAGTCTGTTGCAGGTGGTGTTTGAGGGAGATAGCCTTCGAGTTATACTGGCTATAAATAGTCTGAGTGCAAGCCTAACTTTATTTGGCCATGTCATTGATGAGATTTGAAGTTTATGATTTAGTTTATTGTTTTCTTGTTTCTAGCATGTAAAGAGAGGGGCAACAAGCTTGCTTATGCCCTCGCTAGACTAGCAGTTTCATCTGTAGAAATTGATATCTGAGTAGAAGAGCTACCTTGTGATTTGGAGGATGTATTCCATTTTGATTTCATTCATCAATAAAACTTTACTTACCTTTATCTCAAAATAAATAAATAAATCAAAGCCACGCCCACTAGAGAGCTACCCCAATTAGTATCCCATTGTGGATGTCGTGCGTCGCAGTGACAGAAGAAATTCTTGAAAGTATAATGCTAGTTGGAAAATGGAAATATTTCTACCATACCAACCAAAATTGAATGGTTTAAACATCCTTCACAATGAAATTGAATGGTTTAAACATTGAATAAGGCAACAAAATTTCATCATGAAGCAATGAAATGAGTTCTTGCTTTGAAAATTTTGATAGAACTTACTCTACGTTGTTTCATTGTATTATGTTTTCAATTGTTTGATGCGATAAAAAAATTTTCATGCACAAATAATCAACTGACCAAAATTTTGGATTTTCGGTCAATGAAAAACATTTTTGGATTTGACCAAATTTAACGATAAAACAAATACAGTGAATTCGCACTACCTTTTTTTTTTATAAACAGAAATGGGGGTCTTTATGGTTGTATTATACCACCCGGGTTTGTATTAACCATGTGAGGGACAGGACCCACCAAACCCACCGAGGTACTCGCCAAGGCTCGATCTGATGTTCCCCTTAAATCCCTCACACAGCAGCCCACCAACAAGAGCCCGCTGGCAGCGGAAATCGAACCTAGGCTAGTTAGGCGAAGCGAACGAACCATGCCAGCTGAGCCAAGCCCTTGTTGGCGAATTCGCACTACCTATATAGCACTACAAGTGCACACAACCATTCCACACCCAATTTGACTGCTTAATCTATCCTAAACGCAATCATTACGTACCACTATCCTTTAATGTGGTCACCTCTGATAATTTTATGCACTATCGCCTGAAATCTAAAACTAAAAGATCAGGACTCAATTTTCGTAAAAAAAATAATGAAAGACACAACCATTCCATACCACCAATTTGACTGCTTAATCTAGGACAAAATGGGCTTTTGCCCTTTTCAACCAAACTAATTAACCTTATACCCTCATTCTCAAACTAAATAGGGAAATACCCCTCTTTTAAAACTCGATTTTTGATAAACCGAGTTAGGTCTTATAGCGGCGTTTTTAAAGACCTATAGTGACGTTTTTCAAGACCTATAGTGGCGTTTTGTAACTCGATTTATATGAAATCGAGTTATAGGTAAAAAAAAATTAAAAAAATTGCCTATAACTCGATTTCATGGAAGTCGAGTTAAAAAACGTCACTATAGGTCTTGAAAACGTCACTATAGGTCCTTAAAAACGCTGCTATAGGGCTCCAGATTTTTTTTTTTTTATAACTCGATTTATCAAAAATCGAGTTTTAAAAGAGGGACATTTCCCTATTTAGTTTGGGAAGGAGGGCATAAGGCTAATTAATTTGGTTGAAAAGGGCAAAAGCCCATTTTGTCCGCTTAATCTATCCAAAACGCAATCATTACGTACCACTATCCTTTAATGTGGTCACCTCTGATAATTTTATGCACTATCGCCTGAAATCTAAAACTAAAAGATCAGGACTCAATTTTCGTAAAAAAAAATAATGAGAGTGATCTAGACTAAAGTAGTTGAAAGTGGAGGGAAGAAGAACTACAGGAAAAGTTTTTCAATTGATCATGGTAAACACGAAAGGTCCCATTTTAATAGCCAAGCTTTTTCAATTGGGTTTTTTGGCATTGCTTTCCATTCCACGATCAGAAATTTAGTAATTTTAGGACCATACTTTTACCACACTATTATTCACAACTATTTTATGTGTCTGATTGTCACTAATCATTTATTACTTTCACATTAACCATAATTTTTCGTCATCATTCATGGCTTACTACGTTAAAATTGTGGCAAAAAAAATGTAATCCTATAATTTTTTTTCAAAAGTTATCCTTGTGGATTTTTTTTTTTTTTTTTTTTTTTTTTGGGTGGGGCCTTTTTTTTTTTTTTTTTTTTATAAACAGTTTCAACTTATAGTGTCCGCTCCTAATGATAGTTCTATAAGTAGGCATAGTCATTCGCTTTGCCAACAGATATTCTGGCCCTCAGAGCATTATAATGCAAATTATCCTATGCTGTATTCTTATAAACTATCAAAAAATAATATCATTGAGGTTTTTTTTAAAAAAAAAAAAAAAGACCCATCATAACTATATGGTTATGTTAAATTTAATTTTCATTGCACTTAGTTTTTGCAATATGGTTATTCCCATCACATTATAATTGAACTTCACATGAAATTAGAGTAATTAAGTCACTGGTGAATTATGAGATAGTTTATAATTTACCCTCGTACTATCAGTGTTGTTTGGGTGAATTATGAGAAATTTTATACACATAACAAATTTGACCAAAAAAAAAAAAATTCATAGACAGATAGCAAATGGTAAGTAAAAAAGTGATATTAGTGGTAGATCAAAATAAAAACTAGTAAAAACTTGCTAAGATAACTATAGTTAAAAAAGGTTGGGAAGGTTTTTTTTAGGTATATTATTACTTGTTAATTATAGGATGGGAAATTAAAGTGGTAGTTGTTTCATCAACTTTAATGCAGGTTGTCGGCAGCTGGTGCAATAAAAGGTAAAAGCAAGGTTTTTTTTTTTTTTTTTTTTTTTTTTTGGCTGAATGGGTAAAAACAAAGCTGAATTCAGATAATGTAAAATGCAAAATTGAGCTGAGTTTTTACCATTTTTTTTTTTTTTTTTTTATGATCAAATGATGTGGAATGACGATTGGTGAGTCACCAATCGTCATATACACTGTTATCAGTGGATACTTTTTCTCACTCACAGTTGTGTGGGTATTACAACTGACGAGTCTCGCTAGTTATGAGTGTGAGGAAATATACACCCGTAAGAAGATGTATTTTTCCGTAAAAGCTAAGTTCAACTCTGCACTCACCAACCTTCATTTCACGTCACCATTGAATTCAGGTGAATGGGTAGCATATATTATACAATTAAACTTTCTAGTGAAATTCCTAAAACCAATCAACGCATGTCTTACTTATTTTCATAATTAATTTATTATAAAATAAAAAAATAAAAAATAAACCTCCCGAAAGCAGCATGGCTTGCCACTTCAATTATCGTTGTCCATTTCAAGGTCACTTCAATTACCAAGCAAAGATGCTTTTCTGATTTGAGTGATAGAAAGATATGGACCAACTAATAATAAATTATGGATCTAGTTAATATGTGTCTTTAGGGCACACATTAGTAAAATTCATAAATTATTAGTCTTTCTTTAATCAGCATCAGATTGTCGCGACAACTGATTCAGGAAAAAAAAAAAAGATTCTCACGACAACTGACCTATCACCTATATCAACTGGTTTGGACAAGCTATAACTTACATCGAGTTGTAAGATATTATCACTCTCCCCTTTTTTGCGTTGCCATTGATTTGGACTATTGCAGCAATCAAGTTCCGCTATCACCGCATGCCTACTGAACTCAACAGCAGGATATAATACTTGTTAAAATTTGTGTGTCACGTTTTTTTTAATCAACAAAACCAAGCCACAGATGTTGAGTGGTGGGGACCCATATGGACCTACTTTTCGACATTATTTATCTAGCTTCTGTACAAGTTGTTATGTGCAACATTTAGAATCACAATGGCAGCAAATGAATTCCAAGAGTCCAGCTACGCCATAGAAGGGAGACACTCCTCCAATGAAAAAGCACAAATGTCAGATACTCACAGCAAACGTGGTGGTTGGATCACCTTCTCCTTCATCACTGGTCTGTCTCTCAGTCAACTTTATTGCTCAAAAATGTGTTTGCATGTTTGTTATGAAAATAGCTGAGAAATACATTTGGAACAGCATTTGCAAAATGTTGATCTTCCTGGTATCTGTTTCCCATGTTCAGTTAAATTTATATGGGACAAACATGTCTCCAATTTCTGGTCTTGTATTTTTCTTAGAACATTTGAGAACAGAACCAAATATGCCAAAATCCAGGGACACTGATTGGCTTGACACTTGCTGCTGGAGGATGGGGAACGAACTTGGTTGTATATCTGATTGAAAAATTCCATTTCAAGAGCATCGTCGCTACTCAAATAGGAAACATTGTTAATGGCTCCACCAGTCTACTTCCAGTCCTAGCAGCAATCATTGCTGACTCCATGTTAGGCTGTTACTCTGTCATCTGGATTTCTTCTTCTTTCTCTTTCCTGGTAATGTTCTTAATCTGTTTTGCTATTAAGGGTATTGGAAAATCGTATTACACTCACTATTGCACCCTCCGTATATACTCCCTTTTGAAATCTTGTTTCAGTCCATATAGCAGTCAGTGTATGTGACAATGTGTGAAAAGGAGCGTGTGACTATTAGATACGATCGAACAGTTTACTTATACACAAAGTACAGACTCACTAGGGGCCCTGTGAAATTTATTTTAATTGAAAAACGGATTACGAAACAAGCTCTATTGTATTAGCCTAGTAAACAGTGTGTGTGCACTAAAAAAGTATTTGTTGAATTTTCATGATTCCAGCACTACCTTTTATTTGATTTGTTATCATTCATTTCTAGACTACTAATATATAATTATAATATTTTGACTAGAAGATTGCATAGTTAAAATGCATCTATGCTTACATGGGAAACAAATAATTCTAGCCACCTCATCATGTTAGCCTTTACCCTCAAATAACCAAGAATTTTCTGAAATTATTCCTAACTAAAGTTGACACTACCGACACTTGCAGGGCATACTACTTTTAGCCTTGACAGCAGGGCTCAAATCCTTGAGGCCACAAACATGTGTAAATGGACCAAGCTTGTGCCCAACGCCAACAAAAATCCAATTTGCTGTCCTATATATGGGTATAGTTCTAGCATCAATTGGTCAAGGTGGTACACGCTCTACTATAGCTGCAATGGGAGCAAACCAATTTGAAAATGCAAAAGATCAAGCGATTTTCTTTAACTGGTATGTGGTCATATTGTATGCCTCTGCCGTGTTAGGTTCAACAGTAATCGTCTATATTGAGGACAGTTTTAGTTGGGCCTTGGGGTTCGGCATATGTGTTGTGGTTACTCTCATAGGCTTAGCCATTTTCCTGTTGGGAAATCGTTCCTATCGACATATTAAGCCTCAAGGAAGCCCCTTTACAAGCTTAGCTCGTGTTATTGTTGCTGCGACTAGGAAAAGGAAGATCCCAATTTCATCAAAAAGTGGGGATTACTACAGTGAGCAACTTGGGAAAGTGGAGAAGGTGGTTGCGGTGCCCACCGAAAGTTTCAGGTAAAAATTGTAATTGCATAAAATCTCAAACTTCCTAAGTTAAAAACCGTTGTAAGAGATCACAAATAAAACAAAAACATAAAAATTAGCTTGGTGCCCACTAAATACCATTATCTAAAATTTAAACTTAGGAACTCCATAAAAAAAATTAATAAAAAAAAAGTCACAAGATGTTGGAAAATATACCTATGAAAAACAAGTTTTGATTTAACAATATAAACCCTAAAAATTAGTAATGAAAAAAAATAAATAAATAGAGTAAAAATGATTGAATTAAACTATAGCAATATAGCAATTTCTTGCTATAGCAATTTCTTGAAGTTAGAGAGGACTTACGGGCTGCTCCAACAGTCATTGTGCATGCCCAACAGCACATTAAGTGTCTGTTTGGCAAATTTATTTTTTGCCAACTTATTTTATTATTTAGCTTTGTAGGGACCGGTTTTGGGCACTTCTATTATTGAGAGAGTGGACTCAAACCCAGTTAGCCCATTACAATGAATTTGTAGAGAGTGGGTTGAAGAGCTAGGCCCCAACAAGCGGGCAACGTCCAGGGTAGTGTTCGTTGAAGGCCGGTCGGCCAAGGCTTTCTTCTCGAATCTGTCCTCGGCACCGGTCCGAGGAGCTCGGTAATGGCCTTGCTTCCGGGGGCTCCTTCCGGGGGAAAAATCCCCCCTTGATCTCCTTCTTCTTCCTCTATATATCCTTTTTTTCACAACCTCTTTCCTCCACTTGTTGATCATCCACGCCCCTCCCCTCTGACTGCTTGTCCCATCAGCCACTTTATCAGGCTCCTGTGAGTCGCAGCAACCGAAGCAACCCTGGCCAGAGGTCGCGTCTTCATTAATGTGGCCGTGGAGTTAGGTGGGGGCATTCAGTGTGAAGGTGACAGCTTATCCTGGACGTGTTCCCCAGCCATGTTGCTATGGCTGACGTGTCGGTTTCGGGTTGCCGAGGGCAGGATCGTCCTCGGCGGGATTCTTGGCCGTTCAGACCTTCACACTCTTTCCTCGGGCTTTACTTCATCCTCGGCATGGGCCCTAGGCCGAATACAAGTTGGGCCGAGGTCACCAGATTATTTAGGCCCTACAATAGCCCCTCAAATGCTGCTGTCCGGATCCTCAGACGGGGAGGAGGATTTTGATGCCCTCGGGCCTTAGTCACAACTCGCCCAATCAGTGGCCCATGTCGGCGTCGGGGTCTTTTCGTTTGCCCAGTGCACGTTTCTGGAGCCTCGATATACGGTGCGCACCCGCATTAAATGCCCGCATTAAATTCTGGCGGCTCCATACTCCCCACGTTCAACGGTGTGATGCTAATCGGTCGGTGGGGATTTCTTGCCTTTATGGGCGGGAAACTCTGCTTGGTTATCCTTAATTGAGGATATAAATACTTGTCTAAACCGATTTGCCTCCTCATTTATGCACTCGAGGACCCTGGTGCACATACTTTGAATCCGGTCAAATCTCCATACCAACGAGCGCTCCTTTCCAGCATAAAAAGCCTGTCCGAAGAGGTTTTCCTCATTCCTGTAAGTCTTCTTCTCTCTCTAGCACAAATTCTTCTATGCTTCCTTTCTTCCCTTCGTTCTTTCTCGAATCCCTTAGTCGTTGTTGGGGATGGGTAAATTTAAGAAGCTAGTCGAGTCTGAGGAGGCGATGGAGAAATTCATCGCTGATCACGGGATACCCCGCAATGTAGGCTTGAGGTACTATGAGGAAGGGAAGTGGTACATTAGGAGGAACGAGGGCAAAGTGGTTATCCCCATAATAGCCTTTTTAGAGGGAGGCATGAGAATCCCAATGAGGCCGGTGACGAGCGGCTACCTTAGGCATTTCCGTTTAGCTCCCACCCAGTGCGCTGTCAATATGTTTAGGATACTAGGGTGCGTAGACACCTTGAATGAGAAGTTGGGGTTGGGGTTAACCCACCATAATGTAAACTGATGCTATAACCTCCAACACCTGAAGGGCAAGACGTACTATATGAAGACGAGGGACGATAGGGTCCGTCTAATCTAGTGTCTCCCCGATTCTAGCAAGGGGCTGAACCTTGATTTTCTCATCGTGTCAGGGGAATGGCACGATGGTCTCCATTGTCCGACAACAGAGGGAGAGCCAGGTAGGGTACTTGAAGTGGGAGAGGGTCCTTTTTTTTTTTTTTTTTTTTTTTGCTTTGTTGTAAACCTATTTTGTTCAGCTGGTGATAGGAGTTTGTTTTCTCTTTACAAATCTGCACGCCTTCGCGCGTCATTTTAGCCTGGTCAACAAGGAGGATCTGCAATTCGTACTCAGGTCGGACGCTTTCGTGAACGAAGGTGACAATCAAGTTAGGGCTGCTCACAAGATCCTCGGATGCGATCCAGCCCAGAAGTCGTTCCCGGTCTTAAAGCATGTTATCAGGGCTCGTGATCCTCGGCTCTGGCAAATCACTGTGGTAGAGGACGGTTTTGCATTTTCCGAAGGGTCTTCTATTCCAGAAGGCATTCCGCTGCCAGGTTCTTCCTCCTTCCAAAAAGCGGCAGAGACCGAGGAAGGGAGCCCGGAGAGAGGAGACGAAGTGGTTGAACTAAGCTCATCCGAGGACGAATACAGTGCGTTCGACCGAGCTAATCAACCCGAGGATCCCTCGGGTGATCTAGGGGATCCACACTTGTCCGAAGCTGATCTTCAGCCCCCGAGGGTTGGTACCCAAGCTTAGATGGGTCTTAAGAAACGACCCCAAACCAGCCTTCCTGATTTGCTCGAGGGCAAGTCTGGGAAGGGTGTGCCGAGGGAGTCACAGCCCAAGCACCCTCTACCCAGATCTAAGCCTATGCCTGCGCAGACCAGGTCTTCCTCCATCCCCCCAATCTCAGACTCTCAGCTTGAGTCCTCTGACTCGAAAAGGAAGAGGCCTTCCCAGGGGAAAGACCCAGTGGATGGGAGCAAATCCCACCCTTCTCCGGAGGAAGACGAAGCCAGACGACCTTCTAAACAACTGAGGCTGGGTGGTCAACAAAAAGGGAAAGAAGTCGTTCAACAGTCGGAGCCCCAGGCCTGGCTGCCTGCTGCTATGCTCCATGGAAAACCTTTGATGGATGACGCTACTATCCGAGATTTCCGAGGAGGCGAGGGGGCTCGCGTAGCCGACGCCTTGGAGAGGTCTCTTCTCCTCCCCGTTAACGTGGCTGAGCTTGGGAGCATGAGGGGGCCAGAGGTTGCCGGCAACCTCAAGAGATACCTGGGCAT
Source organism: Quercus aquifolioides (assembly GCA_019022515.1). Lineage (NCBI taxonomy): Eukaryota > Viridiplantae > Streptophyta > Magnoliopsida > Fagales > Fagaceae > Quercus > Quercus aquifolioides. The sequence goes on from CM032326.1 coordinate 41,946,064, forward strand.
GGTAAGACCTGCGGTACTTGTCTATTTCATTTGAATTTTATTGCTTAGCACCTCCCCTCCCCTTTACGGCGCATTTGTTTTGGTTGGTAGGCTATCCAAGCTATTTTCAGGCTAGATGAGGAGGTCGACGGCCAGAGTAACGCTTTGGCGCAGGAGCGCGACAAGTTCTTGAAAGCCGCAAGTACCCTTAAGAGATCTGAGGCAGATCTCAAGAAGGCAATCGAAAATCTGGGGGAGATGACAAAGGCTAGAGATGGTGCGGCGTCTGACTTAGCCACGGCTACGAAGTAGGCCGAGGATCAGACAAAGGGCTTGCAGGATGTTGAGGGCCAACTGCGAGCTGCCAAAGAGGACATTGCCGACCTAAAGAAAAAGTTGGCCGAGGAGGTCAGGGCGAAGGGTATTGCCGAGTATGCCAGGGACGAGGCCACGAGAGCCAAAGAATTGGCTGTGTTTGCGAAAATAGACGCTGAGCGTTCTGTAGAACAGGCGGAGGAGGAGGCCTTTGCTGAGAGGGTGGCTAAGACTGAAGCTACCTTCAAAGCTCAAGTCCCTGAAGTGTGCAGGCGCTTTTGTTCCTAGACCTGGAATGAGGCCCTCAACCAAGTGGGAGTTAATGCCTCGTCTGACCTTAGGAGGGCAGCGAGAGTATATTATCCCCCCGCAATTCGCGAGGTTATCCCCATTTCTTCCGATGAGGAGTCTGTATTACCAGCGGTAGGTGAAAGTCAGACCAAAACTGCCGAGGACACGTCTTCAGCTGACAGACCTTTTGAGGAGGCTGAGCCCCGTGGGGCGTTGGAGGGGGCTGGAACCGATAGTCAAGAAACGCCCCATCACGTTGTGAGGCTCCCTGTTGACTCCCAAGCCACCCTCACTGTTCCTCAGATCCTTCTTACCGTGGGAGGGTCCTCTAAAGTAGCCCCTCCGAGTCAGGGTCCCCAGGAGTTAGTCGAAGCCCCCCAACAGGCCCCTCAAGACAAGCTGCCCGCCGAGTTGGGGGAGTAAGCCATCTCGTTGGACCGCCCCATTTTGACGACATGGGACACTCTTATTTGTTTTCTTTTTCATTTCATTTTGCTTTTTGCCTTGGCGACATTGTAACGAAACTACATACTTTCTATTTGAAATATATATTAAATAGTTTGCTTTTGGTTCTCTGATTGATGCTTCCTTTTACGTGTTATACTTTAATGTTTTGCTCAATACCTTGGTTCTGTTCTGGACTTAGTCTCATAAGGCAATCAATGGTCCTTCAAGTTTGCATCCGATGACCGTACCACAACTCGGTTCTATCTAACACTTTTATTCTTCTGCAAATAGCTAACTTTCCCATAGGTTTGAGTCCGAGGACCATGCAAGACCCTGGTTCTGTCTGACACTTCCGTTCTTTTGTAAGTAGCTAGTTTCCTCATAGGTTTGAGTCTGAGGACCATGCAAGGCCTTGGTTCTGTCTAGTACCCAGGTATAGTTGGGTGGTTAGTTTCCCCATAGGTTTGAGTCCGAGGACCATGCAAGACCTTGGTTCTGTCTAACGCTTGTTTTCTTCTGTAAGTAGCTAGTTTCCCCATAGGTTTGAGTCCGAGGACCATGCAAGACCCTGGTTCTGTCTAACACTTTCGTTCTCCTGTAAGTAGCTAGTTTCCCCATAGGTTTGAGTCCGAGAACCATGCAAGACCTTGGTTCTGTCTAGTACCCAGGTATAGTTGGGTGGTTAGTTTCCCCATAGGTTTGAGTCCGAGGACCATGCAAGACCTTGGTTCTGTCTAACGCTTGTTTTCTTTTGTAAGTAGCTAGTTTCCCCATAGATTTGAGTCCGAAGACCATGCAAGACCTTGGTTCTGTCTAGTACCCAGGTACTCCTTACTGTGGTTAGTTTTCCCAGAGACTTGAGTCTGAGGACCATGCAAGGCCTTAGTTCTGTCTAACGCTTGTTTTCTTCTGTAAGTAGCTAGTTTCCCCATAAGTTTGAGTCCTTGGACCATGCAAGACCTTGGTTCTGTCTAGTACCCAAGTACTCCTTGCTGTGGTTAGTTTTCCCAGAGGCTTGAGTCCGAGGACCATGCAAGGCCTTGGTTTTGTCTAACGCTTGTTTTCTTCTGTAAGTAGCTAGTTTTCCCATAGGTTTGAGTCCTTGGACCATGCAAGACCTTGGTTCTGTCTAGTACCCAGGTACTCCTTGCTGTGGTTAGTTTTCCTAGAGACTTGAGTCCGAGGACCATGCAAGGCCTTGGTTCTGTCTAACGCTTGTTTTCTTCTGTAAGTAGCTAGTTTCCCCATAGGTTTGAGTCTGAGGACCATGCAAGACCTTGGTTCTGTCTAGTACCCAGGTACTCCTTGCTGTGGTTAGTTTTCCCAGAGGCTTGAGTCTGAGGACCATGCAAGGCCTTGGTTCTGTCTAACGCTTGTTTTCTTCTGTAAGTAGCTAGTTTCCCCATAGGTTTGAGTCCTTGGACCATGCAAGACCTTGGTTCTGTCTAGTACCCAGGTACTCCTTGCTGTGGTTAGTTTTCCCAAAGGCTTGAGTCCGAGGACCATGCAAGGCCTTGGTTCTGTCTAACGCTTGTTTTCTTCTGTAAGTAGCTAGTTTCCCCATAGGTTTGAGTCCGAGGACCATGCAAGACCTTGGTTCTCTCTAGTACCCAAGTACTCCTTGCTGTGGTTAGTTTTCCCAAAGGCTTGAGTCCGAGGACCATGCAAGGCCTTGGTTCTGTCTAACGCTTGTTTTCTTCTGTAAGTAGTTAGTTTCCCCATAGGTTTGAGTCTGAGGACCATGCAAGGCCTTGGTTTTGTCTAGTACCCAGGTACTCCTTGCTGTGGTTAGTTTTCCCAGAGGCTTGAGTCCAAGGACCATGCAAGGCCTTGGTTCTGTCTAACGCTTGTTTTCTTCTGTAAGTAGCTAGTTTCCCCATAGGTTTGAGTCCTTGGACCATGCAAGACCTTGGTTTTGTCTAGTACCCAAGTACTCCTTGCTTGAAGTGAAGGGACTTGCCCTCATCGTCGGGGGGTTTATTTTTTGCGTGGTGGCAGCCTTGGCCTTGCTTCACTGAGGATGGGCTATTCGTCGGACTGGGCTCTTGACCCCGAGCTGCCCCGGGCAGGGGTGGCTCGAGTTTCTGTCCTCACGCGTGGCAGCAGCCCCTTCTTCGCTCCAACCTTCCGCCTTCTTCGATTACGAGGCGTCCCCTGGCTGTTCGTGTTTTGCGCTTGACGCTTCGGTGCGCGAGGCGCGCCCTCATTAATATCCTCGTGGATTAATGCAGATCCAGTGGCTGTAGGCCTCATTGGAATTTGGCCAGGATTAAAGTCGTTGATGACTCTTCCTTCGAGTTCTGATTGGACCAATTTCCACCAGCCTTCGCCTTCTATAAAAGGCTTTCTAGGGAAATCGTCTTCCTACACCTCACAAACCCTTCAGTCAAACACGAGACATGACTCTTCCACCCCCTACGCCTCTTCAATAACCTTGCCAGGATTGTGACCGGAGTTTGGTGGAATGGGACCGCTTTAGGTGAGGGCGGAGGCAAGAGAATTAGGGGTCCTCCTCCCCCGGTTGGGAACCGTTGCGGTTGTGGTCCGCGCCAAACTTCCGGCGCGGCGAGGTTTGGGCGTCATGCTAGTGGTCATTGTGTCTGTTTGGCAAAAAATAGCAAACTTATTTCTTGCCAACTTAGGCCAAGAAAGATACAAACAAGTCTAAACCCAATTCAATCTAAGCCCATCACAAACACCTAACCCATTATCTTTCAATTACCACTTAAATTGTGCTATGGTTTATAAACAAACATAAAGACTCATCTCTTATCAATGTAGGATACAAAGCAAAGGTTTAGTGTTTGAAAGTTGAAACACACGCACTCTAACACAAGAATCATGCTAATTGCTTTTTAAGAAAAATTGGAAAATTTTTATTTTGATTAATTATTATGAGCTAAGAAAACTTGATAATGCCATTACTCAAAGCAGGTTCCTAAACCGCGCAGCATTGAAAACCGAAGGAGACACCAACTCAGACAGCTCCATTGTAAAACCATGGAGGCTGTGCTCAGTACAACAAGTTGAGGACCTCAAATCTTTGATTAGACTATGCCCAATACTGTCAAGTGGCATTTTCTTGAGCACCCCTATAGGGGTCCTAACAAGCTTGACAGTTCTACAAGCTCTAACTGTGGATCGCCACCTTGGACCACATTTCAAAATCCCAGCAGGAACCATGATAGTGTTTACACTAGCCTCCACAGCCATCTCTCTCACTCTCATCGACCGGATCCTCTATCCTATTTGGCAGAAGTTGTTGCATCAGTCTCCTACGCCTCTCCAACGGATAGCACTTGGTCACGTGTTCAATGCCTTAGGCATGTTTGTGGCAGCACTTGTTGAGTCTAGACGGCTTAAAATAACTAAAACACACCACCTTACAGATGAAACAAATTCCACAATTCCCATGTCAGTATTGTGGCTGGTGCCACAGATGGCTGTGGTAGGCATAGGAGAAGCATTCCATTATCCAGGACAGGTCACCCTCTACTACCAAGAATTTCCAATATCACTCCGAAGTACATCAACTGCAATGTATGCAATGATTATAGGAATTGCATACTATTTGAGTAATGCTGTGATAGGTCTAACTCAGAGGACTACAGGATGGTTACCAGATAATATAAATAATGGAAGGCTAGACAATGTGTATTGGATGTTAGTTGTGGTAGGGGTTACCAACTTTGGTTATTATCTAATATGTGCTAGGTTTTACAGATATCGGAATGTGGGAAAGGAGAATGAGAATTATATCTCCGATCGATAAGTGAGGGTAACCGTGAGTGCAATAACTAGCGTGCCATAATTATTATGTATTTCTATTGTATCCATGATGGTTTTTAGGTAAAAATCTACATTACAATTCTGTAAAACAAATAATTGGGTTGTCATTTTTACATTTTTCCTTTACTAGATCTCAAATTCTATTTTGTCAGTCGTAACAGAGAATAGCAGAGAGAAAAACTTCATGCCTCTGGCTATGATAATTATAACTGGACACACACAACACCTGCCGCAGCGTGCGTACCCGACTTGTAAGAGAGGAACGTGTTTTATGTCACATACATATATTTGATCTGTTCTCCATAGGATTATTTACAACTAAGGGCATATATCCTATTGAAAATTCAGGTTAGTTTGAAGCCAGAAAATCAAATTGGTAAAACAAAGCACTTAAAAATGAACTTGTTAAGACAACACTACAATTCCCACTGGATAAACTCCCACAAGAATCTGCAATAACATTTGCAAGTTTTAAGTCCCAAATCTAAAACCACAGTGACAGGACTGCCCCCGACATAAAAAGGACTTACCACTTATGTAATTGCTTATTAGACATGATTTTCAATGTACTTGTCTCAATGAAAATTAAAGGAACACAATCTTAAAATTCACTATTTATATCAACATGTAAAATATGTGGACACTTATTTTCTCCACTATCTCCTCAATACAGCAGAAAAAAGAATTTGAATTGTGTTCAAGAAAGCTAACAACAAAATTACCTTGTGCATATGGTGTCTGAATCTCTACAATAGGAAGAATTTTAATGAATAGAACTGCTCTGCTTATCGTATAACTTAACTATCATTTTTTCAATCCAAGCGTCTTGCCCAAACTTGTTTTCCATTAACTAAGAATATCGCTGTTTCTTTACCTCCAAGTATACGCTGAATATCTGAAGAAGAGCGAACGACCACATTTGCATACAGCGGCGGCGCCATATTTGGCTGAGGTTTCATTAAGATGGACTCTATACAGTTCCCAAATCTCCTACATTCAAGAAAACAGAAAGGGAATCAATAAAAGTTACAAAAGGTTGCAATAAATAGTACTTATTATTGCAAGTCTGTGTGTTTGTTAGTACCTTGTAATGAATTCTTGAAGTTCTTCACTTGTAACATAATGACCCTTAGAGAAGTTCATTAACAAAAATCTACCTTTAGTGTGAAAACTAGGCACTAAAGGAGACAGACTAGTACTAATAGTAGCAGCTTGAGGCACCGAAGGTTGAACTTGAACCGAGTTTGCGAAATTTGGTGCGACTGAAACTGAAGGGGCTTCAAGAACCTGATATGAAGGGAAACCTTTACGGCTGTTTGAGAACTGGGGTTGAATGAATCCACTTTGAGGCGGCGAAGATTGTACCATTGTCGGAACTATATCGCTAAAGGCAAAATCACACATACACGTTTTGATTTCCTCAATCTGGCTTATCAATGTTTCCCTCTCCGGATAAAAATCCCAAAAGGAAAATCTTGGCTCAACAATACTAAGCATCAACGGAAAATCTTTATCAACATCATAAGAAGGTGCTTGAGACAAGTGGAGTAGGAACGTCATTGTCTCGTGTGCTAATGCATGGAGCTTTTGATCTGGTAAAGATAGGATCATAAAGACAAAGTCTTTAACGCCTCTTATCTCAAGACGAATCCAAAAGGCCACAACTTTCTTGGATTGGTTAGGTTCCAAACGCAGGTCAATCACTAACCGAGCATATATTCGGCGATCAATATCGTGAAAGGCTTTAAGTTCGTCAAGGCTATTACAGGGAGAAGACATTGTGGTTGAAGGGTTTTCTCACTTTTTCATGGGGGGCAAGAAGGGTGTTTGATTCTTGGGGACTTGAATATGGACCTTTGGAAAATGAAATAATGGTCTGAGTGAGGAAGAAGGCCTTCTCTTGCGGCTTTATATACTTCTTTTAGAAAGAGGGAGAAAAGACAATGCCTACTTGTCAAACGAAGAAAAGATAAGACCATAAATAAAAACATTAATATAAATAAATTTTTTTTTTTTTTTTTTTTTTTTGTATTGCAAATTGGGTTGGGTTTAGGTTAGTAGGCTGATAAATCCATTTAACTCAACTCACCCACCTATTTTGTTTTTGTTAGTTATTCTTTTGCTCCTCTCCCTAATATAAAACAAAACTCTAGGTCCTTGATACTATTGTTTGTTGCTGTTCTAATGCTCAAAGTTAAAGTTTTTTTTTTTTTAAATGTCAAACCCAATCAAACCCAACCCACATGGGTTAGATTAGGTTGGGTTGAACCCCTGTAATAGATTGGGTTAAGATTTCTTCAATTCACCCATGGTAGATTAGATTAAAAAAACCTCTCAACCCAACTCGACCTTTGCAAACCTTTGAGTGTAATATTTCTTTTTTTTTCTCTTTTTGGGTTTTTGAAGGGCACAATAGGGCAATTATATAGGTTAACCTTTTCCATTCACTAATTAATTATGATTAGAATAATATTAGTTTTCACGAAATTCATCACAATTATTATACATTAATCAAAACATATCATACAACAACTATATATATATAAAAAAATCAATATATATATATATATATATGTATATTGATTTTGACAAGTTATAACTTCTATCAAGTTGTATGATATTTACCATTCTCTTCTTTTTGCGTTGCCATTGATTTCGACTATTGCAACAATTAAGTTTTGTTATTACCATATGCCTAGTGAAATAGGGCCTGTCCTACCGTTAGGCCAATAAGTAGCCTCCTAAGGCTCCAAGTGAAATAAAACCCCTAAATTTTAATCAATAGAGATATTTCTATACCAATAACAATATTAGTTAGGCTCCAAATATTTGTCAATAGATTAAAAAAAAATTAGTAATGCAATAGACACAACAAAATGTTAAAATAATTTCACAACATTCCTTAATTAACATGCCAACTCAACGTGGGCTCACCACTCGCCACTCATCACAGTCTTTAATTTAAATTTTTTTTTCTATGCTACTTTAGAAATGTTGTGAAATTTTTGTGTCCCTAACATTACTTAAAAGAAATTGTTTAGAGTTATGCTATGTCCACATAAATTTCACAAAAAATTCTTGATAACGATCTATTACTGATAAGTAAAAAAATGATATCAATGGTATGCCCAAATTAGAAACAATAATAGATTACCACCTAGGATTTGTTGTGAAACTTTTTGTAAAAAGTATTGTTGATATGACATTACTCAATTAATTATAAAAAATAAAAATAAAATAAAAGAAAAAAATATCAAAGTGTAGATACTCACAGCAAAACGTGGTATTTGGATCACCTTACCCCTTCATCACTGGTCTGTATCACAGGCACAACGCTGTTGTTCAAATATGTGTTGCATGTTTGTCATGAAAACAGCAGAGAAATGTATTTGGAACAACATTTGCAAAATGTTGATTATCCTGGTATCTGTTTCCCATGTTTAGTTAATTTATATGAGAAAAATATGTCTCCAATTTATTGTCTTGTATTTTTCTTAGGAACATTTCCGCCGTTTGAGGACAGTTTGGTTGGTGCAACAGGAATCTTTCTATATTGAGGACAGTTTTAGTTGGGCCTGGGGGTTCAGCATATGTGTTGTGGACCTTGTGGTTACTCTCATAGCCATAGGCTTAGCCATTTTCCTATTGGGAAATCATTATTATCGGCACGTTAATTAAGCCTCATGGAAGCTCCTTTAATTTACAAGCTTAGTTTGTGTTATCGTTGCTGCCATTAGGAAGAGAAAGATCCCAATATCAGCTAAAAGTGAGGAATACTACAGTCAGCACATTGGGAAAATAGAGAAGGTAGTTGCAGTGCCTACTAAAATTAAGTTTCATGTAAAAAATTTGGTGACATAAATTCTCAAACCATGGAGGCTGTGCTCAGCGCAACAAGCTGAGCCTGAGGACCTCAAATCTTTTATTAGAATATTCCCAATACTATCAAGTAGCATTTTCTTTAGCATCCCTATAGGGGGTCCTAATGAGCTTGGTGGTCCTACAAGGTTACAAGCTCTAACCATAGATCACCACCTTGGACCACATTTCAAAATCCCAGCAGGAACCATGCATGATATTCTTTTTATTAGTCTCCACAGCCATCTCTCTCACTCACATCGACCAGATCCTCTATCCTATTTGGCAGAAGCAGTCTCATTGGTCTCCTAGGCCTCTCCAACAATAGCACTTAGCCACATGTTCAATGCCTTAGGCATTGTTGTGGCAGGACTCGTTGAGTCTAGGCGGCTTAAAATAACTAAAACACACCAGCTTACAGATGAAACAAATTCCACCATTCCCACGTCAGTATTGTGGCTGGTGTGACAGTTGGCTGTGGTAGGTATTGGAGAAGCGTTTCATTATCCAGGACAAGTCAAACTACAACCAAGAATTTCCAACATCACTCCAAAGTACATCAACTGCAATGTATGCAATGGTTGTGGGAATTGCATATGATATAAGCAATATTGTGATAGGTCTAACTCAGAGGACTACAGGATTATTACCAGATAATATAAATAATAGAAGGCTAGACTTCATTGGATGTTACTTCTGGTAGGGATTATCAACTTTGGTTATTATCTATTCTGCGCTAGGTTTTACAGGCATCAGAATATGGGAAAGGAGAATGAGAATTATATCTCCGATTGATAAGTAAGGGTTAACTGTGAGTGCAATAACTAGCGTGCCATAATTGTTATGCATTTCTATCGTATCCATGATGGAGTTTCTAGTAAAAGTTTACATTCCAGTTCTGTAAAACAAATCATTGGGTTGTCAATTTTACATTTTTTTTTTCCTAGATCTCAAATTCTATTTTGTAGAGAATAGCAGAGAGATAAACTTCATGTCTCTATGGCTAAGATAATTATAACTGGACACGCACAACACCTGCTGCAGTGTGTACCCGGCTAGTTATTTCAATGAAGAGTGACATGTAAGAGCATTAGCATTGGAGAATGCTAATGTCATATCTAAGGTCAATTTGGCATTTTAAGCCTTAAAATCCATTGCATCAGACAATGCTAAACGCAACTATTGCAAATTTTTTTGCAATAGTGCTACAATACAATTCTAAAGATAGAATTGTACTGTAGCAGTATTCTAAAAACAAAAATAATTTTTTATTCCCTTTTAAGACCGAAATTTCTCTCTCCTCTCTCTCATTATTTCAGTTCTATTCTCTCTCTTCCTTCTCTATTTCTCATCTGCTCTCTCCTCTCTTCAGACCTAAACACCCTTCTCCATCACACATCACAGTGGCTCAGTTTTTCTGGTGGGTTGCGATCCGACGGTTCTGTGGTTGCTTTTTCTTTTTTTTTTGGCGTGGGTGACGACGTGGGTCACTGGTGGTTGTGGTTTTTGGCGTGAGTCACTGTGGTGGTTGTGGGTTTTTCTTTTTTTTTTGCTGTGACCGGTGCCTAAAGGGGTTATGGGTCGTGGTTGGGTTGTGGCTGAAGTGGGTTGTGGCTGAAATGGGTTGGGTTCGGTGTTGTGGCTGAAGTGGGTTGGGTCCGGTGTTGTGGCTGAAGTGGGTTGGGTTCGGTGTTTGGGTCGTGGTTGGATCGGTGGGTTTGAAACAGTGGATCTGTTGATCGATGGGTGGATCGGTTGGGTTGATCATCGGTAGCTCCGATGGTGGCTCCGGTGATGATTTTTTTTGAATGGGTTTGCTCTGGTGGGTTTCAAATCGGCGGCATGGGCTGATGGGTTTTTGGTGCCATGGCTGTGGTTGTTAATGGGTTGAGGTGCTGATGGGTTGAGGTGTCGTGGTTGTGGTTGATGGGTTGTGTGTTGCTAGAGGTTGAGGGAGAAGCAGAGGAAAAAAAAAGACGGTTGGAAAGCCCAGGAAATAGGTGTCTGAAAAAAAATGACAGTTACAAAGAAATAATAAAGAAATATTAAAAAAATAATATTTTAATAAAAATAGAGTTTTGGGATGTGGAGGTTTTGAAAAATGGTATGGTATAATAGAATTGTGGGTTTTTAGAATTCTAAAATAGAATAGCATTAGCATTCCCCAATGCTAATGCTCTAAGAGACGAACATGATTTATGTCACACCTCTATTTGATCTGCTCTTCAATCTCCATATATAGGATTATTTACAACCAAGGACATATATCCTACTGAAAATTCAGCTTAGTTTGAAACCAGATTTATCACCAACAAAAAAATCAAATAGGTAAAACAAAGCATTAAAAAATAACTTTTAAGAGAACACTACAATTCCCACTGGATAAATTCCCACAAGAATCTGTAATGCCATTTGCAAGTTGTAAGTCCCAAATATTAATGTAAAACAACAGAGACAGAACTGCCCTGGCATAAAAAGGACTTAACACTTAATTAATTGCCTATTAGACATGATTTTCAATGTGCTTGTCTCAAAGAAAATTAATGGAAGACAATTGTAAAATTCACTATTTATATCAAAATGTAAAATATATGGTCACTTCTTTTCTCCACTATTTCCCCAATACAGCAAGAAAAAAGAATTTAAATTGTGTGTTCAAGAAAGCTAAAAACAAAACTACTGCGTGCACATGGTATTTGAATCTCTACAATTACAATAGGAAGAATTTTAATGAATAGAACTGCCCTGCTTATGATACAACTTAACTAACGTTTTTTCAAGTCAAGCGTCTCGCCCGAACTTGTTTTCCATTAACTGAGAATTCCACTTTTTCTTTAGCTCCAAGAGTACGCTCAATATCTGAAGAAGAGTGAAAGACCTCATTTGCAAACATCCTTGGATCAGCTTTCATGCAAATGGACTCTATACAGTTCCCATATCTCCTACATTATTCAAGAAAACAGGGAGGGAATCAATAAAAGTTACAAAAGATTGCAATTTATTGCATGTCTGTGTGTTTTTTGGTACCTTGTAATGTATTCTTGAAGTTCTTCGCTTGTAACATGATAACCCTTAAAGATGTTCATGAACAAAGATCTATCTTTAGCGTGAAAATTAGGCTCTAAAGTAGACAGACTAGTACTACTCTACTAGTAGCTTGTGGCACCAAAGATTGAACTTGAACCGAGCATGCGAAATTTGGTGGGACTGAAATTGAAGGAGGGGCTTCAAGAACCTGATATGCAGAAGAAGCTTCATGCTTGTTCGTGGAACTGGGGTTGAATGAATGCACTTTGAGGCTTCAAAAATAGAATTGTTGTTGGAACTGTAACACTAAACGCGAAATCACACACATTCCTGACGAATTCCTTAATCTTGGTCATCACGTTTTTCCTATCCGTATAAAGAGGCTGAAAGGAAAATTTTGGCTTCAGAAGACTAATCATCAACGGCAAATCTTTATCAACATCATGAGAAGGTGGTTGACACCCTTCTACGTCTAACAAGTAGATTAGGCACGTCATTGCCTCCATGGCTAATTCAGCGAGCATTTGATCTGATAAAGGTAACACCGTGCTGATGAAGTCTCCATAGCCTATTTCTTTAAGATAATTCCAAAAGGCCACAATTTTCTTGGATGTGTCACCGTCTATACGCAGGAAAGCCACTAACCGAGCATATATTTGGCGATCAATATTGTGAAAAGCTTTAAATTCTTCAAGGGTATACCCGCGGGGTCGGGGAGAAGCCATTGTGGTTGAAGGGTTTTTGAAGGGGGGGGGGGGGGGGGGGGGGGGGGGTGGTGAAGAAGTTTGTTTGATTCTTGAATTAATCTTGGGGGACTTGAATAATGGAATAATGGTCTGAGTGAGGGACAGGGCCTTCTCTTGCGCTTTATATACTCTCTTAGGAAGAGAAAGAAAAGACGTCGCCTACTTCTACTTGAAAAGATAAAGACCAGAAATTAAAAACAATAGTTTTTACCAAAAAGAAAAAAAAAATTAAAAACAATAGTGTAATTAGGGGCCCAATTCAGTGGGCTAATTTGGAACTTGGATTGCTAATTTCTTTTTTTTCTTTTTTTTCTTTTTTTTTTTATATAAGATAGAATTCAACTCTAGCATAATCTAAGTGTATATGTGTATGAAACTCCCTCCTAGAAACTTGAACTCCGGCCCTTGCTCCCCACACACCACAAGCATTTATACATGTCGAGTGACCATCACACTAAGGTTGTGCGGTGGTTGCTAATTTCTTTTATTTTGTTGCGCATTGGTTCGGACGTGGGCATTGATAAATTCACACATTCAGATAATTCAACTCAATCCACCTATGTTTAATATATATTTTATATTTTTTTTTTTTTTGGTTAAATTTGCCTCTCTCCTTAGTATAAAACAAAACTCTTACTCCTAATTTATTTATTATTTTTCCAATTTCAATTCAGTACTTTATGTAAAAAATAAAATAAAAATAAAAATAAAAAATTTCAACCCAGCTTTGAATTTTCAAATGGAAAATTCTATAATTACAAATTATTTTACAAAATTATGATATAGTATAACTTTTTCCGCTCATTAATTAATTATGATTAAAATAACATTATTCATGTGCACTCAACACTATTCACAATTATTATACATTAGTCAAAATAAATTACATTAACAAAAAAAGAAATTATATATATGCAAAGACCAAGTCAATATGATTTTGACAAATTATAACTTATATCAAGTTGTATGTAGGGGTGTTTCAAAAAGGCGCTTGGATCGCATGACTACACCTAAGTTGTCGACAAAATGAAGTAAATGCACAATGTGGAGCAATTTGCAGTTCAGAATTAAGAAAATTGCACAAAATTGCACCACACCACACCCATGCCATATATAAATGAACTTTGCGTTTCAAACTGATTAAATACATACATACATATATATTGTGGGAGGGAGTAACCCAAAGGCAGAAGGACATAATGGATGAGCCGCCCAAGAAGTTAGATGGGCCCTACTATTCGTTGGTTTGGGCCCAGTCAAGGTGAGATAGCCAACAACCAAGAACCGAGTAGGGAATGGTTTGCCCGGGGAGCCCTAGGAGCACACCCTCCTCAGGAGATCAAGGTCCAAATTCAGAGCCCCTAAGGCAATCACCGACGAAGGAAGTAAGGCAAAGCAAGTGAAAGTAGGAGGTACCTTCTTGGAGAAGCACCCATCACCTCCACATTCAATACTCCCTGCCAAACCACCCTCCCGCATTAAAAGAAGAATTACCCCTAAATAGTACCTGCACAGCTTTTACAACCTACTCTATTATCATCAGCAAAGTAGTAATGGAACAAGTATCCAAAGCCAAATTTAAGAGACGTCCAAGTGAAAGGCCATGATGCACTTCCTCCTACTATATATAAGAAGTAAGTCCCCCATGAAAGAGGGGGGCGAAAAAAAAACATTTGAAAGGAAGTTCCTAGAAAGAGATAGAGAGACGAGTCCTGTAATTATTAGACATTTGTGTTTTAATTTGGGCACCTCGGACTAACCAAGGAAGATCTTTCAATATAAAAGATTCATTTCTTAGCTTTTTATTCGAATATATTCTTGGTCTTACTTATCTTTTCATTAGTCTTGCTAAGATATCTCTACTTAAGCTTGGGTTGTTGACCCTAATCATCCACCTCTTCCAAATTAGTTATATTGGGCTTACTCTTTCAGCAAGGCCCTCAAATCATATTATATATAATAAAAGTTGGGCTTAGATGCTGTGGTTGCGCCAAGTGGCTTCACCAAATTGCAAAAATTTTAATAAATTTTTAGATTTTAAGAATAGATATATACATATTTTTTGGATAAATATAACAAATTAAGTAATGAAAAAAAGTAGTATTTGATTTACAACTATAACAGTTGTGTTTATCTAAAATGTTATCAACAAAGCCTAAAATCAATGGAATAGAATTACATAGAATTTAAATAAAAAAGAGAGATAAAAAAACGTAAAAGAAAAAAAAAAGATCTTCCTGCAACTGCTTGCAATTCTATAATCATTATATAAGGCTTTGCAATAATTCCTCTAATTCCTCTAGAACCTACAGAGTGAGAGATATTTTATCAGAAAACCAAATTAGCAAAGCCCTAGAGGGAGATGAGAGCAATGCCGATGGACTTCTTTGCAGACATGGACGACCAGCCTTCGACTATGGCCATGGACGTGGACGACATTGATCCACTTGAGATCTTCGGTGAGGGCGTCATCTCCATGGACAGCAAGCTCGCCAATGCCGATTTCTACAACGTATTCGAAGACAACTTCGATGACTCTTACATCAATTGAAGTCGTTTTCATCTTTATCTTTATCATCCTGATTTATGAATTCTTTTCTAGGCTTTATTTTAAAATCTTTTATTTCTCTGTGATGAAACTATGTGTCTGCCGCTTTAATTCATTTATTAAGTTTTATGGTTCCAAGCGAACAAAACTTCTACTGTTTCACTTGAAAAAATCCTACTTATATTTCTTCAGAAACCACATTAGCTCCATCAGTTTTGGTGGCTTCTTGCACTTTTTATTTATTTTTTATTTTTTTATTGAGAATATTTAACACATTAAATTATCGGTTATATGTTTTACCTCTTCTTTTGATAAACAAATTATATGTTCTACCTTTAATAATGTTATGATATTCACTTTAATTAAAATTATTTTTATGTTACAGATTATCTTGAAGCTTTGAAGCCCAAGTTTAGAAGTTTCAAGATCTTAAAACTTTACCCTTCAACATGTTATCCTGAGTGCAAAGTCCACACAGATGCTATTATATGTTTATATCGATTCCATTGAAGATTATATCTATTCCATTGAAACTTCAAGTGACTTCAGGTCTAGATGCTACTCTTATTTTATTTATTTTTTTTTATTTTTTTTGTATGTGGATCTCACATTTATGCCTCAAATTTTTTATCATTCTTTCTTTTTTGTCATTTATTTAGTTCATCAATTTATTGAGATTTGTAAATATTTAATTTTGAAAATTATTTATAAAAGGGTTGTACGAAACCAAACATGCATAAAGGCTTTTCCCCATTTTTATGGAGTAAAAAAATGTTGCTGACACCCATTCGACATGGCAAAAATTTCTTAAAATTATAAATGTTGATAGGATTGTAGAGGGAAGAAGATAGAATTTAAGGTGAAGAAAACTTCTATATGAACATTAGAATTTATGTAGATAACTTCTATATGAGCATTAAAATTTTATTAGATTGGAAAAAAAATACACTTTAATTATTAGGACTCTAAATGATACATTGGTATTAGTAATGTTTAATATTTATAGTAGTTTTGGGGAATGCAAGTGGATTTTTGTTTTTGTTTTTTTTTTTACTAAAGCATGTGAAGATCTCATATTTAATATTATCTCAAGCAACTTCCCTTCGCACGTAAGATTATCGTAAATCAAACTCTTTAATCAAGCATTTACTATAAATATATATATATATATATATATATATTTTTTTTTTTTCTAAGTTATGAGAAATTTAGAATTCTACTTCACTTAAAATTAGATTAGCAAGAGTTTTAAGTAACATTTATTTTGATTGTTCTGATTATATATCATTATTTGATGTTTTAATATGTAAAATTTATATATTACAAACTATGTTTATACAAAAGTGACTTTATATATGTATATATGTCATAATATTAATGGGTTTTTATCATGTGGCTTACTAATTATTATTATGGTTTTAATTTTATACATATATTTTTTTAATTAAGTCGTGCATCGCACGGGCATAATACTAGTATATATATATATATATATATATATTGAAATTGCCGCACTGCACCTATTAATATATAAATTTTATTTTATATTTAATATTGACTTTATAAATATTTAACTACATTATAAATAGATATTTAGTATATATTAAATATATTTACTACGTATTTAACATATATTAAATATATTTAGTATATATTTAATATATATGAAAACCGACCAAACCACCGCACCATACAACGACTGATCTGTTAAAGTAGAGTGCCCAAAACTGCATTAAACTGCACCGTAAAACCCCCTATTTGTATGATATTATCATTCTCTCCTTTTTGCGTTGTCATTTGATGATGCCGAAAATCTCACCAGTGAGTCACACGATACTCGCACACTTGAAACGACACCTGCACAGCAAAAAGAAGAAGACCTAGCAGAAAGCACCGGTGTGGTGCCGACTAAATACCCTCCGAATGTCAAGTTAGAACTTGTTTCAACTCTATAGTGCTAGAGAGGGGTTAATTATGCGTACCTTAATTTATGAGGGTATTGGGGCTTTTATAGTAGTAGAGGGTGGACCTCACTTCCTTGGAGTAGAAGTCTTTTCCTTATAGGAGTCCTTATGAGCGTAAATTGCGGAATCCTTTCCTTGTAGGAGACTAACACTAAGCGTGGGATACAAGACATTTCCTTATATACTTATGCGTGGTGGCCAAGTCAAGGGTACATTGGAGCCGTCAGCTTTAGGGTCGTCAGCTTTGCCTACTCCCTCGTTAGGGTCGTCAGCTTCGACTACTCCCTTCAGCTTAGTCGGGGTCGTCAGCTTCGCCCACTTCCTCGTTGGGGTCGTCAGCTTCGCCTACTCCCTCGTCGGGGTCGTCAGCTTTGCCTACGACCTCGTTATGGTCGTCAGCTTCGACTACTCCCTTCAGCTTAGTCGGGGTCGTCAACTTCGCCCACTCCCTCGTCGGGGTCGTCAACTTCGCCTACTCCCTCGTCGGGGTCGTCAACTTCGCCTACTCCCTCGTCGGGGTCGTCAGTTTCGACTACTCCCTTCAGCTTAGTCGGGGTCGTCAGCTTCGCCCACTCCCTCGTCGGGATCGTCAGCTTCGCCCACTCCCTCGTCGGGATCGTCAGCTTCGCCTACTCCCTCGTCGGAGTCGTCAGCTTCGACTACTCCCTTCAGCTTAGTTGGGGTCGTCAGCTTTGCCTACGACCTCGTTATGGTCGTCAGTTTCGCCTATTGCCTCGTCAGGGTCGTCAGCTTTGCCTACGACCTTGTTAGGGTCGTCAGCTTTGCCTGCACCCTTTAGCTTTATTAGCGTCGGCTACCCATCTTCATTGCCTAAGGTCAACTCGTCGGCTATGCGGTGAGCTTCGTGGACTCCCTAACATTGTCACTTACTAATAGATCCCGACGGAGGTTTGCTTACCCTCTTCAGCTTGTTCTTATCAGCTTCCTCTTATGCTTACTATCTTCAGCTTACCGTCTTCAGCTTACTATCTTCAACCTACTGCCTTCAGCTTAGAGACTGACGGCTTCATCTTGCGTGATGTCTTCAGTATGCATAATAGAGCTGACGGGTTTTTGGAGATCAATAACTTTTATTTTTCCAATTAAAATTCCCCTTATCAGTTGCCCCCCACTCCATAACCTCGTCAGCGTTAGCTGACGGGTTATGGAGTTAACATCGTTAGAAAGGTCACTCATGTGTGACCCCTCGAGCCGCCTTTATTAAATGCTTGAGCACGTGGCGTGAACTGATCGGTTCCGTTTTCGGATGAGCCTCTACAGTCAACACCCGTGGGCGACACTATTTTTGAGGAAGGTGACGATCTTACCAAGTCCGTGGCAGACCTAAAAGATGATAGCGTCATCCTTGCCCAGCCTATTGTGGACCAGCCTATTACTTTTTATTTGGCATGTGTGTCTATCCTTGGCATTTGTATGTATGTTAGGATACGCTCGTACTTCGTAATTTAAGGCGAATCCATCCGCTTAAGGTGTCTTTTAGACATGTCTTCTTTAACGGTTTCAAACCATCTTCTTCTTTGAACGCGTCCTTTTTGTGGACTGGTGGATTTGTTCACGAATCCATCCATTTGTGGATAATGGCGTCAGCTTGCTTTTACTTGATGGACTCGTCCACTTGTGGGACAAGTCATACATTCATCCACTTTGTGGATAAGTTCATTCATTTTTTAGGGGTCGTCCGCTTTGTGGACTTAGGCTGATTTGCTTTGTAGACTTTGGTCAAGTTTATGGATTTATATTAAACTCGTCTACTTTGTAGACTTGGCAATAGGCCCGTCCACTTTGTGGACTTACGCTCATCTACTTTGTAGACTTGGTAATAAATTTGTCCACTTTGTGGACTTAGCAGTAGACTCAATGTTAAACTCGTCCACTTTGTGGATTTAATAATTTTTCATTCTCTCAGGGTGAGGTCGTCCACTTTGGACTCATCAATGTTGTCCACTTTGTGGATTTAATAGGGTCGTCCACTTTGTGGACTTATTGAGGTGACTAAGTGTTGGTACCTCGTCACCATTTTGGTCGTCCACTTGTAGGCGACTTAGTATGGTGATCATCTACCCATAGTCGACTTCGGTCCTGCGTCTACCCGTAGGTGACTTAACGTAATGACTATTCACCCGTAGGCAACTTTGACCACGCGTCTACCCGTAGGTTGCTTAGCGTAGTGACCGTCTACCCGTAGGTGACTTAGCGTAGTGACCGTCCACCCGTAGGCGACTTTGGCCATGCGTCTACCCGTAGGCGACTTAGCGTAGTGACCGTCTACCCGTAGGTGACTTTGACTTAGCGTAGTGACCGTCCACCCGTAGGCGACTTAGTGTAGTGATCGTCCACCCGTAAGCGACTTTGGCCATGCGTCTACCCGTAGGTGACTTAGCGTAGTGACCGTCCATCCGTAGGCGACTTAGCGTAGTGACTGTCCACCCGTAGGCTACTTTGGCCATGCGCCTACCCGTAGGTGACTTAGCGTAGTGACCATCCACCCGTAGGCGACTTAGCGTAGTGACCGTCCACCCGTAGGCGACTTTGGCCATGCGTCTACCCGTAGGCGACTTAGCGTAGTGACCGTCCACCCGCAGGCGACTTTGGCCATGTCTGAATAAACTCCTTTTATTATAATAAACCATGCATTCGTAGAAAAAGTAGTTCTTAAAAAGAAAACGAAGACTTGCCCTTTGGGCTTTAAAAGAGTTATTGTAGCAAAAACTAAAGTAAATAGAAAAACTGAGGAGTATAACTAAAATTCACTAAGGTAAACTAGAAATAAAGGGGTGCCGCTCTTCATGCCATCCTTTTTACTGGTAGTACTTCCGTAGGTGCTTGGTGTTCCATGGGTGGTGTAGCTTCTGTCCGTCCAGCGTCTCCAGTTCTTGCCATCTTCCGCCCTTTATCCTGTCGCGTATCCTCCTGCCTTTCTCTCTTCTCTCGAGTCAGAAGCGCGTCTTCAGCATTCATGTACTTGGTGACCCTGTAGAGTACTTCCGACATGGTCTTGGGGTCGTTTTTGTATAGTGAGAACAAAAACTTACCCTTTCGCAACCCATTTGTGAAGGCTGTTACAAGTATTTTGTCGTCGGCCTCGTCGATCGATAGTGCTTCCTTATTGAAGCGCGTTATGTAGGATCTCAGCGTCTCGTCCTCTCGTTGCTTGATACTCA
Source organism: Quercus aquifolioides (assembly GCA_019022515.1). Taxonomy (NCBI): domain Eukaryota; kingdom Viridiplantae; phylum Streptophyta; class Magnoliopsida; order Fagales; family Fagaceae; genus Quercus; species Quercus aquifolioides. The sequence goes on from CM032326.1 coordinate 41,966,210, forward strand.
TCAAGCATGCCATGGACTTCTTATACCTGTGTCCCCCAATAAAGTGTGTAGTGAACTGAGCGCTTAGCTCCTTGAAAGTGCTGATGGAGTTCGGCGTCAGTCGGTTGAACCATACCCTTGCGGGGCCCTTCAGCGTTGTAGGGAATGCCCTACACATGATTTCGTCTGCTACCCCTTGAAGGTGCATCAAGGTCTTGAAGGTCTCTAGGTGATCCAGAGGGTCCTTCACTCCGTCGTAACTGTCTATATGCGGCATGCGAAATTTATGTGGTAGGGGGAAGGAATTGACGGCTGCAGTGAACGGCGAGTTAGTTCGATTTACCAGATCGTCAAGGTCGCTAGATACCCGTCCTTTGAGGGCATTCATCATGACCTCCATTTGTTCCTTTATTGCCTGTATCTCCATGGCAATGTGTGGTTGAGTTGCATCCGTGAGGGATGGCATGCTCAGATTTTGACGCTCCGGTCTACTTGGAGCATTACTGCCCTCCAGCCTTTCTCGTTCTCTCCTATCGGCACTGGTGCCTTCTTGGTCATGCTCTTGAGTGCCGTGACCTACATTTTTCTGGAGTAACTGTTCTTCCAGATCGTGGTTTTGCTTAGTGAGGCGTTCCACGGCTGCAGTGAGAGTCTGTACCTGTCTCTCGAGTGCAGTTGGGCGTGGTTCGTCTCCTTGAATGTTGTTGGTAGTCGCCATCGAGCGAGTAAGTACCATGTAACTCTTTGTCCGGGAAGTGATGAAATCGGTCGTCCCCACAGACGGCGCCAACTGATGATGCCGAAAATCTCACCAGTGAGTCACACGATGCTCGCACACTTGAAACGACACCTGCACAGCAAAAAGAAGAAGACCTAGCAGAAAGCACCGGTGTGGTGCCGGCCAAATACCCTCCGAAGGTCAAGTTAGAACTTGTTTCAACTCTATAGTGCTAGAGAGGGGTTAATTATGCGTACCTTGATTTATGAGGGTATTGGGGCTTTTATAGTAGTAGAGGGTGGACCTCACTTCCTTGGAGTAGAAGTCTTTTCCTTATAGGAGTCCTTATGAGCGTAGATTGCGAAATCCTTTCCTTGTAAGAGACTAACACTAAGCGTGGGATACAAGACATTTCCTTATATACTTATGCGTGGTGGCCAAGTCAAGGGTACATTGGAGCCGTCAGCTTTAAGGTCGTCAGCTTTGCCTACTCCCTCGTTAGGGTCGTCAGCTTCGACTACTCCCTCGTTAGGGTCGTCAGCTTCGACTACTCCCTCGTTAGGGTCGTCAGTTTCGACTACTCCCTTCAGCTTAGTCGGGGTCGTCAGCTTCGCCCACTCCCTCGTTGGGGTCGTCAGCTTCGCCTACTCCCTCGTCGGGGTCGTCAGCTTTGCCTACAACCTCGTTATGGTCGTCAGCTTCGACTACTCCTTTCAGCTTAGTCGGGGTCGTCAGCTTCGCCTACTCCCTCGTCGAGGTCGTCAGCTTCGACTACTCCCTTCAGCTTAGTCGGGGTCGTCAGGTTCACCCACTCCCTCGTCGAGGTCGTCAGCTTCGACTACTCCCTTCAGCTTAGTTGGGGTCGTCAGCTTTGCCTACGACCTCGTTATGGTCGTCAGTTTCGCCTATTGCCTCGTCAGGGTCGTCAGCTTTGCCTACGACCTCGTTAGGGTCGTCAGCTTCGCCTGCACCCTTTAGCTTTATTAGCGTCGGCTACCCATCTTCATTGCCTAAGGTCAACTCGTCGGCTATGCGGTGAGTTTTGTGGACTCCCTAACATTGTCACTTACTAATGGATCCCGACGGAGGTTTGCTTACCCTCTTCAGCTTGTTCTTATCAGCTTCCTCTTATGCTTACTGTCTTCAGCTTACCGTCTTCAGCTTACTATCTTCAGCCTACTGCCTTCAGCTTAGAGACTGACGGCTTCATCTTGCGTGATGTCTTCAGTATGCATAATAGAGCTGACGGGTCTTTGGAGATCAATAACTTTTATTTTTCCAGTTAAAAATTTCCCTTATCATCATTGATTTGGATTATTGCAGCAATCAAGTTCTGTTATCACCATATGCCTACTGAACTCAGACAGCAGGATATAATACTTGTTAAAATCTCTGTCACAATGGCAGCAAATGAATTCCAGGAATTCAGCTACGCCAAAGAAGGGAATCACTCCAATGAAAAAGCACAAATGTCAGATATTCACAGCAAACGTGGGGGTTGGATCACCTTCCCCTTCATCACTGGATCACTGATCTGTCTCTCATTCACAACTTTATAGCTAAAAAATGTGTAGCATGTTTTCCATGAAAATAGCTGAGAAATGTATTAGAAACAACATTTGCAAAATGTTGATCTTCCTGATATCTGTTTTCCTGTGGTCAGTTAATTTATATGAGGCAAACGTTTTCTTGTCTTGTATATTTCATAGAACATTTGAGAACAGAACCAAATACGCCATGATCTCACACTCTTACACTCACAATCATGTGATACGTACCAACACAACTTATTGCCAAAAAAAAATTCCAGGGACACTGATTGGCTTGACAATTACTGCTGGAGGATAGGGAACGAAATTGGCTGTATATCTGATTGAAAATTTCCATTTCAAGAGCATCGTTGCTACTCAAAAAGGAAACATTGTTAATGGTCCCACCTGTCTACTTCCAGTCCTCGCAGCAATCATTGCAGACTCCTTGTTAGGCTGTTACTCTGTCATCTGGATTTCTTCTTTTTTCTCTTTTCTGGTAATGTACTTAATCTGTTTTGCTATCGGAAAATCTTATTACACTCGCTATTGCACACTCCGTACACACTTCCTTTTGATTGTTCATGATTCCAGCGCTACCTTTAATTTGATTTGTTATCATTCATTTCTAGACTACTAAAATTTAGTTATAATGTTTTGACTAGAAGATTTTTTTTTTTTTTTTTTGAGAAAGGTTTTGACTAGAATATTGGATAGTTAAAATGCATCTATGCTTACATGGGAAACAGATAATCCTGGCCACCTCATCAAGGTAGTCTTACTCTGAAGTAATTTACTTTTTAACCAAGTATGTTCTGAAGTTATACGTAACTAAAGCTGACACTACCGACACTTGCAGGACATATTACTTGTAGCCTTGAAAGCAGATTCAAATCGTTGAGGCCACAAACATGTGAAAATGGCTCAAGCTTGTGCCCAATGCCAACAAATATCCAATTTGCTGTCCTATATATGGGTCTAGTTCTAGCATCAATTGGCTAGGTGGTACACGCTTTACTATAGCTGCAATGCGAGCAAATCAATATGACAAAGCAAAAGATCAGACAATTTTCTTTAACCGGTGTGTGGTCATTTTAATATTTTATATGCCTCTGCCATGGTAGGTGCAACAGTAATCGTCTATATTGAGGACAGATTTAGTTGGGCCGTGGGGTTCGGCATATGTGTTGTGGTTATTCTCATCGGCTTAGCCATTTTCCTGTTGGGAAATCGTTACCATCGGCATATTAAGCCTCAAGGAAGCCCCTTTACAAGCTTATATCGTGTTATCATTGCTGCCATTAGGAAGAAAATGATCTCAATTTCATCTAAAAGTGAGGATTACTACAGTAAGCAAGTTGGGAAAATGGAGAATGTGGTTGCAGTGCCCACTAAAAATTTCAGGTAAAATTTTGATGACATAAATTCTCAAACTTTCTAAGTTAGAAATCATTGTAAGAGATCACAAATAAAACAGAAACTGAAAAGTTAGCCTGGCGCCCACTAAACACACACATATGCATAATGCTAAAACCCATTTGCCAAGTAAATCTATTTTTTATTAAATTCTAGCTTGCCATTCCAAATAGTGAACATCCAAATAAAATTGGAAATCGAAAATGAAAAAGAAAAGGCAGCACATATATAAATAACCTTAAACAGGATCAAGTGCGATTGGTAGCTAAAAAGGTGAAAAGTTGAGCATTATTAGAAAAGAATGTACCGATAGAAAAAGAAACAAATCATGTAGTAAAACTAAATACGCAAGTATAATTTTACCATTTGCTTTTTCAGAGAAACTGAAAAGTTTAATTTGATTAATTATCATGAGCTAAGCAAACTCAATAATGCCATTACTCAAAGCAGGTTCCCGAATCGCACAGAATTGAAAACCAAAGGAGACACCAACTCAAACAGCTCTATTGCTAAACCATGGAGGCTGTGCTCAGTGCAACAAGTTGAGGACCACAAATCTTTAATTAGAATATGCCCAATACTGTCAAGTAGCATTTTTTTTTAGCAACTCTATAGGGGTCCTAATGAGGTTGAAAGTCCTACAAGCTCTAACCATAGATCGCCACATTGGACCACAATTCACAATCCCAGCAAGATCCATTATAGTCTTTATACTAGCCTCCACAGCCATCTCTTTCACTCTCATCAATCGGATCCTCTATACTATTTGACAGAAGCTGTCTCATCAGTCTCCAACGCCTCTCCAACGGATAGCACTTGACCACGTGTTCAATGCCTTACGCATGATTGTGGCAGCGCTCTTTGAGTCTAAATGGCTTAAAATAACTAAAACAAACCCACTTACATATGGCTGTCGTAGGCATTAGAGAAGCATTCCATTATCCAGGACAAGTCACACTCAATTACCAAGCATCAACTTTGCAATGTATGCAACGATTATGGGAATTGGATGCTATATGAGAAATGCTGTGATAGGTCTTACTCATAAGTGAGGGTAACTGTGAGTGCAATAAGTAGCTAATGAATTTCCTTTGGCTCATTTTTTTTCTAATGCTACCAAACAAACGAAGCACTAATTAATTACTTGTTAGACATGATTTTCAATGTACTTGTCTCAAAGAAAATTAATGGAAGAAAATTGTAAAATTCACTATTTCTGTCAACTTCTTTTCTCCTCTGTTTCGTCAATACAGCAGAAAAAAGAATTTGAATTGTGTTCAAGAAAGCTAAAAACAAAACTACCCTGTGCATATGATATTTGAATCTCTATAATTGGAGGAATTTTAATGAATAGACCTGCTCTGCCTATAGTACAACTTAACTACTGTTTTTTTGTGCCAGAGAGTCTCCCCCGAACTTGTTTTCCATTAACTAAGAAATCAACTGTTTCTTTACCTCCAAGAATACGCTCAATATCTGAAGAAGAGCGAACAAACACATTTGCAAACTGTGGCGGCCCCATCTCTGGCTGAGCTTTCATGTAGATGGACTCTATACAGTCCCCAAATCTCCTACATTCAAGAAAACAGAAAGGGAATCAATAAAAGTTACAAAAGGTTGCAATTTGTAGTACTTATTATTGCATGTCTGTGTGTTTGTTAGTACCTTGTAATGTAGTCTTGAAGTTCTTTTTTCGAAACATGATGACCCTTAGAGAAGGTCACGAACAAAGTTCTATCTTTAGCGTGAAAACTAGGCACTAAAGGAGACGGTCTAGCACTACTAGTAGCTGGTGGCACCAATTGTTGAACCGAGTTGGTCGAATTTGGTGGGACAGAAACTGAAGGGGCTTCAAGAACCGTATATGAAGGGAAAACTTCATGCCTATTTGAGAACTGGTGGGGTTGAATGAATCCAATTTGAAGCTGCAAAGATTGTACTGGTTGCGGAGGAACTATATCGCTAAACGCTACATCACACACATTCTTGACGAATGCATTAATCTTGCTTATCACCTTTTGCCTATTCTGATATAAAAACCAAAAAGAAAAAGCTGGCTTAGTAAGACTAAGCATTAACGGCAAATCTTTATCGACGTCATAAAATTGACACCCTTGGTCCAACAAGATTAGGCACGTGATTGTCTCGTTGGCTAATGCACGGAGCAATTCATCTGGTAAAGGTTGGATCACACTGACAAAGTTGGCATAGCCTATTCTTTCAAGACAATTCCAAAAGGCTACAACTTTCTTGGATTGGTTTGGGTCTAAACGCAGGTCAATCACTAACCGTTTATATATCTTGATATCAATATTGTGGAAAGCTTTAAATTGGTCAAGGGTATACCACCAATGCATTGTGCCCTGAAGGTTCTTCACGTTTTCTTTGGGGAGGTAGGGATTTTGGTTGCGGCGAAGGTGTTTGACTCTTGGGGACCTGAACATGGATCTTTGGAAAGCGGAACAGTGGTTTGTGTCTTGAGTGACCTTAATGAAATTAGGGAAAAGGTCCTTCACTTGCGCTTTATATAAGAGAAAAAGTACGCCGCTTACTTGTCAAACAAGAAAAGAGTAGTAGAGTAGAAATAAAAGCAACAGTGTAATTAGAGTGCGCCTCCAAAACGGACTCATTCAAACCCAATTAGGTGGGTTGGGTTAGTTTTTAAAAGTTAATGGGTTGTGTTTTTTTTTTTTTTGGCTTTAAGTTGGGTTGGAAGTGGGTATGTAAATTCATAAATCCACTTAATCGAACTTGACTCATCAATGTTTAATATATATTTTAAATCTATATTATACTTTTTTGTTAGTTACACTTTTGTCCCTCTCCCTAATATAGAACAAAACCCTAACTCTTTATTTATATTTTAACAAACCTCAACAGCGAGGTATTCAAGGACGTCGGAGAGGTAGACAAGGGAGCCGGAGCCGACATGCTAGGCATATCAAAAACATATTCTTAAAGATATAGATAGAGGGATGTAAATTGGCCTGTTTGATAAGAAATAGAATTTTTTTTTTTTTTTTACAAAGACGTAAACCATTTGAATTTTTACATAACTCTTTTTTTAGAATCTAAATTATAAATGGATAAAACAATTTGAAAACCAACAAGAGATTTCATTAAAAAAATAAAATAAAAAATAAAAACCAACCAACCAAGAGGAGAATGGTCTTTATTTGTAAGCAATGTTTCAATAGAAGTTAGAGATATATTTTTATCGAATTTTCCTTTAGTTTTGTCTCTATGGGCGTAGGGGTATTTTTGAACAAAAAAAAAAAAATCCAGTTCAAATAGGGCAAGCCCCTTAAATAGTAGTATAAATATAGAAATAAGGTTTTTTTTTTTAATTAATTGGAAAGAGGGGTTTTTGGTCTTTTAACTTTGTGCCACTTAATCAATGTTGGGGTGCAAAGTGTAACAAAAATAATAGTTTAGGATGCAAAATATGCATTCAAAAAGTTTAGAGTGCAAAACGTAATTTAAGGTATAGTTTAAAATGGTAAAATATAATTTTTCCTTAAATAAGATCAGAGTGTATTTTCAAATTAAAAAAAGAGTTGTGCCTCAAAAGATGGATTTCTTCTTTTAAACTCTTATCCCAATGGTGGATTCCTTGGGTAGTGAGTTCTAGTTCTGTATCTCTTTGGGTAGTGTTTATATTCCATAGAGTGGTGAACTATCTATCTAAAAGTGTTTGGTCTACAAAAATAAAAATTGGCCCCCCCAAATATTTGAATTAGTTCAATAATGCTCTTAAAAAAAAGTAATTAGTCTAATAGTTATAGAGATATAATTTTATTTTTCGAAATCCAATTTTTTATTGTAAAATGTGCTCTTATATTTGTTAAATATTTAATAAAATTTGGCATCAAACATTTTTGAATATATATTTTTCAACTCGTTATTTGGCAATTAGCAAGTCATTGACTTATTAAAAAAAATTGTCGCTAAAACTATACATGAAATGTGTCTTTCTTTGCCATATAATGGGTTAGAGCAAGATAGCTTTAAATATGTTTGGAGCCTAACTTATTCCTCCAAGTTTTGGATCATTCATATTTTTGGAAATTTCATTAGTTCAATTGAAATATTTTTTACTTACTTTAGCATAAAATTTGATAGTTTGTATTTAAAATGAAACTTTTTAAGAATACTATGAAAATGGAAAAAAATGAATTTTATTTTATGAATGATTGCTATCAAAAATAATTTTAATTGAAAATACTAAACTTTTTTTTTTTGGTTGGGTGTGTGTATATATATAACTTGTCAAATAAAAAAGCACGCGTGTATGTGTGTGTGGGATTGTCTTCATAAATATATTAGTATCGCAACTTGGCCACCTCAAACAAAAATTTCTAGCTCCGCCCTTGATTCCAGTCATCGTTCATCCCCTTATCAGATCAATTTGGTTCTTCCCTTACAAATCCAGTATCAGAAACAACAGGGTTTTTTTTTTTTTTTTTGATAGTTAATAGGAAACTTAAGTCTAACAAAGTTACAAAGTTGACATAGTTGACTATGATTGTGAATCGAAACTACACTAAGAGCATTCACAGCAGTGATGCTAAATAGCTATATTGCTATTTTAGCTCCACCAAAACACAAAAAACACCCCTACAGCAGTGGAGCCATAGTTAAAAATTTTAGATGAATTGCTACTCTATAGATGTGCATTGTAGCTTGGAGAAAAAAAAAAAAAAAAACAATTTTTTATTCAACCAGTACAACTTGTTTCTTTTTTTTTCTTTTTTTCATTTTATCAAATCCGGTCAGAGCACTCATTCACGCTCATCATTCACTCTCTCTCGTTCATCTCTCATCTCAAGCCTCTCAAGCTCACTGTCATCTCTCATCTCATTCGTCGGCCCAACCATCGTCAAGCTCACTCCGGTACATCGACAGCAGCACCTCTCTGTCTCAGACCCACGCTGATCACCTCTTTGTCTCATCGATGGTGGTGGTGGTTGTGTGGGTAGATCGGCGTCGGTGGGTGGCTGGGTTCATCGGCATTGGTGGGCTGTGGTGTGGTTGAATAGTCGCTGGGCTGTGGTGGGTAGATCAGCGTCGGTTGGGTTCATCGGCGTCGGTGGATTGTGGTGTGGTTGGTGTGCTGTGGTGGCTCGAGTGGGTTTCGTGCTGGTGGGTGTGGGTGTTGCCTGATGGGTTGGGTGGGTGTGGGCTAGTTGATTTTTTTTTTTTTCTTTGTTGTGGTGGTGGCGGCGGCGGCGGCTGTGGTTGTGTGTGTGGTTGTGGTTGTGGCAATGGCAGTGGGTTGTGGTTATGGTTGTCATGGCTGGTGGTTTGTGGTGACTGGTGGTGATGGGGTTGTGATTTTGTTTTTTTTTTTTTTTTTTTTCTATGTTGTGTTGCGTTGCCAAAGTAGAGTGGTGGCTGTGGCCGATGGTGGTGGTAGTTGTGGTTGTGGTTGTGGCTGTGGCTAATGATAGAGGTGGTTGTGACTGGTGCTGTGAATTTTTTTTGGTAGTAAGATATATTATTTTATTGTAGAGAATATATTATTTTATTATGATGTTTATGTTATTTTATTGTGTTGAAAGCTAAAATAGATCCACTGCTGCAACATATATGTCGGTAAAATAGATAAAATAACTTTTGATGGAGCTAAAAAGCTAAATTTTTAACTCCACTACTATGAATGCTCTAAAACCAGAGCCACCAATTCCCTCCCATTTTTCTTTAGATTTAAAATATGTTACATTTAAAAATCAAACAAATGCCATGTCTCATACATCCAACTAAAAATGAGAGAATTGGAGACCCTTTTCCAAGAAAATTCATTGTACACTAATATCTCATCTATTGAATTCAATATATCAAATTTTCTAGACTAATACCATTGAAGAATGATCTACAGATAAAATCTTACTATATTACAGTTCATTGATCGTTGCAGAAAGATCAAAGAAAAAAAAAAGAGGCATTTTTGCAGAGCAAGGGGTTAACTGGAGGCAATATTATTTGCACAAAATTATATGACGTGATTTTGAATCAATCAAGTTGTGTTAGTAAACCACCAAACAACTCGTATGGTTATTGGGAACTGGAAGGTGGGATGTTGGTATATTTAGTACAGTCAAATGGTCCGATCTCTTGATTATTTTTTCTTCTCACCTGAAAACAGCCAACAAGTATACGTTAAACAAATAATTCCAATAGCAAATAGATTTCCTCTTCTTTGTAAATCAATACAAAAATGCAAGGTAAAATGCTTTCTTGACTTAATCAAAATATAAATAGGATCGTGGAATGCTTAATTGAGAAGCATATATCAGGTCAAAATTCTTATATAGTTAAACATCTTGCTATCTTTGTAATATGCTGCAAAAATGTAAGTAGAATTCGAGTAAGGAAAAGTATTATGAAAACATGCACTTCAGATAGTGCCGAGTCCAAAAGTAATTGTAGCTTTAATCACAACAGTAATATGGTATACCAGTGGTAATTAACTTTGTTCTGTGATTGTCAATCATTGGATACCATGCAAACATCAAAACATGAGTAATGTGGAGCTCATTGTTTTGCACTCCATGCAACATAGCATACAAGGTAATTCAGCCAGTTAAGCATGGTGACCACTGTATACAATCACGACATTTGTAATTTCTCTTGTATCTAAAACTACTCCCATAATTTCCAACTCAAATCATGTCTATATTAATTTTTTCTTTTTGTATGATATTTGAAAGTAATCTAAGTCTGTTATCAAAAGATTTTCTATATTTTTCCAACTTAACAATATTTTCACATGTTATGCATTGACTAAATCCATGTCAGAAAAAACTAGTGTCAAGGAAATTGGGTCATACCGGGGACCAAGGACCAGGTTCAGGTTGAGATTTATCAGGAGGTGAATGTTGTACAGCTCCACTTTTCATGGTCAGAATTTCCTGCAGATAATTCTGTATGAGATGACCAAAGCAGAATTTAAACTGATAATAATGAGTCATGAATAAGATCAGAAGCAAGAAATTATATGATTATTAAAATTCTTCAACTATTTCCATGGTTAGAAGTTCTCTGCAGGAGATGACCAATGCTGAATTTAAGCAACCATCAATAATGAAATCATGGATAAAATCAAAAGCAGCGAATATTATGTAGGGAAAATTACAATTTACCCCATGAGGTTTGGTCCTATCACAATTTAGTCTACAAACTTTTAATTATTATAATTGGCCTCTTAAAGTTTGGATTTAAAATAAAATCGTTAAGGTTCCATCTGGATAAATAGATTTGCATTTTGTGGACAAACTTTCAATTTCAACTTACCCCCTTATGGCTTGGCTCTATCACGATATAGTCTCACAAAATTTTCAATTGCTACATTTTCAACCCCTGAAGTTTGGAATAAATAAAACCATCTAGGGGTCTTTGGATGGAACCCTAATGATTTCAATTAAGTGCAAACTTTAGGAGATACAGCATAGAAATTGAAAGTTTGTAAACTAAATAGTAATAGGGCCAAACCGTAGGATAAACTGTAATATCCCCTATTATAAATTTTCAGAGGATTGAAATTCTTCAACTACATCCATTGCTCAAGCATATAAGGTTTCAAAGGTTTTAAACAGGGTAGCTTGACTAATACTACTCCAAAGCATGAACCACTATTAGGAATGCACACAATGGATTTTAAACCTATGACCTGAACCTCCACCCCTTTTTATGGAAGATGTTTGAGCTAGATTCTAGAACTCATTGGCACAATTTGGGGAGAACTCTTGAGTTGGCACATCAGCTGGATCAAATTATGAATCAACATGAAAAATAGTGGAAACAATCAAACTATGTAGGTCCAATTTTGATTGAGGGCTGTCCATTCATGGGGTTTAAGGATTAAGGATAATCTTTATGCCATCCCATTTAATAAAGGAATATCACTTTGATGCTAGTGCATCTCCCTATCATTACATCCAACTGATCCACCAAAACCATTTTCAACTCTAGATATTCATCAGTTTCGAGATATGCACATAAGAGATTGCACCCATACAAGGATACAACTGCTAACAACATACTCAAAATAAAATAATCATGTCCCAACTAAACATGGTTTGTCTATACATGTATGTGGAAGAGAACAAGTATACCTCCCCAGCAGATTCAAATGCAGCTAACCACTCATCAGAGAACGGAGCAGCATGAGGTGGAGGTTTTATTACAAGAGCATCTTGCTTCTTATCATTCTCAAGGTTATCATCCTCAGGGTTCCTCCTGCCATCAGAACTGTCAGATTAAACTGTTTAAGCTTCTCTCTGAGTTTCTGTGCAATCTAAAACTATTATATATGGAATGACGGAGTCAAAGGAAACAAGTAAAAGAGAAAACACAAGACAACAGACTTACAGCTGCATTGTAGTATCCTTATCATCTGTGGCATGCACAACCCCATCTGACTCTTGCTGCATTTCACAGATCTGAGAGATGTCAGTTTCAGCTTCCCCTGACAAACTTCCACTCTTCAACACATTGTGACTTTCTGATGACTGATCAGTTAAGATAGATAATCCTGATTCTTCGCTCAAGGAACAAAAGCCCTTTGAATTATAAGTCCTCACTGCCCCTGAAATTTGATCTGTGCTCATTTTCGCAGAAGAATCAAATTTCAGAGATGCTTGATCACTGAGACCATTGTCATGCCTGAACTTTGAATCGGTACAATATTCAAGATTTTCAGCCAATGGCACAATGTTAACAGAACCTGTCACTACGTCCTCCATGTGCAAGTGCTCAGCCTTTTGATCTGCATCAACACCATCCTCTTGCAAAGCAGGGGTTGCCTCAGAAAACAGCATGGAACTTTCTGATTTACTTCCATAAACATCATATCCTGCCATAGCACTTTCCTTCTTAAGTTCCTCGGAAGTGGTGTTTGCAAGCAAGAAGTCATCAGACAAACTTCCACTCTTCAACACATTGTGACTTTCTGATGACTGATCAGTTAAGATAGATAATCCTGATTCTTCGCTCAAGGAACAAAAGCCCTTAGAATTATAAGTCCTCACTGCCCCTGAAATTTGATCTGTGCTCATTTTCGCAGAAGAATCAAATTTCAGAGATGCTTGATCACTGAGACCATTGTCATGCCTGAACTTTGAATCGGTACAATATTCAAGATTTTCAGCCAATGGCACAATGTCAACAGAACCTGTCACTACGTCCTCCATGTGCAAGTGCTCAGCCTTTTGATCTGCATCAACACCATCCTCTTGCAAAGCAGGGGTTGCCTCAGAAAACAGCATGGAACTTTCTGATTTACTTCCATAAACATCATATCCTGCCATAGCACTTTCCTTCTTAAGTTCCTCGGAAGTGGTGTTTGCAAGCAAGAAGTCATCATTTAAACACAACCCATGGTTATTATCTAGCAAAACTTGCTCTACTATGAGGATAGAATTTTGAAGCTCAGGATGTCCAGATTGGTCATTTACATCATCAACCACCATTAGATACTGATTACTTGCAGCCGAAATATTCACATTACTGTTGAAACTTCCAACTAATATTTTACCATTTGAGGATTGCACCAAATTTGATTCCTTATACATGTCATTAAATCCATCAACATCTTTACTTCGTTGATCAACATGAGGACTTTCCAATCCACTTCTACCAGAGCCTTTGGCTTCTGAACTATCAGCATCAGTCTTGCTATTGAATCTCATGGACCCTTCAGAAGACTGACTCTTTGCAAACAAAAGGCTATGATATGTTTCTGGACTCTGATTCTCCTCATAATCTGCTTCAACAGAGCAAGGCATACTCAGTTTTGTTTGTTCCAAAGAGTGTTCATTCACCACGTGCATATCTCTCAACAGATCAATGGGTACTATTGAAGTATCGCAATGGCAACCACCAATGTCATCGCCAGGCTGTGACTCAGAGGTGGCACTGGGAATTTTTATTAACAAATTGCATTTTTTCTCTTCCACATCTTCTTGCTGAGTCACATCATCTATCCCAAAACCACCATTAACTTGCACTGAAGGGCTTAGATGGCATGCTGGATGAGGGTTTTCCAATTCATTCCCACTAAAATCTCCACTTTTTGGACACCCAGTACCAGTCATATATCCACTTCCACCAGAACTTTTGACTTTTGAATTATCAGCAGCAGTCCTGCTATTGAATCTCATGGACCCTTCAGAAGACTGACTCTTTGCAGACAAAAGGCTATGATATGTTTCCGGACTATGATTCTCCTCATAATCAGCTTCAATAGGGCAAAGCATACTCAGTTTTGTTTGTTCCACAGAGTGTTCATTGACAACGTGCATATCACTCAGCAGATCAATGGGCACTATTGAAATATCGCAATGGCTACCACCAATGTCATCGCCAGGCTGTGACTCAGAGGTGGCACTGGGAATTTTTATTAACAAATTGCTTTTTTTCTCTTCGACACCTTCTTGCTGAATCACATCATCTATCCCAGAACCATCATTAACTTGAACTGTAGGGCTTAGACAGCATGCTGGATGAGGGTTTTCCAATTCATTCCCACTAAAATCACCACTTTTTGGACAGCCAGTACCAGTCACATATCCACTTTCACCAGAGATTTTGACTTTCGAATTATCAGCAGCAGTCCTGATATTGAATCTCACAGACCCTTCAGAATACTGACTCTTTGCAGACAAAAGGCTATATGTTTCCGGACTCTGATTCTCCTCATAATCAGCTTCGACAGGGCAAAGCATACTCAGTTTTGTTTGTTCCACAAAGTGTTCATTGACGACATGCATATCACTCAGAAGATCAATGGGCACTATTGAAGTATCACAATGGCTATCACCAATGTCATCGCCAGACTGTGACTCAGAGGTAGCACTGGAAATTTTTGTTAACAAATTGCATTTTTTCTCTTCCACATCTTCTAGCTGAATCACATCATCTATCCCAGAACCACCATTAACTTGCACTGTAGGGCTTAGACGGCATGCTGGATGAGGGTTTTCCAATTCATTCCAACTAAAATCTCCACTTTTTGGACAACCAGTACCAGTCATATGATCTTCACCCCTCATTTCCATTTCCATTTCCAATGGGCTAAATTGACCATGGAGTTCCACATTATGTCTAAACTGTGTATCAATAGAAGAGTTGTAATTTTCAACCACTGGCTTGTTGTTTACAGAGCCTGATTGAGTACCCTCGACAGGTTGGCACGCCATGGTCTTAGCCACCACACAGCTACAGTCTTGCATTGAAGATGATACCAGACAATGAGTATTTGAACTATTTGATTTACATTCACAAGCACCATTTGCTTCCAGTATAGCAGACTCAACAGTCTGACAGAGCTCCAGTTGTTCTCCAATTCTTTCATTTACATCATCAACGACCATGAAATATTGACTATCCACTGTTGAAGTGCTCGGGCTACTTTTTACTATAGCATCTAACATATCACCCTCTAATGACTGTGCTTGTGCATCTCCCACAAGTGAATTACTACTCATTTTATCATCTTTACCAGCATCATCTTTTGCCTGCTCCATGTACACAAAGCAAGATTGGCCATGAGAGCTTCGCAATGCAATCTCACTACAACCTTGGATTTTTGGGCTGACATCTGCCAAACAATTGAATTTCAGAAACTCTTTAGAAGTTCCATTATCCTTGAGGAAACTACCCTTTTTTGCCCATAGCCTCTGGCTCTCACTAGAAATTTTACCATCTTCACAGGTGGAAGGCTTCATCAGCTCAGATTGTTCCCTGACATCATGCACACTGCTTAACCAGTTATCATTTGCTTTTGAAATATTTGTTGTACTACTACCACTGACATTCTTAGTAGCCAAACTATATGGTTTGTCTTCTACACTTTGGTGATCAATCAAGTCCTTGGTCTCAGAAACACCATTATATTGCACCACACAACTAAGAGAAGAAATTGAAGGGGGATTTTCCAATTCAATCCCACTCAAATCTCTATTTCTCAGGCAAACATCTGCGACCTTGTTGTTGTCATCAGACTTCTCCAACTGTCCACAGTATGCCCTCTGTAGTTCTGACTCCGCTCTTTGAGCAATCACTTCAGTTTTTAATGGTTCTGCACTTTCCAGAACTTGTTGGTTAACATCATCAAGAATGGTATTAAGCTGATTCTGATTCTTTATTGCGTCATAGCATTTATTGTCATATGGCACCTTCACTTCCACCTGCCTATTATTCATCTGCAAGACAGATTTCATCTTTTCATCTTGCTTATTATGTGAAGCAGGGTTAACGGTAGATGGAACTGAGCATCCCAAACTCGAGTCTAAGACCTTCATATTTCCAATTGTTGTCATATTGGGAATTTTTCCCGGGTGAAGTGGGGGCCTCAGATCATGAATGTGGTTTGTGGCACCAGGTTTTCTCAAATTAGAAGTATTAGACACCGGTAGATTGTACGGTCTAGAAGTTCTTTGTAATAGGCTATGCAAAGAAGCCTTTGGCTGCAAAGCAATCAAACAAATGACAGGATAATTTGAATGAAACACTCAAAAGTCATTCCTTTATAGGTTTATACACATCTAATTAACCAATTATGGGAAATATAAGTGGCACACCTGACCAAAAAATCCCAGCGATGGTGATGGCATCCGCAAACCTGATGGTTTTGCTTTTTGGAGCTGTGCATGTTGCATCTGTCCACCAGTTATGCAAGCATTTTGAGGAAGAGTAACAGCAACTTTGTTGCCTCCGCCATCATGGCTGTCTGGTGTATGACTAGTAGAGGGAAGCAATGTATCTGGGATGATCTCTGAGCTGTTATTTGCCTCTGTAACAGGCAGATGCTGCAAATTGGCTGATGGATGTTTTTCTGATGCTGAAATGACCTGCACTTATTTAAATTAAATAAATCAATAAAAGGGACATATGCTTCCTAGTTAATAAGGAGATGCTGATGAAGTACAAGAAATTAATAGCCCAGTCACACAAGTTTCTACAATGTTAAATAACAAATCCTTCTGCTTTCGACAGCTTCAGGTTCTCACCACTTTTCGTCTAGCTCGTCTAACAGAGGTACCAGCTGTTAAAGATTTGGTAGCAGGACCAGATTTTGGATTATTTTTTTCAATTTTGGTACTGTCTGATGAGGCCTTTGGTCCAGTCTTCCTCTGTACATTAACTGCAAGATTGAAGAAAGGAAAAACAAAATACAATCATTTAACATAACCATTTTATTTAGTTCAATAAATACTTTGAACACAACAAATTTATCTGAAAAGCATGAGAAACTTAATCATACAATCATTATAAAAACACATGTACAAAACTACCTGGTTGAGCAATCTGGTTGCGCCTTGAGTCATTTGCACCTGAGGTAGCACCCTTTGTAGTCCTAGAAAACACAGAGGAATCTAGCTTTGTAACAGGTATTTTAGAAACCTTTGATGCTTTAGTTTCAGCTTTAGTTGTGTGCACGTTTGCAGGCCTTTTCAGAGTTCAAATAAGTTAAGGGCAACTGTACTAAAAACGCAAATAGATATGCACATATATATTCAATTAAACCACTGAAAACCATCAAATCTTCTATTAGCAAGGATATGAAGATGCAGCCACTGGTCGGGGGCATCCACCGCGTTTAGACCCACTTCTATTTACATCGTTGGTTGCAAGAACCTTTCTCTTGGCCTGAGGATCACATATTTAACATAACTGCAGTAAGTCATATACCACCCAGGTTTCATCCAATAGAATATGTGAAATCACCAAAATTGGAAAGCTTACGCTATTAATCAAGACTTGCATAAAAAGTTAAAAACAATGCATATGTTCAAAATTGAGAAAAACTAACCGCAGAAGCTGGGGCCACATTATCTCTAGCTGGCGAACCATGCTTCGGCAACAAGCGAGAACCACTCTTTCCATCTTTCTTCACAGAAGTTGGCAATTCCTTGAATAAATTTACTTCCAGTGATTGCAAATCTGCTGCATTATGGGTGCCATCCGATGCACCAGACAACGATTCTCTCCCTTCTTCGGGGATAATTGACAACATCCCCCCACCAACCTTACTAAAACTTCCACTAATCATAGATAGCTCTGACGGATTCAAAACACCTGGACATTGAGCAACGAATAAGTTCATCAACTAGAATCCTAGCTCCAATCTCCCGAAGAAAATAAGGTAAAATTTTTTTTTTTAAAAATCAACATGTCTGAACAGAGAAATTAGGAAAACCTTCTTCAGTAAAAAAGGCCCGATCCCATGCTAAACTTTTCCGCAAATTGTATCCTCCACCCTTTTTCTTCCTCTTCATTTGCTGTGGCTCCATATTGAGTTTCGGCATTTCTACTTTGTTCGCGTTAATGTTCTCTTTGCTAATACTATCTGTTTGCAATGAAGGGCTTGGTTTTTCGGTATCCACATTGCCTACTTTACCCTTTGCTGTAAAACAAGCCGCCTATTACAAACTATACCATCAAATGAATCAGTAAAAAAAAAAAAATTCTCAACCACTGTGGTTCAACAAATTAATTACTTTCATGATCGTCACAGCGATTACACCATTAAAGCCAGCAAATTTTCTCTAATATGATGAATTAAGAGCACTATAAAAAAAATATATTGCTAATTGCTAAGCAGATTTTGAAGTAAAAGGAAGAGATTAAAGTAAGTACATTCTGAGTAAAATTACAATAAATCAACGAAGAAACAAAAGCTTTATCAATAGAGCAGAATGTGAGCGACATTATTAATAGAAACATCCAAATCGAACAGAAATAATACCCTAGAAAGCGAAAATGCAAATGAAACTTGAAGAAAATTCAGAGCGACAAATTAAATGGTTGAAGCAAATTTGAAGAGAGAGTGAAAACCCTAACCAATTGCGGAGCGAAGAGGACGAGGAGGCTTAGATCCATGGATTTGGAGAGGCGAGCATAAGAAATAGTTGTTGCTGTTAAGCTTCGAAGCGTCTTCGTTTGGTAACTCTAGCAGTAGAGAATCGTCTTCGCCGGAGATCTCCAAGAGCGAGAGATCGGACTCCATCTCTCTCTCTCTCTCTCTCTCTCTGAGTTTGTGCTCTAGAAGAATCGAAGAATGAAAAAGTATCAGTGAAAAGTGAGGGTTTAAGAAGGAAGTTTAAACGGTTGGTTTGAATCTACGTGTTTTGGTTTTTTTGTGCCAGTGTTGTGTGTGTGTGTGTGTGTGTGTGTGTAAATTTTTGAAAGGATTGGTAAGCGGGAATTGTTTAATTTTGTCAATGATGAATGAAAATGACCACGTGTTGAGTTAGTTACGAGAGTAGCCATGTCATAGTCTGATATTTACTGACCAGTCCTCAAGGTCAACGATACATTGCTTTTGAGTTTTCGGCTTTGACTTCATTGCTTTTGGTGTAGCATGAGCCAGGCTGAGAAAATATAATCGAACACTACGGGCCCATCCCAGACTATACAAGGGGTTGTATATGTAAGCCATCTGGACAGTTGGTTCAAGAATTGCTATTACATGGCATGCATCCAAGGCCTGTTACTAGAAGATGGTAAAGATACATCTATTTCGGTCTATAAAATTATTGAAGACAATTTTAGTGAAAACCCTTTAAATATTATTATTAGAATTAAACCAACATCTATATTAAACATGATAGGATTTTATTAAGGAGTAATCACACCGGACTACCAAGTAATAAAAGTTAATTAATAAATACACGTTTAACTTAAATATGCTCAATTTCTAAAAAAAAGTTAGTCGATCACAATATAAAAAATGGAAAATGCTAAAGTTATTATAAGTTTTACTACATTAAAAATAAATAAAATAAATAAAACTTACAAATTGATGTGACAATGTATATGATTAACAGGCTTCAAATAAATGTGTTTTAATGATTGGTGGCACATCAATTTGTAAGCTTGATATAGTGTTGAGAACCAATATTTCACAAAAAAGTTCATTCCATGAAAAGTAAGGAAAGACCATTGGCCTTAACAAAAGAACGCCCAATTCATGAAACTAAGAAGAACCATGAAGGCCCAAAGTTCCAAAAAGAAGGAAAAAGAAAGGAATAATAATAAAAACGAAAAAAGAAAAGGATCTCAGTCAGGCCAGAGAAAGGATCCCGGTCGGGCCAAAGGATATGCAACAACAAGAAGGATCCCGGTCAGACCAGAGGATATGCAAAAAGAAGAGGGATCTCGGTCAGGCTAAAGGACATGCAGCAAAAAGAATCAACATCAATGCCCTAGGACCTTAATGTGTCCTTTTGAAGCCTTGAGAAGAGGACCTTGGCTAACACATGGGAAAGCCAAGATGTATGTTCATATTTCCAACAAAAGCTATTAAAAACCCAGCAAAACCAAGTATTATCTTTGTAACCCATGGTCCAAGCCCGTGGGATCCCAAGTGGATAGTAAGGGAGAAATGGTTTGGTTGGTAAAGGAGTGATTTCTGGTGAAAGCAAGATCCCAAAGGTTTCCATTGGTTTACATATTTGCTTGGAATGCATGAAATAATGGAAAACTCAGTTCCCCCATGTGCATGACACCTCATCACAATTTCCTCTCAATTGTCATTTTCAACTAAAGCTGTCATCAAGTATATTGAGCAACCCACCCACTCATTTGACTTTCCAAGAAGAAATCTTTCATTTATAGCTAAAGTCAAATGCCCCTTTTGAGTTATAATTGCCTAAATAAGCTAAACCTTTACCCAATGCACCTTTTTAGGTTCCAGAGGACATGGTTTTACCTAGCAGACCAGGGACATCGTCGCCCGGGTTACCAGACCATGTCTACTATAAAAGGAACACTAAAGCATAGCAGAAAAAAAGGGGAGAAAAATGGGGATTCAAAGGGAGATTTCAGAGGTTCAAAAGATATATTCTTAGAGCTTTAAGAGCCTAACAAGGGAGAGAAGAGAGCTAAGGGGGAGGAATTTGTCTCATATCCTTGAGATCATTCAAAATACCACTTAGCCTTCAAAAAAATATATGTCAAAACATGCACATATAAGATATCACTCTCTCCCACAAAAATCAATCACCTAACTATCTTGAAAGGCAATGCCCAAGCAAAGCCACTTGGACTTGAGTTCCAAATCTCATAAGCCTTGTGCAAAGGCACTAAGTTTGTGAGAATTAGGGCTAGGATCCTCATGGCTGACTCATTTTTATGAAATTCATTTACATATATGTATATGCATTAAAATGTATATCTTAATCTAAGAAACTAACAATTATTTGAAGATATGTGTATTGTATAGTGCATTCTTATGCAGGACCTATAGAGGTAAAGGGAAATGACAAAACTCCATTGCATAATAAGCATGAAGAAAGATCATATAATTCAAAGAATCAACATTCTTGGATTACAGGCCTAGTACATCCGGGGTACAACAACAGTACGTCCGGGGTACCACGACATTACATCCAGGGTACCAAGTGAAGAGATTCTTTTAAATGTTTATACAATAAAAGATAAGCCTTAAATATTCTATTTCAATCTCTTTCTCATTGTGAATATTATGAATAATTATTTTACTTGTTTCGTAAGAGTAAAATGTCATTTTATGACATTAAAACACTTATAATGATATTTTATTGCTTAAGAGGAATCACATTTTTGCCTTAAGGAGTTTTATGTAACTTGTGCACAACTTGGTTTGTAATCAGCTCCATTTAGCTGTGGTGAACCAAGCCTAGTCCACCAAACAAGTAGAGGGCCCAGGATCCTTGTTTCTACTTAGGCCTAAGTACTGTCCAAAAAAGGACGCTCACGTATAGTAATTGTTGTAAACTTGTAATATCCCTCACATTTCTCATAAAAAATAAAAAATAAAATTCAACCATAACTAATGCACATTTCGGCACTCTTAACCAACCCAACAAAATATAGATGAATCGAATTAAAGAACTTGAAAAAATAAATCCTCACTCTAGTCCCACTTTAATCAGTTTATGGTAAAAACTAAGAAACCATCATGAAGCCATGTTGGGCATCGCATCACAACAGTGCACAAATTAGAACGCAAAATGGCAATCTTTAATGAAAATGGAACACAAATTTTAGTTGAATAATGGAATAGTAGTCTTTCAAACCCAATTGAAGAAATTAGTGATATTTGCTTCCAGTCCAATCATTCAATAGAAATCTTTAGGCTGCCCCCCAAATTATTCAAAATTCTCTTTACATTCACTCTTATATATAATCAAATAGACAACTACCATATTGGCAACCTTGCACTACATTGCACAAACACAGTGAAATATCGTGACCAAATGTTATTCTATCTAGAATACAATTAGCGTACATATTCAGGACATTTGGACCAAAAATTATATTACATCACACACTCCAGAGGGTCTGCTCTTGCTTTAAAAATAGGGCAATCTGAAAGTAGAAAACGATTGTTGGCAGAAGAAATATGTACAACTTTAAGCTCATCCATTTAGCAAAATTTAGCTTCTGCGCTTCATGTACTTCTGACAACGCTACACTTCCTGTCACAAAACCAAAACACATAATGTCAGCACTAGACGAATATCAAGCATATTAAAATTAACATATGGAAGGATAGGAGAAAAATAGAACCCAAATTGGCTTACTTTATAAGTTACAAACTTCTAGCCAACGTTGCACTCAGTGGAATTTCCTATAAAACCTTCTCCACAAAGATGTATCACCATCTGACAATCCATATCCTCCATCTTCTTCATCACTCTCAATATCAACTCTGCTGTATCTCCTTTCAGTGTATGCTGTTGTTTGTCACCTCTGCAGGCGCAGGATATGCATGATAACATCAGGGGCAAGAGTACCCTTGCATGGTCTTCCCTGCCTTGTCTATTAGACTCCATAATCTATTCACAGATATTAAGTATCAGAAAATTACTTGCAATAAATAAGTCCGCGTCCCTACCAAAACAATAGAAGGAGAAGACCTGGGGGTGGGTGAAGGAGGCTAAAGATAGTACCTGTTCAGCGTTGGCAGGCATTGGAGGAGCATCACTTGTCATAGGAGCCCAGAGCTTTACATTCTTTTCTATCCCACAAGTAGCAAGAATAGGAATATGGGGATGGGGCACAAGATGATTTACAACATGGCGATCACCTACCATTAAACGCACTAATTTAGATCCCTTCTTCTTCCAAATAAATATATGGCCACAATCAGACCCACTCAAGACATATTCATCATTGGGGCCAAAAAAACTCACTCCTTTAACTGTCTTCGAATTTCTATGGCCCAAGTAAACCTGTGGCTCTTCATTTTTCAATAGATCTTCAGTTGAGGCAGATGATGATGAGGGGCCCAACCCCATGTACTTTTGAAATAGATAAATGAGTTCATCGTTGTACGAGACAAGAAGTTCACTTGTATTAGAGTAAGACAATCCTGTGATGTGAAAGTTGTTGGTCGCAATCAGGTGACGGGGGCAAAATGTGTTCACAGGTCTATCTAGATTACTTGATGCATTCAATTGACATTTTCTCAAGTCATAAACACGTGCATATTCATCAGATCCTCCAACAGCAATGTAATTCGAATTTCTTGGGTCAATTACAATGGCATTCAACCTTATGTTCTTTGGAGGCCGCTTACTATTTTCTGTCAATGAGGAGCAACAGAAAAGTTTTGTAGCAGAACTACTTCGCAAATCAAACTGAAAGGGAAAAGGAAATAACTAAATCTCAAAATAGAAGGGAGAAATAAGAGCATCAATAACCAGCATATCATAAATTAAACCCACATGTTGAACAAAACTGTCTTCACCACAGCTATATAATACGTGTGGACTTCCTGGCTCCAGAGCAAGCTTGTGCACACGGCCTTGGTGCATGCCCAACATTTTCGTATCAACTTGGCCATCCTCCAAGACCTGGCCAAGCCTTACCTGCAAGGGGAAAAACACATTCAGAATGGTTAGAAAATAAGCCAAAATCTAAGCAAGTGGGTAAAGATAGAACAGTTTACCCAGACTGCTAGGATGGAAATTACTAAAATTCTTATAATTTTCAGGCAGCACAGTGGACAAAATGGACAGAATGAACAAAATCTTCTGCAGGCAAACAACTCCCGCATTTTATGGTTTAGTTTCTTCAAAATCTTTTTTTCCAAATAACAGCCTATAACATTTGAGGCTTCTCTGGACAAAGTGATTATAGCACTATAAAATAATGAAAAAGGTCAACAGTCAAATTGTTTTTCCAATGAAAAAGAAAATTCAATAAAGAGGCCAAAATGGATAATCAGTTCATTGCCAAGTGCATTTCACCAAAAACCAAAATGAATAAGAAAAGGGAAGAGAAGAATTTAGTTATAAATTCACCTGGCCATCAGAGGAAGAAGTCACTATTTTCCGATCACCAGTGAATGGTATAATTCTGGTCTGGAATATGTTGTCCAAGTGGCCAGAAGGATATGAGAACTGTTTAGTTTTAGTTTCCCAATTCCAAAATATAACTTGTTTGTCATCAGAACCTGATACAAGGAGATCACCAGTAGAGTTGAAATCCACGTCATTTACACAACCTTCATGACCACTTAACTTGCCGTAAAGATTTATTTGCTTTACAAGGACCTGCACTGATATGCAAAATCACATAATCAACCATTACAATGCTTCATAAGTTCATATAGATCTTTCTATACTGAGGTATTTGATATGAAGGATCCATAAAGATGATGCCATCTAACTGAATCGAGAAACAGATGTTTAACAGGAAAAATAAACTTTACTTTTATTTGTTGACTTTGAAACCTGAAGTGCCTTTCAAACCAGAGAACGTTAATCGGTGAAAGCCCTTTTTTTTTTAAATCAGTGCCAAAAGCATGCTTCTATTTGTTGGCTCAGTGACAAAACAGGTCATCAACAACAGACAGTCTTGCAAATCGGTCTACAGAGGGGATATGTTACATGTTTTTTATAGAAAAAAACAGCAGAGTTGAGAGATCATGTGTTTTTTACTGTTCTCAGTAAATGTCTCATTACAAGGCCAATTGAAGGCTGGAATGCTGAATTGTGTAGTTATTAGCTTGAAAGGCAAAACAATGACACCTATGATTTGTAAAGTAGCTTGGGCAGCTCCATTATATGTTTGATAGGAGTTGATAGATTATGATTGAGTGATTTGTACACAACCATGCTACTATCATTTGGATTGAATAAAATTTTGATTCATCCAAAAAAAAAAAGATCATATTCGCTATGGAACCACATTTAATACAAAACAATAAAGGTAATATATATAAAACAAAACAATTTGGATTTGTACTCTTTTTCTCGTATGTCTCAGTAATTAATCTAACTACATATAAATCAGGTTGGGCATGGAGTTGTCAAGTAGACTAATTGGGTTTCATCAATATATAAAAAGCAGTAAATGTAAGGCATTCGATAAGAAACGTGGTAAATCATGAAGAAAAGGAGGAGAGGAGCAAGAATTGGATACCTCAGAAGCAGAGAATCTGCGAGCGAAGCATCTGGGCTTAGTGAAGCCCATCTCTCTCCTGCAAATCTGTGCAAACCCACCTTGAATTCCACCATAACGAATTTCCATTTTCGCACTGCGTTCTGATCTTTATTTTTTTTGCTATCAGCAGAGAGAGAGTAAAGACACGACAGAGTACACAACTTTTTTCTATCACCGTACAATTTTTCTCTCTCTCACTTTTAAATTTTTATTGTTCCAATTTATTTCCTTTGACACAATTATGTCTTTTAAGAATGTGTGTTTTTTTTTTCCTTATGGAAAGAAAGTGTGTTATTTGATGTATAATTTGATCCTCTCTTCTTAAAAAAATTAGCATGACTTATCAAGTTACAATAATGTATTTTGTTCAAATCAATGCACCAGCACTCTGAAAAAATTTCCTAGGCTAGCGATTTACCCCGCTATGGGCTCATCCATCACGAACAAAGATTAGTCTCTGATTGAAAATTTTGAAGAAACACGGTGGGAAACCAAAAAAATATATATTTTTCCTAAAATAAATAAAAATAAAATTTGCAAGTTTAGTTAGCCATTTGGGATTTGTGAAATGCATTTTTATTGAGAATGCATGCTCCATTTCTCTCTTCTTCTTTTTTTTTTGAAATAAAAAATTGAAATCCAACTATGATGATTCTCATTTTTCATTTTATTTCTCATTTCTATTAAAGTAGTTACAATATGTAACACATTTTGATTTCAAATTTTTAATGCATCTTGTCTCTAATGGGGATTTGCTTCCAATCCACTAACCCAACAAAACCAATTCCATCCAACTTAACATCTTGAGTTGATTTTTTTTGGGTTGATGGGTTGGATTGAGTAGAACTTTTATTTTGAGCCTTGGGTTGAGTCAAGTTCATGTTGATAGTTTTTCAATTCATCTTACCCAACTTGACATACCATAACTATTAGTTTATTTTACTATTAGCCATTTGGGATTTGTGAAATGCATTTTTATTGAGAATGCATGTTCCATTTCTCTCTTTTCTTTTCTTTTTTCTTTTATTATTATTTTTTTGAAATAAAAAATTGAAATCCAACTATGATGATTCTCATTTTTCATTTTATTTCTCATTTCTATTAAAGTAGTTACAATATGTAACACATTTTGATTTCAAATTTTTAATGCATATTGTCTCTAATGGGGATTTGCTTCCAATCCACTAACCCAACAAAACCAACTCCATCCAACTTAACATCTTGAGTTGATTTTTTTTGGGTTGATGGGTTGGATTGAGTAGAACTTTTTTTTTTTTGAGCCTTGGGTTGAGTCAAGTTCACGTTGATAGTTTTTCAATTCATCTTACCCAACTTGACATACCATAACTATTAGTTTATTTTACTAGCCTTATTTTAATTTTTTTTGTTAAAATGCAAAACTCATTCTTTAAATTTCACCATAATGAATAAGAACCCTTAAAAATAAAAATAAAATTTTAATTGAATTTAAACTACAAATATGTGAAGTTCTTCTTACCATTCGGTATATATCACCAATTTAACTCCAGATCCACTGTTGTCAACATGGGGTTATAAGCTCATGATCTCTTTCTTAAAGCATTGGATTCCGAAGTCCAACTACTTCACTACACGGAACAAAGCTTGAAGCCCATAGCCTTTTTAATTAAGGCCTGAGACCTGTTATTTATACAAAGTGGGCAACGGAAGCAAAAACTCCAGCCGAAAGCCATTTGAGCCATAAAAGAATTCATTGGATTACAGGACCCACACTCTAGTGACAACTGACAACCCAAAGAAAAACCAAGGCAATCCAACCCACCACCAATTAAAGAAGAAAGAAAAACAAAAAGGAAGAAGGAAGAAGTAACTAACTGTTAGACTCGTTACTTGCTAACTAGAAAAGGCAGCTAATAGTTGGAACAATTATAATGGGCCAAAATAGTAAATTAGCCATAATTTTTAAACATTATAATTAGTAGGCTAAGTTTTCAAACTATATTTTTTACTAGCATCTCGAGGTTAAGAGGGTCGATTTTGGACTATAGATCGAGTTTTTGAGGGTCGATTTTCATGTTCTGATCAGGTCTGAGGTGGCAGACTGTCCACCTGAAAATCAAGTATTAGAAACTCGATTTATATATCGATACTCAGACACTCGATTTGTTCTTGAAATTTCATGAAATTTCACCAAGTGTTGGAGTACAAAACACAAACACAGATTAGCCAGTACAAAACATCCAACCAAATCTATCCAACAACCACCTAAAATCCAAATTAAAAAAAAAAAAAAAAAAAAAAAAACCCATCAAATCAGAGAGAGAAAGAACCCATCAGATCAAAGAGAGAAAGACCCAAATCTACTTGGGTCGCGCGGCCTGGGCCATCGCGCGGCCTAGGTCTGGGCACCGGATCTCCATTTCTTCTTCTTCTTCTTCTTCTCTCTCTTTCTTTTTTTTTTTTTCTTTTCGTGTTTTTTTGCTGTTTCTGTATTTTGGGTTTCTGAGTATATTTATTTTTGGGTTATAAATCAAGTCTTAGAGACTCGATTTCTAGGTAGACGCCACGTGGAAAAAATGCCACATTAGACATGATCAACCCATGAAAATCGAGTCTCAAAGACTCGATTTATAAGCCCTAAATCGAGTCTCTTAAACTCGAGATGCTAGTAGAAAATATAGTTTGAAAACTTAGCCTACTAATTATAATGTTTAAAAATTATGGCTAATTTCCCATTTTGGCCATTATAATGCAGGAGTAGTAGTATTTACGGACCAATTATTATAAATAAATAAATATTATATGGAGAGTTTTTATTATGTACAATTAATAGTCCATAACTATAAGTTTATTTTACTAGCCTTATTTTAATTTTTTGGTTAAAATGCAAAATTCACTCTCTAAATTTCACCAAAATAAATAAGAACTCTTAAAAATAAAAATAACATTTTAATTGAATTAAAACTTCAAATACGTGAAGTTCTTCCTTTCATTCAGTATATATCATCAGTTTAACTCCTAATCCATTGTTGTCAACATGGGTATAATCCGAGTGCTGTTGTTTAGTGCTTTTCCATGAGATGAAATTTTGGTTGAATAATCACTAAAAAATGAGTGGTACTTATTTGTTTTGAGAGAATAGAATACATTACTATTGCCTTGATTCTCTAGAACATTTGGCAAGTAAATCTTGTTATCCATTCCTTTCACTATAGTTGATTTTGAGAACGAACCCCTGAGACTAGTATAGAGTATTTTATTTCCCAAATTACTTACTTTATGCCATATCATCCGTGTTCTCCTTGTGAAGAAGTTCAATGAGAAAACGTAAACACATTGCTGACAATCATGGACCTCAAAAACTGCCAAAAGCTTTCCATTTCCTTTCATCAAGTAACTTTGTTCATGTGAATCATGTAAATGCTCTAGAAGGCCGGTAGAAAATAAAATCCAATGTAATGAGTGTTGGTTAGGTTCTCTTAAGTACTCGTTGAGATCAAATACTCCCACATCTCCTGACCTAAACAAACAATAACACTTCCTTTTGTATAATACAGGATTACATCCGGATAGCACAGAACCCTCTTTAACTCTTCTGATAGTCCAATCCACTTCACCATGCCTAATCAAGGCAACTTCTATAGCTGCAAATGTGAATCCAATAACAAAACAATTTGTAGAAGTTGGTGGCTATGAAAAACACATTGTTTCAAATGGACAACAACTAGGAAGTTCAATCTTAATCTTATTAAAAGGATGAAAGAAAAAGACGCTGCAATCATCCCGAGATAAGAGCAGCCAACCATACTCTGAATAGTGGATGGTTGCATTCAACAATTCTGGAATGTCCATATGATAAGCGTTGTTGTATATTGGGTGAAAAATACGACATTTATAGTTGCCCACGGACATTAAACATGCAGTTTGAGAATGTGGGGAATCCAATAAGGGCAAGAGTGGCCGACTAATAAGACTACTTGATCGCCATGATTTGCATATTGCATGAAAAGTAGTGAAGTCCCCACAAAAAAGATGTGCTGACACTAATTGCAGAAGTTCTGGTGGAAGTTAAGACCAAGATTCATTTAGTTTTTTCTTCTCTTGGTCCTTCTCAGAATTAATTTGGACAATTTCTTTAGTCATATACTCCGGAAGCTGCCTCCAAATATAGTCCTTTATCACTTTTTGTTGAGGTATGTTACTGAAAAGAGTTAATATCAAAGGCACTTTAAAAGGTGAATTTGTGGTTTTTGTTTTACAATCATAAAATAAGGAATTTTTTTTTTTTTTGGTTGCATAAACTAATTAGACCATAAAGCGTGCAATAGAACCAATATTAGAACCCGATGAAAGTAATAATCTTCTCATTTGAAGAGGAATACAATTTGATTCGATCCTTACTTATTAGAATTTGATTAAATCCTTATTTATCACAGTCGTGTGTGCACGCAATAAATCCTTATTTAATACATTCAAGTTAGAAAAAGTACCATGTATTCTTCAAAATTTTACTAGAAAATTTTCAAAAAGAAAAAAAAAAAAATGTTGTAGTAAAGACTGTAATAATCCATATGATATTGGTTTTTACCATGTACTTTATTCTCTAGACATTGACACTAACAAAACCATATATATATTAAAAATTACTGTTTTCCCTCGTTAAGCCAACACAATCCATCAATCCCCAGCAATCCACATAAAAAATCACTAATAAATTTTAAACCCACCTAAAAAACCTCAAAACTAAACAAATTTAACAACAACAACAATAAAGTCAAGAACAAAATTCAGGTTTCAAATCCTTTATTCTCAACTATCAAATTATCAAAATAAATTTTTTTTTGGTGGGGAATTATCAAAATAATACTAATAAGAACAACAACAACAAGAAGAAAGGTAGAGTCTCGGTTATAAATCCCAATAGATTAGTTAGTCTCTCATAAGTCATAACTAAACAAATATAACAAAAAATCCAAGTCACAACAAACATTAAAAAAAAAAACCCGGAAGTAGCCGCAGTTTTTTTTTTTTTTGAGAAACCGGAAGTAGCAGCAGTTGATTGTGGTTGTGGAGCAGTTATATAGTGTACCCGGCATATATGCCGGGTACATAATATAATTTTCGGTGGTTGTGGGAGCGACTAAATAATGTGATATTTTTAGTCTTAAATAGTAATTTAGATTTCCTAGCCCTAGCAGAATTTTGATGTAATCCTAAACAATGTTGGAGTAGTAGTATTTACGGACCAATTATTATAAATAAATAAATAATATATGAAGAGTTTTTATTATGTACAATTACCAATATGGTAATAACGGATTATATATATAGAGACATCAGCAAAGAAAAAAAACACAGAGATACATACAACACTCTGCACTTTGAAACTTTAAACTTCAGTTGTTTCACGCTAGGGCTAATGGCTGCCAACATCAATGCTCCTTCGGCTTTGGAGAAAGGTAAATTTTGTTTTCGCTGATATAATTTTTGCTTCTCCAACCTTGAACTGTGAAAATAAATTTCAAAGACTGATTTGTCCCAATTGGGTGGGGGGTTCTTTTTAATTGAATGCTTAAAATATTTATGTGTATTCAAGTTTTTTTTTTTTTTTTTTTTTGGGTTATTTTTTGTTTGTGCGTGCCAATTTGGTCCAAGCATTTTTCCCAAGAACTAAAGTAAATTTTGATATGTTGATGAATCGAATCAAATTATTACTATATTGCATGTCCTGGTTAGGAAACTGTGTGAATCTAGGTTTACACAGTTAGGTGAATTTTAATTAAGTTATGCTATTGGTAAATTTTGGGTGGGTTGCGTGCTTTCATTGATATAATTGATTGATGTTGGGATAATTTCTTTCATGAAATTTTTTATTTATAGTTCTTTTAATCAAATAAAGTTTTCATCACAATTAGGTTCTAACTTTTAATAAGTCAGGGTTCAAAGTTTAAACCCCACCAATATCTTTGGGTGTTAACCTCATGATAAAGAGTAATTATTATGAAATTGACTTTATAGATTAAAATTCTATCACATAAAAACTTTTAATGGGTCTAGAGTCTAGATGATATTGAGTTCATGGTTGGGTAGGATTAAGATTTATTTGTACAAATAGATATTTCATAAATTTTTTACAATAAACCAAGTCTAGACATTGACCAAAGGGTTATTGGTTGAATTGTAAGGTCAAATAATTTTTTTTTAAAAATAAATATATATAAAAAATCATGTTTGAGAGTTCATAACATAAATAGGTAGACAAATAAAGAAGTACATTTTTTTTTTATAAAAAAATTTAGGTTCTCACCTCTTTAAATTACCATATTATAACATATTAAATAGTACATAAGTCAATAAAGTGGATCTATAAATGTAAATTTACAAATTTCACAAACCCAATTGCCCAATCGAGTTACATAGGTTGCCACACCTATAGGTTTGACCAGGGCTTGTGCATAAATGGTCCATTTAAACACCCGGATTAATCTAGGTATTGGGTAACTAGGTTTCTAATTCAACTGGCCGAGTTAAAGAATCTCTTTCTAGATGCTATGGAACAATTAGGAGATTCAGGCCAGGTTTAATAACTATGATTCAATCCCTAAACATAGGCCATTCACTCCATTATTTATTATTTTGAAGTAGAATTTGACTTTATTATAATGGTACTCATTCTTTTTCCACTTTTATTTGTTCCAAATTCTTTTGGTTTATTTAAGAGGATGGAAGCGTAGGAAGAAACAGAACAATTCTTGCAAGTAGCAGCTCAAAAGGAAGAGGAAAAGCTTTGTGCACCTACTATCCCTCAATCATATCCTTGGTTTGTAATTTCTGATGGAAAATATCAAGAGAGACAAATTATTTTTAGCATATCAGAAAATCGTTTTTCCACAAAGTCAATCCCAGAGATGCGCAATAAAATGATATGTGCTAATACTAACGGTTGGTTAGTGTTGAAAGATGTGGACTCTTTTTTGAGAGAGAGTTTTAACTTATGGCGTCCGCTTCTGATGATAGCTCTTTATCATCAGACCAAGACACCAATCAGTTTTTGGTGTAGGTAGGGATTGAATCCCAAATCTCTTATACAACCATCAGAGACTTTACCGGTTGAGCTAACTGGAACCCACAAAGATGTGGACTCTTTAGATTTGTGTGTTTTGAATCCTATATCTAAGGAGGTTGTGTAGCTCTTGCGATTGGAAACCATTGATGATTGTTGTATTTGCATTTTGTCCTCGCCACCAAGTGACCCAAATGATCACTGTCACATAATCTTCTTCAATAGTAAAAGATCCATATTTTACTTTTGCCAGCCCGGTGATAACAAATTTGGTCAACAAGAATTTGAAGATAGAGGAATATTGGATGCAACAATGTATGGGGGAAAGCTTTACATTTTGACTTTCCAAGAATTATATACGGCTGAATTTGTAGGGCCAGAACTTCGATTTATGGTGTCCGGAATGGAGTTAACTAAGCTACCACCTCCAATGATAGTACGTTTCCGGACATATTTGATTGAATCTTGTGGTGAGCTACTGTATGTTCACATGATATTCTTTCCAGCTCACACGGTTTATGGTTTCTTAATTTTTCAAATGGATCATGTGGAAAAGAAATGGATCCAGGTGAAAAGCATAGGCGAGCGGACTATTTTTCTTGCCAACAACAAGGGTATGTCTTATATTGCAAGAGAAAGGGGGGTCAAGCAAAATTCAATCTACTTTACAAAGTATTGTGATCAATTTCTCTATGTTTTTGACTAAGAAGATTGTGGCATATCAAAATCACTACCGTGCCCTATTGTAAGCTATAATATGGGATAATCATTAATTGGGTTATGTTATAATATGTTTGATTGGGTTATGTTATATTTTTCAAATTTGAAATTACCAATGACCTCAATTGAAACTTTTTTTTTTCTTTTTTCTTTTGAGAATCAATTCATAACCTCAATTGAAACATAATTGAAGCTTAATGCCTTGATGATGATTTAACTTTTTACCACATGTGTAGAACAAAATAATCATGATTCATGAATATAGGTACAAACAAATAAAAGAAATAAAATTGAAGATCAAATCAGCTAAGTATGGTGTATGTTCGAATAATAATCGAGGTACAACATATTGATCAAAAAATTTATCCAAACACATTTTAGTACTTATGTTATTGTACGTGTGACATGTAATATTTCTTGTTTGGTTGGTATTTATTGTTACAGAATCTGGATTTGAGAGCATATATCTAATTCAACTCGATATTAACACCAACCAAAACAAACATGTAAACGAGTATTCTATTATTTTTAACAAAAAAAAAAAAAAGCATCTAAAATTTTAGATTCCTAATTGGATAATCACATAAATAAAATAAAATAAAAAATGTGACACCTCTTTATACAAACCAACCCCTATTACTACAAAATATCAGGAGTTACCATGTTTTAACAAACTAGAGCCCCAAAATTAGCAAGCAAGCTTTACCTTCATTTGTTTGCGCCCACCTTTTTATACACAAGAAACCTCTCAAGTCTACCAACCAAACAAAAAACTCTAAACTCCTCGTCACCTCTAAATAAAGGGACACAATCACCTTCAAGGATGATCTTCTGCAATCCCTAGATCAGCAACAAAAATCTGCAAACGCTATTAACTGTGTAGAATTACCAACAAGGGAGGTACTTGAACATCATGCCCCAATAATGTCAGTTCCAAGTCTCTAATAAGGATCCCTATACCCACACTATTCACCCCTTCTTCCTTTCAATAGCTATGTTAACTTTGTATCTGTAAGGAGGAAGGGAAGTGTTGGGGAAAAATCATAATCCCCTCAATGTCTATGGGTGAATTAAAATATATAACTACCAAGCAATAACAATATTATGAAAAAAAAAATCCAGTAAACACCACATAAACACAACCACACAAGAACACCAAATCTTACGTGGAAAACCCTTCGGTGTAGAGTGAAAAACCACATGGCAACTTCAAAAAATATCTACTATGAAATAGATATTACACCTCTCAAGTTTGTGCTAGACTTGAGTCTACAATAAATTGGATATACAACAAATAAATCTCAATGAGCAAATACAATCTCACTACAAAGTTAGTAGCAAAATCTTCATTTGAATATCCTAACTCTCCATGGTTGTAGCACTCAAAAGCTCCAAGAGAACTCCATCAATTTATCTTCCTTATGTGTAGCTTGAGCAAATAAAAATTTCTCCTTTTTTCTTTTTCACTCTCTCACACTCTCACTATGTTTCTCTCTATCTCTTCATTCGGACTGCACCTCTTAAGCTGAAGCTCTCTCTTTCTCTGTGTCTTGCTCTCTCTGGAACTCACACCAAAATGGCTGAATATGGCTCTCTTGCTTCAGCTCTTCTCACAAGGCCGAATGGCCTTTGCTTCTTTCTTTTCTTTTTCTTCAGCGTGTCCAACACGCTTTGGATCACTTCTCATTACGAGAAGTCAGACTTCTCACAAGTCTTGGTCATTTCTCAATAAATGAGAAAGCTAGCTTTGAAGACTTTTGGAACAAGCCAACATTGAATGAAAGGTAACTTCTAGCCAACGTTGCACGTAGTAGAATTTCCTATAAAACCTTCTCCATAAAGATGTATCACCATCTGACAAGCCATATCCTCCTTCTTCTTCATCACTCTGAATATCAGCTCTGCTGTATCTCCTTTTAGTGTATGCCATTGTTTGTCGCCTCTGCAGGTGCAGGACATGCATGATAACTGTAGACGATTAAATTTCTTTGTTTGAAATAAATCAAACAAGTAAAATAGTTTCACAAATGCGAATTTGTATTGATGATTGTGTGGTACAATTCTCTGAAATTACAAAAGAGTGATCCTCTGATTTGATCTCCTTGAAAGATTTGTTGATTGGAGTTATGGTAATGTGATTTTGATTTGAACACAAAATATCCTTCAATTTGGTTGAGGGATGGATTGAAGATTGTTGAAACGGAATTACAATGAATCTTTGGCTATGAGCTTGTTGGAAATCCTTTGTTCTTCACGTTCTTCGTGTTCTTCATGTGTTCTTTGTATTTGAAGGTTTGTGGTGGAAGTTCTTCGGGGCTTTAGAGGCTTAGATCCGTTGAGCTTCACCAATTTGTGGTTTATTGATGTTTCTGGAGGCTTTTGAGTTTGATTCTAGTGAACTTTGAGATCTAGGCAGGTAGTTTGGATGATTCCGCTTCAAATGTTCTTCGTGTTTGAGGGTTGAAGTTCTTGAAGTTCCTGAAGGCTTCAGAGCTTGGTTCTGGCAGAGCTTCTGGACTTCTGAGTGCTTCAGATGGCTTGGTGCCCTCCTAAATGTCTTAGGAAGGCTTCTATTTATAGGAGTTTGGGGGTAGATGACCAACACGTGGCGGAGTCTGATTGGTGACACATGTCACAGTCTGATTGGTCCGCTTATGTCATCGCTTACACGTGCAAGGCTGATTATGTCATCGCGTACACGTGCGAGGCTGCTTATGTCATTGCTTACTCTAGCTGATGCGTGATTGGTTCTTGCATGACACTTGGCAAATTTCTGTTGGTTTCTGAATAGTAATAGTAAAACCTAGCAGCAGTATGTGGCGCTTTGTAATTGGTTGTATTTTGTGGACTTGGTAGTGTGACGTGTTAGCTTGTGATAGGTCGGGAATTTTCCCTCTCTACAATAACATTAGGGGCAAGAGTTACCCTTGCATGGTCTTCCTTGCCTTGTCCATTAGACTCCATAAGTAGGAAGGGGAGTCCATTGATTACTTGGTCTTTGGCAGCATCTCAGGTGCTTACTGAAGAAATTCTTGTAGAATCGTGTAACACAAACTCAGATAAGAACTGTTTGTGAAGTAAGAAAGATTGAGAGAAAAGATTAAAAAGTAAGAAAAGAGAGAGAGAGATTGATTGAAGAAAAATTGTATTTCTTGCTTAATGAATAAAATTGAAGAGTACAAAGATATTTATATTACAATCTGCCTAAGAAACTGAATAACAACTTAATCCACATTATACGGATCCAATCCGTGAAATTAGGAAACAAAATTAACTGCTTAACCAACTGATCTTTAGAACCAATGGCTCTTCTCCCAAGCAAGACGACATCATTTCTGTCCACTGAAGCTTAAATAACAACACACATGAAACGGTGCATTGCACTTTAGTAAAACGGTGTGTTGCATACATAATTAAAAACACCAATGATAACCCCCAAATTCACTCATCTTCAACCTCGCACTCTCTGATTTGAAATCAACCATTTTCAGTTACTACTATCACTAACACTACTATCACTAACACTTACTCCAAAACATCCAAATTGTTAACGTGTAATAGGCTTGTGGGCTTTAGGCCCACTTTACTTGTCTTACTTAGCACACATACTTGTACATCACACTTACCTACTATATAAAGACACTCTTGTATATGTTATTACATGAGAAATATAATACAATTATTCAGTATTTCTAACATGGTATTTGAGCAATTACTCTGACTTTTTGGTATGCTTCTGCTGTCTAGTCTTCTCAGTGCTCTCTGCTGCCTCCACTGTCAACGCCCCCATCAAAGTTACCTTTGCCACCGCCGTCACACGCTGAAGACCACTACCTTTTCAATTGCCGCCATTAACTTTGTTCCAATCCTACCGTCACCGCTACCATCGGAATAGTCTTTCTTTGATCTACATTATCGAAGAAGAATCAACGTCATTAGAGACTAGACGCACCCTCACGCGCCACCCTAAGTTTCTACTACGTCATCTAGAGCATGTAGACACTTCATTTTGTACCCAGTTAATAAACTTTATTCCCTGTTCCCAATGATGAGCTTGACATGTCTACAAAATGTAATTGAAGTTATTTTGATAATTCAGAAGTAATCACAATTCAAAAGTGCTCAAATCGCTTTGAAAATGATAATGAAATTGGAACATAAATTTTGCTTAATTTGGACTTTAATTGAGTTATTTATGATCGTTTGAATTTGGGCCATCAGAGTAGTCAAAATTAGGGTTTTTGGGGACGCATGCGTATGCATGAAGCATGCATGTTTATGCATGCACGTACCTGCGTACGCAAGCCAATTTCTAAAAGCCTAGAACTTCATTTTTTTTAGGGCCCAAAGCCTCCCTCTTTAAAGGCCCTAGCCTCTAGACCCTTTGGAGCATCCAAAACCCTCTAAATGAGTCTGAAAACCCTAATTTAAACATATAAATACAACCTTATACCTCCGAACTCAAACTCTAGCTAGAAAGAGTGCCTCTTTGCTTTCTAATCCTATTTTCTCTCTCAAAAACCCGAGCCTGTTTTTCAATGAACACACTAAAAACTTAAACCTTGGGTGGGAAAATTAAGTATTCATGCTTAAATCTCAAGATGAGGAAGTGTTAACCTTATGGATTCAGCACCACTTGGTAAGGTCCTCAATGAAGACAATGAGATCGGTTCAAAAGAAGAAAAAGATGAAGAGTTCATCAAGTTTAGGAAAGAGAGTTCATCAAAGAAAAGGGATAGTTCACTCCATCAAGCTAGGAAGGAAGAAAATTCATCAAAGAGAGATAAGGTTTTGAGAAAGAATCAAACTGTGAGAAAAAGAGATTGTCATCCAGCTGGAAAGGACTTCAACAAAACATAAGAGAAGTAAAAAAAGAAGAGAGTACAAGAATTTTCATCAAGTTATGAGAGGAAAATAATGGTTTATCAAAAGTCACAAGAGACATGAGATTCCATGAAAGATCATTCAAGCTAAGAGGGATGAGCAAAAAATGAAGATTCATCAAGAGAAGAAATTCAACCAAATTGAGGAACATGAGGAAAAGAATAAGTAAGATACATTTCATCAAAAAATGTGTTTAGTCAAGCCAAGAAAATGAAAGTGAATTAGAAAAGATAAAAGGACATCAAATAGAAATGCAAATTCATTCAAGAAAGATGACACTTTATCAAACTGAAAGAATTGGAAAATGCAGTCGATTGAAAGCCAATAGAATTATTAAATAAATAAATAAATAAATAAAAACCGCTAGGCTGAAAACCTGAAAGGGCGGGCTAGGCAAAAATTATGGCCAACAAAAAAAAAATGATGAGAGTGAGTGATCTAACCATAAGATGTGATGCCAAGAAGACCAGAAAGAAAAATCTATCAATATAAAAAATCAAAACCAAATAAAAAGAGCTGAGGAAGACCAATGAGAAGATGATAAACATGACAAGGATTTTAGCATAAGAGTCAACGATGGAAGATGTGGAAAAACTCTTCCAATGCTTGAATTTAAAGTATTGCATACTTAGGAAAATATCATAAGGGTTTTAAGCCTTTTATATCCTTCATTTCAATAACCTGAACCTGGACTACATTACAACCTTTGAATAAAAACCTCCTTCAAGTCCTGCTGATTGAAGGCACGCCTTTAGCTCTGATAATATTTTCTCTTAGATTAAGAAGGAAAACTGCTCAAGATAATCAAGCCCCACTGGCTGATATCTTCAAAAGACAAAATTTCTCAAATTCTCAAGTGACTTAGAAAAAACTTTCTCCAAGCTTGGAATATTCCCCCTTGTTTGCTTCCAACAAAAAATGACTGTCAAGAGAACAAATTTTCAAAATTCTCAAAAATGTTTCAAATCTTCAAACTTGGGATTTTTCCCTTTCTCGCTTGTTCCTAACATATGTGATTCCCAAGCATTTCGTTTCTTTGATTGTCTTTGAAGACTAAATCTAAAAATGTTCAAAATGTAGAAGCAAATTTGATTACATGTTTTTAATGATTTGAAGTCTTTCCTAGCCAATGAGATGGAGTTAACTATTGAACATTATGATTGGTCAAAGAGGTTGTTCAAAGGATCACCTTTTCTTCATTTGGAAAAAATAAAATTTCAAAAAGTCTCATTCTACAATAAGGGTCCATTTGGATACCGCTTATTTTACTGAAAATTGAAAACTGAAAACACTGTAGCAAAATAATTTTTAAATTTGTGAATAGTGCCGTGAGACCCATTTTTAATGAAAGTTTTGTTTAAAAAAAAGGGTTGTGGGTCTCGTGAAGAGTGCACGGGACCCACTAAACAATGCATTCCAGTGAAAAATTTGGACGTTCAAAGAGGTAGTGGGTCCCATGCACAGTGCACGGGACCCACTGACAGGCACATTCCCACGTGAAATGTGCTTCTCAATTAAAAAAAGGAAAAAGGGAAAACGCAAACCCAGCACGGCCAGAAACGCAATCCAAACCATGGTTTTAAAAACGGGACCAGATCAGCCGGTCTAATCGGTTCAACCGAGAACCGGTCATTAATCCAATCAGGTTATGACAAATAACCAAAAAAGCACTAAAAAATGGAAATAGTAAAAAATCGCCCGGTTCAACCGGAAAACCAAAAATCAGTATGGTTGAACCGGTTTTGCAAAATTGCTGAAACAAATTTGCAATGGAGCTTTTTTTTGCAGTACAAATCTTCTTTTTTCTCAGATCTGCTGATGGTGAGGACAGATTTTTGCAATAAAGTCTTTTTTCTTAAGATTGGCTATGCTTGAGAGAGAGAAAATGACTGAATGTTCATGCTTAGCGTTGAAATTAGCATCTTGGAGTGGTATCTACGGATCTTCAGTGAGGAAGAGAGGAACGATGATGGTATTGTAGAGATAAACAATAGATCTATTTTCCTCTGAGAGAGAGAGAGAGAGAGAGA
The DNA here is from genome assembly GCA_019022515.1 of Quercus aquifolioides. NCBI lineage: Eukaryota > Viridiplantae > Streptophyta > Magnoliopsida > Fagales > Fagaceae > Quercus > Quercus aquifolioides. The sequence continues at coordinate 42,005,966 of CM032326.1, forward strand.
GAGAGATGGATTTTATGGAGGACAGAAGACTGGAAAAATAGAGTCTTTTGATGGTAAGTAAAGTGAAGAGTGTACTCACTGCTCAGTGGAGTGCTGGTCTACTAGATTTATGACGTGTATACCATGTATTAGGGGGAAAAAAAAAGGATTAAAGAAAGAGTAAACGTGTGGCTAGGAGTGGTGGAGTGGGAAAGTGTATTGATAAAAGAGTAATAAGTCAGTGACTTGTCTAGCCATCTGAATTTTTTTTTTTTTAAATTTTAAATTTTTTTGAATAAATAAATAGTTAAAGTTATACTATTGTTTATAAGATAAAGCTTAAATGTTAATGGCCCGTTCGGTACGTGTGTTTAAATAATAGTTTTAATTTTTTTGGAAATACGTGTGGGTGAAAAAGTGTATGGAAATGCATATAATATTATTTAAAAACTGAAAACATGTGTTTAAAATAATGTACCAAATAGCCCCTAAATAGTTTATTCTTTGTCAACCATTACTGACAAGAAAAGAAAGATGGTATGGAAAAAAGCACTTTTTTTTTTAATTTTCTTAATATAAGTTATTAAAATTCAAATTTTAAATAAAAATTATTTTAATATTTTAATTAAATTATTTATGACGTCACCGGTTCAACCATCGGTCGGACTCCAATCCAACTAGAAAATTGTTAATTAACTACTTTTCCGGTTCTTTCTCCGTACCGGTTTTTAAAACCTTGATCCAAACGCATACTAATTATTATTTATTTTTTTAAAAGAGACTGATTTTTAAAAAAATCATTTTTCAAAACTTTCTTTGAACTTGGTTTGGACATGATCCTTAATAAGAGAGGTATGTAGGCAGCCTTTTCAAATGCCCGGTCCCAAAAAAAAAAAAAAAAAAACCCTTCATTTGAAAATTTTCAAAAAAAAAAAAAAAAAAAAAAAAATCATTTTTCAAAAATTTTCTTCGAACTACGCGTGTACTTGATCTTTTATGAGAGAGGTACTTAGACAGCCTTTCCAAAGGCCTAGTTACAATCACCCAAAAAACATATTTTCAAAGACTCAAAATCAAGACATTTGTTTGGGTGAATTTTAGGCTAAAAGTATCTGTTTTGCATACATGTCATCAATTTTTCCATGCAAGCATATCATAATTTTTTGTGCAAGCATGTCTAAACTAGGGGCATTGGCCCAAAACATCTATATCTATATAATAACTAATAGCCGAAACGTTTGACTTTTTGTTGACCACGTCTCATTGCGCCACGTGGCTACATAAATTTATGCCATGTTTAAGTTTTTTTTTTAAGAAAACATTGTGCCTTTTCATTTGGTAGAATAAGAGTAAACCATTTTTTGCTATGGTTGGTGTTCAGTTGCACTGCTCCAGGGGGAAGTTATAAATTTCACACCTTTCCTAATAATTTTAGTTTATATTTCGTTCTAAAGGCTATAACTAGAAAAATATACTAAACTACAGAAACAGACAACGTTTTGGCCTTTTAATATTCCTTTCCCCAAAAATATAAATACTTTTTCTTTCTTAATTCTTCTTTATATTTGTCTTCTCTCTTCCTCTCTCTAAAACTGCACAAAATTGAAACAATTTCTCCGTCTTCCTCATTTGAGTCTGGGGCTGTTGACATCGCCGCCGTTGAAGGCCAAAGTGGCCTCCACTATCGCCTCCTAGCCCGTCCATTAGTCCGACCAAGCCGACTGAGCCGTCCTTCAGAAAACCCGATCGCTGTTTTGTGGTGTGCTTCTTTTCCTCTTTCTCTTTCCTCTTAATTGATTTTTTTTTTCAGAGTTTCCATGTCTTCTTCTTCCTTTGTTATCAGAGTTATGGCAAAGAAGAATCATTAAAATTCTTGTATTGAATTTTTTTTATGCAATTTTTGTTGGATTTTTATTTTCCTGGGGTTTTTTAATTTGGTTTTGATTCTGGGTTTGTTTTGGTTTGATGTATGGTGTTTTCTGTTGTATTTATCTTATATTGGTTTTCCCTTTCTATTATTTATTATATGGGCATTGTAAACGTAAGTTAGTTTTGTACATTAAGAAACAGTAAACAAGTTCAATGGATAATATAATCTTTCGGTTTTTAATATGCTAGACTGCGGAATGTTATTTTGGGGCTGTTGCTATTTTGCATTTTGTGGCGATTTTATTTTTGTTTTGAAGGTTTGGGTGGGTTAGTATGGTTGTTCAAGATTGCTGAACATGTGTGTCTCATTTTAATTTTTAAAATTTTTTTTGAATACCACACCAAAAAAAAAAAGAAAAAAAAAGAACCCAATGGTCTGTTTAAACCAGTAAAATTTAAGAGTACTACACCATATTTTTAGTGGGGTGATTGATTGTATTGAGGTTTGTTTATTACTCTATTTGATAAACCAAATTTCGTTCAATAGTTGGAGTTAAATTCAGTTTCAATTGTTAATTTGTAATATACACATCTATATCACTGTTTGACGTTGTTTTCATCATTTAATGGATTGTCTACAATGTGTTTTATTATAGTTGTTGATAGTACTCACATTGCTCTATTTCAAAAGAAAATCTATTGAAGCAACCAAGATTTAGACCATTGGACACTACAGGTCTTGAAGGATGGGCTTTCAAGTTAGTCGAAGGTGAAGGTGATTCTCCAAATTGTTTGTTCTGTTTCACTCCATTTTTTCCTCCCCATTGTTCAGTTTATTTTCTGAAAAAATAGTACAGAAGCAATGTGTGTTATTTGTTGATATATAATTTCAAATCTTAATCCCTTAAATATGAGTCAATTCTTCCCATTTGTTTTTCTTCTGTTCCAATTCTTCACATGATAAAGTTGGGGCAGCCAAACATTTGTAGAGAAAAATCTTGGTAGATTCTAAGTTTCTTTTGGAGAATTCTAAGTTTCTGGCTCTATTTCTTTTGCTCCCATTCACTTTGAAATTTTTGATTCCACCAAACATTTCAAGCATTCTACCTCCAAGGTCGCCCCAACTACCTCTCCAACCATAGTCCTCTCATTATTCTTGACTCATTATATATGATCATTTCAGTATTTTCTGATATGAATTCTGTTTTACAGGTTTTCCGTCACATACATGTTACAAGTACACTTTGTCACAAAGCTATTCAATTACTTGATTATTATCAGGTTTAATTGTGAAGAAATTAAAATTGGGTTTTTTTGGATTTTAGGGAGGCATTACTCATCAAGATTCTGCAGGCCATAAGGGTACAATTGGACCCTGTGATGTGCACTTAAAGACATATTTTGAGTATGTTGGAAATATTTGTTGTGTTTTAAGGTCTTTTATGAGAAACTTAGATGGTTTTTTTTTTTTTTTTTTTTTTTTTTTTAATGGGTTTTGTTTGATTCTTTTTTTGGTTTGATCTGTATTGAGTTTCCCCTTTTTACAGTCTAATTAAATATTTGGATTTTTTTTGGTTTCACTATTAATTAAATATTTGGATTTGTTTTAGTTTCATTATTAATGTTCTGGTATATCACATAAAGTTTAATTTTGTTGTTTTTTCTTTGTTCTGACATGTTTTAATTGATATAGAGAAAAAGAAAAAGAAAAAAAGAAGAGATTGTTGGCCAATAAATGATGAAGAGTAGGGCAAAGGGAAGATAGTATAAATTGGGGCATTGCAAAGCCAGTACTTACTCTAATTGGTAATTCAGTGCCTTCTTTGTTTACTGCATAATTTATATATATTTTTTAGAATTTGTTATTCTTATTCCATTGATATTGTGAGCTATAGATGGTTCTCTTAAAAAAAAAAAACCACTATAGGCATGAGAATTACAAATTTCATATTGATTTATGCATTAGTTAGAGATAATAAGTGCTCAGGTATAATATGTCCATCATTTGTGAACAAATCCTTGGAAGTTAAGAGTTTAGTACCACCAACATCTACATTGCTTTAGATATTTAAGCATGCACAAGTTAAAGACAAATTAGCTATGTAGTAGGGGAATTGTACATATTATTAATTACTCTAAGTCACTTTTTACCCAGATCAACAAAGCTTTGAGTTGAATAGCTGACTGAATTCAAATACAATAATCATGAGTGTAAGCTATTACGTCCTTCACAAATCTGTTAAGAAAATTATTGGACTAGCCTTGGCCCTAATGTAACACAAAATGATACAGTAAATGCTATTAACCCAGCCAGTTATGACCAAATGAAACAGGTAACATCATAGCATTATGTCTTTTAAGTTGAAATTATTTTGTATTTTGAAGTTGCTTCTATGTTAAACTACTTCCAAAATGTCCTGATTCTCTATATTTATGCATTTAGACTGTATGCTGGAAGAATTGTGGTTGGATCTGTATCTAATTAAGATAAATTGGTTCTTTTCTTTTGTCTTTTCTTTGAATTTCTGTGATTTTTTTTTTCTTTCATCTTCCCCTTTAAAAATCTGCATAAAACTAATATGATCTACAACCCTCTCTCATGAACAATAACATTTAATTTTTTGCAAAGACTTGAGCAACTGAAGTTATTACCTTTCTTATTTCAAAATGGTAGCAACAATCACCTTCACCTTGCTTCATTTATAGTTAGGACATTTTGGGCCTACAAATGAATATGAGTTGGATACCTCCTCTGCTTGATCACTTTAGAAGTGTAAGAAGTTTAATTGTCCATATCCAACTTCACTGCTGACTCTTTTGTTTTTTGTTTTTATTTTTTATTTTTATAGTAGTTATCTTCAAATTTGACACTTGGTATCTTTTCTTTTCATTCATGATTCCTTAATGTGATATCTTATAATTAGAACTGTTTTTGGCTTTAACACAGGAGAAAGTTTTAAGATTCAAATAACAGAAAAGTTGCCAAATCATTTTTCTCAAACTTTGTATATTATGTTTAAAATACTTCGATTTCATATTAAACTGATAAGATTTTTTAATATTCTTGCTGCCTATGTCTTAGCTTATGCATTATGTCTTTATATTAACTAATGATATGCATTTCTATTTGTCTCTATTTAACCATTAGTTTGATAGGCTTTTTTAACCATTACATTGTTTTTTTGAAAATTCACTATCTCCAACATGCAATTTCTTGGGGTTTGTAACATCATTTGAAAGTCTCTCTGTCTAGAACAACATTGAACTCATTTGACTAAGGCAAATAAAATTCGAGCTGACAAAGGATTTTTCTTTTCATGTTCCCCTCATTAGACGCATCTATGAGGCCTGTTTTTACATAAATGTGAAACATATATAACATATATAATTAGTAGTACATTTTGCATTTTCTTTATTTTCGTACACTTTTGTGCTTTGATTGGAAAGTTGTGCTAATGAAGTTCCTTATCAGTTTCTATTGTATTTGGTCTATGTTTGTTTTTTAATATATTTTGCTAATAAAGTATTAAATTTTTTTTCACATCGTTTGTAGTCATATTTGATTTTCTTTAGTTGTGAAAAGAGTTTGAATTAAAAGTTTCTAGCATGTACTGGATAGAATTCATTATAAATGTAATGTTTAATGAAAGTCACATATAGGTTCTTGCATTGATGTTCAATAGTATCAAAACATATTGGATCATCATCCCTAAGCCATCCATTTTGCTTGCTTTTCAATTCATTATGATTTTTTTATTTTTTATTTATTTTTAGTGTTGAAATAAATGGTATCCTTCATAATTGCTTTATCTCCCAAGTATAAGCAGTTCATGGATTTATGTAAAGTATTCTTCCCATTGTTTTAGATGGGTGGTAAAGGGAGGGAAGTACATACTAATTGCAAGCCTCCATTAACAAGAGAAAATATATATTGATTCCTTTTATTTCCTTCTAAATGAATGATTTTTTAGGTATGAATTCTCTTATTTTGCAGATAATATTTTCAAGTGGAGATTAGGAATTGTACACTGGAGATTTGTTTTGCCTTTGTGTATAAAGACCTTGGGAATTCGAACTATTCATGTGAAAGCTATTTTGGTAGTTGTTGTATCTTTATTTATTTATGCTTGAATAGTAGTTTTTAAAGTTTGCGAGAGAGGAAGTGTTTAGAACTTATTTGTATGAATTTAGTTATAAAATTATCTCTAAAAATAGTTAAATCATTAAATTATTATCCCTAAAGTTTGTTATGAGTTTCTTCCTTTATATTGTGCTCATGTAGAATATGAATATCATCTACTCTTCTAGATTACAAAGTATATGGAATATATTTTTTAAATAAGTCAAAAGATGAATAAACAAAAAATATTAAATGGAATATTTGCCTAAGTTTTCATTTATTATATATTTTTTTATTCATCTAGATATTTTGCAATAATTGATATACAATTGTTTAGTTTCCTTTAATGTTTGATTACACTTCAAATAAAATTACGCTTTCATAGTATGTTTTGAGCCATAGTAAGTAGAGGTGAAGTCTTATTTGTTTCAAGTGATTATTTCTCTAAGCAAAGTAAATATATATATGTTTTTAAAAAACTTTCCTGTGCATCGCACGGGTTAGCGACTAGTTTTTATAATAACTGATTACTAACAAGCTCATGGAAAGAATCTTTTGCAGGAGCTGAACATGGATCTTTCATCTACTCAACTTTCACCATTAATCTTCAGTTTAGATGCTACCATATATCCTAGAAAAAAGACTGAAAACCCAACAACTAGACAAGGCTCAAGATGTGCCACAGCACTCCAAGAGTGCCAATCGGCACTTCAAGAGTGCCAATCGGCACTTATAAAGTGCTGATCGACACTCCAACAATGTTGATTGGCACATCATTCCAGTAGTCGTTATTTTGATAGTTTTGTGATTTTGATCTTGTTTTACTCAAAATTTTCTTTATTGAAGGTCCCTACACAATAAGTTTTTTCAAAATTCACATTGAACGTTGAACTAGATGCATTTGGCTACGCCTCATCCATTTTTTTTATAAAAAAAATCACATTTTCTAAAAAATATCAAGGTTTTCAAAAGTCATGCATCAATTTGCAAACTAGGGGCATTCGGTCATGCCTCATTCATTTTCAAAAGAAGTTCATCATCATCATCTTTTAAAAAAAAAAATTCAAGATTTCCAAAAATCATGCATCCATTTCCAAACTAGGGGCATTCGGCTAAGCCTCATTCAGGTAAGATTGCCCATGTCAACACTTGTCAGGTAAATTCTAACATTTGCACCACAAAGCTTCATCAAGTAAACTCTAAACTTTTTTGAATCAAGCTCTTACAAGAATAAGTTCATACATATCAAAGTCATCAAATGCAAATATCAAAAAGTGTTAGTTCATGAGTTATACAAATTAACTAACTAGAAATCAACTCTTGTTCTTTTTGCCGGAAATTAAAAGAGGAAAAATCTCCTGAACTTCAATTTTCAAAGAACAAATCACCTAACAAAATTTCAAAAGGATAAATCTCCTAAATCAAAATTTTCGAATGACAAATCTCGTAACAAACTTTTCAAAGGATAAATCTCCTAAATTTTTAAAAGGATAAATCTCTAAAAAAAAATTTCAAAAAGAAAAAATCTCCTAAAATCAAATTTTCAAAAGTACAAATCTCTTAACAAATTTTCAAAGGATAAATCTCCTAAACTTTTAAAAGGATAAATCTCCAAAACAAAATTTTAAAAGGATAAATCTCCTAAAACATTTTTCAAAAAGGAAAAATCTCCTAGAATCAAATTTTCAAAAGGGTAAATCTCCTAACAAATTTTCAAAGGATAAATCCCCTAAATTTTTAAAAGGATAAATCACCAAAACAAAACTTTTTAAAATGATAAATCTCCAAAACCAAATTTCAAAAGGAAAAATCTCCTAAAACATTTTTCAAAAAGGAAAAATCTCCTAAAATAAAATTTTCAAAAGGACAAATCTTTTAAAAAAATTCCAGAGGACAAACTCCATGAACAAATCTTCAAAAGGGATAAATCTCCTACACTTCAATCTTCAATGGATAAATCTCTATGAACACATCTTGAAAGGAAAAAATCTCCTAAACAAATCTTCAAATGACAAATCTCCATGAACAAATCTTCAAAAAGGGATAAATCTCCTACACCTCAATCTGCAATGGATAAATCTTTATGAACACATCTTCAAAGGGAAAAATCTCCTGAACAAATCTTTGTCAGGGACGTTTTGCAACAACGGCCGAAAATGGGAAAATGGCCCGAATCTCCCCTTGAGTTCTTTAGAAGTGTTTATTTGTGGAGAATCAAGCCCAAAATTCACAATGTATATAAAACAAAGGCTAATGGTGCTTTGACAAGAGAGAATCAAAATGCTAATAACGAAAGTGTAGAAAAAGCATAAAAAATAACAAGTCTGAAACTTCAACCCACAGTCACTGAGAAGAGGAAATTGAGAGAGGTTGTGAGGAAGAGAGGGAAGGTTCTCCTGTAACCATATTTCCACCCCCAAGCTTCGGAATTGTGAGATTGTTGACTGGCTAAATGGGTTTTTGCTCTAAAGTTTCAGGTCTATGGGGGAAACGTGGTTCAACAGGTTTGAAACTTTGACCCACAGTCACCGAGAAGAGGAAATTGAGGGAGGTCGTGAGGAAGAGAGTAAAGGTTCCCCTGTACCCATATTTCCACCCCCAAGCTTCGGAATTGTGAGATTGTTGACTAGCTAAATGGGCTTTTGCTCTAAAGTTTCAGGTCTGTGGGTAGAACGTGGCTAGTTTTGGGGTGTTGCTCTTGACTGGTTTTTGAGTAGTGGAAGAGGCTTTTATCCCCTATGATACTATTTTGGTGTTTTGGCTTGGATTGCTTTTGTTTAGGGAAGAGTTTGGTATGCTTTTAGCATGATTTTGGAAATAAAGTGGGTTTTCTTTAATTGGTTGCCTTTGGTCAGAAATTTCAGACCATTTGGAGGCTCAACTAAGTGAGGGCTAGCAAATGGAGTTGGCCAATGGGAGCCAACTTTGTTTAAAGGGGAAAAAAAAGGTTTGGGCAGAAACTTTGGGCTACAGTCACCCAGAGCATAAAAACTGTTTTGGGGTGGAAATTTTGGATACAAGACCTCTTCCATGAGCCTGAGGTGCTACCAGTGTCCCTTGCCCACTTGGTAGCATGCATGGGCTAGGCTCATGCAAAAGGTCTAAAAGGAACCAACCCATACCCTCTAAACTAGACTTCCTCAATTTCCCCAATAAGTCGCATGGGCTTGGGCCATGCTTTAAAAGAATAAAATAAAACATAATACATGAGTTAGTTTTGGACCCCTCCTACAGAGAGAGAAGCCATGAATATCTCCATTCAATTCAGCATTTTTGATCAACCCATTCAACCCTTTAGTACACAGCAAGAAAAGAAAGGGGGATAGAGGGTCACCCTGTCTGATACCTCTAGATGGGTTAATAAGGCCTCTTGGTTCCCCATTTACTAAAACAGAATAAGTCACTGTTTTAACACAAATCATGGTTAGATTAATCCATCTCTCATTGAATCCCATCTTCCTCATGACTTCCTCAAGGAAAATCCATTCAACCCGATCATATGCCTTACTCATATCCAATTTAAGAGCCATGAATCCCAAGGAATCATAATTGTATTTTTGTAAACCATGTAGAGTTTCAAAGGCAACTAAGATATTGTCAAAAATCAATCTATCTTTGGTAAAAGCTGATTGGTGCTTAGTGACTATTGTGGGAAGGATACTCTTTAATCGATTGGCTAAAACTTTAGAGAAATTTTGTACAACACATTACAAAGACTAATAGGGTGAAATTGAGTAACATATTCAGGATTATCAGTCTTAGGAATGAGTGTGATAAAAGTATGATTAACAGGGTGGGGTAAGGTACCTGTGTTTAGCCAAGATAAAATGGAGGAGGTCACATTCTTGTCAACTATCCCCCAAAAGTGTTGGTAGAAAAGGGGTGGCATTGTGTCCGGACCCGGTGCCTTAAGTGGGGCCATCTGATTCAAAGCTGCTGAAACTTCGCACTCCAAAAATTCACGTGACAGATAAGAATTCATCTCATCCGTAATTAAATGAGGGACATGCTCCAGCACATTGCTTAAATTCTCAGGAGTAGAAGTTGTGAAAAGATTCTGATAGTAACCTGTCAATACCTCTGCAATCTCATCAGGATCAGTTTTCCAGGCATCCATCCCATCTCTAATACCCCTAACCTAATTTCTTCGGAATCTTTTCGTTGCCCGACTATGAAAATATTTTGTGTTCTTATCTCCTTGACTAGCCCACAATAATCGTGACCTTTGAGCCCACATTCTTGCCTCCCTATTCATGAGTACATCAATTTCTGTTTTTAACTCCCTTACCCGATGATTAACTCCACTGACTTGAGCTTCAAATTCGGCCCTTCTCAACAACTCCCTTTTTTTAATCAATTCTTGTCTCACATTTCCAAAAACATTACGATTCCACCCAATTAAATCCGACCCACACTTCTCAATTTTTGCCAAAATTTCATTGCTCAAATCTGACCCAACTGTAGAGTCTCATGCAGCTTGAACAGTTTCTCCACAACTTGGATGAGACAACCACATTTCCTCAAAATGAAATGGTTTATTCCTTTGAGGAATGTGTAAAGGTGCAAGAACAATAAGAAGTGGACAATGGTTTGAAGAATTACATTGTAAGTGATGAACCCGAGCCCCTGGGAATTTCAAAAACCACCCATTATTGGCTAATCCTCTATCAAGCCTCTCCCAAATAGATCTTCCATCCTCAAAGTGTCTAGCCCAAGTGAATTTCGCACCTACATACCTAAGGTCCATGAAGCTACACTCGTCAATGACATCTCGGAATAACTGCATTTAATTGTGAGGCCTCCATACACCTCCCAATTTTTCTTCTTGTCTTGTAATCTCATTGAAGTCTCCCACACATAACCATGGCATAACCGGATTAGAATTCAGTAGTCTCAACTTACTCCAAGCTTCGCTTCTTTTTGCTGTCTCTGGTTCGCCGTAAAAACCGATGAAACGCCATTGATTACTTGTATTTTTGTCAATGATTGCATCAATGTAATACCTATGCGAACCCTCAATCTTCAAATTCACTAATGATTTCTAGAAAAGAACCAATCCACCTCCTCTCCCTTCTCGTTGAACCACCCACCGATGGTCAAACTCGATGTTTCTTTGTACCGTATCTACCCTTGCTTCATCTGTCAGTGTTTCGGCTAAAAAGACAACAGAGGGATCTTTTGCTCGTATTATCTCTACAAGCTCCTTCCCTGTATGCAGGTTCCCAAACCCACGACAGTTCCATGCTAGGCAACTCATTGTTCCTAGTGGGGCTGCTGATTAGGCTCTGCCACTTCAAAAATTCCTTCAACATCACTCTGATAAACCTGTTGTCTTTTAGAAGGTAAATCAGAGTAAATATCCATATCAGATGCATCTCGTTTTTTACCTGAAAGAGATTCACTTACTAGCTTTGTCGAGGAGTGGGCTTCTCTCACTCTGCAAGACCACTTAGGAAGAACACGCAAAGGAGCGTTTGGTGAGGGAACCCTAGCCGCATCATGAGAGTCACGTGATTCTTTTTTTTGAGTATGGGCTGAGGTACACGTAGGTGCACGTGAGTCATAATCAAGAGGATTAAGTGAAATAAAATCCTGGTGATAGGTTTTGTCCAGCTCAGCCACTGTTTCTTTTAACTGCGTGTTAGGCTGCTCTTCAGTAACCGTTTCGGAAATAAAGACCTGATCTATCACGTTATGAATTTTATGCGTGAAGTCAGGGCCCGAGTTATGAGAATTAAATGATGAATTGCCGTTGCCAGCTAGCCCTTGCACTTCCTCCTCCTCTAATACACCTCCTTCCTTGCCGTTGCAGCCACCAAACCCTTCCCTCACCGTGGAATTGCCTGTGGACCGACCAGCCGACTTGGGACTATGACTGCTCGATCCTGTTCTTTTCTTTTTTGCATAAAACCCAAGCACCGTGATTACATTCTTTCTTGATGGCACAAATGCAGGTGCACGTATACTCAGGCCAAATTGACGATCTTCTGGCTGGAGTGTTCCCTCGCTGTCTATCCATAAAGCACAATCCTTGTCAACATGGGTTAAACAACCGCACCAATAGCACAGTTTCGGAAGTCTTTCATACTTAAAACTCACCCAAACTTGTTTGTCATTCTCCAGAGAAATCAAACGTCCACGGCACAAGGGTAAAGATAGATTGATGGAAATTTTAAGCCGTAAATAACTTCCACCATCTGCATCTTTTGGATCCTTTGGTCAAGAAACATCTCCAATGACCTCACAAATTTTCTCGGCAGCAGCTACTGTCATATACCTTAGTGGGACACCGTGAATTTGAACCCAAAAACTCGTCTTCTCAAACTTGAGTTCATGCAAAGGGGTTTCTTTCTCATATCGTTCCATTGCCACTAGGTGCTTATCAAAGCTCCATGGCTCACTCATGAGGATTCTATCAACCTCATTTTTGTCGTCAAAAGTGAAAAGTACCTTATGATCCCCCAACGATTTAATCTTAAAACCATTCCGAGACCTCCACAATGGGGTGAAGGTTTTGGCAATGACATCAATGCTTAAGGCTCTCTTAGTAAAAAACTTAGCTGCGATGGAAAATTCTAGGATTCCATCGTCTTTTGTCAGGCTACATCCCGGACCCTCTCTCTCTGACAGAGAAAGTTTATGCCAATTCTGTGCAAGATCCTCCATAGAATTGGTTGAAAAAAAAATCTCACCTCACTCCTGTTTCCCATTCCCCTGAAAGAGATAACCCACTAGCCGAGGATTAACGTAGTTAATCCGCGGAAACAATCAACACCTTCTTAGAGAAGGGACCATAAAATTCTACTGCACTCAGGAAGCTGGAGCACCACTTCTAGACTGCAGAGAAACCGTATTTAGCCAGACCTAGTCAATTGTATTGTGTCCATTTATAATAAAGCGAATAGATTTTTTCATTGGCCATCAATTGACCGCAACCCTCCTCATTTTCCTGGACTTGAGACTGACTATGAATAAATATATGACACTAAACATAAACACAAAAGAAATTATGATCATTTGATTGTATGAAATTGAAGTTATGATCATTTGATAGATTATAATATAAATTTACACTGTTTGTTTTAAGTATTTTCCGAAAAATGTTTTACCACTTTTAGGTTTTTTTTTTTTTTTGGTAGATAAAATATATTCAAACTTGAAAAATATTTTCCGTTGACCATAAAATCCTTTATAAAATTTTGTAGTATATTTTTCCTTTTAAAATTTAGTAAAACATTTTCTTCCCCTCTCCCTCTAGTTGCTAGGTCATCGACCCAGTGTTCGAAAACACCAATTCGGCGACCAGAGCCGATAGTCCAATGGCAAGAGACTCTACTCTGACAACCGATGACAATGACTAGAGACACCGATTCAAAGGCCGATGTCGGTGACCCAATGGCTAGAGACTCCACTCTAGCGACCAGTGATGGCAATCTAGTGGCCGGAGACACCAATCCGGTGACCAGTGCCAACTGTCCGATGGTTAGAGACACCACATTGACAACTGAAGGCAGTGGTCTGTTAGCTAGAGACGCCACACCACAACCGACGCTGAAGGTCCAATAACCAAAAACGTCATTTTGTCAAACCGGTGTTGGTGGTCTAGTCATCAGAGATACTACTTCGACGGTGATCGTTAGCAGTCCAGTCGTCGTAGCCACCACTCTAACTGGCAAGCCTAGTGGTCTGGTCACAGGATCTTTGGCATCAACAACTTTGGTGTTAAGCCATCGGTTTTGATAATTTGCTAGAAAATTTTTGGGGTAATTACACATAACCCACCTGTGGTTTAGGCAAAAATCACTTTGCCTACCCATGGTTTGAAAAGTATCACTTAACCCACCTGTGGTATGTTTCCGTTAATCTCCGTAACCCACCTCAGTCCTAGCCGTTACAAAAACACCTCTTAACCCCAAAACACAACATAACGCGGATCAAAACACCCAAAACTCAAAAACTTTTCGAGAGAGAAACCTGTGGTGAGATCAACGTGTTCTTCGTGGTTTGAAGTGTCCGGAGGGGGAGAAAACACAAGTTTCACAACTTCAAAGCTAGGGAAGGTAGTTTCGGTAAAGAAAATCAAGGTATTTGTGTTTGTTCTCGATTTAGGGTTTCAGATTTTGTTCAAGTGCCAACTTACTGTGTGAAACTCTAAATTTGGGCTTCCCAGGAATCGTGTTTTGTTGATCTATCTTCATTAAGTGGTAATTTCTCGGGTTCATGTGGGAATATGTGCAATGAGCAGACTTGTGTTTTGAGAACAAGTTTAAGTTTGTACAATTTTGGGAGGAGGTTCTTGGGTTGTGGCCATTATAAGGTTGGTCCTAAGTGTCCTTTCTTTGTTTGGCTTGATAACCCAACCTGTCCTCGTGGGAATGAAACTGCACCTTTGGCTCTAAAGAGGATGCCTAGGCTTCAGAGTGCTCTCCAACTTGCCAATAAGAGGGAAAGGACAGCTCTGGAAATGGCAGAAGAAGCTAGGCAAATGGTAGAAAAGGCTCTTGAAGAGGAAGCCAAAGCCAAGGAGAGGGAGAGAAAGGCTCGAGCTATTTGTGCAAAAGCTAAGGAAAATGCCATGTTTGCTGAAGAGAAGGAGAAAATGTGGAAGTTTGCATGCATTTTGTCATGGATCTTTTTTGTTATTGTTATGTTATTGTTGTTGTGTTTTGGCTCAATTGAGTTCTCTGGAGTGAAGAGGCCGAGGTTGTTGCCCTGAAGTAGTTAATTGGTTAGTAGAGATAGTTATGGCAATGGCGTTAATGAATTTGCATTGTAATAGCACTAGCCTACTGATGTAATGTTTTGATGTGTCAATGAACAAAGAATTGGTCAATTATCAATGACCTGCGCATACCATAACAACCATTCCACAATAACAACTTCCATACACTCTGTATTGAAAATATCTACTTGGACACAATCTGTAGTAGCAATAAATAAACTTTCATATAATCCAGTTTGGACAAATAATGTTCCATACAGTTACCTGCACATACCATAACAACCATTTCACAATAACAACTTCCATACACTCTGTATTGGAAAAATCTACTTGAACACAATCTATAACAACAATAATAAAACTTCCATATAATCTGATTTGGACAAATAATGTTCCATACAAACTATTTTGACCATAATACCACAACTTCCAAATAATACCACAAAATTTCATACCATAATAACAACTTGGAGTGTATTGTACCTTAACTTCTAGTAAATTACAAAAAAGCACATTCCAAGGTCAGCTATATATATATATATATATATATATGTATATGATAATTACAAAAAGGTGATTGTTTTTTACACTAATTGATAATTACAAAAAGCCAATAGTGGTCTTCACAAAAAACACTAGCTGCAGGCCCACATGTTCCCACTAGCTTTACTCCCAATGCTGGCATGCGTACCCACTAGCTTCATTTCTTGCTTTTACTCTTTCCACCCACTGAATTCATTTTTGGTGGCTTTTGTGCAGCAAGCTGTCCTTTAGTCCTCACACCACCAGTGCTACTATTTGCAGGTAAAGGCTACAAAATAAAAAATAGATCCACCTGTTAAAAAATATCCTAGTCTACACAACCATCTAGGAAAGAGGTAACTCAACTAAGTTACCTGTGAAGAACTTGGTAGGGTATTCTAGGTCTCCTTAGGGGTGTGAAACTCTGGCTGTGAGAAAGAGAACCATTCTGCTCTCATGTGAGATGGCCTAGCTTGATTTCCTTGCAGAGAAGCTTGATTTCCTTGCTGTGAAGATGAAAGTTAAGTGGCAGACCTCATTTTGTAAGTCTGAGTAGGCTGCTGGGATGGTGGTTAGGGTGCAGCCTGAGGTGCGGATCCAGATCTGGTACTAGGTGCAGGCACCCTTCCCCTTGCCTACAACAAAACCAAGTTTCAATACATTAATACCTTTGTAAGTTTAAAAACAAGTTTTTTTTTTTTTTTTGCCATTTAAATCTCAATTACTTACAGCTTTTTCTCTTGCACCCTCTTGAGTTAGGCCCTTCCTTATTGCATTTCCCACACCTTACAGGTCTGTTCAACCTACTTGCTTTGTAAGGGTTCTTAGGCTCATCAGGAGCCCTCTTTCTTTGCTTGGGTGGCCTGCCTGGTGGTTTGTATATGTAAGGTGCTAGGGGAGCAGGCTGTCCAGTCATAGCCCATTCTGACTGGCCAGGCATGGGAGGAAGTACCTACTTGTATATCTCCATGTAAGTTTCTTTGTGGTAGCATGGGTGGGTGTAGGCTTCTGGTGTCTCAATGTTTGTATAAATGGCTGTTATGGCATGTTTGCATGGAATGCCATTTAAATCCCAATACCTACAGCTGCATGTCTTCTTGACAAGATCAACTACATGCCTCATTAAGGAAACTGCCAGCTGGGGTAGCACTAAATGGCCTACTCTCAACCTTCAATTTCTCCAACTTATCTTGTATGCTTGGACACAACTTTCCAGCATACTTCTCTATCCCTTCCCTTTTTGTGTAAAGCCTAGTCATAAGTCTAACCCTAATCCACTCTAACATTGCCAAGATAGGCTTGTCCCTAGACTTCAATATCATTGAGTTAAAAGACTCACTCAAGTTATTTACAAAACAATTTGTTAAGGCCCTAGGAGTGAAATGTGACCTTGTCCACTGTGCAGGTGCAATGTTTGCAAGATACTCATATGCCTTTTCATCCAAATCCTTTATGTACTGCATGCATCTCTAAAACTCCCTTACTGTTGTGGCAGCAGCACACCTCCACAGTGCATCCTTCAGCTCCAATCCCTTGTCATCTACTTTGAAATTGTTGTAGATGTGTTTCACACAGTATCTATGCTCCACAATAGGGAATAATGTCTCTATTGCAGGTATAAGCCCCTACAAATAACAAAACAAACAAACCAAACATGTTAGTTTAGCAAATGAAGTAAACCATTCAAAACTTGCATACCTTTTGTCTATCAGAAATGAAGACCAACTGAAGCTCCTCTGGCCTCTATATATCATCAGCAAAAATTTCCAAAAACCATATCCAAGACTCCTTGTTTTCTTGTTCCACAACAGCCATGGCTACTGGAAAAATGGTTTCATTTGTATCCTTGGCAGTGGCAGATAAGATTTGCCCTCCAAATATGTGTTTTATGTGACAACCATCTAAACCTATAAATGGTCTGCATCCACCTAAAAATCCTACCTTCTGAGCATTGAACCTAACATACATCCTCTTAAATTTTGGCTTGGAAGTCTCATCAGCCATTTTTGTCTGTAGTATAACCCTACTCCCCTTGTCTACAGTGTTTATCATTTGTGCATAGTCCCTAAGGACACCATATTGCAGTTACTCATCTCCCTTGATCAAATCCTTTGCCTTTCTCTTTGACCTATACACTTAGTTTACACTTAGGTCAACAGATAAATTTTGCATCACATGGTTGTGTACACCACTCACCTCCCAATTTGGATTTTTGCTAAAATCCTCAATGAACCTCTTAGCAACATAAGCTGATGTTGCTTGACTATTTTTAAAAGACTTGGGGCAAGTACAGTCATTTGTCAAGGTCTTAATCTAAAATGTTAGCTCTCCACTTATTTGAGATGCATAATGTGCGCACCCAAAACTGAAACCCGTTGGACTGGGCCTCACTTGGGCTCACAACTTACTTGTATAGTGGGTTTGGATTTCCTAAACTGGGTCGTTCTTAACGCTAAGGCTCAATGGAATCACTTTCCTCTCCTCGGGGATCTGAACCACCTCCTCACTCTGTTTTCTCTCTGTTTACACTCTTCTTTCCGTCAATTCTCCAACCCCTGTCTTCTCAAAACTTCTTGTATTTATAGTCCATAGATTAGTGGAGAGGTCATAATTATTTGCCAGTAAGTGCAACCGGCGGTCCAGTATTATCGATCGTAAGTGGGTGGTTAGGTGGGCGTGGGAAGCGGTGAGGGTGGCGTTGGAACTTGGTTCCCACCTCCACGATAGTTCTCGGCAGCGGTGCCTCTCCGAGGCACGGCCGGGTAGGTACAGGGCGGGGTGTCCCGCGAGCCGTATATTTATCACTGCTCGGGAAGGTGTTTGCCGAGAAACGATGAAAAGGCAAAGCTTGGGCCTGCAGCATGCGTGGCCCGGGGGTGGGCTGCTAGGTAGAGGGAGACCGGCCTCATGGGCCATACACCCAGGCCAGGGTCCAAGGCCCACTATGGGCCATGGTGCGGGGGCCGTACAATAGCCCCCCCTTGATTCGCTCCCCATTCCCGGGGGTGAATCAAGGATCATGAGGGGTAAATGCCCGTCTGGGAAGTCGAAGGGTCAGTGCCCGGCCATTGATGGGCGCATTAATGCGCGTCTCAAAAGACGCGTTAGGAATTGATTGACGGCCTATCCGCCATCATTGTCTGACGGTTCGTGAACCGAGGCGTCGCGCGTGTGGCAGTTGAAGCGGCGGTCCGCGTGGTTTCCTTCCAGTGGATCATTAAATGCCTCTCATTCTACTCCCCACGCCTATAAATAATCCCTTTAGTCACTGACTCTCACTTTCGCATTCCTCACCTTTCAGTATCCTACTCTGCCTAGCATCCCTCTTTCGTGGTTCATCTACTGGCCCAGAACACACTTCCTCCTTAGAGCCCACAGTAAGTTCCTTTCCCTCTTCTTGCTTTTTCAGTTTAGACATTTCAGTCTATTCTTTGATAATCATAGCATTTCTTTTCCCTTTTATTAAAAACACTCGTTTTGAAAAAAAAAAAAATGAGTTACTCTTACCTCCTTTCTTCCGAACATGCTTTGGCTAGATTTAGGGAAGCATATAATGTTCCTAGTGACGTAGATATTGCCTACTGCAATATAGGCGATATTGACATCCAGAGGCGCCGTGGTGAAAACACGGTGTTCTTTCCCTTGATGGCCATTCTAGAGGGTGGGCTTAGGTTCCCGGTTGACCCTCTAGTTCTCAGTACCCTTAGATTTTACGGCCTCTGCCCCGACCAACTCCCTCCCAACTTTTACCGGGTAGTGAGTTGCGTGAGTAGGCTGAACCAGTTGTACGGGTTGCAACTAAATCACTATGACATTAATCAGATGTATAGTCTGTGCGGCAATATCGAGTCTGACTATTATATAAAGACTAGGGATGTGAGGGTACGGCTTATTTCATGCCTACCAGATTCAAATCGTAACTCGGCTAAAGATTTCGTTCGGGTGAGCGGCAATTGGTTTGCCGGGAAGCTCCCCTGTGCATTTTCGCCGCGCGACGTTGGTCGGTGACTAACCTTTATCTACTTTGGTCTCTTTTGATTTTGGTCCGGGCATGTAATCACTAACCCTTATTTCCTCTGTGCAGAGAGCAAAAGATTCAAGCCGGACATCAGAGTGGTACATGTTCGGGACCTGAATTTCGTGCTCAGGTCGGAAATCTTCGTACACACGGACGGACAACTCCGAGCGTCCCACCTCATCCTTGGTGTCAATCCCGTCTACTCAACTTGGCAGGCGTTCAGCCAAGCTTTGCTAGTTGACAGCCCTCTCCTCTCATATATCGACGTCCGGCACGCAAACTTCTTCCCACCAAAGCTAACTCCCGGCGAGGCGCGTGATCTCGGCCCCCGGTTCATCCGTTCGGACGAGCGACAGCCTATTCGTGACGAATCAGCCGAGCGCGTATCTGCCGAGCGTAAAAGACGTGCCCACGAGCGAATCCAGCAAGAAGTTCTTGCTCAACCCGAGAGAACTGTAGAGCCCGAGGCTACTGTTCGGGCAGAGGAGGGTGCAGCCGCGGAACCAACTGACTCCTCTGAAACAGGATCCGACCAAGGCAACGCCATGGTGGCTAGGAGGAAGATGACGATCGACCGCTTCGTCCTGAGTGCCCAGCCTGCCGCGCAGCAGCAACAAACCCGTGGCCAAGACGCTTCGCCTCCTGCTGTCCCATTGACCCGAGTTCGAAAAAGGCCGCGCACAACCGATCAGACTCAGACGGGCTCGGGCAACGTGCCCCTCCGGCCCTCGGCGGGTATTGTTATCCGGGAACTGGTAGCACAAACCGGGATAGACCTGGCGTCTACTTCACGGGCTCCGGCAGCATGGCGACCCTCCTTCGAACTCGACGGCGAGCCACTTCCGTCGACGGCTAGCGCCCGAGTATGGGACAAAGGTTATGGGGGCCGTGTGGCGCAGAGTTTGGCACGCGGCATCCTCCTGCCCGAGGACTTGCACGCTTTCACGCAAGGGACGGATGAGTCTTTGGGAAGGCGTATGCAGTGGCACACCATAGCAGTAACTGTTTTGTTTTTCTTTCCCATCCTCGTTTTCCCATTTTGCTCATGTGTGTGTACTTACCATTTTGCCTTATAAATTGAACTTTGTGTGGTCAAGCTGCACAAATGTCATACATTGTGGACGGCCGGATGAAGGATTTAGCCGAAGACGCTGAACGGGAGAAGGCCCTGAGGGACGTCGCCGAGGCCATGGTGAGGGAGAAGTCGAAAATTGCCGAGGAGGCAGAGAATAAAATTGCTATGGCCATGAAGGCCCAGGCTCTTGCCGAAACGAAGTCTGAGGAGCTGGAACTGCAACTGGGCGGCACCGAGCTTAAACTGGCGGAGGCTCAGAGCTTGAACACCATGCTGGAAGGACAGTTGGCCGAATCGAAGGCGGCGCTGGAGGCTTGTGAAAACAAGTGGTATAACGAGGGGTTCGCAGATGCCGAGAATTCGGCGGAGCCGGTCATTCGCCAGGCTCACAGGCTCGGATATGAAGAGGGTTGGTTCGCCGCTCTTCAAGCCTTGGGGATTCCCGAGGACTCTCCGTTGAGGGATCGCAGCAAGATCCCATTCCCGTGCATCCCCAACGCCGAGAAGCCTGCGCCCCTTGTTATTGACGAAGAGGAGACCTCCAGCATGAGGGAACTGGTGAACGCCATTGACTCTCACGCGGTGCCGACCGATATGGAGGGGACCAGCCACCCCCATGTCGGGGACCGAACCGGGGAGGACGTCCAGCCTCCAACTCCTTATGCCGACCACCGCTCTCAAGAGGACGCATCCTCCGCTCATGCGGCGGATATCTAAATTTGAAAGTCGGCCCTGCTTTATTTTTCCCTTCCTTTTCAAAACAAACGAAATTGCCTATGTCACCAGGTTGTGGTGACGGGATAATTTATTTATATTGTATTTTCTTTATTTCGAGTTGCCGGGTTTTGGCAACAAAACGTTAATTTGAGTTTTATGCCTTAATATGAATGTTTTATCGTGTTGCTTCTTTATTGTGATGTGTCTGGCTATGGTAAGGCTTTCGCATGCTCGGTGATAGGGATCTAACCGAGGGTCAGGCTTCTGTCCTTTGAGTTAATCGTTCAGGTTTCCACCTGCTCGGTGATAGGATCGAACCGAGGGTCAGGCTTCTGTCCTTAGAACAAAAGGGCTAAGGTTTCCACCTGCTCGGTGATAGGGATCGAACCGAGAGTCAGGTTTCTGTCCTTAGAACAAAAAGGCTAAGGTTTCCACCTGCTCGGTGATAGGGATCGAATCGAGAGTCAGGTTTCTGTCCTTAGAGTTAATCGTTCAGGTTTCCACCTGCTCGGTGATAGGATCGAACCGAAGGTTAGGCTTCTGTCCTTTGAGTGAATCGTTCAGGTTTCCACCTGCTCGGTGATAGGATCGAAGCGAGGGTCAGGCTTCTGTCCTTAGAACAAAAAGGCTAAGGTTTCCACCTGCTCGGTGATAGGGATCGAACCGAGAGTCAGGTTTCTGTCCTTAGAACAAAAAGGATAAGGTTTCCACCTGCTCGGTGATAGGGATCGAACCGAGAGTCAGGTTTCTGTCCTTAGAGTTAATCGTTCAGGTTTCCACCTGCTCGGTGATAGGATCGAACCGAGGGTCAGGCTTCTGTCCTTTCAGTTAATCGTTCAGGTTTCCACCTACTCGGTGATAGGATCAAACCGAGGGTCAGGCTTCTGTCCTTAGAACAAAAAGGCTAAGGTTTCCACCTGCTCGGTAATAGGGATCGAACCGAGAGTCAGGTTTCTGTCCTTAGAACAAAAAGGCTAAGGTTTCCACCTGCTCGGTGATAGGGATCGAACCGAGAGTCAGGTTTCTGTCCTTAGAGTTAATCGTTCAGGTTTCCACCTGCTCGGTGATAGGATCGAACCGAGGGTTAGGATTAGAACAGTGCGGATCTGCATGAAAAACATCATTAGTATAACTAACAAAACATATACAATAGGTTGCGGTTAACTTTATGCTCGGAGAATCGCCCATCAATGATAGTACTTCTTGAGATTATGGACGTTCCACGGTCGGGGCAGTTATCTCTCGTCTAAGTCTTCCAAGAAGTAAGCCCCGGTGCCGGCCACAGCTGTGACCCTGTAGGGTCCCTCCCATGTCTGCGCCAACTTCTCGGCACTAGTGTCCCGCATGTTGCCCACGGCTCTTCTGAGAACCAAATCCCCGACGACAAACTCCCTCGTTCTCACACCTCGGTTGTATCTCTGGGCGAGCTTCTGCTGATATTCTGAAAGCCGTATTGTCACCATCTCGCGGTACTCTTCCACCTTGTCTAAATATCCTACCATCATTTCGTCGTTTTGGGCGTGATCGAACCCCGCTACTCGCGCACTGCATAGATTCACCTCGGTAGGGATCATGGCTTCCGCTCCGTACGTGAGAGAGAAAGGGGTCTCCCCGGTGGACCGTCTAGGAGTGGTGCGGTACGCCCACAAGACTTTGGGAAGTTCCTTGGCCCAGTTTCCCTTCGCGCCCTCCAGCCTTTTCTTCAGCCCACTCACAATCACCTTATTCACGGCCTCGGCTTGACCGTTGCCCTGTGGGTAAGCGGGAGTTGAGTACCTGTTTTTGATGCCGAGACCACTGCAAAACTCTCGGAACGCCCGGCTGTCAAACTGTAGCCCGTTGTCCGATATGATAGTGTTCGGCACCCCGAACCTGGTGATGATATTTTTCCATACGAATTTCTTTACTTCCACATCTTGTATGTTGGCCAAAGCTTCCGCCTCCGCCCACTTGGTAAAATAGTCGACGGCCACCAAAACGAACTTTCGGCCGCCTGTCGCCCGAGGGAATGGGCCGATGATGTCCAGCCCCCATTGTGCAAAAGGCCAAGGACTGCTGATCGGGTTCAGGTGGCCCGCGGGCTGATGGATCAGAGGGGCGTGCTTTTGACACTGCTCACACTTAAGCACATACTCGGCGGCGTCTTTCTGCATCTGAGGCCACCAAAATCCCTGAGTCATCGCTCGGTGCGCCAATGAACGTCCCCCGACATGGCCGCCGCACACCCCAGAGTGGAGCTCCGCCAAGAGCTCGCCCACCTTCTCTGGGCGTAAGCACAAGAGGTACGGCCCTCCGAAGGACCTTCGATACAAAGTCCGGTCTTCTGCCAACCAATACCGAGGAGCCATCCTACGGATCCTGATGCCCTCCTTTTCGTCACTCGGCAGTCGGTCGTCAGCCAGAAAGTCGATAATGGGGTCGATCCAGCACAGGGCAGGGGCTGCGATTGCCGTGACATTGATCCCTGTAGTTCCCGAGTCTCTCATTACCCTGACGCTCGGCTCCGAAATAAGCTCGACTTTGATTTGCCGTGGTATCTCTTCGGTTACTAACGACGCCAGCGTGGCTAGGGAGTCAGCATGTCTGTTCTGTGTTCGGGCTATGTGGAAAACTTTCACCGTGTTGAAGCAGGCCATAACTAGCCTTGCTTGTTCTAGGTACGCTTTCATCCGGGGATCTCGGGCTTCAAAACTGCCTTGCACCTGATTAACCACCAGACGCGAATCCGAATATAGCTCAATCTCCCGAGCCCCAGGCTCGAAGCTGCCCTCAGTCCGGCCAGAAAAGCCTCGTATTTTGCCTCGTTGTTGGATGCCCTGAAACCCAATCTAAACGAGTGTTCTAGTCGTATTCCTTCGGGGGTGATCATAACAACTCCTGAACCGGCACCCGTGGAGCTCGACGCGCCGTCTACGAATACCTTCCACGGTCGAGCCTCCAGTTGGCAAACCATCTCCCCCTTTTCTCTGGGCGAAAACTCAGCGATAAAATCCGCAAGGACCTGGCCCTTCACTGAGCTTCGAGGTCTGTACCGTATGTCGAAGGAACCGAGTCGAGTCCCTCATTTGGCTATACGGCCCGTGAAATCTGACCTCTTTAATAACGACTGTAATGGGTACTCGGTCAGGACATGTACGGTGTGAGCTTGGAAATAGTGCGGCAACTTCCTGGTGGCGTGTATCAGGGCTAATACGAGCTTTTCCAAGGGCAAGTATCTCGTCTCGGCACAGCACTCACGGGTTGCTAGATCCCTTTGTCCTTCAGTAGCACAGCACTCACGGCGTGCTGGGATAGTAATTCTTAAGATAGTGTGTGCTAAATTTTAGGAAAAAAAATGTATCAAACGGCGTAAGATATATTCAAATAGAGAGTATTAATATTTAGGAAAAAAGTTTCTATTAGTTTTTTTTTTTTTTTTTGAATTTTTTTGAATTACAATTTTAACCTCATTTTTTATTTTTGAAGAATAAGGATTATCTAATTAGATTAGGGGTATTTTTAACATTTTTTGAAGTCATAACTAACTTTCTGAATCCTCTTAATATATAGAGATAAATAGAAGATAAATTGTAATACACGTGACAATTAGTTAGAAATTTAGGATATCTATT
Source organism: Quercus aquifolioides (assembly GCA_019022515.1). Taxonomy (NCBI): domain Eukaryota; kingdom Viridiplantae; phylum Streptophyta; class Magnoliopsida; order Fagales; family Fagaceae; genus Quercus; species Quercus aquifolioides. The sequence continues at coordinate 42,030,599 of CM032326.1, forward strand.
TTTGAAATAAAATAAAGGTTTGGTTAAAGGGTGCAGTTAAGACATTTTTTAATAGATTATTTAATAAAATTTTGATACCACTTTTATGAAAAATATAAAAATTATTTTAAAATTTTTTTTTCTTTTCCTATAAAAACTTTTAAAAATATTCAATCATAAAGTATATCTCAATATCACAAATATTCAATCATAATATGTCAAAAAAAAAATAAACCACAACAACTAATAAGTTTCTATACTTAGGTTTTGAAGGGTATATTGGTAAATTTTCATTTAATTAAACGGGTTCTATGAATTGGACACTAACCCAACCCGTTTATTAAATGAGTTAATCATGTCAACCCAAATATGGCACTAACCCATTAAGCCTCAACTCATAACTTGCTAATTTTGTGTCGTGTTAGGTTTACAGGTCATGTCCAATTTTTTATTCTCTAATGTGCGTAAGATATATTCAAGTAGAGAGTGTGTTAATTTTTAGGAAAGAATTTTCTAGTAGTTTTTTTTTTTTTTTTTTTTTGAATTTTGTTGAATTACAATTGTAAGGACCAGATTTGAGTCTTTGGCCCAAAAGATGGATGGACTTAGGCCCAAAAAGTCCAAAACAATGAATTTGTAGAGAGTGGGTTGGAAAACTGGGGTTTAATGAATCAGACAACAAATAAGGTAGATCTTGATGATAAGAGAATGAAAATAGACAAGTTTTAACTAAAGAAAATCGTCATCGGCAATGTTCGAGGAGATTAGTTCTTATATATTTCTCTCAGGTTTGATTACAAATGTAGTTCTTGATTGCTACAATATTTTTTCTCTTTCTTTTTCAATCTCCCTTTCCTTAGGAGTTTCTTACATTATATATCTCCCTTTCAATGATCTTGGCCCTCCATTTGTTGATCATCCAGGCCACTCCTTGAGTGCTTGTCCCATTGGACATCACCTCTAGCCCTCTGTGAGTTGGGGTAGCCAAGACAGCACTGTTCAGGGGTCTTCTCTACATAAATGTAGTCGGAAAGTTAGCTGCAGAGCATTCAATGCATTAGCAGCAGCTTTTCCTTAAATATTGCCTAGCTCCCATTCTTTTAGTACGTTCATAATGCACGTCCCTATCAGTGGAATTTCTTGAAAGGTCACTTTGAATAATAGGATATACATTTGATCTGTGCTTTGTTTATCCGAGGAGAAACTCGTCCTCGGATCACCTTTCCCGACCTTTCTATTTGCATCTTACTTATGGGACTCTAAACTTAACACCCTCTCTAATGTTTATTCGTCCTCGGACCAACCAACGTCCTCGGCCAAGGCCCAAGGCCCAGTATACAATTTTGGGCCCTTATCCCTACAATAATTTTAACCCCATTTTTTATTTTTTAAGAATAAGGATTATTTAATTAGATTATGGATATTTTTGATATTTTTTAAAGTCATAACTAACTTTTTGAATCTTCTTAATATATAGAGATAGATAGAAGATAAATTGTAATACACATGACAATTAGTTAGAAATTTAAGATATCTATTTTTGAAATAAAATAAAGGTTTGATTAACGGATGCAGTTAAAACATTTTTTAATAGATTATTTAATAAAATTTTGATATCACTTTTATGAAAAATATAAAAAAATATTTAAAAAAAAAAATCTTTTTTTATAAAAACTTTTAAAAATATTTTCTAAACCAATAGTTTTACTTTTAGATAATTCATTAAATTTCCCCTTAAAATAAATATTAACTTTTGTTTAAATATTTTGAAAATGTAATTTTAGTTAGAAAAGCTACTGCATCTGATTAGAAAATGTTCACGTATTAAAATTTTATTTTATTTTTATTTTTTTGAGAATCGTCCACACGTATTAATTAATTAAAGAACCAGCAGCCGATATTCCCGATATTCAAAGTTTCCTAGGTAAGGATCGAATATTATAATTCAAACACCGCCCCTTCTTTGATGCACGGAAGCTCTGGCTTTGGGTCCCAATGGCATCTTCAATAGTTCGGTCCCCACTAAACCCGATTTCCCGCCACGTCACCTGTAAACCCTCGCCGTCCGATCACGGATCTAGAACCGCCACCACCGCCGCCGTCACGATTCACCGGCCTTACCCTAATCAACGCCGCCGTCGTAATGTCCCGGTTCTTGCATGTTCTCTCCAATCACACAACGCCGACGATAATCACAACGTCGTAGGAGGGAGGAGCAAGACCGAGTTGCAGAGGATCCCAGACGATTCCCCTTACGACGACGTTTCCAAGGACCCTAATAACAATACTAATATGCTCCCAAGTATCAATCATTTCTAGGGTTTTCAATTCATTGTTTTGTTAGTGATCATCTTTTTAATTCTGGGTTTGATTCTTACAGGACCTTTATCTTCAACTCAGTCTTCTAACTCTGTTTCGCACCTTCGAGTTGCTTACCAGGTCAGCATATATATATATATATATATATATATATATATATATTTGGGTTTTCAATGTGTTTGTTCAATTGTTTGTGTTCGTGTGTGTGAGATAGAGAGAGAAATGATTGGTCGTTGAATGTGTTTTAGGGTGCGTTTATATAAGCTGCTGAAACACTGTGTTTTGAGTTTAAAATAAGCATTTGTTAAAAAAACTACGAGGAGATGTGGTTGTAAAATAGAGTTTTGGGTTTTAAAAACGCTATTTTAATTTCCCATAATGCCAACCAAACGGACCTTAAACAAAAAAAAGAAAGAAAAAAAAAACACTGCTTCCACAATTGGTGATCTGATTAGTGCATTATAATTTATAAAAGTAGTGTCAGCAGTGAACCCATGTGAAAGTGATGTTACTTTAGTCACAGCTTGTGAAAATTTGTGTATCCCTGGCATTGCTTTATATGTGAGTTTATTTTTGGTTTTTAATGTGTTTGTTCAATTGTTCGTGATTGTGTGAGAGAAAGATTTAAAGGATTGGTCTTTGAATGTGTTTTAAATAAAAAAATTCACCCTCTTTTGCAATTGGTGATGTGATTGGTCCATTATAATTTATAAAAGTAGTGTTGGTGGCGAACCCAAGTGAAAGAAATGTTTGTATCTCTAGCATTGTTCTGAATGTAAGTTGAATGTTGCATTTATTTTTTCTTCAGGGAGTTCGTGGGGCATACAGTGAGTCAGCAGCAGAGAAGGCGTACCCGTATTGCGAAGCAGTGCCTTGCGAGCAATTCGAAACTGCTTTTGAAGTGAATACTTTTAAACCCTTTGCCCATATTTTTACAAATGTTTATTCAATTTTGCTTTATGTAATGTGACCTTATTTATACGCTATTGGCAGCTGTTAGGGAAGCAATGTGAACTGTTTGTTTAATTTATAAGTATAGATGATTATGGGAAGATTTGATTTATTCAAAGCCTTCCTTCATGGTTGCTGTCTTGTTGTATGACAATGGAGATGTTAGGAAAGCAATTAGAGCACTAAACTGCTTCTCTTTGATTATTCTTGTTTTATATTTAGGATTGGGGAAACAATGTCACTTTCCCATGAATGTGCGTCGAGCATAATTGTTGTAGCATTAATATGATTAATCCAATGTCCTTCTGCACAGTTGTAGCCTTGTCTTAAGAGCAAGGGTTGACCCTTTTCAATAAATGAATATTTTGTGGTTTTAATGATTAGGGATTGATTAATCTTCTTTTCCCTTCTTTTCCACTGTAGGCTGTTGAAAGGTGGCTTGTTGACAGAGCAGTTTTACCAATTGAGAATTCTTTAGGTGGCAGCATCCACAGAAATTATGACCTTTTACTCCGGCACAGATTGCATATTGTAGGCGAAGTTAAATTTGCAGTTCGGCATTGCTTAATGGCCAATCATGGTGTTAAACTTGAAGACCTGAAAAGGGTTCTTAGTCATCCGCAGGTATGGACCATATGGTAAATAGTACTTTTTGCTTTTCTCTAGTCTGTTTTGCTGAGATTTATTTGAATTTGGGTCATATCTCAGGCTCTTGCTCAGTGTGAGCACACGCTAACAAGGTTGGGGTTGGTCAGAGAAGCAGTTGATGACACTGCTGGAGCTGCAAAGGTATGCCTAGATATAATAGTGGAGCAGCAGGTTTGCTAATCTTTTAATTATTTTTGTTTTTAAATGGTGCCGATATTACTTCATGATACATTTTAGCTGCTGTGGTTATGGTGGGAGGAAGCTGCTCTTCTTGCCTCCCCCTCAGGGGTCAGGGGCCTCTAAGGCGAACCCAATTTTGTTTAATTGTCTTTAATTTTTATACTTGAGCATTAAAAATTTTTGCATTAATTGATATCACTTTAATTTTTTGCAACTATTCATGGATTGTTTATTATTTTTGTTGATTGGAGCAAATGTGCTCTACCTCAACTGGCACCTCATCCTCTAGCAAGTGCTAGGTGGAGGGTGAGGTTGTGGATTCAAGGCCCACTGGGTGCATGTGTTACATAACTATAAATTTTTTTTTTTTTGCTGACTGGAACTTGTTGTAACTGTGTAGCATGTTGCATTCCACAAACTAAATGATACAGGAGCAGTAGCTAGCTCTACAGCTGCAATGATCTATGGGTTGAACATACTTGCCCAAGATATTCAGGTTGCATCCAAGCCATTTTTTGTGTTGATTTTCTTGGGATATGGCAGGTTTTCATTGGGTTGCTCATTTCCCTTTTTTCTCCCTTTTTTAATAGGACGACTCTGATAATGTTACTCGATTTCTGATGCTGGCGAGGGAACCCATAGTTCCAGGCACAGATAAGCCATTCAAGGTCAGCCCTTTCAAGATGCAAAATTACTGGCCGTTGAATTACTATTTCATTTTGTTCTTTTGTAGCTCTTCTCTTGATTGACCCTATGCCCACAAACTATTTTAAACTGAGTTTATGACTGACAGTGGTATTGATTTGACAGACAAGTATAGTTTTTTCACTAGAGGAAGGTCCTGGAGTGCTTTTCAAGGCACTTGCTGTTTTTGCTATGCGGGAAATCAACCTTACTAAGGTATGTTTTTGTTATCATTCAAATGGATGGTGCCTTTTCATAGTTTCATTTGCAGGTGTATGTTCAGGCAGTGTTCATTGCCTTCTTTGTTTTGTTCTACTAGATTGAAAGTCGTCCCTTGCGGAAGCAGCTTGTAGGAGCATCTGATGATAATAACAATGGGTATCCAAAGTAAATATCCTTAGAAAGATCTTCTCTGCCTCATATATTTAGAGTGCTGATGCATATTTCTTCGATCATAATTAAAATTCAGCAACAAGGTCTCAAAGTTGAGTTGTATCTCTGAGAGACTTAAGCTGTAGGCTTTTTTACCTGATTATGTGTTTACATTCTCTTTACAGATATTTTGACTATCTTTTCTATGTGGACTTTGAAGCATCAATGGCTGACAAGAATGCACAGAATGCTCTAGGGCATCTAAGGGTGAGTTTTTTGAAAATTTATCCCTTATCTCCAACTCAATTTAGGAAAAATCATAAACATACATTATTTGAAATTATTTACTTTCTTTGCAGGAGTTTTCTACATACCTTCGAGTGCTAGGGAGTTATCCTGTGGATACTTTCATGTTATGAATGAAATCTAAATGTGGTAAGAGTCACTTGTCAAAACAGAAGTGTTAATATAAAATATCTGAAAAATTGTCATGTAGATGTCTTAAAGGCTTCAGTTTGTAGTAGATGATTATTTGAAGAAGAATGCATAATTTTTTTTTGGCTGAGTAAACAAGAATGCTTTTTTTTTTTGATAAGTAAAGAAAATTTTATTCATAGTCTTAAGAAGGAGTCACCCAAGTATACAGGAAGTACAGCAGGGGATCAAAACAATCAAATACATAAATTATAAGCAGAATGCTTAATTGTTTATAGTGTTATAGGAAACTTTTCTTTTACTCTGATTTGGCAACATGTTCAGATCGTACTGGCAAATAGTTGAATTCTCACTCTCATTATGATCAATTCCCAGAAATCCATATATTAAATACAGACTGGGTAATGTTGAGAACAATCATTTTAGGGTACTCACCATATCAAAGTTATGCTTAAATTACAAAAATTTTAAACAGCCGCTGACATTTGACTGGATCTGTTTTGATTGAGTGATTGTACTTGTACAGGGAGACATCTCATGGTGCATAGAGCTTATTGATGAAGTAGTTTCAACCATGGCCGGATAACATTGCCAATAACCTTTAGGTCAAATGGCATTTCCTATTGGCTATTGTTCTAATTGAGACATCAAGGTTTCGAATCTCTCCCCCCCCCCCTACAAAAAATATATTTAGAAAAAAATAGTTTGTAGCATCAGAATAAATTAGGAATTAGAACTTGGTTTGAAGTGTGACTAGATTACGAGAATAAAAGGCTCATGAATAATTGGAGTTAGGGATATATGGAATGTAGATTGGTGAAACTAGGAGGTTGATGGCAGGAGAGCATTAATAACATTTCGATTGGAAGGGATCTTTTTAGTTATTTCGATTGCAGCAGTAGGGGATTCTACTTTCTTCCTAAGGAAAAGCTTCTCTCTTCGTGAACATGGTGTTTAAGAAAGAGGATTTTTATAAGAAACTCTCCATGACCATTGACCAGGAGAGCATTAATTACATTTAAAACCATCTGATCCCACTGGATAAGAGGAGCAAGATTCTGCCTGGTGAGTACTGATTGTCCTTTGCCCAAACTATATATACTCCTTTGGAACGTTTTGGGCGTGTCAATTTGGTGGCTTCTATTTTATTGATATCTTATAGAAATCATTATTTAAATGGATGTTGATGTAGGATTTTCCTTCACTAACGAAATCTGTTCAGCATGCAAAATTCTGTATTTAACAGTTGATGTTTCTGCATAGATATTCTTGCTCCTTGTGGGGCAATGTTTGGGAAATTTGCATATATTGATTTATGCGAATATTTTGATGTTACTTTATCTCATTCAGCGTTTCCATACCCTCTAATTTCTGATTCTCTCTCTTCTTGTCAATGCTGAGCAGGGCTTCTGGAGGGATCAATAATGTTATATCGGCAGTTGTTTCCCTTCGTAGCTTTGGTTTGTCTCCATCCTCAAATTTCCGGAATATTGATCGACATGAAGGTTTATTAAAGAACGTTACATGTTTGTGGCCAATGCAGTGATCCCTGCACCACCAAATTTTGGTTATTACGTCAATGCGACTGTGTTGTCTTCTCTCAATATTGACTTTGTAATTACTAGATTAGTTGGTACTTTAAAGATTCCCATTTTTCAGAGAGGTGGGAGCTTTTCATGTGATTGAGGTTTTCTCGGGAATATTAATTGGGTTTTTTTTTTCCTGCTTATTCAATATATTCTATTGGTTCATTTGATCGTTCACACTGGATGTATTTCACTGAAGCATAAATTTAATATACCAGATATCTCTTCGTAACATTAAAACTAAGAAAGTTCTTCTACGGTCATAACCAAATTTCATATAATTTCTCACAAGAAGTTGAGATGCTAACCCACCATAACTTGAAACAAGCATTGTGAAAATAATGTAGACTTTGTTGTGCTTATAAACTTTATCTTCAACCTAAAGACCACAAATTAACCTTACATTTTCTTTTCGTAACCATTTAGGACAGATCCACATTTTCTTTTCGTACCCATTTAGAACAGATCAGCGTCACCTTCCAGACTCCCACTACAGAAATTTGTTAGGTGACATGGTCTCAGCAGCGCCTGCGAATAAGTGCAATTGTAACACCAGACCAGGGTGAATAATTCATGCGGAGGCTTTCAGAATATGTAATGTGAAGCCAACCCACATTTGCTGAAAGACAGCATAGTAGCAGATTCATCTTAAGAACACAATAAAGTGAACAAGGAGAATAGTGTTTCTTAGAGTAGCAGACTCATCTTAAGAACACAATAAAGTGAACAAAGGAGAATAGTGTTTCTTCATGTGTTCATTAAGTGCACAACAATTTTATGGTATACGTAACTGAAGTATCTTTCAACAACAAAGAAAACGAGAAAAGTAACTGAAAGTATCTAATGGCAATTGCCAACAACTACAGTTTACATGGATCCCCTAAGCTTAGGAATCAGGAATCATAGCATTCCTCCTCCAACAATAAAAAAGGGGGAAAAAAAACAAATGCCATCAAATATTTGCACTCTTGGAGATCTTTTTGAGTCTTTAAGAGTAATGCGGAACAGAAATTTGGTTAAAAGACTTTTACAAATAACACTAGTCTTTCATACCCTCGTTTTGTAGTGGGCAGGCTTCACCTCATGGCCATTAAACTTCTGATGAGGCTTAGGATCTCACTTCGCATCTCAGCAACACTTGATGGGGTGACTTGCTCCTTCACAGAAGAAAACCACATTCCATCTCCCTCTTTGTCTTCACCACTATTATGCCAGCTGCAAATAGCTTTTGCAATGGCAGTAACATACAAGCCACAATCATAACCATTCACTTGCTGTGGTGAATCAGTGCATTCAAGATAACTAGCAGTTGATGCTGAATCAGAGGACCCTATATATCCAACAACAGCCTTATATTGTCGTCTAGCATGCCAATCATTAATTCCTCTATTGCTATCATGATGAACAAATACATTAGCATTTCTCTCGAATGCAAGTAAGCTCCAATGAGACCCAGCTTCAGCTACGCATACATCTTCATTGTCATTTACAGGAAAGATTACCAGTTTCTTGTCAGGAAGATGAAGGGGTTCAACAAAATCTTTGAGACTCTCCACAGCTGGGCAATTCATTATCCAAAAAGCAATGGAAGGTGGAACAAGTAGGATTTCCTGAGCAGGATAGCATGAAGAAAGGTAACTGAAATAGAACTCGATGATTTGATCATTGAGAAAATATGGGCCACTAAGGATGTCCATATCAGATTGTCTGAGTACAACATCATTGTAGCTAAGTATCTTTTCGTTGGCTCCAGGATTTCCCATTAAGTGGATATCAGTATGCATTCCTGGTCAAATAAACTTCAAATTAGATGAAGCCAAGCTCTATTATTTAAACTTAAACAGTACACCATTGAAATAGAGAAGAAATACAATCCTTTGTGTGTTGGCATTACATCATCCTAATCTATTATCTTTCCCTTTATAATAGCTCCATATTTTCCAAAACAGAATTCTCCTAAATCTCTAACTCTGGGTGGGAGGGGACTCACAATCCATGGAAAGCTTTGCCATACAATTTATTAACTTAAGGCAGGACCCAGGATATTGTAGGGGAGTGGGGGCGTCAAGTCGTATTAATTTCTGGCAAGAAAATAATTCTTGGGGAAGAGCACTTGATTTTCATCAGCACTAGTTTTCTATAAGTTGCATGACAAAGAAACATCCTCACAAAAATGAGATCTTCAAGTAATCACCGCATATTTAAAGCAACCATTGAAGAAAAGTTAAACCTAATATCTCTAATGAGATCCTACTCCGTGATTACATTAAAGCAACTATTATTAAACAATTTCTCATATTTCAAGTATATGCGGGGTCTTCCAAATAATTTATCTGATATGCATAACCAGAATGAATCCCAGCCTACAAGCTAAAGACTTCCAAGATTAGCTTCCTCACTCTAACTTGGATGCTCATTAGATACAGAATCTAAAATGAGCCATTATTGATTTCGACTTGGTTTCAGATCTCATATTTATGCTTCTTACGGGGAAAAAATGTTAACAAGGCTCTCATACTCAATCTACTACATGGAGTACTTTCAATAAAGCTCCTTTTGTTTTTTATAAGCATCATAAAGCTGATAGTTCTAAGTAGAACAATGAACATTAATGTTGATGATAAATATCACAGTTCATTAGCTTCTAACATGACTGAGCAACAACTGAAAAGATATAATAAAGGAAAGAAAAATAATAAATTTTGAAAAAAGACTAGAGACAATAGCTTCCCATAGACTTTCACCAAAATGTATCATTAAGTATTCAACATTAATTCACTCTCTCTAGCACATGCACAAACAAATTGAACAATGTAACACTTGCAAACAAAACCTTGTCACCATGAGAAATTCTTCTCTCTTTTTTTTTTTTTTGATAGGTGAGAAATTCTTCTTTTTAATACCTCTCATTATCATCCAAACCTCACCACCTTCATAAAGTTCCCACTTCCCACCCTCTAATCCCTTTATAAAGAATACACCATGCAAAGAAATAGCATGAGATAATAAAGAGTCTAAAAGGAGAACATCAACTGACCCACTGCTGATATTCGAACCAGAAAGAAGCGTATTATTGTATTTCCTCAAGAACAAAGTTTTCCTTCAAATCAATTTGGAGTAATCTCCTTCAATACATTACACAGTGATTCAAATAATCATCCATGTATATTTCAATCACACAACTCATGAACTCATCTAAAAAGGTTGCATGACTATTAGATAGATCATGTGATTAAAAAAAGTCGGAAGAACTTTCCTCCAGACCAGAATTTTCCAAACAAGAATTCTGTCCATTCTCAAAAATATTTCACCCCACCATCCTACCAGTCCATACCATAAATGAGCTACCAATCAACTCTTTAAACAAAAAAAGGAGGCATGTTTATATCAGCAGCATATATACATGGGGAGTACTCATTTCGACAAGTTATCTAACTTGTTACAGCAACGACCCGCTCACCCCATAAACAATTAGTTATTTACTTATTCCAATTGACCCTTTAAGAGGGCTATACTTACACACACACAACCCTGATGACCCCTCATACCAAACTGAAATCCTACAAGAACATTCTATGACCATTGCCTCACATGATAAAAACCTCTTTAATACCCTTCATAGAGCCTTAACCAAAACCTTCCAAATTCAAGTTCTTGTAAATCTTGAGAAATTTGTCATTTTATCAACAAACTAAATTGTCATTTTTCAAAAAGTAAACAAATGGGTTTCTTTCCCATCCAAGATTCGCTAAGAAGCCAATGCCAACACTTTTTTTTTTTTTAATTCATTCAAATAATTGAATTCAATCATCAAGAAAGTTTATCCTAAAAGCCAATAAATAAATAAATGTCATCAAGGAACAAGAACAACAAACCTAATCTTTGCTTCAGTACTTGGAGACCATTAAAAATTAGAGGGAAATTGTATAAGAAGAAGACGAAGAAGAAGAAAATGAAGGGCTGAGATGGGAGAGACTTACAGTCAGAGCGATTAAAGAAGTGGTGGAGAAAGATCTCTCTCCCTGACAGTAACAGAGCTCTGTATTGCGGATTCGGGTTTGGTGCGCACTGTGCTACCTAATTAAGTGTCAAGAGGCCTTGTTTAAGCGGCTAGCTCGGCCCAACAATATTTATACGCTTTTTTTTTTAGAAAGAATGTTGTGATGATTACAAATTACAAATGTCAATAAAAAAAAAAAAAATTTGGCAATTTTCTTTTTCCTTTTTTCCTTTTTCTTAAAAAAAATGTTTGGTATTTTTTTATGGGATAGTTATTATAAAGTCACAATTTGAGTCCCTACCCCAAAAGATGGATGAACTTAGGCCCAAAAAGTCCAATACAATAAATTTGTAGAGGGTAGGTTTGAAAACTGGGCTTTAATGAATCAGACAACAAGTAAAGTGGATTCAGATGACAAGAAAATGAAGATAGACTGGTATATTCTAAAGAAAATCGTTCTCGGCACAGTCCGAGGAGATCAGTTCTTATATATTTCTCTTAAGTTTGATTACAAGTTCAACTCTTGATTGCTATAATGTTTTTCTCTTAATTTTTCGATCTCTCTCTTCAGGATCTTCTTTCTATTTTATACTATTCTCCTCTTTCATCTCTACCCTCCACATGTAGACTAGATTGCTAATGTTGATCCTTGTCCCATCAGCACCTTCTTGAAGTCTTTGGGGAGTAGTTGTAAGGCTGAAAGATACTATTCAAGTATCACTTCTTCATTAATGCAGTTAGAGAGTTAGCTGCAGAGTATTTAATGCGGTGGTAGCAGCTTTCCCTTAAGATATTTCATGGCCTCCCCTAGTCCTGTTCCTTCTGGATACTTATCCTCATCAGTGGAATCGTCCAGAATGTTGCTCTTGGTGTCAGACTGCACCTTCTGACCTCGACTTTGCTCAGTTGAGGAAGTATTCCTCATCGGATCGCCTTCTTGGATGATCATGATCAAACTTCACCTCTTTACTTACCAACACGGATTCTTAGGAAGGTATTTACCCGTCCTCAGACTACTTAATGTCATCGGATTGGGCCCCCGGCTCAATATATACATAGATATGTACTCTTGGGCCTATCACCCCTACAATAGCCCCTCGAGATTCTTCTTTCTGGCTCCTCGGGAAGAAATGAGGATTTCGATGTCACTATAGTTACTCTGTGCTCATCATACATCACCTCTGCCTGCGCAGATGCCTTTTTAACTGCCCAAGACACGCTCCTAACGCTTCAGCATATGAGACGTGCCTTCATTAAATTTTTACGGCTCCCTGTCCCCCACGTTCTACGGCGCGATGCAGATCCAACGGTTGAGGATTTTGCTAGAACTCGGGCAGGAGTTTTCTCGCTTGTAACTTTCTTTTTGATATAAATACTGCCCAAATCAATCATTCTTCTCACTTTAGCACTCATACACTGAACCTGCAAACTTATTCAATCTACTCGTGCCCTCATGAATTTCAAGAGCCTGTCCTAGGAGACCTTTCATCCCTACATAAGTCTTTACAAACCCTTCCATTTTTTTTTAATCTACTTTTCTTTTCTTTGCGTCTTTTTATCCTTAGCTTCTCTTACTTCTCCCAATCTTCTTAGTACCTCCAAATCTTCCTTAGGAATGGGTAGATTCGTCTGTTTGGTAGATTCCGAGGAGGGTTTAGAGAGCTTTAAGGCTCGGTATAGGATCCTGTCAGGAGTTGCCATTAGGTATTTTAAGGAAGGGCAATGGCATGAGGAGAGGCAAGAGGGAGAGGTGAGAATCCCTATGGGCACAGTTACTAGGGACTACCTTAAGGTCTATTGATTAGCTTCCACCCAGTGTGCACAAAACATGTTTAGAATTCTAGGTAGTGTAGATGCCCTTAACGAAAGAATGGACTTAAATCTCACTCACCACGACGTCAATTGGGTTTACAATCTCCACCACCTAAAGGGGCAAAAGTATTACCTTAAAACTAGGCACCCTGAGGTAAAGCTCATCTCATGCCTCCCCAAATCCAACAAGGGCATGAACAAGGATTTCTTGATCATCTCAGGGGAGTGGCACAATGGCCTCCCCTGCCCAACAAGAGATGGGAAAGCAGGTAGGAATTTAGGTCTAGTTTTATTACTCGAAAATCACCCCTTCCTCCCTTAACATGTTCTGCTCTTATTAGCTTGTGATTTCAGCTCCTCCTCTGATTTATACCCTTTCTTCTTTAACAATGTTTTCCTTGTTTTTCCAATGGTTTTGCAGACAAGCGTGCCACCATCCCCAACCTCAATCTTATCAATCAGTCAAGCTTGGACAAGATATTGAAGGCCGAGGTGTTCGTCCACACAGATGGTCAACTCAGAGCGACCCATCTAATTTTGGATTACATCCCAATCTCGTCTAGCTTTCAAGCACCAAAGTGCCAGATAAAGGCGAGAGACCCCCGCCTTCATTTGATCAACGTCGTCGTGCCTAGATTTCTCAACCCAGGCCTGGGACCACAAGGGGTATTAAAAGTAGAGCCACTTCTACCGTGCAAGGCCGAGGATGAAGCAACCCTTTCTTAACCAACCACTATAGAAGAAGAAGAAGAAGACAAAAAAGAAGAAGGTGTGGTTGAAGTGTCCGATTCTGAGGACGACTTTGAGGTATTTAACCAACCTCAGTCTCCAGAGGCTTCCATTGGTGACTTCAGTCACTTACCCACAGCCGAAGTAAGCCAGACGCAAGCAGATTCTTCCATCCCAGATGCGATGGGAGAAGTTTTGATTTTGTCATTTTTTCATCAATGCCGGCCCAGCCCAGTCGAGGCTCGTCCATGCCCAATTCCAATGGACAAACCAACCTTCGATCCGCCCCTAGCTCTATAATCCACCCGCCCCCAAACCAGACTTTGTTTTGTATAGCTGCCTATTAAACAGTATTACTAATAGTTCACATAGTCTCTAATCTGATCTGAGAACGGAATTCAAATAAAGCGAAAAGGTGAACGGTCAAACTGCGTGCAATCGACAACCAAAAGAGAGAAGCCAGCCGCGGCACACTTATACTGACTATATCCTACCCCGGTGACCGGAGTCATTTCCCTCGCCTTGATGGATGTTGAATAGAACTAAGCTCCTCTTAGATAGATTCATTTTGTTGACCTTGATTCCATACACCATGAATACGCCGCTTTCTTGGCTAGCCTTAAACCCTTGGGCCAGTTAAGAGAGTCAGTCTTCTTCAGTATCCCATCTGTCTATTAGTCAAAGCGGAATCACAACTGTCTCATGAAAGAAGGGTCTCCAGCAGTGTATTCATGGTCACTCCAAACATAGGATTTTCTAGTGTGCGCTTTAGAAAGATTGCAGCTAGCGCGCTTTACTAATAACACAGAAAGGGCTTTTCTCACTTGTTTAGTAAAGTCAAGTTTTTGACCTTATCTTGCAGGTGACGATGACGTCGAGTTGGCGATGGAGAAAGACTCGGCATTCAGGCGAGCCGCCTGGTGGTGTGGTACGTAGTGGGTTTAGTACGCCTCGCCAAAACGGCTCCGAAACAAACAAAAAGGTGCGTATCGCACTCACGAGGGACTGCCAGTGATATACTGGAGGAAGGTGGGGATGACGTCAAGTCTGCATGGCCTTTATGGGCTGGGCCACACACATGCTACAATGGCAATTACAATGGAAAGCAAGGTTGTAAGGTAAAGCGAATCCGAAAAGATTGCCTCAGTTCGGATTGTTCCCTACAACTCGGGAACATGAAGTTGGAATCGCTAGTAATCGCGGATCAGCATGCCGCGGTGAATATGTACTCGGGCCCTGTACACACCGCTCGTCACACCTTGGGAATTGGTTTCGCCCGATTTTAGAAGCCATGGGGATAAAGTGCAAGCCTAGGGCTAGTCTCCTTGATGTCATGGAATCTCAATCCAGAAGCAAGGCGCCTGAGAAGACTTCCTAGGCTAAGCTCCCCCCTCTTCCACCTTCTCTGCCTCCTCGACCTGATCCTGCGGATCTCAAGAGAAAAAGGGATCAGAGAGGTCCCGAAGTAGTGGAAAGGGGGAAGGGCCCCTTCTCCATGGAGGTCGAGCACCAGAGGGGAGGTAAACAAGCCAAGGTAACCCAGACTTTGGCAGATAAAAGAGCGGAGTCCCAGGTAGGGGTCCCTGCCTAGATGCTCGCTCTGGTGATTGATGGCGCTCCCTTGCCTATGGATGCTTCCATTAGAAACTTCCAGCAAGGGAAAGCCGGCTACGTGGCCGATGCGGCGGAGCAGGCCCTGTTGCTGCCTGAGGATATGGCCGACTTAAGGTCATTGAGGAAGCATGAGGTCTTTCTTAGTTTAAAGAGAGACCTTGCTATGGTAAGTCTACTATCCACCTTCCTTTTCTTTTATCATAGTAATAAGTTTCTTCTCTTTATTTATTTTTTTTGTACTTATATTTTGCGCATTTATTTATTTATTTATTTTTTTTTAAAGGCCGTCTAGGCTGCCCATAAAGCTGAGGAGATAGCCATCAGCTCTCACAAAATGATGAAGGAGGAGGAGGGCAGGCGCATTGCCGCTGTGAAAACCTTCGAACTAGCAGAGAAGAAATCTCAAGACTTTACTGCTAAGCTAGTTGAGGCTGATCAGGATAAGAAGAGCGCCGAGGCCGCTTTGGACGTGGCGGAGCGGCAGGCGGAGGCTCAGCACAAGCAGCTTCGCCAAGCTGAGGACGATCTCTCTACTGCTAGAAGCCAAATCAAGATCTTAACCAAGAAATTGGAGGAGGCCGAAAAGGCCAAAGAGCAAGCCGAGCAAAAAGGGTACGAGGTGGGTGTGGCTGAGACCAAAGAAGCCCTTAAGGTTGAGGTCGTGGAGGTGTGCAGGTTTTACTGCCTCTAAGTGTGGAATGAGGCCCTCGACCAAGCAGGGCTTGAGGCCTTTTCTGCTCTTAAGAGAGCAGAGAATGTGTACTACCCCCAAGCTATACGCACCTCAGGCTCCTCGGGCTCCTCGAGCTCCAAGGACGACCCAGTCTCCTCAGGGACAGATGAAGGCAAGGAAAGCCCAGCTAAAGCTCTTCCAGTTGCCGATACCTCCTCCAAGGGAGTAGAGCCATCCGAGGACGCTAAAAAGGCGGCTGGCAATACCAAAGAAGGGGCCCATGATGCCGTTCTGCCTCCATTTGTGTCCAGAGACCCCTCTAGGGAGAAAGAGGCTTCCCACAACATGGAGATTGTGCTAGCAACTCTCCCCATACCTCCAAAAGAAGACCTTAAAGGCAAAGATCAAGCCTCCACCACGGCAGCCTCTACCCAGCCTTCCAAAAATCCCAAAGATAAACTTGTAATAAAAATGAAGCCATAGGTTGTCTTTTTCTCTTTTCCCCCTTTTTTTTGTCGTTGTTTTTGTTTCCGAGTTTGTAATCATGTCAACCTTTTGTAATCTACTTGCCTTTTTCAGAGGCTTAATATTAATGAAAACTGCAAGTCTTTCTCTTATACTTTTGATGTTTATATTGATCCAAACATAATCTCTGTTTCATTCAACACTTGATAAAATGTGATAATGAGGTATAACTTGACTTATTTATCTGCATAAGTGGCAGCATAGTTGTCACACATCACATGATAAGTAGCAAGATATGTTAAACTTACCAAGTCCACCATCTCGGCAAAGTATAACTTTAACTCTAAAAACATACACGTTAGTGTAGTATCCACATAGGTCTAACTCTACTCAATTCTCCACTCATTAGTAAGTTTAAGGAACTGGAGATGATAACCAGTTCTTAAACAGACCATGGATA
This sequence comes from Quercus aquifolioides, assembly GCA_019022515.1. Lineage (NCBI taxonomy): Eukaryota > Viridiplantae > Streptophyta > Magnoliopsida > Fagales > Fagaceae > Quercus > Quercus aquifolioides. The sequence goes on from CM032326.1 coordinate 42,047,506, forward strand.
TACTTTCAAATGCTTCAAGTGATGCTAATGAGTGTTCATTTGATCATGTCATTATGACAAAGATTTTTACCACCTTAGCATGGCAGGTTCTTCTTGATACTTAGATGACTAACAGAAAGTATGAGCTTGCCCAAGGTATGTGGTCCGAGGATCCAAGCATAACTAGGGTAGTATTTAACACTTAGACAAATAACTTAAGTCATCAACTTATCCAAGGTATATGGTCTGAGGAGCCAGGCATGACTAAGGTTTTGTTTGATACTTAGGAAAATAACTTAAAATATCAATTTACCCAAGGTATGTGGTCCGAGGAGCCAGGCATGACTAAGGTTCTGTTTGATACTTAGGAAAATAATTGGAAGTATTAATTTACCCAAAGCATGTGATCTGAGGAGCCAGACATAGCTAAGGTTCTGTTTAATAGTCAGATATGTAACTTAAAATATCAATTTACCTAAGGTATGTGGTCCGAGGAGCTAAACATGCCCAATGTTCTGTTTGATACTTAAGAAAATAGCTTAAAATATCAATTTACCCAAGGTATGTAGTCCAAGGGGCCAGGCATGACCAAGGTTCTGTTTGATACTTAAGAAAATAATTGGAAGTATTAATTTACCCAAAGCATGTGGTCCGAGGAGCCAAGCATAACTAAGGTTCTGTTTAATACTCAGATAGGTAACTTAAAATATCAATTTACCCAAGGTATGTGGTTCGAGGAGCCAGACATGACCAATGTTCTATTTGATACTTAAGAAAATAGCTTAAAATATCAATTTACCCAAGGTATGTGGTCCGAGGGGCCAGACATGACCAAGGTTCTGTTTAATACTTAGGAAAATAACTGGAAGTATTAATTTATCCAAAGCATGTGGTCCGAGGAGTCAGGCATAGCTAAGGTTCTGTTTAATACTCAGATAGGTAACTTAAAATATCAATTTACCTAAGGTATGTGGTCCGAAGAGCCATGCATCACCAATGTTATGTTTGATACTTAGGAAAATAGCTTAAAATATCAATTTACCCAAGGTATGTGGCCCGAGGGGCCAGGCATGACCAAGGTTCTGTTTGATACTTAGGAAAATAACTGAAAGTATTAATTTACCCAAAGCATGTGGTTCAAGGATCCAAACATAGCCAAGGTTTTGTTTAATACTCAGATGGGTAACTTAAAATATCAATTTACCCAAGGTATGTGGTCCGAGGAGCCAGGCATGACCAAAGTTCTGTTTGATATTCAAACAAATGGTAGGAGGCATGACGCATAATGTAATAAACCCAAATATGGTAAAGAAAGCTTTCATTAGTAATAATACCTTCTCAGGTTGTTTACATTCCAAGGGCGTGGTACAACATTTTCATCTAGATTTTCAAGATAATATGCACATATTCTAGCCACTGAAGTGATGTGATATGACCCTTCCCAGCTGGGTCCCAATTTTTCCCATGCTGGGCTCTTTGCAGTTCCTAAAACCTTTCTTAAGACCAAGTCCCCAGGTGCTAACGGCCTTAACTTTACATTTGAATCATACCCTTACTTGAGCTTGTGTTGATAGTATGCTAGCTGAACCATAGCATTTTCTCTTCGCTCTTCAATTAAATCTAAACTCTTCTCCAATAGCCCATTATTGCTGCTCGGAGTAAAAGAGTTTGTTTTCAACGTTGGAAATCCTGTCTCTAGAGGAATCAGCCTCGACCCCATAAATCCTTGAAAATTGTGTTTCCCCAGTGGACCTACGAGGTGTAGTCCAATATATCAAAAGGACGTGTGGCAACTCTTCCACCCATTTTTCCTTTGCGTTATCTAGCCTCTTTTTGAACCCACTCACTATGGCCTTATTTACAGCCTCGGCCTGTCCATTTTCCTATGGATATGCCGGGTTGGAATATCTATTTGTTATGCCCAGGTCACAGCAATACCTCCTAAAAGTTTTGCTATCAAACTGAAGACCATTGTTCGAGATGAGTGTACGAGGGATTCCAAACCAAGTGACAATATTTTTCTAGATAAATCTCTTGGAATCCATATATCTGATATTTGCTAGTGGTTTAGCTTCAACCCATTTGGTGAAGTAATTCGTGCCAACCAGCAACCATCTCTTATTCCCTGCTGCCTTAGGGAAGGGCCCTACAATATCCAAGCCCCATTGAGCAAAAGGCCAAGGACTGGACAGAGGATTAAGGATTCCTCCTGGTTGGTGATGTTTGGAGCAAATCTTTGGCATTGGTCGCATTTCTTCACATACTATTGTGCTTCCCTCTGCATATTTGGCCACCAATATCCCTGAGTGAGGGTCTTGTAAGACAAAGATCTACCTCCTGTGTGGTTTCCACAAATCCCTTCATGTAACTCTTCCAGGAGTAGCTCAACTGCTTCAAGGTGTATGCATAGCAAATATGATCTAGAAAAAGAGCACTTGTACAATTTTTGGTCCTCGGACAGCCAAAACCGAGGAGCATTTCTTCGTACCTTGTCAGCCTCGGACTTACCCTCGGGCAAGATGTCTTCCTTAAGAATAGCACAATAGAATCCATCCAGCTAGGACCCACCCTAATCTGATGAATATGAACCACGTTTCTCCCTATTTCAATAGGTTTACACAAGTCTTCCACAGGGATCACCTGAGGTAAGCTTTGTGCCGAGGAGGTTGCAAGCATGGTAAGAGAGTCAACATGTGTATTTCTACTTCTAGGGATTTGCGATAAATTAAAAGACTCAAATCCTAACTGTAAGTGTCTAACTTGGTTCAAATATTCCTGCATTCTTAGATCTCTGGCCTCTAATTCTCCCCTTACCTGGCCTACAATCAATCTCGAATCTGAAAACATTTCCACTGCCTTTCCACCAATTCTTTAAACCATAGTCATCCCTACCAGTAGAGCCTCGTACTCGGCCTTATTATTGGTGGCCAAGAAGTCCAACCTTAAGGATTTTTCAATGATGATCTTCTCAGGAGAAATTATAACTAGCCTTACTCTAGATCTTCTTTGATTTGTTGCACCATCAATGTGTACTCTCCAAGGTAAAGGCTCTTGCAGGGAGACCATGCCAACTGATTTTTCATCCATATTCGATTTCTCACTTTTTTCTTCAAATGGGGTTTCAACAAACTCGGTCACCAGATCAGCGAGGACTTGACCCTTGATGAAGGTGCGAGGTATATACTTGATATCAAAAGCCCTTAGGATCGTACTCCACTTGGTAATCCTCCATGTGTAATCAGCACTTCGAAGTAGAGATCTAAGCGGAAGTTGGGTTAGGACAACTGTGTGTGATTAGAAGTAGTGGGGGAGCTTACGCATAGCATACACCAATGCCAAAATGGCCTTTTCCAGTGGTAGGTAAAGGACCTCGGCCTCATGTAGTAACTTGCTCACATAATAAACTGGCCTCTGTACACCACTATTAACTCGTACATGCACCAAGCTCACCACATGGGAAGCCACAACAATGTAAGCAAACAAAACCTCATCTACCTCGAGTCTGGATATAATGGGTGGCCGAGATAGGTATTCCTTCAACTGTTGGAAGGCTAAGACACACTCCTCGGTCCATTCAAATCCCTTCCACTTGTTCAACAACTGGAAGAAAGGTCTACACCTGTCTGCTGACCGAGAGATGAATCGGTTTAGAGCAGCAGTCATCCTTGTCAACTTCTGGACTTCTTTGAGATTCCGAGGTGGCTGTAAATTGTTAATTGCTTTAATTTGGTCAGGGTTGACTTCAATTCCGTGGTGTGTAACCATATACTTCAAGAACTTCCTTGATCCGACACCAAAAGAGTACTTAAAAGCATTAAGTCACAGCTTGTATTTCCTTAATATCTCAAAGATATTGCCGAGGTCATTAACATGCTTGGATTCCAACTTGCTCTTGACCACCATGTCGTCTATATAAATTTCAATGTTTTTTCCTAGCTGTGGCTCAAACATCTTGATCATCATCCTCTGATAAGTAGACCCTGCATTCTTCAGACCAAATGGCATCACCTTGTAGTGGTAATTCTCAGTAGGAGTGATGAAAGTTGTCTTCTTCTGATCATCCAAAGCTAAAGGTATCTGATGGTACTCTTGAAAGGCATCCAAAAAACTCATTCGAGGATGGCCTACCGTTGCGTCAACTAACTGATCAATCCGAGGCATAGGGAAGGGGTCCTTTGGATAGGCCTTGTTCAAGTATGTGACACATACCCGCCACTTCCTATTCTTCTTCTTCACTACCACTGTATTGGCTAACCATTTAGGGTAGAACACTTCCTTAATAGCTCTAACCTGCTTAAGCTTGTTCACCTCTTCCTTGATAGTGTCAGAATGCTTTTTAGATGAGCGCCGAGATGGTTGTTTCCTAGGGAGAATAGTTGGGTTAACATTCAGATGATGGCAAATGAAGTCTGGATCCACCCTAGGAGCTTCGCAAGCATTCCATGCAAACACATCAATATTCTCTCTAAGAAATACTATCAGTTTCTCCTTCTCTTGAGGAGGTAGCTAAGCTCCGACCTGAAAGAACTTATCCAGATCACCATCTATAACAATTTCTTCCAACTTCTCACACTTTGCCCCTTTTGACATCGCCTCCGTAGATAAGACCGGAATCCTTGATTGTTATAAGCCCCCCTCAGCAGAGGCCGAGGACTTAACTCCAGGCTGATGCATGATTGCAGCTACCAGGCATTGCCTAGTCATGGATTAACTCCCAACAAGCTCTTCAATCTGGTCCCCCGAGGGGTATTTCATTTTTAAGTGCAGAGTTGAAGAAACGGCCCCTAGGGGATGGAGCCAGGGCCTTGCCACAATGGCAGTGTAGAGAGAATAAGCATCCACCACAATGAAGTTTACTTCCACTACCTTTGAACCTATTTGCACGGGCAATCTAATTTGACCCCTTGGGATGACAACTTTCCCATCAAAGTTCACCAAAGGTGAATCATAAGTTGTCAAATCCTCAGGCTTCAAGTTCAGCCCCCTGTACAAGTCAGGGTACATAATCTCGGCACCACTGTCTTGGTCGACTAGTACCCTCTTCACATCATACCCTCATATCCTAAAGGTGACCACTAAAGCAACATCGTGTGGCTGTATAGTTCCAATCTTGTCCTCGTTCAAAAAAATCAGCGCCAGTTGGATCTCTACCCTAACCCTTTTTGGCTCAGAATTAGAGTCCTCAGCCGGTAGCCGAGCTACAGACATTACCCTGGAAGGATGAGAACAAGTCCTCCCAGGTGTAGCAAAGATGACATTAATTATGCCCAAAGGGGGCCTTGAAGAAGCATTCCCCTGAGCCCTTGACCTTACTTGGTCTCCTTGCCCATTGGGTCGATACAGAAACTGTCGTAACCTTCCATCTCTGACCAGTTACTTTAGATGATTCCACAGAGTTTTACAGTCCTCGATGGTATGCCCTCGTTCTTGATGGTACTGGCAATGAAGACTTTGGTTGCACCTCATAGGGTGTCCTCCCATCTTGTTTGGCCATTTGAAGTATGGCTCATTCTTGATCTTCTCCAAGACCTGATGTACTGGCTCTCGAAATACCGTGTTAACCACCTGAGGAGCCGTAGACCCAGATTGCCCAGCAAAGTCCCTTCGGGTCCTGTTATTATTGTATTTGTCCGACCTGAAATTCCTTATGTCCTGAGGGATAACCTTAGCCTTTCCCTTCCCCTGCTGCTGGTCTTCCTCGACCTGCTTGTATTCGTCAATACGATCCATAAGCTGACGCATACTCCTTATTGGCTTCTTGGTCAAGGACTTTATCAAATCATGCTTAGTAGGCAGGCCGACCTTGAAGGTCCTGATGGCCACATTGTCAAAATCCCCATCGATCTCATTAAACATCTTCCAGTATCTGTCTAAGTACATTTTCAGGGACTCCCCCTCTCTCATGGACATGGATAACAAGGAATCTAAGGGCCGAGGAACCTTACTGCACGTAATAAAGTGAGATCCAAATGCCTAAGTGAGTTCCTTAAAGGAATCAATGGAACCTGCCCTTAAGCCATCAAACCACCTCATAGCCACGGGACCTAAACTGGAGGGGAAAACCTTGCATATCAAGGCCTCATTCTTGGAATGCACAACCATTCTTTAGTTGAAGTGGCTCACATGTTCCACAGGGTTTGTTCGACTATTGTACATGGTAAACGTGGGCTGAGTGAACCGCCAAGGAAGTTTCCCCCCCTCAATTTTGTGCGTGAAATGTGATTTGGAAATTTGGTTAAGCGCTTTGCTCATCGCATCATTTCCTAAGCCTTTGGAAGATGAGCTCCTGTTTCTGCGCTCATGGTGGTAGTTCTCATCATACGAGAAAGACTCATTGGGAGGAGTCCTTGATCTGGGCCTGTAACTGCCATCTCCTTCCTTACTGGAAGAAGAAACAGACCTTGAGAGAGTTTTTCTTCGTCGTTCACGGCGCAACTTCCTCCGCAGATGATCAATCTCCAGCTGCATGTTTTTAGCATTCTCCTCATAAGAGATGTGGCTCCCACCCCGAGATTGGCTCCTAGTATGGGTAGTGTGCACACTTCCCTCCTGGTCCCTTCTTTGTTCAAGATCACGGAAGTGATCTTGACGCTGAGACCTCATAGATTCTGCCTGGTTCGGACCTGAACCTACCATAGTTGAACGTTAGACTCACTATAACACCATAAATTCCCACAGATGGCGCCAATTGTAAGGCCACAATTTGAGTCCCTAGCCCAAAGGATGGATGAACTTAAGCCCAAAAAGCCCAATACAATGAATTTGTAGAGGGTGGGTTTGAAAACTGGGCTTTAATGAATCAGACAACAAGTAAAGTGGATTCAGAAGACAAGAAAATGAAGATAGACTGGTTTATTCTAAAGAAAATCGTCATCGGCACAGTCCGATGAGATCAGTTCTTATATATTTCTCTCAAGTTTGATTACAAGTTCAACTCTTGATTGCTACATTGTTTTTCTCTTAATTTCTCGATATCTCTCTTTAGGATCTTCTTTATATTTTATACTATCTTCCTCCTTCATCTCTACCCTACACATGTAGACTAGATTGCTAGTGTTGATCCTTGTCCCATCAGCACCTTCTTGAAGTCTTTGGAAAGTAGCTGTAAGGCTGAAAGATACCTTTTAAGTATCACTTCTTCATTAATATGGCCAGAGAGTTAGCTGCAAAGCATTTAATGCGGTGGTAGCAGCTTTCCCTTAAGATATTTCATGGCCTCCCCCTGTTCTGTTCCTTCTAGATACTTTTCCTCATTAGTGGAATCGTTCGAAACATTGCTCTTGGTGTTAAACTGCACCTTCTAACCTTGGCTTTGCTCAGCCAAGGAAGTATTCCTCCTCGGACCGCCTTCTTGGATGATCATGATCATACTTCACCTCTTTACTTACCAACACGGATTCTTAGGAAGGTGTTTACCCCTCCTCGGACTACTTAATGTCCTCAGATTAGGCTTCTGGCCCAATATATACATAGATATGTACTCTTAGGCCTGTCACCCCTACGTTTATAATAATAGTGTTGGGTATACACATGTGAGTGAGAATTAATGGTTAATATAACATAATTGAACTTATACCCATTAAATTTAGGTCTTTTAGGTTAAATGTTGTTGTGAACGTTTTTGCAACAAGGGCCAAAAATGCAAGATTAGCCCAAATCTCCCATTGGGTTTTTTAGAAATGTTTATTTATGGAGAATCAAGCCCGAAATTCCAAATGTATAATGAACAAAAGGCTAATGGTGCTTTAACAAGAGAGAAATTAAAATGTAATAACTGAAATACAAGAAAATGCAGAAAAATTACATAGGTCCAAAATTTCAACTCACAATTAGCGAAGGGAAAATTGAGAGAGGTTGTGAGGAAGAGAGGGAAGGTTCTCCTGTACCCATCTACTCCTAAACTTCAGAATTGTGAGAATGTTGGTTACCTGAATGAGTTTTTACTCTAAAGTTTCAGTTATGTGGGTAAAACGTGGTTGGTTGGTTTTTGAGCTGAAGGGAGAGTTTTATATTGAGTTTGGGGTGCTGCTAATGACTGGTTTTTGGTCAATAGAAAAGGCTTTGGACCCCAAGGTGTTAAGCAAGTAGTAATTTTCAGGTTTGCTTTGTTTGGATAAAAGGAAGGCTTACTTTTATCGTCATTAAAGGAAATGTTTGACTAAACTCTCATTGGCTCCCACTTTTCAATTGTTTTAGATCATTGGGAGGCTCATCTAAGTGAGGGCTAGCAGTTAGATTTGGCCAATGGGAGCCAACTATGTTTAAAGGCAAAAATAGGTTCGGGTAGAAACTTTGGGCCGCAGTCAGCCAGAGTATGAAAGCTCTTTTGGGGTAAAAATTTTAGGTATAAGACCTCCTCCATGAACCTTAGGTTCTATCAATGTCCCTACACTTCCTCAATTTCTCCAATATGTCACATGGGATTGGGAAATTCTTAAAAGAATAAAATATAATATAATATATACATAAATTAAGCCCACAAGGAAGTCGGGCTTGGTTGAATCAGACATATAAAAAATGTGTCGCGAAAATGGATATCAACAAATGTGTAGAGATATGTAATATTAACTACTTATGAAATCTTCCCAAGGTGTTTATTTCCTCAACAAATAGTTGCAATAACATTGAAATTAGGAGATTTTGACACTCTATTTCCTCTTTCTTGTGTGGATATGTTAGTATGTATTCTTTTTGGTATTTTTTAAATGGACCAACTAGTATAGGTTATAGGCTAATGTGTAACTTAATGGACACACCAACAAAAAATAGAACCTATCAAAATGACTCGTAATGTTAGGGATGCTTATCAAAATTTTGAAATGTTAGGCGGCAAAATCCACAAACCCCCAAAACTTTAGGAGTATGTTTTTCACTTTAGCTATATAAAAAAAAAAAAATTTAAAAAATTAAAAAACCCAAAGTTTGCCATTGAAGATTGACTTTTTTTTTAATTTTGCCATTTTAAACTATAAACTTTATAAGATATGGGAATCTATACATTTTGTCCATATATATTAAAAATTCATTACTTCTTTTTTTTAATAAGTCTTCTTTTAATATTCATTACTTTAATTCTTCTCTCTTAAATATTGTATTTTTACCTTTTTTATTTTATTTATGTTTAAAATTTTTATCTTTACCGGTATTTTCTTCTCATTCTATTGTATATGTTAGGTGTAAGAACATTAGTATAAGATGTTCTAAAAAATTATATTTTAACACACCAAAAAGTTAGTTTATTTATTTAAGTATAGCATTTAACATTAAATCATACATCTCATCTCTTATTTTAAAACATCACCCATTAAAATAACCTAAAATAATACCCACTATCTATTAAAAAACCAAAAAAAGTAATAAGGTGAGAGAGGAGTGAGATATATGAGAGAAAAGAGAGAGAGAGAGTTAGTAGAGAGGAGAGAGAAATTATTAAAAGAAATTAGAACATAGCTATAGACCTACAATACACTTCTACTAGCAGTAGTGTACAACATGTGGTAAAATAATTTGACATGTGATATATGTGATGAAAGTGTATTTTTGGTATTTGGTGTGCCAAATGCTAAAATTTTAGCATTTGGCACACCTTATGCTAATGCTAGATGCTAAGCAAAATTTTCCTCATATGATATAGGTTGTTACATTAATCATTTTTAATAGATGTGGAAGTGGAATGAGTGCTCAAATTATCATTTATGAACTCTATTGTATAATATGAGAAAATTGAAATTCTAGATTTAATTTATCACAAGAGGCAAATTTAATGATATTTTTATTTTTGGATTTTCCCATTATTATTTTTTCTATCCTGAAACATTTTTGCCCCATACTTATTAGTCAAGTTTTTATATTTTTTCTTTTGAATCTAACTTTTAGCATAAGTTTGGATTAACTTATATATATATATATATATATATATATATAGATTAAATTCTATAAGGATGGGGTGTAAAACTTATGTTTTACACCATCCAATAAGTGATTGCCACATTAGCATTTTACTTAAAATTTATTAAAATTCAATACATCCTACCACACCTAATAATATCTCGATAGATTCCCAATTTGGTTGGATTTATATATGGGTATTAGAATTAATTGAGTATGATTGTGTTTATTCTTAAATATGTGATAAGATGATGTGGCATGTTGGGATTGGAGGGGTAAAACATGGGTTTTACACCACGTCCTTATAGAATTTAATCTCATATATATATATATATATATATATATATATATATTCGTTTCTAAAAAAAAAAAAACTTATATTTCTTTTAGCCATTTATTTTATTTACTTATATACAATTTTTTAAACCTCATTTGTTTTTAAGTATAACTTTATTTTGCCAACTTTAAGCAAATTAGCCAATACAATTTCAACGAAAAGTTAATCCAAACACATCGAATTTTGTAACTTGGGAACAACTAAGGTTTAGATTTTTGTTAAGGTTGCCTTAAGGGGTTGGGAACAATACTATACAGAAAATGTTAAAGCTACAATGAATAGTTAAAAATACTAACAATTTTAGTATATAAAGTTATAAACTAATGTGATAAAGATTGTGATCAGTGTTATTTTGACAACATAATAAAAAAATATCTATTTATTTTATTTGTGATGATAAATCATTGTTATTTTTGGGAGAAAGATGATAACCCATTGTTTTAACTATTTTTTTATTATTATTTTTTTTTTTTGGGATAGAATTGTTTTCACTAAGGCTGTGTTTGTTTCGTGTAAAATGTTTTCCGGAAAATACATATTTTCCGAAAATGCTATTTTCCGGAAAAGGAAAATATTTTTAAGTGTTTGGTTGAATTATGAAAACTGTTGTGGAAAATATTTTCGTGTGTTTGGATGTATTCTAAAAATGCTATTTTCCGGAAAATTTTTCACAGCATCACACCCAATTTAACAACAAATTCCGGCAAAAAAACACAACACAACAACAACAACAACAATAAATTCCGGCAACAACAATCAGTTCATCCAAAAAAACAACAACAACAACAACAACAACAACAACAACAACAACAACAACAACACAACGCAAATTCCGGCAACAACAACGTAAATTCGGCAACAACGCAAACCGAGTCGTCGACGAGATCGAGGAAGAGAGAGCGATGGGTCGCCGGCTCTGGTACTGGGTTTGGGTTGAGCGATGGGTCGTCTGGGTCTGGGTCTGGTGTGGGTTCGACGTGACCGCGACGGTGTGTGGGTCGGGTGTGGGTTCGAAGGCGACGGCGACGGCATTGCTTGGAGTCGAAGCGATCGGAGCGATCAGAGCGATCTGGAGCTCGATCGTTGCTTGGAGGCAGAGCGATCTGGAGCTCGATCGTTGCTCGGAGTGATCTGGAGCTTGATCGGAGTTCGCCGGCGATCTGGAGCATCCGAGTTCTTTCTTCTTTCTCGCTGCGTTCTCTCTTCTTTCTCTCGCTCCCTTTCTCTGTTGCGTTTTCCGGAAATCGTTTTAAGGTAAAATAAAAACGTAAAACGATTTCCGGGTCAAAGCCACATTTTAGACGGTCAACGGAAAATAATTTTCGGAAAATGCTATTTTCAAAACCATCCAAACAGCCTATTTTACGGAAAATGATTACCTGAAATCATTTTCACCCAAAACAAACACAGCCTAAATCAAATCTTCTCTTTTTTTTTTTTTTTTTTTGACCGAACTAAATCAAATCTTCTTAATTGAGGAAGGTTCATAGAATGATAGAAAGCTTTGACTAAGTCATAACTACCATCCTGGTAACACATATTTATTACTTGGCTTATTTAATTTCTACTAGCTTTAATGGGCAATAATTTGAACTTGCACACAAGGAACACCAAGCGTTAAAAACTAGAACACAATTTATGATTGCCCATTTTGCAGGCAATGTTGGCTGGCTGGTTGCAACTTGCAACTCAACCCCGCTACTTGAAAGTGCTTATCTGAGGGTGAGAAGTGATTTAAGGCTGATCACTCCAATAATATTTAATTTTATAAATTAAATTAAAATCATGCAATTTTCAACAAATTCCAAGGGCTTTCTCTTATTTAAAGACAAAGGTTAGTGGGTTTCAACTATCGGATTTCATCACTAAATGAGTAATGCTTCTATTAGAATATTTTTATAGTCTTGGTTAACAGATGCCCTTAGAGATAACATTAATTGATAATTTTAGAAAAGTTTTGATATTACTTTTATAGACAACTAGTATGTAACCCCGTGCTTACGCACGGGAATTGTCAATTGTAATGGTACTATTGATGTTAGCTTGGGTTATTAAACATATAGAACATTAGTTCGACCAGGACATTTGAAAGTACTAAAATGATTTTTCCTTACAATTTTCATGATATTGGTTATGTCAAGTTTTTTACTATACTGTACAGTTACATATACGAATAATCACAATTAAATATATAAAATTTTGATCGAATATACACATTAATTTCAAATTTTCATTAGAAAATAAACTTTAACTATCATCAGAAAGAGCCAAATTATGTGCTTTTTTGTTTTTGATAATACATAAAAAGATAAAGTAGGTTTTTGATGTGTTAAAATGACATATTTTTACAACACCTGATGCTGATCTCTAAGAGGAATCCCTTAATGGCAATGCCTCATTAATGATATTTAAAGCCATAATTAATGATATTTAAAGCCATATTGTTAAAACTATAAAAGAAATATGCAATAAAAACAAAAAATATATATTTATTTAAGGTTGCTCTTAAATAAATTTTTTTTTTATATTTTTCCCAATTGGCAAGGGACCTCGATAAGTCAAGATAGAATTGGTGCTGAAGCCTTAAAAGATTAAATTTTATAAGAATGTGGTGTAAAAATGAAGTTTTACCCTTCCAATTCCAACATGCCACTTCATCATATTACATGTATTAAAGAAAAGACACAACTACACTCAATCAATTCTAGTACTCATTTGAAAATCCATGTAAAACATGGGTTTTACACCCCATCCTTACCGAATTCAAACTCAACCCTTAAATCAGCTAAGGATCACAAATATCTTTTCCACAACCTACTTCACTAAAACTGATGATACAAAATTATAAAGAAAAATAACCAAATACAAACAAAAGTAAAAACTAAATTTTAAAGTCACGTTTATTTGGATTTAATAGACGAGAAATACCACCCAATAAGAATCATAGATGTGATATTGCAAATTGCATCCAATATCAATAAAAACGGCTTGATTATTTGAACAATTGATTGTAGATGTATTGAGTTAGATGCTTCATTACATTTCTTGAAATCTCCCACGTCACAACTCCTTAATAAGTATGGGAACTGCTTGGAAAAGGCTGTAGCAATACATTAAACATATATTATCAACAAATGGGAGTAAAAAACGATGAATCCAAATGATTCGCTTATCATAGAATTTAATTCATTGATTGTAGGAGTACTCAACAATCATAAACCATAACAGATGCAAGCTGAAAACTTGTCATTGTAAAAGTAGAAAAGAAAAAGAAATGTAGACACATTAAGGCTGCATTTGTTTCGGCTGAAAATGGTTTTGGGAAAATATTTTACACCCTCCCATGTGTTTGGTTGCGCATGGAAAATTTGGTCAAACAGAAAACATTTGCGTTGACCGTAAAATAAAGCCCTCAGGCCCATAAAACAATTGCAGGAGTTATTTTACCTTCAAAGCATTTCCGGAATTCTTCACACCACATGGTCCGACTTGCCAAGCTCTTCAGCTCCACCCCACGCACCAACAAGAGGGAGACCGAGCTCCACCCCACATGTTGTCGCCGGTCCGAGGTCCACCCACACTCTGACGAGCAGCGCCGCCTTTTTCCCCTCCGTGTTGGTGGGTTTTCTCCCTTTTCTTCTCTTCTCTCACTCAACCTCACCTCCGCCCACTTCGAGCTCTGCATGTACCCGATCCACCAAGGCAAAACTCTCCCTCATGCCGACGAAGCCCATCTCACCTCCAACATCTCCGATCTGTCGCTCCCATGTCGCCAGCGAAACACTTCTCTAAAACCTACCCTCTACAATACCCGATCCACCCAAGACCGATCTCGTTGCCACCGCTGAAGATTGTTGCCATCGCTAAAGACTGATCTTGTTGACCCGATTTCCATCTCTTTCCTGATCTATCTCTCTTTCCCTCAATCTCTCACTCTTTCTTCCTCCCTCTCTCTCAGTTTGACCGAGTTCAGCTTGTGAATGAATGGAGCTAATGGATTTTTGTTTTGTTAACTGTATATACTGAAATTTTCTATTATAAAATTTGTTTAGAAGCTGAGAAAATGTGAGAAACTAGTAGAAAATAGCATTTTTAGAATGCAACCAAACACCTGAAAATATTTTCTAAAACAATTTTCATAAAGCAGCCAAACACTTGAAAATATTTTCTTTTCCCAAAAATATTTTCACCTGAAAATATTTTACACTCGAAAAATATTTTACATGTTACCAAACGTAGCCTAAAAGTAATAGGTCTTACAAAATTAGTCCCAAAAAAAGAAACAATATCTTCTACCAATTACTCAAACAAAAATCATATATAATGCCCAAATTTAAAAAGTAAAAATTAAAAATTTACCAAAAGCTGTTTCGGCAATTTGACAGAGGTGAAAGGGTGATAAGTGGTAACCCTCAGATCTCTCTCTCTTTTGGTCTTTTTTTTTTTTTGGAGTGAAAATAGCAATAATTTTCATTACATAGGAATATGGTTGAAGCTTAATCAAGCAATATGGTTGAAGCTATTCCATCCACACCTGAAAAGAGTCCACATGGCGAGCATATTAATTGAGCTTGTAAGTGAGCCATGGACTTACATGGGACAAAGCAAAACTACACGTCTACACCCATCAAAATTCTTGGTGTAAATGGACGAAACCCCCTTTGAACGTGGACAATGCCATTATACATGAAGAGTATCTTGTGGGACTTCATGACAATTATTACAGAAATAATCCTATAAAATACTTCGTCGCAACAGTGCTATCTTCGTGGGGGTGAATCAGTATTTGCTTGCCACAAAAATGTCTTCAGCCTTAGCAGAATCTTGAGAGACCATAATCGATCTCATAGTTTAGACTGTTGTACAAAATCCCTAGTACTTGGTCGCCCTCTATTTTTTTTGTCCATAACAAATTATAAGCTGTTAGAAATACTAAATAACTGTATTGAATTTGTGCGCGCCAAAAGCGAGACTACTAGGCTGGGGCTCACTTGGGCTCACAACTTATTTGTGAAGTGGGCTTGGATTTCCTACTCTAGGTCGTTCTCGGCACAGAGACTCAATGAGATCACTTTTCTCTTCTCCACTGCCTGAATCACCTTCTTCTCTTTGTTCTCTCTTCCTTTCTCTCTCTCTCTCTTTCCAGCAAATTCCAACAACCCCCCTTCTTCCCTCAACTTCTTATATTTATAGCTCTAAGTTAGTGGAGAGGCTATGATTACTTCCCTAGTTAGTGCAACGAGCGGTCCAGTATTATTAATCATAAGTGGGTGGTTAGGTGGGAGTGGAATGCGGTGAGGGTGGCCTTGGAACTTGGTTCCCACTTTCGCAGATATGCTTGGCAGCGATGTTTCCAAAGGTACTGCTGGATATGCAAGGGATGGTGTGTTCGGCCGCTGTTCACTTCATTGCTTGGGAAAGATTTACCAAGCAAGGACGAGGTGGCAAAACTTGGGCCCGCAGCTTGTGCGGGTTCGGGCTGGGCTTTTGGGCAGAGAGAGAAAGAGAGAGGCTAGGTTTATGAGCCGCATCCTCATATTAGAGTCCCAGGCCCAGATAGGCTCGGGTATGGGGTGCCGTACAACAACTACATGAGGATCAGGAGTAGCTACAGAAGGAATATGTGCCTCATTTGGGAAAAGATCTAAGACAGAGGAGGAAGACAGGGAAGCACGGAAGTGAGAAAGCTCGACAAAGAGGCGATATTCCCAAAAGACAACATTGCGGGAGATACAAAGACAATGAGAGACAGGATCATAACACCGATACCCCTTTTGAGTTTTGCCATAGCTAAGAAAACAAAAAAACCTTAACCAAGGCTCAAGTTTGTTATGCTCATGTGGCTGAAGAAAAATGAAACAACCAAACCGAAGGAGCGAAGGTGGTGATAGTCTGGAGGTGACCCAAAAAGGCGCTTATATGGAGTTTGATTTTGGATAACAGGACTCGGAATGCGATTAATAGCATGAACAGCATGAAGAGTAGCTTCATCCCAAAAAGGAGCAGGAACTTTGGCAGAGAGAAGGCGAGCACGAACAGTGTCAAGAATATGACGAAGTTTTTGTTTGGCTCTACCATTTTGCTGAGAGGTACCTGAACAAGTTAGTTGATGAATAGTGCCATAGGAATGCAAAACAGCTTGGAAAGCATATTGAGTGTATTCAAGAGCATTATCAGATCGAAAATTTTTGATGCGTCTGGAAAACTGAGTTTCAACCATTTTTGCAAAATTAGAATATACTTCAAATAATTCAGAACGATGTTTCATATTAAAAATCCAGCTATAGCGAGAGTAATCATCAACAAAGACAACAAAATATCGAGACCCACCAATACTATAGACAGAGGAAGGCCCCCAAACATCAGAATGAATAAGGTCAAAGATATCAGCGGATATTGATTCACTAGTATTGAAAGACAAAGCTGGTTGTTTTCCTAATTGACATGAAACACAATCAAAATTTTATGTAGATACTAAACCTAACAAACCTCTAGAAGCCAATTGTTGTACCCGAGAGGAAGATGCGTGACCAAGTTGAGCATGCCAAAGTGCAAGGGAATGAATTGAATAAACTGGAGCAGCTGCAACAACAGAAACTGGAGCAACAAGTGGAAGATGAAGGTTGTCCACGAGAAACATACGCCCAACTTTGGGACCGATCCCAAGCTCCTGTCCCGTCCTCGGATCTTGCACAATACACCCAAAATAATCAAATATAATGCGATAACCCAACTCAGCTAATTGTCCCACAGAAAATAAATTGTAAGAAAGGTTAGGAACATTAAAGACCCCAAGAACCGAGAGGTTGGAGGTCGAAATAGAACCTATATTATGGCCAGACATTGTGAAACCATTTGCTGTGCAAATATTAAGAGGGTGTGGTGTAGGTTTGAGTTCAGAAAATAAGGACGAGTGAGGTGTCATGTGATTGCAACAAGCAGAATTCATAAGTCAAGAGGAATGAGACATACCAGATAAAGCTGAGAGAGAAGAGGAAAAAGATGCATTACCAACCATACAAATGACATTGACGATGATGTTTTTAAGGTCATCTGTGGACATGGTGAAAATGCGTCCTGAAAATTTAGACTGTGCAGAGATGGGAGCCATTGGCTGGACTCACTGATAGTAAGACTGTTGACACTCCAGTTGAGCTTAACGCGCATCTGACTCCCTTAGGGGGGAAACCATTGTCTAATCCCTCTCTTTACAGACACTTGGTTAGCAGCCTAGTTTATCTCACTGTCACTCGTCTAGACATTTCTTATGCTGTTCACTAGGTGAGCCAGTATCTGTCTGCTCCACGATCAACTCACTATGCTGCTATTCTGCGCATTCTTCGATACCTAAAGGGCACTCTATTCCATGGTCTTTTCTACTCTGCTCAGTCTCCTCTTATTCTCTATGCATTTTCTGATGCTGATTGGGCAGGAGATCCCACTGATCGCAAGTCCACCACTAGTTATTGCTTTCTTCTTGGTTCTTCTCTGATTTCTTGGCGAAGTAAGAAACAAACTCATGTGGCCTGCTCCAGTACTGAAGCAGAATATCGTGCCCTTGTTGATACCACATCTGAGCTCCTTTGATTACGATGGCTTCTCAAAGACTTAGATGTGTCTATATCCTCTGCTACTCCTCTTTACTGTGACAACCAGAGTGCCATTCATATTGCTCACAATGATGTCTTCCATAAACGGACTAAACACATTGAGATCGATTGCCATTTTATCCGTTATCATCTTGTCCATGGTGCTCTCAAGCTGATCTCAGTCTCCTCTAAAGATCAACTTGCAGATATCTTCACCAAGTGACATCCTAAGGGGCACTTTTGTACTTTGGTTGATAACCTCAAATTGGTCTCACATCCACCTTGAGTTTGAGGGGGGCTGTTAACGTGTATAGTGTTGTGGGTTTTAGGCCCAACTAAATTACTTGTATAACACACATTCTTGTACTACACTCCTACTTGTACTGCACTTATATGCCTCCTATATAAAGGCACTCGTATATATTCTTTCTTTCAGTGAGAAATACTGTATGGCACCCCATACCCGAGCCCATCTGGGCCTGGGACTTTGATACGAGGATGCGGCCCATAAACCTAGCCTTTCTTTCTCTCTCTGCCCAGAAGCCCAGCCCGAACCCGCACAAGCTGCGGGCCCAAGTTTTGCCACCTCGTCCTTGCTCGGTAAATCTTTCCCGAGCAATGAAGTGAACAGCGGCCGAACACACCATCCCTTGCATATCCGGCAGTACCTTTGGAAACATCGCTACCGAGCATATCTGTAGAAGTGGGAACCAAGTTCCAAGGCCACCCTCACCGCATTCCACTCCTACCTAACCACCCACTTATGATTAATAATACTGGACCGCTCATTGCACTAACTAGGGAAGTAATCATAGCCTCTCCACTAATTTAGAGCTATAAATATGAGAAGTTGGAGGAAGAAGGGGGGTTGTTGGAATTTGCTGGAAAGAGAGAGAGAAAGGAAGAGAGAACAAAGAGAAGAAGGTGATTCAGGCAGTGGAAAAGAGAAAAGTGATCTCATTGAGTTTCTGTGCTGAGAACGACCTAGAGTAGGAAATCCAAGCCCACTTCACAAATAAGTTGTGAGCCCAAGTGAGTCCCATCCCAATAGTCTCACTTTTAGCACGCACAATTGGCGCCGTCTGTGGAAATCTCCTACAACGCCGTGGTTCTACTGAGACTCAATCCCAGAAGGATGTCTGGGAGACGTTCGGGGAGTGACGCTGAAAGTGGTTCAGTGGAATCTTCTTGGGGATCCTCCTAGCGTGAAAGGAGGTAAAAGAGGCGCAAGGATAGGGACCATGAGCCAGAGGAAGAACGGTCCGGCCTTGGAGAAGGGTCGTACCGAACACAACGAACAATATTCAGTGCTTCAGGGCACAAGCAGTTTGACGAGAGGGATGAAGAGCTTGAACGGTTGCGCAGGCTGGTGAAGGACCTAGAGTTGGAAGCAGAGAACAGGCACCATAGAAGGGACGGAGATAACTGAGAAAGAAGATCTAATACCGGGGGAAATCGTTGTGAGACGGGGCCCAACCAATCTGGATCACACCACCGCCGAGAACGTTCCAGTTCATGGGAATCCCGTCGACGCCGGGAATGTTCGCACTCGCGGGAATCTCGTCAACATCAAGACCGTTCGCGTTCACGGGAATATGCAGACCGAGGTTCGGATTCCCTGGAAGAATAGCAGCATCATAATGCGGTCATGGATGCCATGAGTCGCGCGCTACGCAGAGCTGCTCAGTCTCCATTTTCAGCTGACATTGAGTGGGCCCCTATGCCGGACAGATTTACTCGCCCTCCGTTCAACTCCTACGATGGTAAAATGGACCCGGTAGAGCACGTTAGCCACTATATCCAAATAATGTCTCTGCATACTCACAATGATGCACTGATATGTAAGGTTTTTCCCTTAAGCCTCGGCCCCACCGCTTTGAGGTGGTTTAATGGGTTACGGAAAGGCTCCATCCACAATTTCGCCGAGCTGATACAGGAGTTCGGAATCCAGTTTGTAACTTGTATCCGGGTGCCATAACCGGTAGACGCATTGCTGTCCATGAAAATGAGGGTAGGAGAAACCCTTCGTAGTTATGCTAGCCGATACTGGGAGCTTTACAACGAGATCGGCAGAGGGAACGAGAAGATTGCTGCGAGCACTTTTAGAATGGGATTGCCCGAGGATTCTGGGTTGAGGGAATCACTGACTAAGAAGCCTCCCGAGGATATGAGGAAGCTGATGAGGCGCATTGAAGAATATAAACAGCTGAAAGATGACCGGCTGCAAAGCAAAGGTAAAACGCCTATGACAAATCGTCCTTGGCAAGGTGGCTTTCAACTTAGGACCTGGGGGGATTTGAGGATTCAAGAACTAGAAGCGCTAGCAGGGGAGGTAAATGTGACGTTTAAGGAGCCAGTGCATAGGATTGTAGATAAGATTAAACATGAGCCATACTTCAGGTGGCCGAATAGGATGGGTGGTGACCCCTCTAGGAGGAATCAGAACTTGTACTGCACTTACCATAAAGATAAGGGCCATACTACTGAGTAGTTCCGAGTGTTGAGAGACCATCTCGGACAGCTGGCCAAGGCCGGGTACTTAAAGGAATTTGTGGTAGACACAGGGGACCGAGGAACGGGCCAAGACGCTCCACAAAGGGGCAACCCTCTTCCACCCCCTCTTGGGATAATTGAGGTTATCCATGCTCCTCCAAGGAGCCTCACTGCGGTAAGAAAGAAAGGGGTGTTAACTGTAGCGCCAGTTAAAGGTAACTGGGATACGCAGCCATCCGAAAAAAGGATAAAACTCGCCTGGGAACCTATCACTTTCGGTGATAACAATTTGGAAGGAATGATTCAACCGCACGACGACGCGTTAATAGTCACCGCTCGGACAAATGGCTTCCTGGTGAAGAAAGTGATGATAGACTAGGGAAGCGGGGCCGATGTGATGTATTTGGATCTATTCAGGGGGCTTGGGTTGAAGAACGAGGATCTTTCCAAGCATACTACACCTTTGGTCAAGTTTGATGGCAGATTGGTAGTTCCCGAGGAGCAAATTTTCTTGCCCGTGAATATGGAGAGCAAGGAGGTGGTGGTAACGTTTATAGTGGTTGCTTCGTTCTCCCCATACACGGTGATACTAGGAAGGCCGTAGATCCACGCAATGGGGGCTGTTCCGTTCACCCTGCACGTGAAAGTCAAATTTCCTACTGAGCTTGGTATTGTTGTAGTACGGGGAAGCCAGCAAATGGCCAGACAATGCTTAGTCGCCATAGTCGATTGGAAAAAAGGGTGAACCGGCCAGGGGGATCAGGCCGAGCAAGAGGACCCATCACAGGGGACCCCTTTATAGCAATTACAGGATTTGCAAGAGGAAAAGGGGGGTGGAGCTGCTGAGGAAATGGTGAAGGTAAGAATCCTGTCGGACGTAGGTAGGTACTTTCAAGTAGGGGAAGGACTAAAGGGTCAGGATAAGGTAGAGATGTTGCTATTCCTTATACAGAATGTGGATGTATTTGCATGGAGTCCATATGAGGTGCCCAGAGTAGATCCTGAGTTTATCGTTCATAGGCTTAACGTAGACTCCTCGTTCCCTCCTAAGAAGCAAAGGTTGAGAAGGTTAGCCAAGGAGCACGTTGAGGTAGTGAAGGCGGAAGTTCAACGGCTGAAAGAGGCTGGGGCAATAAGGGAAATCTACTTCCCAGAATGGTTAGCAAACACCGTGGTATTGAAGAAGAAGAGTGGCAAATGGAGGATTTGCGTAGATTTTACGGATCTAAACCGAGCATGTCCAAAAGATGCGTTTCCCATGCCAAAGATTGACCAGTTGGTAAACAGCACGTACGGACATCCGAGAATGAGCTTTTTGGACGCCTTTCAGGGGTATCACCAGATCGCCCTAGCCCCCGAAGACAGAGAGAAGACAGCATTCATCTCCCCGGAAGCCAATTATCATTATATGGTGATGCCTTTTGGGTTAAAAAATGCCGGGGCCACTTACCAGCAGATGATGACGAGGATATTCTGGGATAAAATAGGATGGACGGTCGAAGTGTACATTGATGATATAGTGGTGAAAAGTAGGCAGGAGGTGCAGCATATAGAGGATTTTCGGGGGGTGGTTGAAGTTCTTCGGCAGCATAAGTTACGCCTTAATGCCGAGAAGTGTGCTTTTGGTGTGGAGGCTGGTAAATTCTTGGGATATCTGATCACCAATCGGGGAATAGAGGTAAACCCGGACCAGATAGAAGCCGTGAAGCGTTTAAAGCCGCCGAGTAATCCGAAAGAAGTGCAAGTATTGACTGGGATGCTAGCTGCCCTTAACCGATTCATCTCCAAATTCGCCGATCGCTGCCGACCATTCTATCAGCTTTTGAAGAAGTGGAAAGGATTTCAGTGGGATGAGGAATGTGATAGAGCTTTTCGAGATATAAAGGAGTGCAAGCGCCTATGTTGACGACCCCGGAGCCCGGGGAGGATTTATTCATGTACCTGTCAATGTCCGATCATGCAGTGAGTGTCGTACTACTCAGGGACAGGGGAGTGCAGCAACTCGTATACTACATCAGTAAGACTTTGGTTGATGCCGAGACAAGGTACTTACCTTTGGAAAAGCTAGTGCTAGCTCTAATACATGCTACGAGGAAGTTGCCGTATTATTTTCAAGCCCATACGGTGTATGTCCTGACCGAATATCCCTAACAGTCGTTACTGAATAGATCAGATTTCACGGGTCGAATAGCTAAGTGGAGGACCAGACTGGGATCGTTGGACATACGGTACAGGCCACAAAATTCAGTAAAGGGGCAAGTCCTCACCGATTTTGTCGCCGAGTTTTCTCCTAGGGACGGCGGGGAGATGATTTGTCATGTGGAGAGCTGCTCGTGGAAGGTATTTGTGGACGGAGCTTTAAGTGCCCTGGGGTCCGGTGCCAGGATCGTCATTATCACCCCTGAAGGAATATGTTTGGAGCATTCTTCTAGGCTGGGATTTTGAGCTTCTAATAACGAGGCCGAGTACGAGGTCTTACTTGCCGGATTGAGAGTTGTATTAGAACTGGGAGCCCGAGATATGGAGGCATATTCGGATTCTCGACTGGTAGTTAACCAGATCCAGGGAACCTTCGAAGCCCGAGACCCCCGGATGAAGGCATACTTGCAATCGGCAAGGCAAATTATGAACAAGTTTGGCATGGCGAAGGTGTCCTAAGTGGGCCGGACACAAAACAGGCATGCTGATTCCTTAGCCACACTGGCATCATCAACGACAGAGGAGGTTCCTCGGCTGATCAAGGTAGAACTGATAGTAGAACCAAGCATTGCTATAACAGATGGCGTGGGCGTTGATGGGGTAGATGTTGCCGTAATTACGACGATCGGACCTAGCTGGATGGATCCAATCATTGAGTTTCTTGCCGATGATCGACTCCTGAATGATGAGAAGGAGGCCAAAAGGGTTCGTTGAGTGGCGCCTCATTACTGGCTGTCGGCAGACCACCAGCTATACCAGAGATCTTTCGGGGGGCCGTACTTATTGTGTCTGCACCCAGATAAGGTGAGTGAAGTTCTTGCTGAACTTCATGGTGGAGTGTGTGGCAGTCATGTAAGAGGGCGTTTGTTGGCACACCAGGCGATGACCATGGATTTTGGTGGCCACGGATGCAGAAAGATGCTGCTGAATACTTACGAAAGTGTGACCGGTGTCAAAAGCATGCCCCGTTGATCCATCAACCGGCAGGTCGTCTGAACCCGGTCAGTAGTCCGTGGCCCTTTGCACAGTGGGGGCTGGACATTCTAGGCCCATTCCCCTGTGCAACAGGCAACCGAAGGTTTGTATTGGTGGCTGTAGATTACTTCACCAAATGGGCGGAGGCAAAAGCGTTAGCTAACATTCGAGACGTGGATGTCAAAAAGTTTATATGGAGAAATATAATCACGAGATTTGGGGTGCCGGACTCACTGATATCAGACAATGGGCTGCAATTTGACAGTAAAGCTTTTCGTGCATTTTGTAGTGATCTCGGCATCAAAAACAGGTATTCCACACCGGCCTATCCACAAAGCAATGGTCAAGCTGAGGCCACTAACAAAGCGATCCTGAATGGACTAAAGAAGAGATTGGACGGCGCAAAAGGTAGGTGGGCTGAGGAGTTGCCTAGCGTTCTGTGGGCGTACCGAACAACCCCCAGGAGGTCCACGGGAGAGACACCGTTTTCTTTGACGTACGGAGCTGAAGCTGTGATACCGGCCGAGGTAAATCTCTGCAGTGCACGAGTTGTAAAATTCGACCCCGCCCGAAATGACGAGCTGATGACGGAGCGCTTGGATTGGTTGGAAGAATGCCAAGAATCAGCTACTATATGGTTGGTAGAATATCAACAGAAATTCGCTGGGCTTTATAACCGAGGTGTAAGGACAAGGGAATTCGGTGCTGGGGACTTGGTGCTAAGGAAAGTGGTGGGGAATATGCGAGATACAAGCACCAGGAAGTTAGCCCAGACTTGGGAAGGGCCCTACAAAGTTACTGCCGTCACTGGCATAGGAGCGTATTACTTAGAGGACCTGGACGAGAGGCCATTACCTCGGCCGTGGAACATCCATAATCTTAAGAAATTCTATTATTGATCGACTATGCTTTAAATTGCAAGTTGAATGTAATATCGTATGTGTTTTACTAATGAAGATGATGATGGTTACCTATGCAAACTTTTTCCATTCCATTATTGCTTCTCGGTTCGATTTCCATCACCGAGCAGACGGAAACCTTAAAAATCATTCTAAGGACAGAAGCCTGACCCTCGGTTTGATCCATATCACCGAGCAGGTGGAAACCTTAAAAATCATTCTAAGGACAGAAGCCTGACCCTTGATTCGGTCCATATCACCGAGCAGGCGGAAACCTTAAAAATCATTCTAAGGACAGAAGCTTGACCCTCGGTTCGGTCCATATCACCGAGCAAGCAAAAACCTTAAAAATCATTCTAAGGACAGAAGCCTGACCCTCGATTTGATCCATATCACCGAGCATGTGGAAACCTTAAAAATCATTTTAAGGACAGAAGCCTGACCCTCGGTTCGGTCCATATCACTGAGCAGGCGGAAACCTTAAAAATCATTCTAAGGATAGAAGCCTGACCCTCGATTTGATCCATATCACCAAGTAGGTGGAAATCTTAAAAATCACTCTAAGGACAGAGACCTGACCCTCAGTTCGATTACTATCACCGAGCAGGTGGAAACCTTAAAAATCACTATAAGGACAGAGACCTAACCCTCGGTTTGATTACCATCACCGAACTGGTGGAAACCTTACACTACGAGTTTTCCTAAGTACGGGAAGACCCACACATTCGATTTCGTTACCATCACCAAGGGGCTAATCCCTTCTAGATACAAGTAACTCTGCCCGAAGTAATTCAATCTCCATCCTATGACAAGTCAGGATTGGACTACCCGGTCATTTACAACACATGCATAAAACGACAGAAAAGCACAACAATTATTCTGAAGCTAAACCAAACCATCATACTAGAAATTAAAGTAGTGTTCTAGCCACAAAACTCGGTGGCCACATAAATATCAAACCCGACAGAGAAATAATTGTTCAGTCACCACAACCCGGTGACATAGGCAAGTTGACCATAAAACAGAAATAAAGAAAAAGAGAAACATTTCAATAAGAGAAAGATAAAACATAAACGAGGGGAGTACGGTTCGGCACTTAAGACGTAGGATCTGCAGGTTGCTCCCGGGCGTCGGTCTCGGTAAACTGCGGTTGCGCTGGGGGCTGAAGGAGGTCCTGACCAAGCTGATTCCTAGCACGGGGGTTACTAATGACTTCCGTTTCATCCATCTCCACATGAGAGTCAATCTGCTCCACTAACTCCCTTAGGCTTGTCGTCTCTTCTTCATTGGCAGGCCTCAGAGGATTCTGCGCGTCTAGAGCAGGGTTTGGGATAGGGATTTGGCCGGGATTTCTCAAGGGAAAGTCCTCGGGGACTCCCAAAACCTACAGAGCGGCCAACCAGCCTTCCTCAAAACCCAGCTTCCGAGCATCCCTTATGACAGGCTCAGCCGAGTTCTCCGCATCAGCAAACCCCTCGTTATACCATTTGTTTTCACTTGCTTCCTGGGCTACCCTCAAGTCGGCCAACTCCTCGACTCGCGCACTGTCCATACTCTCAGCCTCCGCCAACTTGAGTTCGGTCTCCCCCAGCCGGGCCTGCAACTCTGAATACTTCTTTTCCGTGGCCGCCTTGGCCTTCTCGGCCGCAGTAGCCTTCTTCTCCGCATTTGCAGTAGCCACGATTTTCTCCTTTGCATTCTCCTCAGCCACATCCTTTAGGGCCTTTTCCCGATCAGCATCCTCTGCCAGATCCTTCAACCGCCCATCAAGTATACACGCCAGTTGAGAGGCCTGACAAAGTAACAAGGGCAAGCATAAAAGCTGGGAAAATAGGCCATTGATGGTACTGAAAAAAAAGGGAAGTGCAAACAATAACAACAAAAATTTACTGCAATAGTGTGCCATTGCAGCCTCCTCCCCATGGACTCGTCCGTACCCTCTTCAAAGGCATGCACATCCTCGGGCAAAAGAAGGCCGCGCGCCAGGGCCTGAGCGACGCGACCCCCCGCTCCCTTTTCCCATATACGTACGCTAGAGTCGGAAAGAAGAGATTTGCCGTCCAACACGAATGCAGGTTACCACTCCGGTGCAACATGGGAAGAGGACGCCACGTGCGTCCCAGTCTGAGCCATAGGCTCACGAATGACAATACCACTTGATGGCCGGGGAGGGGTCCTTGAAGGCGCGTCACCTAGGCCGGTAGGAGTCTGTTCGATTGTACGTGGCCTTTTCTGTTGCTGACTGGGGGCAGGAGGCGGGGGAGGAAGAGTCTGGCCGCAACCCTAGGGCGGTTGCTGTTGTGCGGCTGGCCGGGTTCCAGGAATGAAACGACTGATCGTCATCATTTTTTCGGTCACCATCTCTTCGCCTGGATCGCGTTCGGTTTCGTGAAGACAGGAGGATTCAGCAACTACTTCTTCGGCGTCCTGGGCAGAAGCCTCGGGGTCGACAGGAGCTTCGGGTTGGACGAGGGCTGCCTGCTGAATCTGCTCGTGAGCTCGTTCTCGGTGAGCTCGGGAAACACGCTCGGTCGACTCGTCCCGCACAGGCTGACGCTCGTCAGAGCAGATGTGCCGAGGACCTAAGTCATAGGCCTCACCTACTGTAAATTTCGGGGGAAGGAAGTTTGCATGTCGTACATCGATGTAGGACAGGAGAGGACTATCAACTAATAAAGCTTGACCGAAAGCTTTCCAGGTAGAATATACGGGATCAACACTAAGGATTAGGTGGGACGCTCAAATTTATCCGTTCAAATGAACAAAAATTTCGGACCTGAGCACAAAGTTCAAATCCCGCACGTGCACTACCCTGATATTTGGGACGAATACTCTACCGTTTGCAACGAAAAATACCACGAGTAAGTATCCGAGCAAGCAAAACCATTACGGCATGAAACGTACGTCTACAAATAGTAATGAACAGAAAACATAAGCAAGTTAATGGTTGGTACAAACCCACTTCGCGCCTTGTGAGGGGGTAGGGGATATCATCGGCAAACCAATTGCCGCGCACACGAAAAAACTCCCCGGCAGAATTCCAATTTGAGTCAGGTAGGTAGGAGATCAACCGTACCCTCATGTCTCTAACTTTTAGGTAATAGTTTGTTTTCTTATTCCCACATAAACTGTACATGTGGTTTATGTCATGCTGATCTAACTGTAAACCGAATATTTGATTCAACCTACTCACACAACTAACTACTCGGTAAAAGTTGGGGGGAAGTTGGTCGGGGCATAGCCCATAATACCTAAGAGTACTAAGCAGGAGGGGGTCCATAGGAAACCTAACTCCCCCCTCCAGGATTGCCATCAAAGGAAAAAAAAAAGCGGTGTTGCCCCCTCTGTGGAGAAAAATTTCACTCTCGTGGCAATACGCCACATCCACATCATCAGGGATGTTAAAACCTCACCTGAAAATGGCCAGGGACGCCTCCATATCTAGAAGAAAAGAATACCCCATCCCAGACTATAAAGAAAAAATGAATGAAGAGTTGGAAATAAAGAGAATAGGTAGGAAACTTACTTTGGGTTCTAAGAAGGGGAAAAATTCTGGGCTGAAGGATAAATGCGCGGATGAATGCACGGCAGAGAGGGAACTGTGAGAGTTGAGAGTGAAAAGGTAAAAAAATGATTTGGAGTGAACTATTTATAGGTACCAAAGGGAAGTAAGCGACGGTTACCTAGGCAATAATGAAGATTAATTAGCCAACCTTACGGATACCGATGCAAACTGACGCATGCGCTGCCTCGGTACGCGAACCGTTAGGTAATAATGACGATTGAACCGAACAGCCAAATCCAACACGCCTTTTTAGGAACGCATTAATGAGTTTCTAGAGTATCCCAGACGTTGCCTCATCGAACCTCCCGAGTAACATACGTCATTTGGATTCCTTGATTCTTGCCGAGGTTCGGGCACGAATCAAGGGGGGCTATTGTACGACACCCCATACCCGAGCCCATCTAGGCCTGGGACATTGATACGAGGATGCGACCCATAAACCTAGCCTCTCTCTTTCTCTGCCCAGAAGCCCAGCCCGAACTTGCACAAGCTGCGGGCCCAAGTTTTGCCACCTCGTCCTTGCTCAGTAAATCTTTCCCGAGCAATGAAGTGAACGGCGGCCGAACACACCATCCCTTGCATATCTAGCAGTACCTTTGGAAACATCGCTGCCGAGCATATCTGCGGAAGTGGGAACCAAGTTCCAAGGCCACCCTCACCGTAGTCCACTCCCACCTAACCACCCACTTATGATTAATAATATTGGACCGCTCGTTGCACTAACTAGGGAAGTAATCATAGCCTTTCCACTAACTTAGAGCTATAAATATGAGAAGTTGGGGGAAGAAGGGGGGTTGTTGGAATTTGCTGGAAAGAGAGAGAGAAAGGAAGAGAGAACAAAGAGAAGAAGGTGATTCAGGCAGTGGAGAAGAGAAAAGTGATCTCATTGAGTCTCTGTGCCGAGAACGACCCAGAGTAGGAAATCCAAGCCCACTTCACAAATAAGTTGTGAGCCCAAGTGAGCCCCAGCCTAGTAGTCTCGCTTTTGGCCCGCATAGTTGCTCTAATACCATGTTAAAAATACTGAATAATTGTATTGTATTTCTCACTGAAAGAAAGAATATACACGAGTGCCTTTATATAGGAGGCATATGAGTGCAGTACAAATAAGAGTGTAGTACAAGAATGTTTGCTATATAAGTAATCTAGTTGGGCTTAAAGCCAACAACACTATACACATTAACATAAGCAATATGTAATTATATAGAGAGGACTGATCTTTCTGTTTGCCACTTCTTTCTTGGTCTTTAAGTTTTAACACATTAGGCCCCTCGGTTTTCTAAGTGGTATAAATTCCTGCACAAAAATTAAAACAATCAACTCCTCGTTTTTTGTATTAAAAAACTTTTTTGACACTATTAAGAAGGTTTTATTCGCCTTCTCAAAAAAAGAAGAAAAAAAAGAAGAAGGTTTTATTCGGCTAAAAAAAAAAAAAAAACAGCACAACCTTTAAATGTAAAATGCAGAATTCTAGACAGGGATGGTTAACCTAACGTGTTATTCAGCCAAAAGAAAAAAGAAAAGAAAAGGAGCACAACGTTTGTTTTAATGAGAGTGGGCATTGATGGATAATTATAATGTGGTCCCACTTAAATTTAGACAGATGGAGCAAAATTGGACTCCAATTTCATATTTGAATTGAACAATTGGAATGATAATTATGGTGTAGTTCTCACATAAATCTAGACACATGGCACAAAATTGGAACTCTAATTTAGAATTCTAATTTGACTCTCTCTTTATTTCACCTATTATTATTATTATTATTATTATTATTATTATATATATAGATATTAAAAACTGTTAAAAAATAGTTACTTTTTTTCTTTTTCCATAAAAAATGTCTAAAAATATTTCATAAACCAATGTTATTAGGGCATCTATTAACTTTTCCAATTTTTATATGAGGAATATAATTATTCAATTATACTCAACAAGTATATTTAACGCTCTGTTTTTTTTGAGGTAAAATATTTTACCTGTAAAACATTTTTAGTAAAATATTTTTAGATGTTTAGGGTGTGTTTGAATATTGTTTATTGCTGAAAATTGAAAACTTTTTGCTGAAAACACTGTAGCAAAATAATTTTTAAATATGTAAATAGTGTCGTGGGACCCAGTTTTAAAGTTAGACTTACATTTGCACTTGCGGGTCCCGTGAACAGTGCATGAGACCCAGCCAAAAAACGTAGACGCCAGACGCAACATAAACACGTTGCTATCCAAACTCAGGCTTAGTAAGACAAGTAAAATTTTTCAAGCAAATTATCAAAACTAATGGCTTAACATTGAAGTTGTTGTTGTCAGAGGTCCTGTGACCAAATCATTAGATCGCGTGGTTAGAGTGGTGGTTCCAACGATCGGACTGTTAACGATCACTGTTGGAGCGATATTTCCAGTGACTGGACTGCTAACACCAGTTGTCAAAATGGCGTCTTTGGTTACCGGACTTTTGGCATCGGTTGTGGTGCGACGTCTCTGGGTAGCCATCGCCACAGATTGTTGGTGCGGCGTCTCCGGCTATCGAATTGTCGGCACCGGTCACCAGATCAGTGTCTTTGGCTATTGAACCGCCGTCACTAGTAGCCAGAGTGGAGTCTTTAGCCACTGGGTCATTGGCATCGGTCGTCAGATTGATGTCTCCGGCCATCGTCATCGGGTGTCGAAGCGGAGTCTCTGGCCACCAAACCATCGGCTCTGGTCGCCGAATTGGTGTTTCCGGCTACTAGACTAGTGACCTAGTAACTAGTTGAGAGAGGGGAAGCTATTGTGTGTTTTTGGAAAATGTTTTACTAAATTTTCAAAGGTAAAATATTTTATAACTTTTTATAAAATGATTTTATGGTCAACGGAAAATATTTTACAAGTTGACTATATCTTATCTACAAACAAAACCTGAAAATGGGAAAACATTTTATTTCAAAACAAACGGAGTGTAAATCTATATTATAATCAATCAAATGAGCATAATTTCAATTTCAAACAATCAATTAGTAACTTTACAATCAATCAAATGAGCATATTTTTTTCACAAGTTGTTAGGAAAACTTTGTCAACAACTATTCGATAACACTCATTAATAAATTTTTTTTTTTTGGTGAAATAGTTTGTGCTTTATAGTTTCAACTAGCTTGTAACCCCATGCATATGCATGAATACACTTAAAGATATACAATAAGATGCATAATATAGTTCCTATATATATATATAATTTAAATACTATTGATAGTTATTTTTATATTTTGTTAACTCTTTCAAAAAATTTGTAAGGATATTATTAGGTATAAAATGTAAATTGTCCAAGTTTAAAAAAAAAAAAATTATTGTGAAGCACTTTTTTTTTTTTTTTACGATTCATTTATTCTAGACTCTTTAGTTTTTATACTTAATAACTCACTTGGATGAATATTTATGATGTGGTTTCATATTTGATTCTAAAATTAAAAAATAAAACTCTTTAAGAATAAATAATTTAGGATACATGGTACAAAATTGGAACTCTAATTTGGAATTCTAATATGAGTTTCTCTCAGCTTTACCTATTATTATATACATAGATTGAGTTAAAATTCTATTTGCTAAATATTTTGAGGGCCTTATAGGAGGTGGGGAAAAAAAAAAATGCAAAACCCAACTATATTTTTTTCTTAAAATAAACAATTATCATTTTACAATTTTGAGACTTTTTTAAAATACAATTTTGGGGACTTTTTTCTTATGTAATAGCCTAATAGGGACTTTGAAACCCTTTAAAATTTGTTGGGACAAGTGGGCCTAGGACTTTAAGCGGCCCTGCAGCCACCCCAAAAATTTGGTATTAATGGTTTGTTTGGATTGAGAAAGAGGGAGGAGAAGTAGAGTAGAGTAAAGTAGATTTAGCACAAAATTAACTTATTTTTAGCCAACTCTACTCTACTCTCCTCAATTTTCCCTCATTCCTCCCTCCATCTAAACAGACCATAATACTCAGAATTGTTGAAACAGTAACTTCACCGTGAATATGTGATCATGCGCATGCTTGGTTATGTGCAATTGTGCATTGTCTACTATCCACTAATAAGCAATAAAGGGCGAATGGCATTTTAATGCAGAATGTGTTTGTTAAAGCTAATAAACTATAATAAGAACTCTGAGGCCGAGAAGCTTGTTGGGGAAACGAACTTTGAGTGAATTTTAAGCTTGCATTGATGCATGCATTCACAGCAAAACACCTACAAAATTTAGTTTTTAAGAACTCAAAACATTACTTTATCTATTTTAATATCCCATTTTATAATACGCTCAAAATCAAAGGTTATATTTTAACATTTAACACATTAAAATAATATAAACAACACAATAAAATAATAAATCCAATACAATAAACAACAACCATAACCATCGACACATTAAAATACTACTTTTTTTTTTTAATTTTTACAACCCACATTAAAAAATTATTTATTTTGTTTTGAGTTTAAACTACACCGTGACCCGTGCTGCTATCTTTAGCAGTTTCATTTGAGCTCAAAGTTAAATTGTTTTTAGTGCAGCTGCTTTGCTGTAGCCACAATTTTAGAGAATGGGTTGCTAAATTGACTTTTTTGTCAATTTAGCAACCACCTTGGGGATACTCTAGAGAGAGAGAGAGAGAGGGGACCTCATTTGAATTGTTCATACAGGCCTTATATTGACTTTAGCTGTTAGGCAATCGCGGCGAAATGCCCAAATTAAATTGTGTATTTTTTTTTTGGTTGATAGAAAATTAAATGGTGTATTATTCATGAATTTCTAATTGCAGTCAATTGCAGTGATAAGGATATCAATAATAATAATACTAATAAATCAATGATAACTCTGTGGAGAGAAAATAACATTAATGCACACAAAGGAGCAAATAGTATGATTTTTTTCCTATAAAGGAGAAAAGTAGATTGAGTTTGGAACTTTGGATTAGTTTTTTTTTACCCTTCAGTTTTTTTTAACTTGTTAATTTATGCGAAATAGTGCAGTTTTTGAAGGGTCTGTTTGGTAATAATATTTAAATATAATTTTTTATTTTACAATCCATAAAATGGTGGGCCTCACACTTGAATTTATTGTTTGGCTAATATTTTCTAAATACAATTTTCAAAAAATTGTATCATATTTTCCTAGTTTTAAACATGATTTTGAAAATGGCTAAGGGGTGTTTTCAGGATACAAAAAAATGTTTTTAATGATATAGTTGTAAATAAATTGAAAACAATGAACTCCACATATTTGTCCAAACTTTTTTGTCTTTTAAATTAAGGAGTTTATCTTTATTATAAAAAGAATTCCCACACTTCAAATTTGAGACTTATCATTAAAAAAAAAAATACTACATGCATGATGTTATTTCCTTAACATTATCCACAAAAAAAAGTAATCTACAGATTCTTCGTGTTACTTTTTGTAAATATATATATATATATATATATATATTTTAAATCTCAAAAATAGAAATGGTCTCCCAAACAATTATTTTTTGTTTTTAGTATTTTGAATATTGTTCTTAAAAGTGAGAGCCAAACATGTATAATATAAAAATTATTATATGAAAACTAGTTTCAAGTTCAATTTTTTGAAAATTGTTTTTATATTGTTTTGAAAACAGAAACAAAAATCCTCCTACCAATCAAACCCTAAATCTCACTATTTTTAAGTATAATTGTATTTTTATTAATTTTAACAAATAAACAAATAATCTTTGAATAGAAAGCTAAGCTAAACGTGCAATAAATGCTTGAGGGAAAGAAAGGAATGTTTAAGGTTATTTAAAATACTAAATCCATTCATAATATCAATATTTATTGCTCAGAAATATTAAGTTGTTTTTTAATTGCAACTTAAGTTGAAATTGATGGGATGAGATTAGGGAAGATTTTAAATTTGAATACTACCAAACAAAACAAAGTTCTTTTTTTTTTTTTTTTTTTTTTTTTTTTTTTTTTTTTTTTTTAGTTTGCTAAAATTGTAATTTGAGCCAAAAACATATCTTGTTTTTTTTTTCCTCTCCTAAGTCCTAACACACTTGTCAATATAAAAAAAAAAAATTAGCTCCAATTAGGCAATTACAATTAGCCCAAAATGAACATTTAAATAATTATGTAATTACCCATTTTGACTTAAAAAAAAAAAAAAAAAAACCATTTTGACTTCAGATTTTTTTTTTGGTTGCATTTGAAGCAAGCAAAATCATTGTTTATTGCTTGCAATGATTCTTGAGCTATGTATTTTAAGGCTTCAACTTTCATGATCTTCAGATTTGCATATTAGAAAATTGGTACACTCTGAAGTGAGATCTGGTTTGTATTTTATAGCTGTTTTTAAAGGTTTTTCTGGTAAACAGCGTAAATTACTAAATCGTGAAACGAACTTGGTCTCACCGGGCCCACCCACTAAAATTTCAAGTTCGGTACCTCTTAAAAAAAAAAGAAAAAAAGAGTTTATTCCACGAACAAGTGCGTTTATTTTTCTTTTTTCAACTTCCATCCAATAAGCTTTGAAAAGAAATGCGAATTTTCCGATTCTAATGGCAGATGCATGTTTTAGCATTGCCTAGAAAGAAAAGAAAAAACTGAAACCAAAATGCACACACTCTCACACACCTCAACACACACACACACATAGAATTAGTTACGCAAACACATAAAATAAAAGAGAGTCTGTTTCAGATCTGAAAGAAAATTCCGATCCTCGATCAAAGCACAAAAAAAAAAAAAAAAAAGAGAAAAAAAAAACCAATTTCTGTTTGTTTCCCGGGAAAATTTAGAACCATGGAGAAGTTCATAGAGAACTTGCCCCCCATGGATCTGATGCGCTCCGAGAAGATGACCCTTGTCCAGCTCATCATCCCCGCCGAGTCCTCTCACCGAGCCGTCTCTTACCTCGGCGAACTCGGCCTCCTCCAATTCCGTGATGTAAGTTTTTTTCTTTTTGACTCAGATCCGACTCGGTCTCTTTCCGAATTTGTGTTTTTGCATTGGCATTTTTTCGTTTTGGTTGCCGAGGGAATGAGAAATGGCAATGAAAGTCTAATTTTTTTGAGGATTTAGGTTTGGTAGATTTAGCACAATCGGAACTTTCAATTGCTTTGGTTTCCTTCGTTTTCTTAGTAATCGAACAGAGGAATGTTGAATTTGGAGTTGAATTGTGTATTTGTTTAGGCATATGTAGTGATTGAACTTGGATTTGTTGTCAAGAAGTGGATGTCAGTAACATTGATTGTATTGGTTGGCAATTTTTGAAGGTAAAGTTAATTCTCTAGGAATTTCATAATATGTTGGATCTAGTTATGGTATCAGAGGCATGAATTCTTAGTATTAATTTCGGATTGCATGAAATGGGAATGTCCATGATTGAGTGAATTCAAGCTCAATCTTCGTGAAAGTACCTTTTGATTGGAATAAATCCTCCATCAGATATTCAGGTATGGAAGTTGAGAAGTTCTGTCCTTCATCATGGGAACATTGGTACAGAAGAGCAGATTCTAGAAGGGATAGAGAGAAACGTGAGGATTAGAATTAAGCATAATGGAAAATTTTTGGATTCTGAGATCTCTGCAACAATTGGAGAATTGCCTCCTCTGTTTTGCAGTAATAGTAGTTGTTAGATCTGAGGTTCTTTGTTGTTATGATTAGCTACTTATCTGTATGTACAGTTGGCTTTGTATTTGTGTTTGGTTGGGATACTAGCTTTCCTTGATCCTGATGTGTCTTTAGGAGTTGTGTAGTGCTGGTTTACCGGCCGTGGATACGTTCTTGTAGTTTGCTTGCTGTTGAGTCTCCCAGCTTTTTTTAAACTTTTAATAAAAATTTCTTACTTACCAAAAAAAAAAAGGCTCTATGAGATATTAGAAAACAAAATGTTACAAGAAATTGCTTTTCTTCTTGTAATTTTTTGTTTCCTGCTGTATTTAGTTTTGCGGAATCAGTTTTGGGCCTTTTGAAGATCATTTGTGGTTGTATTGAATGGAGTTTATGCTCTATTCATGTAATTGTTAATCACATGCACTAATGCTCATATTACTTTTCTTGGCAGTTAAATGCTGATAAAAGCCCTTTCCAACGAACATTTGCTAATCAGGTACCTACTTACCACTTGTTAAAGTTACTATTGCAGTTTTCATGTTTTAGACTGCAAAGTGTTTCTTATGGTTTATCTTCGTGTGAAACATTAGTTGTCACATTCGTAGGTCTTCTAGAGATGTTTGCTGCAGGAGGTGGTATTATGTGTATCCGATGCATGAACCATCCCTGCTGCAGCCAGTTCTTATTGTAAGTGTGTTGTATGTACAGGTTGGTAGTTCCAGTAAATAGGTTAAGAAACATGTGCTAGTTTTTACATGCTTGTTGTGTTATAGTAGTGAATTGGTAAGCATAAGCATTTTAACATCAAGCTTTGATTTTATGTCTTTTTCTAACAATTTCCATAAGATAAAATCCTTAAAATTTGTATTTGAAAAGAAATTTTATTAGTATTCTTTTTTCTCTGGAATCTATACCTCCTAAACTTATGTCTGCAACTGAATGGTGATTTGTTGAAGTCATTGATCATCTAGGTATTATTTCTAGTTCTATTTTTTTATAGTTTAGAATAGTCCTAACTTCAATTGAGAGCTTTTCACAGGTGAAGAGATGTGCAGAGATGTCAAGAAAGCTACGATTCATTAAAGATCAAATTAGTAAAGCCAATCTACTATCTTCTATGCGTCCTGTTATGCAACCCGATATTGAGCTGGAAGAATTAGAGGTTATTTTCACTAAAAACTGCTCTTATTAAACTGGGAGGGAGATTTTTTATTTATTTATTTATAAAAGGCTTTGCCTTCAATTTTTTATGGTGTCAGTCAAAGCATGAAGCTTTTAACTTATTGTAGGGAACAGTCTTTGTTGGAATCTAATAATGTGTATTATATGTGTTTTTCATAATTCCAGATACAGCTTGCTGAGCATGAGCATGAGCTAATTGAAATGAACTCTAATAGTGAGAAACTTCGACAATCGTATAATGAGCTCCTGGAGTTCAAGATAGTATTGCAGAAGGTGATTTCTTGGCATATACATATACAAGTGCATGCACACAATCACACGTAGACACACGTAAATACTTAGTAATAGTTTCGTGCTAGGAGCATCTTATCCACTATGTTTCTTGCCTTTTTTATTTTTAGTTTCTTTTTATTTTATTTTATTTATTTTTAATTTGGGGGTGGGGTGGGGTGGGGTGGGGTTATGTTAGCTATAACGTGTCTATGACATTCTATCTTCAACCCCCATTTTTCTTACTTAGACTGATGAAAACCCAATCCTTTGACATCATCTGTTGGGTGCAAAAATATTACTAGGCTACATGGCTGGTGGCTTATCCTGTTACTTATTATCTTTTTTTTTGATAGGTAATCAGAAAATTAATATTAATGATAAAAAAATAAGAGAAAAGTACAAGATGTTCATGATGATGAACAACAAGAAAAAAAGAGCACACAGCACAACAAAAAGAGGGTAATCAGGAAACTAAGCTAAGGGAAGACATAAACTCAAAGAGAGAAGAACAATCAGTAAAACCCCAACAACGAGACCACTCCAAAAGAATGCGTTGGCTTAAAACCTTTAACTCATCCAACATCTTCTCCTTGTCCTCAAAAGATTGACGATTTTTTTCCAACCACACAATCCACATTAAGCACCCTGGAACCAAATTCCAAATGTCCGAATTATGCTTCCCAAGCCATTGATGCCAACAAGATAGCAAACCTGCCACTGAACTTGGCATAACCCAATGAATACCAAAAGCCTGAAGCATAAAAGTCCATAGGGAATGAGTAACAGGACAATGAAGAAGAAGGGGGTCTGCCGACTCCCCATCACGGCAACACATACAACACCAATTAGCCAAGGGGCGACCCTTAAGCATGAGATTATCCAAAGTGAGGATCCGACCATGAGCAGTTGTCCACAAAAAGACCGCCACGTGCTTAGGATATTTATAGTTCAGAGAAATACTGCCATTATTTATTGTCTTTTTTTGGTGCAATGGCTAATGTTTGGATTAGATCTTCACATGATGCACTAGTGCTAAGCATTCTTCTTAAGACGGGGTTGGTTTTGCATTCAATTTATTTTATTTTATATATATATTTTTTCTATTGGTTGTACTAGTGCCTATAATTTTGCATCTGCACTTTCTATATTCTGTCCAGTATTCTATATTGTTTACTGGTTTATGTAACTTTTCCCTTCAACTTCTATTTTGTTGGGGGGGGGGGGGGGGAAGGGTATAATTTATAACTTTTGCATTTTTGAATTCTAATATTGAATGCTTTTTTTCCCACCCCTTTTCATAAATGGATTTTTGGGGGCAATTTTAGGCAGGAGACTTTCTTGTATCAAGTGGTAATCATGCAGTTTCAGAAAGAGAATTAGATGAGAATGTATACTCAAACAATGACTATGTTGAGACATCGTCATTAATTGAACAGGTACTTATTCATTACACCTTATAATGTTTGCTCTGTTCTTTGGTGTCCTTTTTTTTTTCTTTTTTGTGGGGGGGGGGGGGGGGGGGTGGGGTGCTGAAGAAGCTATTACCATGTTTGTGTATATCATAAATTCTTCATTTTACAGGAGATGAGACCTGGAAGATCAGACCAATCTGGTTTGAGATTTATTAGTGGGATTATATGTAAATCCAAAGCTCTTAGATTTGAAAGGATGTTGTTTCGTGCGACGAGGGGCAATATGCTTTTCAATCAGGCACCAGCAGATGAAGATATTGTGGATCCTGTATCACATGAAACGGTTTTCTTCCATCTCATTACCATTGAGTTTTCTGATAATTTTTTTTGTCATGTTTTGAACTTCATTCCTTCTTAGTACTTGACTTTCTCCATCCATGTTCCTTCTTGTACTGAACTTGTTGTTCTTGTTTCTTTAAAAGAAACAAGTAATTGAATTATCTTGTTCAGTCTTACTGATTCCAGTGAGTTGGACCTTTGCAGGTTGAGAAAACAGTATTTGTAGTCTTTTTTTCAGGGGAGCAGGCAAGAACAAAGATTCTTAAAATTTGTGAAGCATTTGGGGCAAATTGTTACCCTGTTCCTGAAGATATTACTAAGCAGAGGCAAATAACTAGAGAAGTAAGTACTCAGATGGGGACTCTTTATCTTTCCATATATTGGAATAAAGTTAAAGCTCACAGTGACATTATGGTTTCTTCACTAGTGGTGACTTATCATTCTGCTGCAGTTTTGTTTTAGTATACACTAGTGTTGTAAATGATTTGGTTTTTATACTTTCAGGATATCCAGAGTCATGAGTCTTTATTCAATAATAATAGTAATAATATTCTGGAGTGTTTAGAATTTAATAACTTAAATTAATTTCAAGTTTGTCTTTCCCCAACTATCACCTAATTTTGCTTAATTGGTAGTTATTGAATATAATAATAATGACCAGTCTATTGTTTTGGATATAAGTTTGGGTTTTTGGTTGCAGGTTTCATTACGTCTTGCTGATTTGGAGACCACTTTGGATGCTGGGATCCGTCATCGAAATAAGGCCCTTACTTCCATAGGCATGCACCTGGTGAAATGGATGAACATGGTAAGATTCAGGTGTTTAGTGATTGTTTTTCTTCTTTACTGTCATTGGTGATTCTATGGAATTTCTGAACTTCATTGTAATGGTTGCTTGAGAGTAATTTAGCATTATCTTGATACTGATAACTACTTCATGCTTCCCATCCTTTCCCAGGTAAGAAGGGAGAAAGCTGTATATGATACATTGAATATGCTAAATTTTGATGTGACAAAAAAATGTCTTGTTGGAGAGGGCTGGTGTCCTATATTTGCAAAGGCTCAGGTAACTTGTTTTGCTTTCTCGTTAGTATTGATTTTGTTTTGTTTAAAAATATGCTCCACAGTTATGGCAAGTTTTTACTTGTAGAGGACCTTTGCAAATTAATAGGTTTATTTATTTTTTTAATGACTCAACAGATTCAGGCTGCACTGCAACGTGCGACATTTGATAGCAGTTCGCAAGTGGGCATTATATTTCACACGATGGATGCTGTAGAATCACCTCCCACATATTTCAGAACTAACAAATTCACAAATGCATTTCAGGAAATTGTTGATGCCTATGGGTGAGTCAAATATGCTACTCATCATGGGTAAAAAGGGTTGGAGTGTGCCTCTATCATTTAATATTGGACAGGCCTTTTCCTTTTTGATCAGAGAACTAATAAAGCAATTTTTTGGCAGTGTTGCAGGATATCAAGAAGCAAATCCTGCAGTTTACACTGTTATTACATTTCCATTTCTTTTTGCTGTGATGTTTGGGGATTGGGGTCATGGAATATGCTTGTTGCTGGGAGCATTAGTTCTCTTAGCTCGTGAAAGTAAGCTTAGTACACAGGTATGTTTTTTTAGGAGTTTAAACAGGTGTTCTAAAAGTATAGTCATTAATGTTTTATGCTTCTGGAATTGCATTTGAAAAAAGGGAATAATGTGTTAACCATGTTAATCTTATTACCTTTTTGATACATGCTTCCTGCAGAAACTTGGAAGCTTTATGGAGATGCTATTTGGTGGGCGTTATGTACTTCTTTTGATGTCACTATTTTCAATTTACTGTGGGTTGATTTACAATGAATTCTTCTCGGTTCCTTATCACATATTTGGTGGGTCTGCTTACAAATGCCGAGATACTACGTGCAAGTATGTTTTGTCTATTTCTTTCTCAAATTTTTGCATAAACTAAAACTAATGGTGTTAGTTGCAAACATTCTTGTTCTTCAACATATATTATCTAAAGTATATTTTTTTTATTTGCATCTTGTCTATGCCTTTGGATCATTTTAGTGGAGATATATGTTGAATCACTCATATTTTGTAGCAATTCTCAGGCAGAACTCTTTAGTTTTTTATTTTTATTTTTAATTATAATGTTGTTGCTATGCATCTCAATTTTGAAATAAACATGTGCCTGTAGGAATTTTTTTTCTTTGTTGATGTGCTTGTAGGTGTTTGTATTTACACCTCTAATCATTTATTGATAAAGTCAAATCAGTGATGTTGGGACTTGGGATGCTGTTGTCATAAATCCCATCCCAATAAAAGTGAATATAGGCATATATAAAGCAGTGGAGAACTTTCTAAGTTGCGCATATATGCTTGATGAGTGGTTGTGATTAAATCATTGTAAGTTACATTATAGTTATTTTTCATTGTTGTTGAGAGACTCATGTTGAGTGCAAGTTTGAGCTTTCATTAGATAGCATGTTGGTTCTTTCCATGGTGAATTAGGGGTTTTGCTATTGCTGCAATACTAGGAATCTTAAACTGCACTGCTATTTAACCCTCAACAAGGCTCTTTTAAATATCATTAAGTTTGGCATTAAGTTATAACTTCTTTTAAGTTTGATAGTTTTTTCAGAATGATTTTCTCATTTATTTATGATCCAATTTTTTTCATATTCTTTATCTATTCTGAAACTTTCTTATCAGTTTTTAGGCATATCCTGTTTTCTTTTGCATTACCTTTTTCTCTTCAGTATCCACCCTTTGTATTTATATAGGCTCTTAGTTTTTTATGCTATTTATAATCTGTTGGGATATTTTTTCAATTAAGAGGAATTTAGCTGTGCAATTATCTGAATCTATAATCTACTTTTGTTTTTCTGGTCAGGGATGCATACACTGTTGGCTTAGTCAAATACCAAGATGCATACTCATTTGGTGTGGATCCCAGTTGGCGTGGAAGCCGTTCGGAGCTGCCTTTTTTGAATTCTCTGAAAATGAAGATGTCTATTTTGTTGGGCGTGGTCCAGATGAACTTAGGAATTATATTAAGTTACTTCAATGCACGTTTTTTTAGCAGCTCACTGGACATAAGGTGTGTCTTCTCGTCCATCTTCCCTCTATTTCTCTCTTTCCTACATCCTTGGAAAGTCAAGAGTCAAACTTATTCTGCATCTTGTTGGTAGGTACCAGTTTGTGCCTCAGGTGATCTTTCTTAACAGCCTTTTCGGGTATCTTTCACTTCTTATCATCATAAAGTGGTGCACCGGTTCTCAGGCAGACCTCTATCATGTAATGATATACATGTTTTTGAGTCCCACTGACAATCTTGGTGAGAATCAGTTATTTTGGGGCCAAAGACCACTTCAGGTATAATCTGTGCTCTTTTGTTTCTCACTCTGTGTACTTAATTATATTTACTAGTCTTCTAGACGATAACTAAAGCTCAACTCTTGCAGATTATTTTGTTGCTTTTAGCTCTTATTGCAGTTCCATGGATGCTTTTTCCAAAACCTTTTATTTTGAAGAGGCTTCACACGGAGGTACTGTCATTTATTTGCTTGCCTTATCTATTTTCCTGTTCAAAATGATAGCCTCATCCACAGGCCCCTTTTAAAATTTTTTAAAATTATTTTTTATTTTTTTATTTTTATTCCTTTGGATATCTTGAACTTTAAAATATTGAACAAAAAAATATATTATGATTATCACAAGCATCTTTCTTCCTCAAAAGTGGACAGTTTTGACCTTATTTTTTTTGTTGTAATACCAGATCATTCCCACTGCTTAACTGAATACATTTCTTTAAAATCTCTATTATCTGCAATTGTTTAGCTCATTTTAAAATTATGCTTATAATTGTTTCTTAACACACTTGTTTAGTACTGGATTTTTTAGTTTACATGCTGGGCCATTAATTGAACATAATAGTATTTTGTAAATGTGTGTGCCCTTGTATGACTCATTAAAGATTCCTCCGATGCAAAAGAAGACGTTCTTAATTCCTCAAAGTATTGGACCCACTTTTGGATTAGGTAGCTATGTCATGCTCATTATGTGCACCTACTATTACATGGATGATGGATGGGATATCAATAGTCATTTGTCCATCAACTCATACATTATGAAAATTACAATGGAAATTTGATTTTAGAGCTCTTTTATGGATGGGCCAGTGATTCCTGCTTGATGATAATAGTCCATGATGATGATACCTCTTTTCCTCAGATTATCTGTAGTCAAGGTCTTTCCTAATGTCACACACCATGAGAAGAAAGACACCAAAGGAATACATATAGGGATTATGAACATGAGCAGGAAAAACTTTAGGCTTCACCACCTAGAGTTTACCTGGCATCAACCAAGCTATGGATAATTTCTGAAACATGTTCATTAATCAAAATCAACATATCAATAATGTTTCGACTGGGGCTTACATCAATCAAGGACGGAAGATCAAATCATAACTATCTCTTAAACCATCAAAATAAAATAAACTTCAAATCATTTAAATCCCATAATCGGGACCAATGAAATCAGTCTGCTTTAATTTGGTGTTTGCACCATTGTTTCATCATATGATTGATAGAGGCTAGTTTTCTCATGTTTTTGGACGCATCTGAAACTTCCTGTGGGAGAGTAAAAAATGTATGAATAAAGATTTGGTTTGAGCTTCTTCTTACATAACTTTAAACCTTTACATGCTCTTCTTAAGTGTCACTGGTATTTAAAGAATTAGGAAAGAAATGAATTTATTCAAGAAATATGCTTTGCTTGTCACTTTTCTTCATGAATTGTTAATTTCAATCCCTATGATCCTCTATCGGTCTGTGGACCTTCAATCTCCACTCATCTAGTATTCTACTCATATGAGTCAAGGAGACAAAATTTAGGGGCTTGGGAAGATCTGAGACTGAAGCTGACTTTTCTTGATGATATTGCCAGAGATTCCAAGGTCGCGCCTACGGCATTCTTGGTACCTCTGAGATGGATCTTGATGTGGAACCTGATTCTGCAAGGCAACATCATGAGGAGTTTAATTTTAGTGAGGTCTTTGTGCACCAAATGATACACTCCATAGAGTTTGTTCTTGGTGCTGT
Source organism: Quercus aquifolioides (assembly GCA_019022515.1). NCBI lineage: Eukaryota > Viridiplantae > Streptophyta > Magnoliopsida > Fagales > Fagaceae > Quercus > Quercus aquifolioides. The sequence continues at coordinate 42,091,333 of CM032326.1, forward strand.
TTCAAATACGGCATCATATCTTCGACTGTGGGCTTTAAGGTGCAGCCAAGATTTTACTCATCTTCATTAACTTCTTTCTTTGATATTTACTATAATTATCTAATTGGTGTCTGTTACTGCTATTACAGCTTAGCTCACTCAGAATTGTCGACTGTTTTCTATGAGAAAGTCCTCCTCCTTGCCTGGGGGTGAGTTTTTAGTTCTATAATGCTGCATAAGAAACTATCCATTTTGGGTCATTCTCCTTTCTCTTATTTTATTTTATTTTTTATTTTATGATAAGTAATAAGTTTTATTGATATCAAAAAAGGAATACCCTAGTACACCGGGAGTGTACAGGGGTCAACAAATCAAGTATAAAAATTACAAGAATCAAGAAAATCAAGAAAAGAAGAGTGATTGGTTTTGCAAAGCAAGCAACCAATCCAATAAAGTTCTAAAGAAAAATAACTTGAGGTCTTGAATGGATCGCTCGTTATCTTCAAAACACCTACTATTTTCTTTCCCTTCCAAAGACACCACATTAAACAATGGAGAACAATTAACCATATATGACCATTTTGATGACGACCAAGCCAGCCTTGCCAGCAAGCGAGTAGACCCACAACTGATTGCGGCATAACCCAATTTACTCCAAACAAACCCAAAATCATAGACCACAAATCCATAGCAACCGGACAATGAAGGAAGAGATGGTCAATTGATTCACCATTACACTTGCACATATAACACCAATCCAATATCCAAACCTTCCTTTTTCATAAATTGTTAACTGTTAAGCATTTTCTCAAAGCAGCAGTCCAGAAAAAGAGCCACTCGAGAAGGGATCTTCTGCTTCCAAATGCTTTTCTAGGGAATACAATAATCATTAGAGCTCACTAGAAGACTATAATAATCATTAACCTTGAACCCCTTATTTCTATCTGATTTCCAGCTCATTTTATCCTCCAAACCCCGTTACTAAGAGCCATATTTGGTATCCATGAAGCTCGACACAGCCTCCAATTCCTGAACATAAAAACCCCTATAAAGAAACTCACATCCCAAAAAAGGACCCCATTACATGCAGATTCTTCATTGGGCTCATGGCATATAAGACTGAAAACCCACCAAAGTTTTGGGGAGAGGAGAGAGAGAAAAAAAAGGGGGGGGGGGGGTGGGGTAAGGAAGCTTTAGAACCTTCCTCCTTTAAATCCAAAAAAAAAAAAAGATGCTCCCCACATTTTGTATGTTGCTCTGCTCCCAATTTCACTCCTGTAGGGATTAACTATATCCATTCTGCTATTGCATGATTTGGAGCAACTCATCCACACGGTTTGCACAGGCCATACGTAAAACATTGAAATATGGTTTAGATATAGAGCGGTAGCTTGAATCCAGGTTTGATTTCCTTGTAGGGCTGATTGAACACTTTGATCAAGATCCTGTTTTGGTTTAAAATTGTTCATGAGATTAATATTGATTTGTCAGTCTCTTCATTGAAATTAATACAGTTCCAAAAAACTCTGGTACAACTTACTACTTGGTATAGTTGATTGACAACATTTTCATGTCTCTGATTTTTTAACCATTCTGTGCGTCACTTGTATAGTACTCTATACTACACTTGCAATTAATGTTTCTTGTTCTTAACTCGGTATTTGATATTATTAAGGATTGGTTATGACAGGTATGACAACATTGTCATCCGGTTAGTGGGGCTAGCTGTTTTTGCCTTTGCGACTGCTTTTATTCTACTCATGATGGAGACTCTTAGTGCTTTTCTTCATGCCCTGCGTCTTCATTGGGTGGAATTTCAAAACAAGTTTTATCATGGTGATGGCTACAAGTTCAGACCTTTCTCTTTTGCCTCCTTAACTGAGGATGAGGATTAATTCACCCATCCATAAATCCTTTTGCTTTTAGTTTCTGGAAAGAAATATAGTATAGAGAGGCGGGTGCATCTACGACAATAGAAGAAGCCTAATTGGACATTGGTCCTGTTTTGGCTGGCAAAGAATTGGCACTGCTTTGCTAACACTGCTTGATTTTGACTTAGTAAAATCGTGGCTCATATTCTTTGGATTTATTGCATAAAAAGGTTCTGCTTAACCTTCCTTTGAGAGATCATTCTCTTCTTTTTCAGATGAAAAGAAATATTTTTTTGGGGGGTTGAAGGCTTAGATTCGCTTTTTGTAAAGAGGAGTTGGAGAATACATGTAGCATTCCTGGATTTTGGGTCCTTGGGGATAAGCAGGTTTACAAAATTTTGTATACACACACAAAAGCTGGATTCTGTTAGGATTCTTTGTAATTTTTCAATGAATTGGTTAATCACAGTTCTACTAAGCCCCATTTTTGTAAGGATCTATTATTTAGAGAATCCAAGTTAATTCTATCTGCCTACAACCAGCTTGAGATCCATTTATAATATATCGTACTCACCATCATTATAAAGGATAAATGATTTTTTTTTTAATGATCCATAAATGATAAATGATGATGTCAAAAAAGAAATGAGATGACGAAAATTTTACAGTTGTCATGACTAGTTGAGTCTTGCTACGATATTGTGAAGCTTTGCAGACTGCCATGTAGCGTAGTCACTAGTTGTGGCATGCTTTTGTACGTGCCAATATGACATCACATAAGTAGGATATTTAATTTATGGGAGGTGCTTGTTAATTTATGAGAGTTGTTTGTTAAGAAACAACTTTATGTCAGTAAAGTTAACTTTTTGTAAGATTTTTGACCAATTTTATAGGATGTATAGCTAATAAAATTAACTTTTTGAGTTTTACTTGTCAATTTAGTACTATTTTTAGTCATTTCATTAATTTATATTAATTTTTTATTTGGTAGATTTCACAATATATCATCCTTAATGTACACCTTGTAGTGCCTGTTAACATTTTTCTTGTTTTATTTAATTTATTTGGCATAAAATTTAGGAATGACCACTAGACGTCGATGTGACATTTTATAATTGACTCAAGTTTTTTACCTCTTACAAATTGATTTTTTTAAAACTTTTTTTGAGAAGAATTATATTTTAAAACTTAAATCTTAAGTTTTAAAATATTTCATTTAAACTTCAAAATTTTTGAAACGTATCATTTAAACCTCCATAATTTTTCTAATACCATTATTAAAGCATCACAAGTTTAACGGTTAAAAATACTTAGTATTCTAAAAAAAAAAAAAAAAAAAAAACTGTTTAATACGTGGTTCAAATGAAATTTTAATGAAAATTATCAAGAGTATAAGGTTCATTATCTATCTATACTATTTGTGGGGCCAGAAAGAGTCAAGCAACTCCGGCCCACTTCGAACCAGGCCCAAAGGCCCACGCCGAGGACGCGTCCAAGGTCCGAGGACGAAGTGTAGAGCCCAGTTGCCCAATAAGCATTGCCGAGGATGATTACTTCCTCGGACGCCCGAGATCAGAAAGTGAGCAAGCAGCACACTCTCAAGGGGAATCTCCCTGAGCATCCAAGGAGCAAATAGCAGGTACCAAGCACCGGACATGGAAGCATGGTGGAGGAGCAAGTCCCAGATGAACTGTCACCTCCACATTAAATGCCCTCAACTAACGCCCTGACCGCATTAATGAGGATAGGACCCTTGAACAGTGCCGTCTTGGGCGCTGCAACCCACAGAGGGGATGGGAATGCGGCTGATGGGACAGGCTCTCAAGTGGTGGCCTGGTTGATCAACAAATGTAGGGCTAGGATCAACTGAGAGAGAGGTATATAATGTAAGAATTCCCTCTTGTAGAGGGGACGGACGGAAAAACCAGAGAAAGGAATATTGTAGCAGTTTCTATTCTTTCAAACATTGTAACCTTTCTGAAAAGAGATAATAAGAACTTCAAGCTCTGTAAGACCCGTCCGAGGAGCCTTACTGTGCATCCTAACCCACGTTTAAGTTATCATCATTCACGTACAACCATGCATGGCCGTTGCATTTCTCACTAGGGCCTAGCTCTTGAACCCATACTCTATAAATTCATTGCAGGATTAGCTAGGCTTGGGTCCACTCTCTCAATCTGCGGAGAGCGCTTGAAACCGGTCCCTACACTATTATTTAAGGGGCTTTTCCTGTTTAGACTGAATTTTTTTTTGTTCCAAAATACCCCTACAACATACATTTAAGTAGAGGCAAAACTTGAGGATAATTTAGTAAAAATATATTTTTAATTCTCACCTAAAACATTTCCTACAAAATAGGATCACTCTCCCACTAACTCACTTCTTCAAAGCAACTATACGTTTGTTGTTATTTTTTTTTTCCTTTAAAAAAAAAATCATCCTCACGTTATCTTCAAATCAAAATTAAAAAAAAAAAAAAAAAATCCTCAAGTTTATCCCAAAAAAAAAAACCTAAATAGATATTGTGGGGACATTTTTTGCCTCAAGACTAAGTGTTGCCAAACTAGTGGTACTCTTCAACCATTGGCTCATCCCTTATAAGGTGCAAAGAGGGAGGTATTCTTTCCAATGTGGGACTTGAAGCCAAAAAAGATTACAAGTGCAACACTTGGTCTTGAGGCAAAAAATGTCCCCACAATAAAAGGATCCTTTTATTGTGGGGACATCTCCTTTTATTGTGGGGACATTTTTTGCCTCAAGACCAAGTGTTGCACTTGTAATCTTTTTTGGCTTCAAGTCCTACATTGGAAAGAATACCTCCCTCTTTGCACCTTATAAGGGATGAGCCAATGGTTGAAGAGTACCACTAGTTTGGTAATCTAATACCATTGGCTCATCCCTTATAAGGTCTTAGCAAAAATGCCTAAGGCTCCAATTGGTCTAGCCCTTGGCCTTGAGGCAAAAAATGTCCCCACAGGTATATATTACAATTTATTTAAATTGTTTTTAACTTCTTTTCAAAAATTAAAAACAAAAAACCTAATGAAAAAAAAAAAAAAACCCCCCCACGTTTCTATCAAAAACGTTTTTTGTCCCACCTCCACATTTTGCCTCTCACGTTAATAGTTAAGTACTGAAACAACTTTTTTTTTTAAATAAAATAAAACTATTTTTTCCCCACCTCTACTTCGGCAGTTTACAACCCAAAAACTGCCTGATCTCTTATCCTTCATCAAATTGAAAAAAAACCGGATACAGTTTCAGTTTACATCCTCCTCTTGCTTCTTCTATTTTTTTTTTGTTTTTTGTTTTTCTTTCATCTTGAACAAAAAAAAATCTCCACAGCCTTTCAACAGACTCAAATTCACTATAGATTTTCAATGCACAATAGTCAATCCATTTCTATCCTCAAATCTCCTGAAAGTTACCAAAAAAAAAGAAAAGAAAATACACACACACACACATACACACACAAAGAGGCCAATCTTGCTATGTTACTCAAAGCAGTAACCATTTTCACATTTTGTTAAAGAGTGGTGACTGGCGAGGAGGAAGGAACCACCCAAAACAGAGTTACAAGGTATTTTCTCAAATAATTCTTTCTATTAATGTCATTTTTTAATGAGATAATTAAAAATAAAAACGCTCATAGGACTTCAAATATTTTACAGATTCTTTGTTGAAGGAGCATTACCACCGCTTGAGTTTCAGTTCATCGAACTTTCATACATTGCTTCTACCATTGGTGCCAAAGGATAGGCGGAGAGATGGGCGTGGGTTGATTGAGGAGTGTATAAGTTTTGTTTTCTGAGAGATGGGCATGAATTGATTGAGGAATCGCAATTCAATGGCAATCACCAGTTTCATTCTTTGTTTCTATAGAGTTATAGGACTCCCTCTTATCCCATCGGCAAAGTGATCGGTTTATTTATTTTTTTCTTTGATTCTATTAATAATTTATGTCTCAAGATGGGTTTATTGATGTGTTGGGATTTTTTTAATTGCTGTGCATAAGATGTAATATGTAGGTTGTTCATTTACTTATTAAAATTGTTCGTATTTTGTCTTTATTAAAATTTGTTTTTATTTTGTCTGCTTACGCTGAGAAATACTGTTCACATTGAGAAATATGCAAGCTAAAAAATCCTATGATCACTTAGTTTACTTTCCACTCTCTTTTGAAAGCTTTCGTTACTTTTCAAAGATCTTTTTTATTTTAATGCTTTGTTCTATTTATTTAGACAAAATTTTTAGTTCCTTTGCTTCTAGAATTTTGTTTCCCCTTTATTCTGATACTTTGGATTAGATTGATTCCTCAAAATCATTTCAATTTCTTAATTCAATGTTTAAGAAGTTGCTATCCTTTGAAGAAGGTAAAAATTGGGGAATCGCGTCTTCTGAATTTTTGATTTGGGGGATTGGAAGATTTAGGGGTCATTACGTTTTTAACAATGTCCTAATTTTCTATTTTGAAATACAAAAGAATGATTTTGAAGAAAATCTATTGAGTCATGCTAAGAGTTTCACATATGAATTTCTAAAATTTGAAGCTGATGGGATTGACGAGATCAACTTCCCTGGACGAATCCGTTAAGACTGACGAAGTCGCCTTGACAAACGAAACAACTAAGCATCCTCGGTGATATAACCACACCACTGACGAAGGCAGAGAAGCCATTCAATGTAGCCAATAAATGATTCGGGCGGTTACAAGGCCAGCTGTGCAGATCGTTGGAAGCCCATTAGAGTCTACATTACTGGGGATGAGGCGTTACCCAAAGAAGTATTAAAACCACCATAATAGCCACAACGGTTAGAAGCTATGAGAATGTATATATAGCCCTCACACCTCCAACAGAAGGTACATTTTTGACACCGAAAAAGCACCTCTAGTTATTCTTATGTTCTGTTATTTGCTATAATCTTCTTATATTGACTTTGTCATCGGAGGCATTGTGGCAGGTACCACATCGGTGACCATCTTAAAGGATTGCTACTTTCACTGTGACACAGACAAGTATCCGGCTCCGTCTGAGCGTATTCACTACAACTGACGAATTCACACTTCATCAGTTTGGCGCTGTTTGTGGGAAATGACATTTTTTTGTATTTAGGTTCGAAAGCGTAGTTTCCTATCAACTTCTACACTCAGATGGATTCCAACCAGGATTTAGCAGCCTTAGCCTAGCAAGTCCAGGCTCTTGTGGCCACCGTCGAAGAGCTCACCAGACAGAATCAGGAAATGAGGCTACGGCTTCAGCAGGAGGAGAATTGGTTTAGAGCCAACTAGGAGAATGAGGGGGATAGCCATAGAAGAAGTGATTGTCAAGGACCTACTACTCCAGATGAACAGAACTCGAATCTTCTCCGGGAGATGAGGAGAGAGATGGACGAGCTGAGGAACGCCATTAAGAAGAAAATAGACCGGAGCTTGGATAAAATGGTCAGGGCAACAGATTCGCCTTTCACTATGGCGGTCCTGGAATGCCCAATGCCGTCGAAATTTCGACTGCCTCAACTTGAGCCGTTTGACCGACTTAAGGATCCCTAGGACCACCTCAACACCTTTAAGATGACGCTAGGTCTTCAACAGCCCCCTGATGAGATACTGTGTCATTCCTTCCCCACCACTCTCAAAGGAGCTGCAAGGGAATGGTTCACGAAGTTACCAACGTCGTCCATCGATAGCTTCGAGCAGTTGAGCAATGCCTTCTTGCGCCACTTTGTCAGAGGACAACGCCCTAAGAGGCCAGCGGATCACTTACTCACCATTAGACAAGGGGAGAAAGAAACCCTGAGGTCGTATGTGAAACGCTTCACTCGGGAGAGATAAGAAGAAATATATATGTTTCAACAATAAGCCAATACGCATCAGGTTGCTTACTTTCATGGAGAGCAATACTTAAGAATAAGTAGGTTTTGAGTCAAATTTATCATATGCATGGTTTGGGAATTGTATGTGATGCCTCAAGCTTCACAGTGTTGTAATATGCACTCAATAATTAAGCTGCAACTTTTTTTCTTTTTTTGATAATGAAACCTGAAAACTATATAGTTTGATGTAATGTAATGTATGCAAAATAAATGAGCGACCGAAATATGTCTTTGACGTTTTAATTTAAATGATATTCTTATCTAGCATTATGAAGAGATCGAGTTAAAAGAATTATTTTGATGCTACAGTTATTGGGGAAATTAGACAAATAGTATTAAACAAATATATATAGACATGTTTTGGCTCAAGTTGCCCAAACCAATTGTAAGCTCATGTATCATATTAACCTTAAGTTAGTCTATAATTAGTCTAGAGTTAGTCAAATATTTTAGAGTATATAAAATTCTATATTATGTTCACTATAACACAAGTGCTTAATATAATATGTAATTATTAAGGGTTTTCTGACTGTGTGGACTTAAACTTTTGTATGTGTGTACTCTCTCTTAACTTCAGGCTTCCACCTATCATTTAATCATCACACACACAATAACTTTCACATATAATAATGTTAATCTATGCCTACACCATTCCAATCATAAACCATCAATTAATATCTTCATAGCTAGTCATACTGTTTTCCCTTTGTAACTTTTTGTGTACATCCCTTCCCCCCCGATCCCTAACAAATTCTTGATCCACTAATTAATATTCATAAATTTTTCTTCTCTAGGATATTAATGCCCCCAGCCCCCCACAGCTCCCTCACCAATAAAGACCTTATCTTCATTCTTATTTTAACTATTAATTACCTGTGGCTTTGGCTTAGATTGTAGCCCTCCCTCTGAATACACAGGTCTCCCTCAAGTATGAGCTACTCTAGAATTTTTGCTACAGTTGTGGAAAGTTGAGCCATGCAAATTTTTATTTTTAATGGGTGTGCAAATACACTCGTTAAAGAAGAATCAAACAAGTCCAACTACATTGAAAAATAGCAAAGTCAAATAAACAAACTTTTGTTAACAAATTTCCTAAGAGCGGTGGTTAAGATGCATTTAATGTTTTATTAATTAATTATGTTTATACATTTTTAAGAAAATAAAGTGAAATTGTACTCATATATCCAAAAAAAAAACACACTCAATCACGATGAATTTATCATATAAACCAATAAATAATTAACAAGTGCACTTTTTTTCATTGAAAAACATACATTACAGTTTATAATTAAACATTTATTAATTTTTAATTTGTACTCTTAAGGCGCTCGTTAACATTACCCGTAAACAAACAAGGAAAATGTTAACTTTAACTAAAATAAGGGAAATGTTAATTGATACCTTAAGAGCATTTTTTAATTAACCATTTTTAAAAACTTTTTATAGAATAAGAAAAAAGTAATTGACTTGTTTGACACCTATCTATATTTTCCATAAAAATAGCATTAAAATTCAAAAAAATTCTAAAATTATTCATTAATTAATGCCCTAAGCGCATTTGTTAATATAATCTCCTAATACTAAAGCATTCGTCTACTTAAAAAATAAAAATAAATAAAAATAATCAATGAACTCGCAATGTTCCATGTTAAAATTATATCTTCATCTCTTGCAAAAAAAAAAGAAAAAAGAAACCGGTCTACTTTTGATCCCCCGTCACGTACTGAGCGGTTGAGAGCCGTTATAATATAATTTCAAACCGAACTAGCCACGCAAACCCTGAAACCTCTCTTGTAGTCTGCAATGCCGATAATCCCACTCCTCATCCTATTCTTGCTCTTTCCCACATCCCCGTCCATGGAATCCCAGAGATACACTGGTAATCCCACTCCTCATCTCTCTCTCTCTCTCTCTCTCTCTCTCTAGAACTAAGTCTACACATTTTTAGAAGGAACTCATTTGATCTTACTGGAGAAGCATAACGGGTTTTAATTTCCAATTCTTATAAGGAACCCATTTGATTTTTCTTGAAAAGAATAATGGGTTTTAATTTTCTGCCCAAGTTTTTCAAGTTTTATGGGTGTACAATACTTGGTTGAGTTTTGGTGGTTTCTTTATGTTTCCCTTCTGTTTCTTTTTTATTTGTATATTTTCTTTTGGAAATTCTAAGATATTAATTTTTGTTTCAGGTCAAGAGCCATCTAGAAGTTCTGGACACAGGCTTTCGAAACCTCTGGTTGGTGAAGATGGGAGGATTTATGCTTGTTCCGAGAAAGATTTATTTGCATTTGAAAGTAATGGTACCATTGCATGGACCATACATTTAGACTATACATGTAATGCTGCTATGGCTCCTGTTCGGGGTGGTCTCGGAAAGGTCAGCAATTTTTTCTTTTTGGTTTTATGTGTTTAGTATCAGATTCTATGTCACAGTGGCTACTAGTTTGCAACTTCCTTACTTCAATTGCAATGGTGTTGGATGCAAATTTTAAGTTTTGCTAGCTAAGAAGGGGAAAACACCGATGTGAATTTATTGTCACTCTTTAATACCGAGCTTTTGATTGCTTAACATTTAAGTTCATTTGATGGGCGTTAATTTATATATGTTTAACCCTCATTTGCTTTGAAATTACATAGTCAGCATGTCAATGACTATACCATATGCAAACTGACTCAAGCTAATCAATGATCATAACTTATGCATATTCACTCAATTAAGTCTACAGTATGTATTTTTATAACTTCCACCCCCTCTCATGCTGATTTAGAATGAAAAAAATTAGGTATGTCATGCTTTGTGATCAATGTTCTATTTGCTTTAAGTGGTAGAGCCTCTTGAATATAACATGTTAGGGAGATGCATCACTTGTCATTATTCCTTTCACTCTCACCTTTTGCATGTCCTGACTTTTTTTTTTCAAGTTTATTATGTACTGCAAAATTTGTTCCAGCTAGACACATGTTGCAAATATATGGTAGCCTTTCACTGAACCCTTGGAAATATTATCATTTTATGCAACTTTCTATGTTCATAAATTCTTTCAATGTATTTCCAGATATATTTGGTTGCAGAAAACAGAGTACTGAAGATCAACTCTTTTAATATTGGCTCATCCAAACCTGCTGCAGAAGTTTTCTTTGGTCCAGTGCCAGGTCAAGAGGAACTAATTGAAATTATTGGGTTCTCAGTAAGCACACTTAGTTCATCTGTATTTATCAATATTAAGAATCGAGGACTCTTTGCATATACGACACGTGGACAACTGCTTTGGAGTGTTGGATCTGTGATTTATTGATTTGGCTACCGACTAGGTTGCAGGAAAAATTTAGCTGATTGCTATTTTACTTCAGTGCCAGTGCATGATCAATGTGAAGCTAGTATATATGTAATCTACACACATCCAGTGTTTCCTTCATTCTTCTCTGACATTTGGCTATAACTATTAGATACATGTTGAATTTTAATCAGTCCTCTTCTCATATGCTAAGTTGCGATGATTTAAATGAAATGATTTTTTCAAGGGGCACTGTTTGGAGCTTTCATTATATTAGTTTGAAATTGCCAATTCTTTCAGAACTAAACTCTCTTTCAATATACACCTTCATGCTTATGGACTTGTATCTATGTTATGCATTGGCAGATCCCAAATACTGAAGGAGAATTATATTGTTTGTCAGTTCGTAGCCCTTACTTCAAATGGATCCAGGATTTTAGTTCCCTCGACAAATATTACACCGTCACCCCTGGAAACAATGGTCGTTTGTATGTCACTGTACCAGCTAGGGCCCTTGTGCTGGCTCTAGATGTCTCTACGGGTACTGTTTTATGGCAGAGATCTATTGGGCCATTGAGTACTACGGAATGTGCACCTGTTGTGGATTCTAATGGTAACTATATGTAGCCAAATATTTGTAGTTGGTTCATGTTACATAGCACTATAAATTTGTCATATCATATTGATTTAGATGTTCAAAGTTTGGGATTACAATATTTGAGAAGCAATTGAGGGGACAAAAGTAGTACCTGCCAAGGTGCACAAGGGGTGCACACAGCATCTTGTTATTATGAAAATAATCAAATGGGAGCATCTCCCGCTCAAGAACACAGTAGAGGGTGTACTCAAGTGTACAAAGCCCACCAGGTGCATGTTTAACTTGCTAATAAAAACAGCTGCATTATTTAATAATTATGTATGAACTGTTGAATTCACTTTAAATTGGGGATAAATGTGCTCAATTTAACTTTAAAAAGCCTTAGGTCCCAACTAAATGTCACTACACAACTTTTTTCTTTTGGGTTATCTGACTCTATATACAGTCATATTCTCTATGGCATAAATTAAAATGGCTCCCATTCTGCATATGTATCGGTCTTAGTTGCTCATGGTTCATTCGTCCTCAACCAATGCCACCTCTAGTGTATCTTAATATGCCTTTCTCATTACATATTTTCTTATATTGCTATTATTCCATATCAACATCCTCAATTTTATTTTTTACACTCATTATGGTAGTACACGATACAGCTGGCTTTATGATTGCCTTACATAATCAATTATTTAATTTGAAATACACTCCATTATCTCATGGTGCTCCAGGTTTTTCTTCTCGTAAATCTGTAGGTCTTCACCATTTTTTTTTGTGCGGACTGTCAATACTAGAAAATGGTATTGTAAAACTTCTAGCACTTATTGGCCATCGATACACCTTAGACCTCTTTTTCTTTTTCTTTTTTCACCTGGTTTTATTATGTTCTTAATGTTGTTTACCATGAGAATGAAATTGCTGTAACAATTTGGTTTTTTTTTTTTGGGTCAAAATAACTAATTGATTCTTCTGCATTTAAAAAAAAAAAAAAAAAAATCTTCTTGTGTGATTGCTAAGCTCCTTTAATCTTGTTACTTATTGATGTACCAGGTTGGGTATCTGTTGGTTCTTTGGATGGGTTCCTATACTCATTTTCACCAACTGGGATTCTTAAGAAATTTTCGAAGGCAGATACACTGAATTGTGTGATTCAAATTGCTCCACTGCTTGATTGCTCAGGCTATGCAGTTTATTTTTCTCAGACAGAGATGGAGGGAAAGATTAGCCAAACAATTGATGAATATACTTATGTCTCAGCAATGAGACCAAAAACTGTAATCTTCACTTTGTTGGTTCCAGCAACTGGGTTCACCTATTGGTCTGAAAGATATCCTGGTAATTTCAGTTTTCAGTAATCTTTCCTCAAAGTTGAGGCTACATTCTTTGAATTCGTCTCTTTCTAAGTACAATATATTTTAACTTTACACTCAAAATGATTTTAGTGGATTGTATCAGATCAATTCTCATCCTCCTTGTCCGAGAGTGATCTGCGCCAATTTGTACTGGATGAGGGGATCCTTCTTGCTTTTGTGGCTGCTTCAAGTGAGATTCTCTTAATAAAGCATGTGTGCTAATTGCAGAGTGTAAAGTGAAATACACATTCTGTGACTTCAAAAATAATTTAGGCTTATTTCTCTCTCATACCATAATTAAGGCTTAGTTGAATAGTAGAGAGTATCTCATGTGGAATCCACACATGCTGTAAGAGAGAGGGGTATGATGTCATCTCATAAGATACTTGTTCATTGAGTAGAATAGAATTTATGTCTATTATATCAAAGGATAGGGCATTCTGGAATATTTGTCTATGTCACATTCGACAAAAATTAAACCATTCTGAAGAAAATCACAGAATGGATGGCTAAGAATCATCTAATCATTATTATCTGTTACTATAAGAAATTACTTGGTTGCATTTTTTTTTTTCTTTAAGCTAGATGAATAAAAATTGGGATAAGGTTTTTTCTACCAACCATCTCTCCTAGACCCCCAAAAGCGGGAAGCCTTGTGCAATGGATATGATCTTTTTACATGGACAAAAGTAAAGTCCCTGAGAAGATGCATGCTCAAATGAGGCTTTTCCAAAACTGGACATATTTTGTATTTTGATAATACCATTATATACACATTCTAAACAAAAACAATTGAATCTTTTACTCCTTTCAAGAAACTAAATTCACATTTTGATTTGAACTTTGTTTCTGAGTTTTAATGTAGTTTTACTCACATCTTGACAATTGTAATTGATGCAGAGACTGGCAACCCACTGCAATGTCGAACCAAACGTAATCTTTGTTCTACTACCTTGTCCTTCACCTCATACTGTGCACTGCATCTAATATGTGTTCATTAACAGGTCAGAAGTGTGCATCTAGCTGCTCGCAAGCAAAGCCCAAGTATCTCAGCATCTACACAGGTACGTTGCAACCTTCTGCATATGTTAAAGAAGAACGTAGTGTTTATGAACTACCAATAATACTCTTTCTTTCAGGTAATGAAAGGGCAATAATACTCTTCCTGCTATTTGAATCTGCTGTGTTGGTCATGCTAGCTGGACTTGTACGGTTCTGTTGTATATTTTGGAGGAAAAAGAAGGTTCAAGGCCAAGACCTTGGAAGTTTCCTAGAAAAGCGAGTAAGCTTGAATCCTTATATTTTTGCTGAAATAACACTAGATAGTGGGGTAAGGGAGATGTCTATTGCTTCATTGGCAATTTACACCAGAGGGAGACATATCGTTCTCTTTACACTGGTAAAAGAAGCATACTTTCTCTTGGTTTCATCTAAATCAATTTCTTTATTTATTTTTTTATGATAATCAATTTCTTTATTTAAGAAAAGAAAGCTTAGAAGGCCATGCTACCTTCAATAACCTGAGAATGTTTGTTGTCTTTTTGGCCTTTCAGCGCTCTCTCCAGCTCAAAAAGAAAGTATTTGATAGGACAATTACAGAGCTTGAGCAGAAAGCAGCAGAGCAGGCAGTAGCCAATGAAGTTTTTGAAAAATTGGGGGATATGGTACGAGAAAGGGAAGGAATAGAAAGGAAGTTGTCAACAACCTACAGTCTGGGCAGAGATAGGGCTGGCTCACAGTCTAAATCTATGCTTCCACTATATGATGGGAAAACAAGGAGCTATTCTTTCCAAGGTGCAAAGAAAGAAAGCGTGACAGTATTTCACACGTTAAGTGATACGTCTTCTGAAGAAAGCGGGAGTGAGAAAGATACCCACTGGGGTTTTCATGAAGAGGAGTTAGCAGCCAAGGCAAAAGCAAAGGCAAAGGCACCCATTGAAGCTGAGAGTTCAAGTGATGATGGGATCTATGAAACAGACTATCAAAGTAGTCCATCGGAGACCACATCAAGTTCAAGAGGATTTATCAATCCATTAAATGGGGTGCAAGAGTCGGGGGAAGTGAAATTGCATGATAAAGAAGTGAAATCCATGCAAACTGGTAGCAGATTAAGTTTAAAAAGAAGAAGGGCCTTGTCATCAACTAATTAGAGACTTGATAGGTGATTCATATCTTGTAATGCTAACCATGCAGTTCTGCAAATCTATTCACTTGATTGAAGTAGTCCAAAAATCTGTTTATTATCTTGGTTCATGCAGTTTGAAGAACAGCTTAATTAGTAAATACATTCCCAACGCAGAATGACACAATTTTGAGGTTCTTAAAAGGAAGGCCTTACTATTTGCTGAGGCTGTACCATGATGATATGAAAGCTAGTGCAGATATCCGGCCATTCAGCAAGTTTTTCCAACTTTTGACAAAGTCCTTCCTCCTTAACATCTCACCAGCAGCCACTAGTTAGCTGAAAATTTGGTTCTTAGGTCCATTTATTCAAAACCAGATTGTACTTATCACAAAGCTTGACATATATGATATATGCATGTATGTGTATGTATATATATATTGGTATGATTTTTATGATATTACCAACAAAAACAATTTTGATTTTCCTTGAGGTATTTGGAATTGGATTTCAGCCAAACATTCCACACAATCACTAGGTGAGACTGCTATGCCTACCATCCTGACAAAAGACCTATGCTTATCTGCATATGTATTCAGTTCATAATTACAAAGATGAGATTTCACTATAAGTAGAACCACACGAATTTGAGAATAAGGGAGTAAGATCCTCTTCATTTGCTTTATCCGGTATCACATACAGTATTTGGTTAGTATAGTCGAAAGTCAAAGTAAGTTCCTTGTTTTTAGAAGCAAACATGCCAAACAATAATTTTGATAAACAAAAACCTATCATTGCTGTGCTTGCATGAGGATTGAGGACCACATATATAACTTATAAACTCAAAGACATGAATAATTAATAAAAAGGAAAAAGGGTGCATTATAAGTCAAAGACATCATTGTATTTCTAATTTTTAATGTATTTGGACTATCTTAAACTTAAAATGTAATGTCTAGAAACTGGGTTTTGACCACATCATTGCATTTTACAGTTTCTTTCTGTCATCTATTCATATATTGACGTGAAAGGTTCCCATTGATACTGAAAGTACAATAAACAATTTAATCAACATTTCTATTATAGTGCAGTCATGTAATTAATGTAAGTGTAGAAAATCTTTTCCAAATAAAGAAAAAACAAAAAAGAAAACCAAAATCAACTATAGATGTGTGGATTATTGACTTTGATTTTGTGTTTCACTAATAATAATTCCTCTCATGCAGAATGAATTATTCAATTTGCTCACTAGAGTCAATAAAACAAAAGTTGGTTCATTAAATATGGAAGCTGGGGATTTGGGTGGCCTACCCACTTCTGATGATTATGGAAATGGAAGTGAGAACAATGAACTTTGTAATTCTAATTATGGGACAATTGATCATATGCCTACTAAATCTGAGCATAAAGAAGACCAACCATGTAGAGAGCACAGTTTGCATGAGGGTGATGCTCAATATGAAGATAATCCTTTCATAGCAGAAGCCAACCTAAAAAAGGATTTGGTTGACAATAGTTCGGATATGGAAACTGAAGATTTGACTAGCCTCCCTGCTTCTAACATTTCTGGTAGTGGAATCAAGAACGGAATTTGTACTTCTAGTTATAGTCCCAGTGACTCTAATTCTCAACCTAATAATGAGTTGGTTGACAATCCATCTATTGTGCAAGTGAGTGTTTAATTGACTGGAACCATTATGGTTGCTGATGAGTTGAACAACGTCAGCTCTAAAGTGCATGCTGAGAACAGTTGCCTTGCTGTTCGAGATGAATGTCTCATTGGAAGTGACGAGATGGATGGCCATCGTATCCTTTCATAGTTGATTTCCTACAGTTGTTTCTTCACAATTCTTCACTCCTCTATTGACTAAGTGAGGTGAAAAGTAACGCATGCAAATTTTTACAGTGCAATAATACAAATTTATTGCCTTTTGTGTCTGTAGTAAAATTAGTTCTCTGTAATTTATGATATGATCTGGAATCTCTGTTCTCCATAATTCAACATGCTAGATATATCAGGTGTTAAGAGAGCCCGAATGACAGTTGATGAACAGCAACCCTCTGTGCGCGTCATGTATAATTCCTTAACAAGGTTGGTTTGAAGTAATTGTCGGTGCAGAACATATTAGAAAGCATATTTAAAACAGTCTAGACACAGACATACCAAAAAATCAGGGAAAAAAAATATTCTAAAAAACTAATATTGCTGATCTAAGAAAAATATTCTTTTAATGAAATTATAATAGTCTGATGTTAGTAGATTCTTGTACTTTTTCCAGAGCTAGTAAACAGAAGCTTGAGGAACTATTACAGGAATGGTCACAGTGGCATGCTCAACATGGTTCTTCGACACAAGTAATTATCACTAGTCTCTAAATGATGAATATTGGGTTTCTGATTATATTTCTTCATCCTTGTGGTGTTCTCTTCTTCACTAATTAGATTGCTGTCTTCTCGTGAATGGTGCATGTTTTCACTCCTTTCTTTCCTCAAATTAACTCGAAGCGCCTTTGCCAATTAATAATGAATTGCACAGAGTTTGTTGCCAAGCCTTAAATCATTTATACTAAAAGCCAGTCTGAATTATTTATCTGTTCAGGATCCTAACGAAGTCTTTGAATCTGGTGAAGAAATGTTCTTTCCTGCTCTACATGTTGGCTTGGAGAAGACGTCTGCTGTGGTGAGTTTCCTGTTTTTATTTTAGATCCTGCATAGATCCAGATTGTGTCAAAGGCTTTAGTTATATATCTCGTGTGAGTGAGAATTTCTCTTTTGGGGGGCAGTGTTAAAGTTGGTTTTGGATTTTAGGGTGCTTTTTTTCATTGATGTTCATACCTACTTATGTTTATCAATATAAAAAGAATGAGTGGAATATGATGAACTTCCTCAACTATTCATTCAACATTTTTTTCTGGGTGATATTTGCTAACTTCATTGAAATACATGGCTTCACAAAAGTTACACAGGACTTATCAAAATAAATAATAGCATATATGCAAGCCAAAAGCATCCTGCATCTTATAATGTAGGAATTAACAGGTTGACCTTGCACATGTTTAACTATGTTCTAGCCAATTATAGCCATCAAGATTCAATCTTATCAAGCTTGAGTTCCAACCTTTAAACGTTATACCTCATTCCTTCCTAACTGTTAGCTGCCCAAATCTGTTAAGAATAGAACGTAATAGCATTTGGCAGCTGCTGTCCTACATCATCTAAGTTAGTGCATGGGAAAAAAGGGAGTTGGATACTGTCATGTTTTAAGATGGAAGGTAAGGTTAAAAGCACCTACTAATGTGCTGAAATTGGCAGTGTACGATAGTGCTGAAATTGTTCAGTACTTCCAGACTAGTGATCTGGGTTCTCACATAAACAATGGGACTACTGTATTTGAGAGCTTAGAGCAATGTTACAGGAGTACTGAATAATTTCTCATGACTGTCATCACTGAATAATTTCTCAAAATGAAGCTCTAGACATGCTCATGCTTCAGTGTGCTTGACATGGAAAAAAATGGATGTAAGAACTCTATGTTATGCTCATATGTTAAGATTCCTCTTTTCTTTTTCTTTTTTAATCATAATTTTGTAACAGCAATAAGACCTATTGTCTCTATCACATCATCCATGCTAGTGTGTGTCTTTACAAACTTCACGGTTTATGTATGAATTGATGTACTTATATATAATGTTAAGCGTGTTTGTTTGCCTTAGTAAGTAGCCATGCTGATGCAAGACAAATTTTTATTAGTTTGAAAGGATTTTGAATATTAATAGTGATCTTTAATTGTATTAGTGTCATAGAATTCATGCTAGGTTAGTGTCTACATTTTCTTCGGTTTATTTTCAACTGAAATGTTACGAATAGGAAAAACTCATATGATGTTGGCACTTGGAGATCCAACTTCAGGGGTGATTATTGGTAATATCAGAAACAGTAGCAGGGCCCTTTGATATATATGGGTACCTACCACACAAATTTTAGGGTGATAGATGCATTTGAATGTTAATTTCAACTATATCTAGCTTTTGTAACTTCGGTTAAGTTTGTTTCCTGATTTATCTCATTAATCAGTATGGTATAACTTAATACTTTGGGATTTAGGGTCTGTTTGGATACCACTTATTGTTGAAAACTGAAAACTTATTGCTGAAAATACTGTAACAAAATAATTTTTAAAGGTGTGAATAATGCTGTAGGACTTAGTTTTAAAGTGACATTTGCGTTTTTCTGTACTTGCGGGTTCTGTGAATAGTGCATGGAACCCAGGGAAAAAGGCAAACTCAGCTCTACGTTTGCTATCCAAACTCACAATTATTAGAATTTTTTTTTTTTTTTTGATAAGTAGGGATTTATTAGAACTTAATGGATATCATGAATAAATAGCTTCATGACTAACCCGTTAGGGTGCAGCCTAGTGGTTGGTGGCTTGGAATGAGCTTTAGACCCAAACATCTTTGGTTCAATCCCTATTACAAGTTCCCCTAGATTATCTACATAGTTCTAGCAAGTGGGGTTGTGTATTCATGCTTTACTCCCAAGGGTGGGTCCAAAGGTCCCTGCCTTGGTGAGGTTCCATGTCATTTAAAAAAAAAAAAGCTTCATGAATAATGGAAACAAAATCTTTGTTTGATCTTTCTAATTTATTTGATGGTTCTGTTTTCTTTAGCCATCCTCAGACTGTTGTAGTTTTACAATTACTCATTCTAGGGAAATCTCCTGGTTTTTAGCCCAATAGAGGAGATGCCCCATGCTCTTACCATTGTACTACAATTCGAATGACATCTAGTATATGCATAAAGCATTACTCCTAAGTATTTATATTTCTCATGACATCGGATAAAAAGTGTTGTTTGTGAGCTTTAGTTGTTTAATGTACGTGCAGTCTTTCTGGTTGGACAACCAAACAGGGAAGCAGCAGGACAAGTTCATTCCTATGGATAGTAACTCTGTGCCTCTTTATGATCGTGGATATGCATTGGGTTTGACTTCAGCTGAAGGTTCAAGTAATGTGGAGGGGTAAGTTCTCTTTACTTTTTGTGTTGTTTATAAATGAAAGCTTAACATTGGTTTGTTAATAAGCTCTTCTAAGAGCAAGGTGAAGGGTGAGGTCATGGGTTCAAAACTAGTAGGTATGTTTGTAATTACCAATAAAAATAATGATAATAATAAAATAAATTTTGGACATGTAATAGTTTTTGTGACTGGTTGAAAGAATGCTAATTTGTTATATAGTTTGAGCTTCCTTGTAAGATTAGGATAAAGATCAATGAGATTCATGGTCTTCCTGAAATATTGCATAGGCTGGCTAATGGTGCCTTGGCAAGTGTAAACAACTAGGAAGAAAATTATAGTACTATTAGAGGTCAAAAAGATTTGAAATTATCTTGTGTTCAATGGATTACAGCCTTGCTGCATCGCAATCCCTGATATATATAGATTGTGCAGAATGAAGGTCACCCAGCTTAATAATGCATTGGTGCAATATTTGGATCTCTTTGGGTCCGTTTCATTGGCAAAATTCCCATGGAGATGGTTTTCCTTTAGTAACTACTATCCTACCTTTTTTTTTTTTTTATAAGTACTATTATCCTACTTTATCTTTTGGTGACAATTAAAATAGCGTGCTTTTTTCATGTTTGATTAAAGAATTGCTTCTCAACAACTGGAAAGGATGATAGATGTAATCTTTATATTTCTTAGATCTGCTTTTTTTTTTTTTTTTTTCTCTCTTGCCTACCTTAGTACACGTCCTGTATGCTTTGGCCTTTTGTATAGTTTCTTTCAATAAAGTTTATTACTTATCAACCAAAAAAAAAAAAAAAAGTGGAAAGGATAGAAGAAAAAAACATCACTTTGACATTTACATGAAATTTGTTTTGTTAGACTAGCTTATGAATTTTTTCCCTCTTTTTCCCTTTGTTGTGAAAATTGTAGAGGCTTGGAGAGATTAGATGCTGCAAGTCGTTGTTTCAATTGTGCTTCTTACAATCATTCTCTGAAAGAATGCCCAAAGCCTCGTAACAATGCTGCTGTCAATAATGCACGAAAACAGCATATGTCCAAACGCAATCAAAATGCCGGTTCGCGCAATCCAACTTGATATTATCAGAATACCCCTGGTGGGAAGTATGATGGTTTATGGCCAGGTGCTCTTGATGCTGAAACACGGAAACTTTCGGGCCTTGGGGTATGGTTTTCATGATGGTACTCTATATATTATTCATAGTGATGTTTTCATACTAGATTAAGTCTTGCAACAAAGTTACTACTAAATATGTGATATACTGAGTTCTTATTGGATGCTATGATTACCAAGGAAGATGGTATATAAGTTAATTTCATTCTCATGTCCTTAAAATAGTGAAGCGCAAAGGTAAGCAAAAACATTCATGTAACCCGACCTAAGTGATTGTGTTATAAACTAGGTTGACTTAAGTTGCATTTCCATGAAAAATTTTGCACTGCTGAATTACTTATCTCTGTGGGGGCAATTTTACCCATGAACAGAGATTTCAATTCAATGAGTCCCAGTTTACACCATTGTCAGCATACCAGTATTTGTCAGAGGCATGCAAAATTCAGCAGATCTGGTGATTCAATATGCAACTAATGAAATCTGGCATACACCAGTATTAAACTTTGATCATCCATCCATATTTAATGCACTATTTTTTTAGTTAATTCATATATAAAAGATCTTGTGCAGATTTTGACAAATGGTACTAAAAAAATGCTTAGTTTTCCATTTTCCAAATATTTAGGAATCTAAGTGACTCTCTTCATCATTTTACCACCCAATCCTACTACCACCAGTGACTGGGTATGGAAATCATGTATTTTTATTCAGGACACATTCTATGTATGAATGATGGACTTCAGTTTTAGCTGAAGGAAAGGTGAAATAGAATTTACAAAGCCTAACTCAAGTGGTTAGGCTTGAAGGTTGTCTTGTTGTCATTTCATTTTTAAACAACCTCTCTTGACATATCAACCCTTGCAATGTTTTAGGTTATGATGGACCTGAGTCAGTGTTGTTTTGCACTTCCAATTTCATTTAACATCTATTAATTTTTTTTTTTGAATACTCAGTTTGTTTCTTATTTCACTTAAAATAGGCTTTTAGGGTTACATTCTCTAGTATTCTAGTCATGAATCTGTAAATATGGACCCAAGTGAGTTGTGTCAAAGCTGCTATCAAATATGGATGTTGGATTTGAATCTATTCAGTGTGTCATATCAAATACGTATTATCACGATCACTTTTCTTTTGTTCTTATAATGGAGATGATATGGTTGTCAATTATTCTTGCTGGAATATAACTTAGTATAGATGAAACTTTGCAGGTTATTGAAGTTTGGCTTCTTTTCAGGGATTTAAAACTATTGTTTTATGCAGGAGCTTGACCCACCCCCTTGGCTCAACAGAAAGCGAGAACTAGGATACCCACCAGGATATCTAGGTATTTGATTATGTTATGCTTACTTTTTGTGATATTAAGTTTTTTGGCTAGAAAGTTCAAAATTGCAACAATTAAATTCTGAAATGCTAGATTTACAGGAATATTTCATCTTTCCCTTCTGCTACCTATCCCCTTACTCCTGCTTCATTTAATTGATATTAGTCGATCAGTCGGACAGGAAAGGGAGAGATCAATATTGGCTACAATCACTGCAAGCCAATGGCTAGCTCAAACAAAATGATTATTATTGTTCATTATTTCTGAGGTTTTGTGCTTTTTAATCAGGCTGATTTCACTGCATTAGAAATCTAGAAGATAAAACTAGTTTGATATAATGAGATTTTTTTTTTTATAGAAAATGTCACTCTTGTGAATATACTTCATCAGTGAGTATTTTGATATGCAAGAACGACAATAGGAGGCAATATAATTTATGAATTTTTTGGGATATGGGAAAGAGAATTCCTACTGAGATTATTCTTCTCATTTAATGAGGGTTTGGGATTATGTTATGTTTCTGAAGGCATGGGGTTCTGGGAAGTACAATCCCATACAAAAGAAGAAAAGAAAAGGGGATGGAGATAACAAGAGGGGCAGGAGCGGGGGAAGAGTTCTCAAACTTTGAACTGTAGGCTAATTATCCTAGTATAATGTCTGTATGACTGGCAGATCTTTAATTTATTCTCTACTGCTAGTCATCTTTGTGGTTTTTCCTTTTGTGTTTTCACATTTGATTTTGATTCTCTGTAATGCATATCTTTGCTTTTTTAGATGCGGATACTGAGGATCAGCCATCAGGGATTACAATATATGCTGATGGAGAAAATAAGGAAGAACAGGAGGATGGCGAAATTGTCGAAGCAGGATATCCTGAACCTCGGCTGGGAGGAAAATGAGTGTCCCATTTCCTGGAGTAAATGGGCCAATTCCAGAAAATGCTAATGAAAGACTTTGGGCAGATGGATCTTCGAGTTCAGATCTTTCCAGGAATAGAGTGCATCATAGATTGGGCCACTATTCAGAACCTGTGAGCAGAGGCCATCATCGTGAGCAAAGTAGGTTCAGGGATTTCACAGATGAAGGGCCTCCTGGCTGTGAACCATAGGAGAGGATTAATGTGATTGTAGCAGTAACCTGTGAACATGATTTTCCTGACATATATAAGAGGGAGAGGATTTGTACAAAATTTAGATGGGCCTCTGTTGAGTTTAGATGGTGTTTACTATGCAGCTTGTGATTCTCCAATTGTTTTACAGGTCCCCTTACTCTCAGTTGGACATAGGCTCCGTCCCTTGTTCAACATGTTAAAGTATTTAACATTTATTTGATTAATTAGCAAATTGTATGCAAGTTCTATAAACTATTATGTATTCTCATGTAAAAAGCGCATGCAACGGCGTTGCCCATGCTCTAGCTAGAAAGGCTACTCATATTGTATTGAAAGACTATTCTTGTTCGAGACTCTGTTTTAGTCTCTTTGTAAGGGATTGTTAATCCAGTTTCTCCGCACACACAAGTGTGGGCGCGCACCAAAAAGAAAAAAGAAAAGAAAAACCTAGATTTAACAAACGAATACTATATTATCAAAAGTAACAAATTAAAATACATCCGATTTAAGTACAATGATATCGTGTTTGTGATTTAATATGGTTGAAGGATTTTTTTATTATTAATTTTTGAAATCTTAGGATTTAATTTATGGATAAAACTTAGATATAGTACTTTAGGTATTGGTTCTTAGGTTTCTATTTTAAGATTCAGTCATGTGATTGCTTAACTAAAAAATACACTTTCATTCTATGAGAAAAAATCCATATGACATAATTTTAGAAGAGGAACCTAAGGAATAACATTTAAGTACTGTATGTAAGTCTTGCACTTAATTTATTATGTTTGAATATAAGGTTTTATTTGTTACACCCCTAAAAGGCTAAAATATTGAATTTAAAATATAATTTTCCAGAAAAAAACTTAAGCATAAATAAATTGAGGTTAAAAAAAAAAAAAATCTGCTGGATACTGTCAGAAATATATTGTTCTTTTCCGTATCTATGAAGTGTGAAAATATGATTGGGAACACCATGCCATGTTAATGGGGTCACACACTTTCTATGAAATCATATAATATATAGATTTTTTTTAGAGACATTTTTAACCTATAGGTTCCGCTCTTGATGATTACTCTTTATCATTAGACAAATATACCAATTGGTTTTTGCGCATTTCAACTTATGACTTTCACTCTTGATGATTGTTTTTTTATCATCAGACCAATACACCAATTGGTTTTTTATGCATGCAGAAATTAATGACAAAAAAATTTACCTGTTAAGCTAACTGGAACCCACAATATTATATAAACTTATCCATTAATAGATCTATAAAGATTATGAGAGATGCACTTATTGATTGGTTTAAATTATAACAATATTTCATCCAGATCCCGTTTGGCACCAATTAAGCTAAAAACCTAAAGAGAAAATCCATATGATAACTCATCCATTATATATATTTTCACAAATATTTAGTTATTTTAGCTTATTTAAATGCTCAACTATTTTCTTATATTCTTTCTTTCTTTTGATAGAAAGAAGTTAAGGATTTTTTTTTTTAATTCTTAATTACACATGCCATTTTTACATTTGCTTTTACTTTTTGATAGATTCTTATTGCTATCATCAAAGTCGTATAACAGTCAGTTATGAATCTGTCTCCAACATAAGGATGGCAAAATCCAACATGACCCGCGAACACAATACAACATGAAGTTAACAAGTTATGAATTGAGGCTTAATGAGTTCATGTCAAATTCGAGTTTATGCAACTAGCCCATTTAATAAACGTACTGTGTTCTGAGTCCAACTCAAATAACCTGTTTGACCTGTCTAACTTATTTAACTAAATGTCATTTTACCAATATTCCCTTCAAAATCCTAGATATATTCATTTTCTTTCAGAATTGCATTCTCCTAAGCCCCATGATTGCCTCTCACTCTTAGACCTCGATCTCACCTCACTTCTCCTCACCTTGTTTTCTTATCCATTGTAACCCTTTTGTCACTAATGTGCCAAGCTATTGTCACCCTCATCCTTCGCTTCTCTCTATCACTAGAAACCTTAGTCATCGTAATCCTTTTTTTTCATCTTTGAACTCTCTGCCACTATTGCATCATCACCAACATCCTTTACTTTTACCTTTACCTTTATCTATTTTTCTTAAATTAATTGCTAGAATCTGATATTAGTTGTGATTAGTTTTGTTTGATATATTGTGATTGATTATTTGTGATATTAAGATATGATTTTGTTTCGAATGATATTTGTGATGCGGTTACCATGTTAGTTTTAAATTTCATATTAAAAATCTATTTATTTGGTTTTTCATAATTTAGATCAATTAAATTAATATTAAAAATTGTATTTTTTTTTTTTTTGTCTTTGATAAAATACAATAATGGGTTTTGATATGAGTGACCAGTTTCATGAACAGGTTGTGTTAGGGTTGAGAAATCCTGACCAATTTAATAAACATGTCAAGTTAATATCGACTCATATAGTCAAATACTTATGAGCGACACAACATGAACGTGATATGCGAACACGAATTGCCACCCCTACTCCAACAGCTAGTCATACTGTTTTCCCTTTGTAACTTTTTGTGTACATCCCTTACCCCCGATCCTTAACAAATTCTTGATCCACAAATTAATATTCATAAATTTTTCTTCTCTAGGATCTTAATGCCCCCAGCCCCCCATAGCTCCCTCACCAATAAAGACCTCATCTTCATTCTTATTTTAACCATTAATTACCTGTGGCTTTGGCTTAGATTGTAGCCCTCCCTCTGAATACACAGGTCTCCCTCAAGTATGAACTACTCCAAAATTTTTGCTACAGTTGTGGAAAGTTGAGCCATGCAAATTTTTATTTTTAATGGGTGTGCAAATACACTCGTTAAGGAAGAATCAAACAAGTCCAACTACATTGAAAAATAGCAAAATCAAATAAACAAACTTTTGTTAACAAATTTCCTAAGAGCGGTGGATAAGATGCATTAAATGTTTTATTAATTAATTATGTTTTTATACATTTTTAAGAAAATAAAGTGAAACTGTACTCATATATAAAAAAAAAAACACGCTCAATCACGATGAATTTATCATATAAACCAATAAATAATTAACAAGTGCACTTTTTTTCATTGAAAAACATACATTACAATTTATAATTAAACATTTATTAATTTTTAATTTGTACTCTTAAGGCACTCGTTAACATTACCCGTAAACAAACAAGGAAAATGTTAACTTTAACTAAAATAAGGGAAATGTTATTTGATACCTTAAGAGCATTTTTTAATTAACCATTTTTAAAAACTTTTTATAGAAAAAGAAAAAAGTAATTGACTTGTTTGACATCTGTCTATATTTCCCATAAAAATAGCATTAAAATTCAAAAAAATTATAAAATTATTCATTAATCAATGCCCTAAGCGCATTTGTTAATATGATCTCCTAATACTAAAGCAATCGTCTACTTAAAAAAAAAAAAAAAAAAAAAAAAATCAATGAACTCGAATTGTTCCATGTTAAAATTATATCTTCATCTCTTGCAAAAAAAAAAAAAAAAAACCGGTCTACTTTTGATCCCCCGCCACATACTGAGCGGTTGAGAGCCGTTATAATATAATTTCAAACTGAGCTAACCACGCAAACCCGGAAACCTCTCTTATAGTCTTTGCAATGCCGATAATCCCACTCCTCATCCTATTCTTGCTCTTTCCCACATCCCCGTCCATGGAATCCTAGAGATACACTGGTAATCCGCGCTTATTTTCACGTCTCTCTCTCTCTCTCTCTCTCTCTCTCTCTCTCACACACACACACATACTGAGTCTACACATTTTTAGAAGGAACTCATTTGATCTTACTAGAGAAGCATAACGGGTTTTAATTTCCAATTCTTATAAGGAACCCATTTGATTTTTCTTGAAAAGAATAATGGGTTTTAATTTTCTGCCCAAGTTTTTCAAGTTTTATGGGTGTACAATACTTGGTTGAGTTTTGGTGGTTTCTTTATGTTTCCCTTTTGGTTTTTGTGTGTGTGTGTGTATTTTCTTTTGAAAATTCTAAGATAATAATAAACCTGGTGCAAGCCAACTTGTGGTGTTAATCCACACGATTGATAATTTATACCAAAAGGACACGAGAAGCGGCTACTTGACCAGTTCTATGGTGGTAAGCATGGTCCGACTCCATACAACAACTATTACCCATACCCCGATTACACGCCACATTACCCTTGAGATAAGAAGAAATATATATGTTTCAACAATAAGCCAATACGCATCAGGTTGCTTACTTTCATGGAGAGCAGTACTTAAGAATAAGTAGGTTTTGAGTCAAATTTATCATATGCATGGTTTGGGAATTGTTTGTGATGCCTCAAGCTTCACAATGTTGTAATATGTACTCAATAATTAAGTTGCGGCTTTTTTTTTCTTTTTTGATAATGAAACCTGAAAACTATATAGTTTGATGTAATGTAATATATGCAAAATAAATGAGCAACCGAAAGGAAAGGAAAACTGCAGAAGTATGTGAAGAAGGGGGAATCTAGTAGGTTTAGAGACGGTAACAAAAACCAGTGTGAGTCCTTGCCCAGAGATGAGGATCACACATTCCAGCCTTCGCAGAATGTGATCGGAGAAATAAAGACGATTGCAGGAGGGCCATTCACAGGCGGGTCATTCAGGTCCCTCAGGAAAGCATGTCAGAGGCAGGTGAACAGCGTCTACATGATACCCCCGTTTAAGTAGAGACGGACGGACCAGGACATGTCTTTCAACGAGGAAGATGCTAAGGGAGTGAAGCAGCCATATAATGATCCCCTAGTCATAATGCTCACGATAGAAAGATTTAATACCAAGAGGATCCTTGTGGACAATGGTAGCACCGTAGACATTATCTACCTTCCCGCTTTCCAGCAGTTGAAGCTAAATCCAAAAAGACTACGTCCGTTTGACTCTCCCTTCGTCAGTTTCAATGGAGACAGAGTATATCCCAAGGGCATAGTGACGTTGACAGTAACAGTAGGGACCTACCCGAAGTAGTTGACCCGTCAATTAAACTTCTTGGTGGTAGACTACCCCTCATCTTACAATGTGATTATTGGAAGGCCCACACTCAACCGATGGAAGTCAGCCACGTCCACCTATTGCCTAAAGGTAAAGTTCCCAACAGAGAACGGTGTTGGCGAGGTAAAAGGAGATCAAGTCCTAAACAGAGAGTGCTACCAGGTCGTCTTGGCTGCAAAGGAGAACCATACATGGATGATCGAGGAGAAGGAGGAAGATAAAGTGGAAGCCTTGGAGATAGTGGAACTGGTCGAAGGAGAGGCAACCAAGACGACAAGAATAGGGACGACACTAAGTCCCGAGATGAGAACAAGGCTCGTCTAGTTCCTTAAAGAGAACCTGGACGTCTTCGCGTGGAGTCACGAGGACATGCCAGGTATACCTCCAAAAGTCAGTCAGCAAAAGCTGAACGTGGACTCGAAGAGAAAGCCCATCCAGCAAAGATGAAGAGTTTTCGCTCCAGAATGGAACCAAGCAATTACAGACGAAGTTAACAAATTGTTGTTGGTAGGCTTTATTCGGGAGGTTTACTATCCTGATTTGCTCGCAAACGTCGTCCTCGTGAAGAAAGCAAATGGGAAATGGAGAATGTGTATGGACTTCATGGACTTGAACAAAACTTGCCCGAAAGATAGTTTCCCTCTACCAAGGGTAGACCAGCTAGTGGATTCTATAGCCGGGCATAAGTTACTAACGTTCATGGACGCTTTCTCAGGATACAACCAGAAAAAAATGGCTGAAGAAGATCAAGAGAAAACTGCTTTCATCACAAGTCAAGGGCTCTATTGTTTTAAGGTAATGCCCTTTGGACTAAAGAATGCAGGAGCAACTTACCAGAGGTTAGTGAACAAAATGTTCAGTAAGCAGATTGGCAGGAACATGGAGGTATACATGGATGACATGCTCGTCAAGAGTAAAGAAGAACTTGCCCATTTGGATGACTTGAAGGAGATGTTTGCCACCTTCAGACAATACCAGATGAAGTTGAATCCTAGCAAGTGTGCCTTTGGTGTAGCATTGGGGAAGTTTTTGGGATTCATGGTGTCCTAAAGGGGAATAGAAGCAAACCTGGAGAAGGTACAAGCCATACTCGATATGGCATCACCCAAGACCGTCAAAGAAGTCTAGAAGCTCACAGGAAGGATAGTAGCACTCAACAGGTTTGTCTCTAAAGCGACAGAAAAATGCTTATCCTTCTTTAAAACACTAAAGCAAGATTTTGCCTGGACTGACGAGTGTGAGGAAGGGTTTCAAGAACTTAAGCGCTACCTGAGCAATCCACCCCTCCTAAGTCCGTCTAAGGAAGGAGAAAACCTATATTTGTATCTGGCAGTATCAGTCACAGCAGTTGTTAGGACATGTGTAGCTCACTCATTAAGAACATATGTCATTGTTTTATGTAATTGGCTAATCCTTTGACAAAATGCACTTTACTTGTAATTGGGTAGTTCTAGGTGTTTTTAATACTTCAAGAAACAAGGTTTCAAGATCAAGTGTTGAAGTCATCAAGTTTGTCCAAGGAAAACAAGCTGATAGTGCAAATTCATTAAAGCTTTATTGAGCTTAAGAAAGCTGTTCAAGCCCGTAAGCTCGACACCTGCTCGATAGCTTCTCGACACCTCCTATCTGTCGAGATTTAAGAAATTCAGAATTCTGATATGATTTCTTGGGATCCGTGAATGTGTCTTTGGGCCTTCTTTTCTCTTAACCCTGGACATATAAAAGGATTGTTTTTAGGGTCGTCAAATAGTTCACAAGTTGCACAAGCATTGAGAAAACTCTGTTGAAGCAAATTGTGACCAGAGACAAAGTTCTTGCACTAGTTCATCTCTTCTTGAAGAAGTTACTGTGTATGTGCATCTTTGGGTTTTGTGACCAAGCGTCTTCTTGATCTTCATCATGTAGGATGAACTGAAGAACTTTGCAGCCAACTTCTCTTTCAGTTGGTGTTTGAAGTTGCGTATTGGGATCTGCGCATTGGTTAGTCACGTACTTGGGAGCCGTGCAACAAAAAGTGAGAATTGTCACTACAGAACAAGTCCAATTGGGTATTGGGGTAAGGGTTCAACTGTAGGTTGGTAAGGTACTTGGGATTCCTTTACTTGTAACCGCTTGTTGTGATAATAGTGGAGTTTCAGGAGTGGTGACCTGAAAATCACCCGGTGGGGTTTTTGCCGTAAGGGTTTTCCCCATTCGTAAACAAATCACTGTGTCATTTATTTTCCGCTGCATAATTAGTTTATTGGTGATTTGTTTGTGCTTCCACGCTTTACATGTTAAATTGATTAATTAATAACTTGACTAATTAATTAATTGGTTTAATCACAAGGGGTCATTCAGTTTGTGGCCTATCAAGTGGTATCAGAGCAGACACACTCTGATTAGGTTTAATCTTTGCTGTGTTGATCCATTGACCCCTGTTTGTCATGGATAGAGGACAATCATTAATCATACCTCCTTTATTTGATGGCACTAACTATGCATACTAGAAAGTACGCATGAGAGCTTTCTTGCAGTCTTTAGATGAAAAAGTGTGGCAAGCTGTAGAGATTGGCTGGACTAAGCTAAAGGAAGCGCCGACCGATTGGGATGAAGCCAAGATCAAGGTAGCAAACTTCAACAGCAGAGCGTTGAATGCCCTATTCAGCGCAGTTACCAATGAGGAGTTCAAGAAGATATCCTCTACTGAAACTACAAAGGAAGTATGGACCATCCTCCAGACAACCTATGAGGGCACAAAGGCTGTCAAGGATTCAAAGTTTCAGAGGCTCACAACAAGCTTTGAAGAAATATAGATGGAGGAGGATGAGTCGTTCGATGAGTTCTATGCCAAGCTCAAGGACATAGTGAACTCAACCTTTAATCTTGGGGAAACCATTCCTGAACCCAAGATTGTAAGGAAAGTGCTCAGATCCCTACTCGAGAGATTCTATGCCAAGATTACAGCAATAGAAGAATCAAAGGATATTGATAAGATTCCTTTGACTGAGCTGGTTGGAAATTTGCAGACCTATGAGCTAGGGTTGACCAGAATTGGCAAGACTGGTAAAGGCAAGAGCATGGCCTTGAAGGCAAAGAGCAGTGACACAAATGAGTCTTCCGATGATGAAGATTCCAAGATGAAGTCCTACATTACAAGGCAGTTCAAGAAGTTTATGAAGAATGCCAATGGAAGGAGCTTCGATAAGGACCGTAGACAGTCCAGTTCCTTTCAGTCTAAGGGGCAAGACAAAGGGAAAAAGGATGCTAAGGATGGCGGTCAGTACATTGTTCCTGCAGGACCAAAGTACTTTGGATGTCATGGATTTGGTCACATGAAGCATGAATGCCCCACATATCTCTAGAGCATTGGGAAGAGTAAGGCACTTGCTGCAACCTTGAGTGACACTGATTTTGAAGATGATTCCGACAATAAGGATGACGGAATCTTAAATGCCTTCACTGCCACAGTTAATCCTACTGAAGGGATTGTTGATGAAGTGGAAGAAGAAGAAGAATTGGTGGATTCTAAGTGTGAGAAGATGGATGATCAAGATGATATCCATTCAGCCTATGAGAAACTATACAAGCTCTTTGAGAAGCATGAGAAACTGTATAGGCTGGCCACCAAGAAGCTCAGTGATGTGGAACTTGATCGTGAAGAACTTTCCACAAAGTTTGATGAAGCTAATCAAACGATTGGTGCACTGAGGTTTGAGAACAATTTCTTGGCTAAGAAGACCAAGAAGCTTGAAGCGGAGCTGTTTCAAGTTAGGGCTCAATTGGAGAGGACTTTAAGTGCAAAGCTTGATGAGATGCTCAGCAATTAGAAATATGCTTCGGATCGAACAGGTTTAGAGTATGGTCTTGCTTCCTCTAATACTGCTTCTACTAGTGCTACTGTTTTTGTTTCTCCTACTAATAATACTGAAATTGAAAACACTGATGTTAAAACTGAATTAGCTAGTGAGAACCTAGACAAGGGTAAATCTATCTTAGGAGCACCCCTTAAGCAGGATAAGAAAGATGTTAAAAACCCTAGGGTTAAGAAGGCTAACTCTCAAAAGCTTAAACAGAAGAAGCAGCATCTTTGTCATCATTGTGGAGCTGCCGGTCATACACGACCAAATTGCTATAAGTGGTTAGCCACTCAATAGAGCAACGGCATGATAGCATCTGGAAGCCAAAATCAGCTTCAATCCTCTCTTGCTCCTCTTGGAGATCTTCTGAAAGCCCTCATGTTCCTTTCGAATTTGAATGGTTTCAATTCTTCCCCCTCACCGCCGGTTCAAGGGTTCAATCAAAGGAAAGGTTCTTCCAAGGTGTGGAAGAAAAAGGACTCTAAGTGATTTTATCACTTTCTTCTATCTTCTTGTTTTTGTTTGTTGCATTACTTGTGTGTTTTGCATTTTTTTTTTTGAGTTAGTCTAGCTTTATGCTTTGCTTTGATAACATGTTTTTGTTTGTTTATTTTTAGTTTGTTTATTTTTGTTTTTGATATAAAAATAAAAAAAAAATTTGAAAAATTGAAAAATACAAAAACAGTGTGTGTTTTGTGTACATTGGCACTTGTGTACCTTGGATGGCCATTGAAACAAAGTTTTCTAAACTTTGTATCATTTGTAGCTTAGATGAGCATCTCTATGCACAACTAAGCAAGTGAGCTTTGTGGCTCTTGTTTGTGATGAGTAAGATTAAGTTATCTCTTGAACTTAACACTCATATCACTCTTTTTGATGGGTAGGACTAGAAAATCCTAAGAGAAAGGCATAAATAACCATCTTACCACTGTTGCCCACCAATCATAATATGACACCTGTATGCTTCGGCATAGCAAAAGTGCATTGTCAAAGACATCCGTATGCTTCGGCATAGCAAAAGTGCAATGTCAATGCTTAACATGTTGGGTATTTCTTTTCTCTCTCTTATATGCCCATGCATGATATGCTTAAAAGAAAATATGCAAAGAAAATAAAAAGCAAAAAGATTAAAATGCTTTAAATATGATTGCAAGCGTGTTTTCTAGGAGATGTGGGAGTTATAGGATGTACCTCAAAGGTGATAGTCCCCATCAAACAGTTATGATTGTGTGTGAGTTAAAGTTATCTTCTCATATCTCAGATCGTCATAACATGTATACACATATGCAATCTTGCGATGTTTTTCACATACAACACGCAATATTCTTTGCTACTCTTGATACATGTGCAGGTACAATGTGATTTGGCCATCACAAGTGTTTACATATGCTAATGTATGCTCACTAAACTGTCTTGACTTGTTTTTGAAAAATAAAATTGGTTAGACTTGTTTAGTGTGTGTGTGTGTGTTTTTGAGGATCCATATGCTTAAAATATTTGATGAGAGATGATTTTGAGAGCTTAATATGTTGATTGGATCATTGATTGAGGTTCATGTTGGATTGCATTCATATCTGTGTTTTTCACTTCTCGAAAAACTATTTTCAAAAGCAAGCTCGACACCTCCTCGATACCTAGCTATCTGTCGAGCTTCTCAAGCTTTTCTTTATCGCAATCTCGATACCTCCTCGACACTTGGTGGATCGATCGAGAAAGTTTCTGTCTTCTCGATATCTTCTCAACACCTGGTGGATCGATCGAGCTTCTGTTCTTGGTTCTGGTGTTCATTCATCGACACCTTCAGCTGTCGGCGTGCTTTTTCTCAACACCTTCCTCGACAGATGTCTCGACACCTCTCGATACCTCATCTGTCGAGAATTACTGAGGTTCCTATATAAGCCTCCTCTGCGATCTGGTTCTCATTTTCTCGATCTCTCTCGATCTGTCCGCGTCTGTTCATCTCCCAAACTCAGTTTTCTCACTCAAAACCTTCAACCCATGTGATTTTCGGCCCTTCCTTGCTTCAAATCACTTGGTATGATCTTTTTTTCCCTTCATTCTTCATGCATTTCATGTTTTGAATCTTAGGTTTTGGGGTTTTTGAAAAATTTTGGGGTTTTCCAAAATTAATGAGTTTTTCTTGAAATTTTGGGATGGGTTTTCATTTAAATGTGTTCAAAGTCTCATGCATTGCATCACATTTGCATTAGAATGGTATTTTCATGCATTTAGATGTGTGTACTATGTCTGTGTGCTGGTAGGTTTGGATTGGGCTGAGCCCATGATGTAATTTCTTGTGCATATCACATGTTCATGCATTCCCATGCATACGTACTTTCTATTCAATATATTTGATATATTTGAATTGCTTTGGGACTTTTCTGATTGTCTCTTTCTTTCTCTCTTTCTCATTCTGTTTATGTTAGTAGTGTCTATGGCACCTAAGCGTAAATCTACTCCAGCTCGGAACCCTCTGCGTTCTGGAGCTTCTTCATCTTCTGATTTTGCTCCTCGTAATCTTCGGTTCCGTGATGATGATGCCCACAAGGCATTTTTGGAGAACTTTTCTAGACCAGGTGTTCATTCGGAATGCCAAGTCATTTTGGCGGACTTCGCCGACATTGACCTTCCCTCTGTCATTCACAATAGGGGATGGGAGTCACTGTGTGACGTCCTGGTCACATGTCCTCTCGTGCTCATTCAGGATTTTTACTCCAACATGCACGAGATTGATTGTTCAGTACCTCTCTTTTTCACTCGCGTTCGAGGTACGCGCATCCTTGTCACACCGCAACTTGTTGTGGATGTGCTTAGGGTTTCTAGGATAGACTTTCCTGACTATCCTTTTTGTGATCATCTGAGGACTGTGTCCAAGGATGAGCTCATATCTGCTTTTTGTGAGCACCCTTTGGAGTGGGGTGAGCGTCAATTCACATCATGTCGGCCTTTTGCTAAAGGTCCTAGATTCCTAAACATGGTGATGACTTTTGTACTTCATCCACTTTTTCACTACAACTCCATCACAGAGCCTCGTGCTCGATTTTTGTTATCCCTCCTTGAGCATCTTACCATAGATTTTCCTTCTCATTTCATTTTGTCTATTATAGATGTTCATTTAGATGCGGCGACCCATGATAAGCTCATCTTTCCTTCTGCTATCACGAGGATTCTACGCCATTTTTCCATTCCTTTTCTCGTGTCCGACCCTTTCACCTTCATGTGTGCCATAGATGCCGCTACTGTAAAACGTAGTGAGGCTCAGTTTAGGTCGAGACAGCCGGATTCCACTCCTCCCTCCCGTTCAACTCCATCCGGATCCGCTCCTTCTACATCAGCTCCTTCTTCCTCTATGAGCGATGTTTCACTTGGAGACATCATAGCGCAGCTGCAGCGCATGGATGCTCGCCTTGATACACTCTCCACTGTGTTGTATCAGGTGAATATTCGTGTTGGTTGTATTGCACGACGACAGGCGACCATGGGTGGTTTTGCTCCTGAGGCTACTCCTTCACCACTTCCTCCAGCGGCTTCTGATTCTGAGGATGATGATGATGAGGACGATGATGCTTCAGATGATGATGATGGAGATGCTAGCTCTACTGATGAGATGTCTACTTGACACTCTACCCTTTGTCACTTGTGACAAAAAGGGGGAGTAGTTTTGGATATGAGAGTAATTATCTTAGGGGGAGAGTTAGTATAGGACATTTTTGATAGGGAGAGTGTTGATACTTGAGGGATGTAGTGAGGATATGATGTATCTTTTCTTTTCTTACCTTTTAGATACATCGTTCTTGTATATGAAGTCTTGTGACCAAGTTTTACATACATTGTACTTATATTCATTATATGTGGATGTATGTTTCTTTCACCTATCTCTACATGTGTTGTTTCTTTTCTATCTTTATACACATGTTTCTTATATTTGTATGCAATCTATTTATTTCTGTTTCACACAAGATGCCTTGATGAGTTTTGTTTAAAGTATTTCAGAAATACAGGTTGTCAAAGTCTACTTGCCATAAACTCTTTTCCTGCAAAGTTTTTCAAGGGTTTGTATTAGGATAGATTTTATTGTATTCAACAAGTGAATATGAGTTTAGTGATTTATGACTTCTCTTATATGTTCATTTGTTTGTTGTGGTTTTGTCACGAATTGCCAAAAGGGGAGATTGTTAGGACATATGTAGTTCACTCATTAAGAACATATGTCATTCTTTTATGTAATTGGCTAATCCTTTGACAAAACGTACTTTACTTGTAATTGGGTAGTTCTAGGTGTTTTTAATACTTCAAAAAACAAGGTTTCAAGATCAAGTGTTGAAGTCATCAAGTCTGTCTAAGGAAAACAAGCTGATAGTGCAAATTCATTAAAGCTCGACAGCTGCATCTATCGAGCTTAAGAAAGCTGTTCAAGCCCGTAAGCTCGACACCTGCTCGACAGCTTCTCAATACCTCCTATCTGTCAAGATTTAAGAAATTCAGAATTCTGATATGATTTCTTGGGATCCATGAATGTGTCTTTAGGCCTTCTTTTCTCCTAACCCTAGACATATAAAAGGATTGTTTTTAGGGCCGTCAAACAGTTCACAAGTTGCACAAGCATTGAGAAAACTCTGTTGAAGCAAATTGTGACCAGAGACGAAGTTCTTGCCCTAGTTCATCTCTTCTTGAAGAAGTTGCTGTGTATGTGCACCTTTAGGTTTTGTGACCAAGCATCTTCTTGATCTTCATCGTGTAGGATGAATTGAAGAACTTTGCAGCTAACCTCTCTTTCAGTTGGTGTTTGAAGTTGTGTACTGGGATTCGCGCATTGGTTAGTCACGTACTTGGGAGCCATGCAACAAAAAGTGGGAACTGTCACTACAGAACAAGTCCAATTAGGTATTGGGGTAAGGGCTCAACTGTAGGTTGGTAAGGTACTTGGGATTCCTTTACTTGTAACTGCTTGTTGTGATAATAGTGAAGTTTCGGGAGTGGTGACCTGAAAATCACCTGGTGGGGTTTTTGCCGTAAGGGTTTTCCCTATTCGTAAACAAATCACCGTGTCATTTATTTTCCGCTGCATAATTAGTTTATTGGTGATTTGTTTGTACTTCCACGCTTTGCATGTTAAATTGATTAATTAATAACTTGGCTAATTAATTAATTGGTTTAATCATAAGGGGTCATTCAGTTTGTGGCCTATCAGCAGTGAACGCAGCCCTGATTAGGGAAGAGGATAGGAAACAACTCCCGATTTACTACGTCAGTTAAGCTTTTCATGGAGCACAAGTCAGGTATCCCAGGATCGAGAAGATTACATTTGCACTAATAGTAGCTTCGCGTAAGCTACGACCATACTTTCAGGTGAACCCCATCTTGGTAATGATGGACCAACCCATCAGGATGTCAATGAACAAACCCGAGGCAGCTGGGAGAATGGTCTAATGGACAATTGAACTCAGCTAGTTCGACATTGAGTACCACCCCAAGATAGCCATTAAGGCACAAGCTCTGGCGGACTTCATCGCCGAGTTCACTCTCCCAGACGAGGACAGCCTCACCAACGAGACAGAACGGTGGACAGTACAGACCGATGGTTCGTCGGCCCAAAAAAGGGGGGGAGTAGGGGTCGTCATAACTGCCCCTAATGGAGAAATGCTCAAATACGAAGTTCAACTGAAATTCCCGACCACCAATAACGAGGCCGAGTACGAAAGGATACTGACGGGACTAAGACTAGGGAAGGCACTCGGATTAAAAGCTGGTGATAGGGCAGAGTGATTCAAAGCTGGTGATAGGGCAGATTAAAGAGGAATATGAAGCAAAGGAGAAAAGAATGTAGAAATACCTTAGGCTGACGAAGCATCTGACTCAGGAATTTGATAAAGTGGAATTTGTGCAGATCCCTAAAAGCCAGAACATGGAAGCAGACGAAGTTGTGAAGCTAGCATCGTTGGAAGGAGCGGTGAGCATGGGCTTGGTGATGGAAGTCCAGAAACACCCTAGCATCAAGGAAATCTCCACATTCGCAATCCAGAGCACAAGTAGCTGGATGACACCAATCATATCCTTTCTCCAAGATAGGCACCTCCCTTAAGACATCGAGGAGGCCAGGAAGGTCAGGAAGAGAGCAACCAGGTTCACGATCCTGAATCACACACTATACAAGAGAGGTTTTTCCATGCCTTACCTGAAGTGCGTGGACGAAGAAGAAGCCAAATATATTCTAGAGGAGATCTATGAAGGAGTTTGCGGAGACCATGCAGGCCCCAGATCACTGGTAAGTAAAGTTATCAAAACAAGTTATTTTTTGGCCTACAATGCAAGTAGATGCAAGGGAGCTAGTCAAGAAGTGTGACAAGTGCCAAAGGTTTGAGAATGTCCAACGCGTTTCAGTAGAGAGACTGACGATGATATCCTCCCCCTGGCCCTTTGCACAATGGGGAATCGACATCGTCGGCCCGTTACCTCAAGGTAAAGAACAGGTAAAATTCCTACTAGTCGCCATTGATTACTTTACAAAGTGGGTCGAAGCAGAGGCACTTGCAACCATCACTGAAGCCAGAATCTAGAACTTCGTGTGGAAGAACATAATTTGCAGGTTTGGGATTCCATGGACGATCATATCAGATAATGGGCGATAGTTCGACAGCCAAAGCTTTAGGGACTTTTGTTTAAGCCTAGGGATCAAGAACCAGTTCTCATCTCTAGGACATCCACAGGTAAACGGACAGACGGATGTGACAAATAGAACACTACTCAAGATTATCAAGGCCAAATTAGACGACGCAAAGGGCGCCTGGCCGGAAGAATTGCCCAACGTCTTGTGGGCCTACAGGACCACAGCAAGAACGCCAACAGGAGAAACCCCCTTCAGACTCACCTATGGCACTGAGGTAGTAATCCTGGTCGAGGTAGGAATAACCAGCATGAGGCGAGAGATGTTCCACGAGGAGAATAATGACGACCAGCTACGAGTCAAGCTGGATTGTCTAGACGAAGTGAGAGAGAAAGCCTCCGACAAGATGACGAAATACCAACAGAAGATGTTTGAGTACTACAACAAGAGAGTGGAGCTCAGACGACTTGACATAGGAGACCTCGTCTTGTGCAAGGTCACCCCAGCAACCAGAGACTCTGCCCAATGAAAGCTTGGCCACACATGAAAAGGACCCTACCGGGTCGTCTATTACTCCAGACAAGGTAGCTATCACCTGGAGACCCTAGACGGGCAAAGACTCCCGCGACCATGGAACATTGAACACTTGAAGAAATACTACCAATAGATGTAACATACAATTGTACTC
Source organism: Quercus aquifolioides (assembly GCA_019022515.1). Taxonomy (NCBI): domain Eukaryota; kingdom Viridiplantae; phylum Streptophyta; class Magnoliopsida; order Fagales; family Fagaceae; genus Quercus; species Quercus aquifolioides. The sequence continues at coordinate 42,131,128 of CM032326.1, forward strand.
ATTCTTGAAAGCAATAAAAAGAACTATTCAGCCAATGTCTTAATGAGAATAGATCTTGTAATGTGAAAGTTGCCCAAAAATGGCTAAGTAACAAGATTTTGCTTAGACGGATGTAAGTTATTGACGAAGCCAAAGGAATGACAAGATCCCTAAAAGGGTGTAAGTCACAAAAAGAAAAGAAAAAATGGCTAAGTAACAAGATTCCGCCTAGACAGATGTAAGTTACTGACGAAGCCAAAAGAATGACAATATCCCTAAAAGTGTGTAAGTCACAAAAAGAAAAGAAAAAATGGCTAAGTAACAAGATTTCGCATAGACGGATGTAAGTTACTGACGAAGCCAAAAAAATGATAAGATCCCTAAAAGGGTGTAAGTCACAAAAAGAAAAGAAAAAATGGTTAAGTAACAAGATTTCGCCTAAACAGATGTAAATTACTGACGAAGCCAAAAGACAAGAACCTTGCAACAAACCTGGTCAAGATGCTACTCAAATGCAGGCCTGAAAACAAGGCTGCAAAGAGAGAGCATCCTTTGAAAAAGGCTCAGGCTGAATCTGAGCTCTTAACCAGTTCACCAAAACCCTTGACAAGGAAAGGTCACAACTAAGAATTTCTTGCTAAGTACAAAGCATTGACGCAAAAAGGAAAACTACAGGAACAAAAATCACAAGCAAGTAAGTATATAATCGCTAATTTAATTTAAGCCCAAAAACAACGGGCAATTACCATTGTTTTTACATCTAAACCAAAGGCCCATAACACTGGGCTAAAGATATTGTTCTCAAAGCAGATTAAAAAGAAAAAATTGTTCTGGAATTAGACTTACAAAAGGCCTAAAACACAGCGGGCACCCAAATAAATAAATAAAAAAAAAGGAAGAAATTTTTTGCAAGTGATAAGTTTAGGCATCGGCGGTGGCGTCAGCTTTGGTGGGGGCACCCTCAAGAGCATCGCCTTCTGGAGTTGAGGATTGGTCAGCTTCGTCAACCACCATCTCCTTGTCCACCTCTTCTAAATCTAAGTTCTCTAGGTCCACTCTGGTGGGATGCTTGACAAGGTATCTCCTTAGAAGCTCAAAACCCTTGAAGTACCAGCTGAAAAGGACTGTGTTGTACTTGTTAGTGTGCTGGAAAGCCTCAACAGCCTTAGCAACAATGGTTTTGAGCTTCTCCTTGGCACCCAAAAGTTGTTCATCTTTCTCCAGGGTCAACTGATGCTTGGCTCTGAGGTCATCATTCAAGGTCTTGGCTTTTTCCTTTAGGGTGTTGGCCTCGTCTATAGAATCGATAAGTTTCTTCTTCAGCGTAGAATTTTTCGCCTCCAAAGATTCCATCCTAGATGTTAGAGACGCCACCTTGGCCTCCTGAGTAAGGTACTCAGAAGTAATGTGAAGACTCTCCCCCAACACCTCAAAAGAAAACTGAAGCCGTCAGTACGAAAAAAAAAAAAAAACTAAAAGTTGCACAAGCATATTACCTGAACAAGTTTGTGGACGTGGTGAGTTGCAACCTTGTTGAAGGGCACATCAGAAAAGACCTTCAAGTCCTCAGCAGTCACAACCCCATGTGCCCTTTCCACCGCCAATCTCTCATTGTTCCAGACGGTAGATGAGCAAGAATCAGCCTTCTCATTCTCTTTGTCGGATAAGCGCGGCCTTTTAGAGACAGGAGTAAGGATCTCTTCAATTGAAGTGGTCGGAGAGACCATCCTCGTCGTGTCAGTACTAGAGATAATGGGAGTGGCGAAGGCAATTGGTGTAACAGAGGGGCCCTTCCTTGTGACGCGCACCCCCCTCTTCCCGATGCTGGACAATGGCTCGTCCTTCATTGATCTCATCTTCGCATACATGTCCTTGTTGAACTTGGTCGTCATTTCTACAAAGAGGAAAACACTTGTTAAAAAAAAAAAAAAAACCCAAGTATATAAAAGAGAATCAATATTGACGAACCTAACACTTACTCTTTTTTCCCTCAATATTAATATTGCGCAGGTTGAAGGCAGAAGGTTTAGGACTAAGACAATAGAAGGCGAGGGTCCGTGGGTCCACTAGATCGTCCCAGTCCTTAATCATCTTCGCATATTGGATTGCCTTCTCCACACGCTCCTTATACCTGCTCTTAAGCTTGGGTCGTCTCTTAACTGCGCAAAATAAGGAATGAAGAAGTTAATGACGGTAAAAGTGAACGCAATAAAACTCAAACGACGAGAGGAAATAATGACGCACCTAAGGTTGGGGTTCCCCACCGACGAAGCAATCTCGGGAGATCACCCCAAACCCCGCCAAAGGGAGTCTTAAAGTCGTCCCTGGACACAAAGAAAAACCTGGACTTCCAATACTTGAAAGACGAAGGTAGACCCCTGATGATCCTGGTCCTCCTCTCCCAAGGCACCAACTCATAGTACCCGTACTCCTTGGACTCTTTCAAGCAGTACAAGTAGACGAGCTTGTCTACTTTAAGCATGCCTCTGTCTGTAGTAGCCAGCCATATCCCCATACAACTGACCACTATCTTCCATGAGTTGGGCATAAGTTGCCCAGGAGCAATATCGAAACGGTCTAACAGCTCTATGAGGAATGGATGGACAGGAAACCTCAACCCACAGACGAAGGTAGACTCGTAAAAGCATACCTCCCCAAGGAAGAAGTGACAGGCCCGATCCTCCTCATTAGGCAGACGAACCCTAACTCGCTCTGGGAATTGGAACCTATCCTTAAACCTACCCAATGTATCAGCATCCAACCCACACACCTCCTCGAGGGCATGAAAAGCCCTAACCTCTCGAGGGGTGGAGACGGCTGTATCTCCCTCCACTAGGGCGTCGCTAGACGATAACCCAGTCTCGAGTTCATTAGACCTAACCTCAGACATTATCTCGCGCTTTCTCACCAAATTCTTGAACCAATCAATTGATTGACGAAGCAAAGGCAACAAATTGGCCAATGCACGCTCAGACTATTGCCCTCAAAAACGAAATTCTCAAGGTGTGGGAAAACCCCTAAAGACCCCCCTAAACGTGCAAAAAGAAAAGAAATTGAGGGGCAAGCTATCTTAACCTCAGAGCCACTAACCATGGAAAAACTAAAAAACCAAGGGAAAAAGATAAATCCTAAAAACCCTAAAGCCCTAAAACAAACACAAAAGAAAAGGGAGAGAAAATCAGAAATTTGCCATAAGTATGCCTATTCCGAAAAGAGAAAGTGAGAAGAGAGACATACCTCAAAAGAAAATGTAGAAAGTTCTGCCACGCACCAGTTTGGAGAAGAATCACAGAGAAAGATCGAAGAAGAAAATACTCAGAGCAATGATTGGAAGTTTGAAAAGGTGAAAGGGAAAAATGAGGAGAGGAGAAGTTTAAAAACCAAGGCTCAAAAAACTGAAATTCAGCGGGAAACCCAAGGGTCATACAATTGGAACATTAATTCCACTAATCAGAACGTGCCACGTGGCCATGTCGCGTGTGGCACCGCCACTATGCATTTAATACGGAGTGAAACCCCAAGCATCATAGATAGCTCATAAAAACCTTTCATCTTCCATGGTCGTCATGGCACGTCACGACGACCACAGAACCTGGGGGGTAGCTGATGGGACTGACGAGATCAACTTCCCTGGACGAATCCATTAAGACTGACGAAGTCGCCTTGACAGACAAAACAACTAAGCATCCCTGGTGATATAACCACACCACTGACGAAGGCAGAGAAGTCATTCAATGTAGCCAATAAATGATTCGGGCGGTTACAAGGCCAGCTGTGCGGACCGTTGGAAGCCCATTAAAGTCCACATTACTGGGGATGAGGCGTTACCCAAAGGAGCATTAAAACCACCATAATAGCCACAATGGCTAGAAGTTATGAGAATGTATATATAGCCCTCACACCTCTAACAGAAGGTACATTTTTGACACCGAAAAAGCACCTCTAGTTATTCTTATGTTCTATTATTTGCTATAATCTTTTTATACAGACTTTGTCATCGGAGGCACTGTGGCAGGCACCACACCGATGACCATCTTGAGGGATTGCTACTTCACTGTGACACAGACAAGTATTCGGCTCCGTCTGAGCGTATTCACTACAACTGACGAATTCGCACTTCATCAGAAGCGTTTTAAGTTTTAACTCAATGGTTCACTTCCAGTTTTTGTATTAACTTGGTTGTGCAAAATATGAAAATGTTTCAAAGGTTTCCAATTATGAATTTAAATGGTTATCTAAAACCCTGTAGTTTAAAGAAATGTGCAAATGTTGTTATGGCCCAAAATAATTTCTATTGTTACTAATATTTCATTGTAGGTGATATTTTTAGTACTATGCCTTAGTTTAGTGATACATATTTAGATTTTTTTTTTTTTTTTTTTGGAATTAGTGGTAATTTTTCATTTATTCTAATTTGATATTTACACGTTTGTCCAATAATATTATACATTTCGAACTACTAATACATCTAAGAATGTCATGAGGGATTTTTTTTTTTTTTTTTTTTTTTTGAAGGCAATGTCATGAGGGATTTAGATAACCATTTAAATTCATACTAGCCTCTGAGCACACGCATACTCAGAGGCTCTTCTATTTTTTTGGGTAAGGGTTAATAATTTGCATCCATTATAATCTGGGATTACTACATTTTCCAATACAAAAAAAAAAAAAAAAAACCTAGAGACTTGATGAGTATTATGTGTGGTGAGTATTTTGTCCTTAATATAATTCTACAGCTTTAGGTGATAATTCTCACCTATTTATCCTGAATAAAGTTGCATTTTTACAGGTTGCATATTTAGGTGATATAATTGAGTATGTTGCTACATCAATAGCATGGGAAACTCTTATGATACCTATTCTGTCAAACTTGAAAATATGTCATTGCAAAATGAAATACTTATTCTGTCAAATCTTGAGTAAGAAGGAATACGGAGAGATGGAAGTGCCTAATTTTAAGGGATATGAACAAGTATCTAAAATTCAGGAGTGTTTAAATTAGTACTTTTACATATCTAACCTTATTATTTAATCTTTTTAAACATATTCACGTGCGTGCTTAGAGGCTAGTATTATTTAAGGGATTTCTCTTGTTTGGATTCCTCAATTTTGATGCCTAAAATACCCTCATATTTAATAGTTTTTAAAGCTAAAGTAATAGGGTTATACATGTAAAATTACTGATTTTAAAAACTCCTAAATTTTAGATAAATTAAAAAAAAAAATGGTTTCTTTTATCTCTATTTTGAAAAAAAAAAAAAAAAAAAAAAAAAAAAAAAACTATCCCACGTTTTATGATTCTATCCAAAAAAAACCTACCTGGCCACCCTTTTTTTTTTTTTTTCAAATTTGTGGATAACTATTCCTTTAAAAACTCAAGTAAAATACTAATGTTTAGATAAAAGTAAAAGGACAAGGATTTCCTGCACACAAGTGTGAAGGAGTTGCTGCAAACAGGATTAGGTGGCAACAATCAACAGTGACACTTGTCCTAGTATCATGTGAAACGCACATGGTTAGATTCTAGTTAACTTTCTCCGTTAAAATTATAGCGGCACTCTCTCTCTCTCTCTCTCTCTCTCAAAATCCAAATTCACTTTCTTCTTCACCCATCAAGCCATCAGATACCTTCTCTCTCTTTTCTTCACCTCCTTCGTCCATTCCTTCTCTCTCTTTGCCATCTCAAGCATGATAAATTTGCCTTCAAGCTTTAAATTAGTTTCATTCATCAAAAAGTACATTAAATTTAGTCTTGAATATTTTCTTAGCATCCAAACAGCAAGAATCCAAAATCCAAAAAAAAAAAAAAAAAAAAACAAAATGCCCATAAAACCCAATTGATTTATCACCATATCTAAACCCCGATTTCCAAAAAAATTGCACATACCCGAGCCAAAATCCTGTGCACAAATCAGTACATTAATTTCAGTCTTGAATATTTTCTTGGCATCCAAACAGTAAGAATCCAAAATTCCAGAAAAAAAAATCCCCAATGATTTAGCACTAGATCTAAACCCCGATTTCCAAAATATTTGCACTTACCGAAGCCAAAATCCTCACTGTGCACAAATCAGATCTAAATTTTGGGAGGATTCCTTGTTGCATGTTGGATCTTTGGTTTTAGGTGGGATTGGCGGCAAGAGTTTTTTTATTATGGGTTGAGGTGGCTGTGGTTTTTGATGAGAGGAACGAAGGAGGAAGAGAGAGGAAGAAAGATGGATAGAGAGTGATGATTTCAAAGAGAGGAGTGAGAGTGATGGTTTCTTTTTTGCTGAATGAGACTCATGGTTTCAGAGGAAAGAGGGATAACTTTTTGCATGTTTGACGTTTGAGAGAGAGAGAAAACGTTGGTTAACGGACGGTACAAACTAAAACTAACCATGTGCGTTTCACATGATATTAGGACAAGTGTCACTATGGATTATTGCCACCTACTCCTGTTTGCAGCAACTCCTCCACACCAGTGTGCAGGAAATCCTTGTCCAAAGTAAAACTACCACTCTCCAACAATCATAGGTTATTTAATTAATAATTCAATGAATAAAAAAACTTGCTCCAAGTTAATTTTTTATGTTCACGTTCGCCTCCCTCACCCTCAAAAATAGGTCCCACAATTATTTGTAATGCCAAAAATTTCATAAAAGACAACTTTGATCTTTGATGAGTCTCCACTCTCCACCCTCAACTTCCCACTACAAATCCTAAAATGTAGCTTACCTTTTTAAATTTTAAAAATTAAAATACTCACTTCTACATAAATAAAAACTTCTCACCACCAAGCAGTTATCTCTGTGCATTATTCTCTATATATTAAGAGGATTCTTAGAGTTAGTTTTTGCCTTTTGTACTGTCAAAATTACCCATCTTATAACAACACTACAAAATATACATACTACACTTCAAAAAAAAAAAATAAAAAAATCATCTAGGGGCTCTTCAAAAAAAAAAAAAAAATCTAGGGGCATATAAGGAAATTTTAATATTTATTTAAGTAGAAATCGATCATATCCAAAGGAAATCCAAAAATTTCAAATACCACATTCAAACCCACATTCAACTTTTCCCTAAAAAAAAAAACCACTTTCAAATTTACCCTAAAAAAAACCCTACTTTCAAATCTTTAACAAAACTTTCAGATAACTACTGCTAAAAAAAAAAAATTGAAGTTAAAAACAAATCCATAAAATTTTAAATACCACTACCACGTCCAAAATTTAATATATATATATATATATATATATATATATATACCATGTCCAAACCCAACCCACGTTCATATTCTTATAAAATAATTAAAAAAAAAAAAAACCACCAAATCTTTAACAAGTCTTCTAAAAAAAAAAAAAAATTTAACAAGAGTTTCAGATAACTACTACTACTAAAAAAAACTGAAGGAAGTTAAAAATATGCAATACATGTATATGTTTTGAAATTAAATTCTTAAATAAATAAATAAATAATAAATAAATTTTAAAAAAAAACCACGTTTAGATTTTTAACAAGAATTTCAGATTACTACTTACAAAAAAAAGACCGATACCAATTCAAACTAATTTCATTAATTTTAATTTGGGGTTTATGCGTATGTCGAATGAAGTTTATGCGTGTACCAATCACAAAAATTAATTGAAGTGTGTGATGAGATCTAGCACCAAAAACTAAACCCATCCACATCCCCCACATATTCTAACATGACTTAATTTGCCTCTGCAATTACATCGTTTAAGTTACTATTACAAAATTAATAAATTTAGCATTTACATATTAGGTGCTGTAAAATATTTGGAACGCTCAATAAAAGACTTTGCATTATAATCTTCTTCGTCATACATTGTCACACACACACACACACACACACACACACACATATATATAGGTGGATGGAATTTTTAGCATACATTTTTATAATCCAAATATTGTTTACCTTATGAGTTCATTGTATATTATTTTAGTTATGTTATTAAACAAAATCATATTATTTATGGACAAAAAACTAATCAATTAACAATCACATTAGAAACAACACATTGAATGGATGAAATTTGTGGAATACTAGCCTCATTAATTTCTATTTATTACAATTTGAGATTTAAGTGTATGTTCGATCATATTATACATTTGAGAATTACTGATACAACGTGTATTATGAGGCTAGCTTAAAAAATGAACACATCCACACACGAACATATAATTTCAATTTTTTTTCATTGTTTATTTTTTTGAAGTTAGCCTCATGACACTCCGTTGTATCAGTAATTCTCAAATGTATAATATGATCAAACATACACTTAAATCTCAAATTGTAATAAATAGAAATTAATGATTTAAACCCCCAAAAAAAAGAGCCCCATGCACGCGCGGAGCACGTTCAATGAAGCTAGCTATTATTATTATTATTTTTAGAATGATATAAGGTTTCATTATAAAAGTTAAATGATTTTTTTTTAAATTCAAAATTTTAAATAAAATCTTATGAAAGTTTAATATTTAAATAAAATATACTTAATTTTAAAATGAAGAATTTGTAAAGGATTTGAGTTTTTGGAATCAGATGACTAATTGCAAGAGTTGTTTTAGATACCTTTACACCCTTTAGATTGTCTAAGTACTCTTCTCTAAACACACTGCTATCTATAAACATCTATAAACATCCAACTACGTTCTTCCCCTTCTTTTATCTTTGCAACAATCACCTATCTATTAACTACTTTGACCACTAAATCCACCCCTGCTTTTCACAATAAAACCAAGCCTCCAGCCTTGCCATAGGATGAAGAGCAACAACTCTGGAAGAACCACACCTTCCTTCTAATATACTCAACCCTTTTTTCACTAACTTAGGTTTATGATAAGAAAATACAGTCCGGCTGATACTCCTTATTCAACAACCTTAGAGCTTAGAATTTTGATGCCTTAGCTATACCTTGACAGTTCCAACATATAATTCTCATTTTCCTCTAACCCATATAATGGCTCCTACTACTGAGTTGTCAAGAAAACCAAGAGCTTTAGGTCTACATAACTCAACCCAAAAAAGATGCTAAAATGACCAGATAAGTCAAGATCTCTAAGCCGTCTAAGGTCAAAACTATTTCAACGTTAGACTTAACTATAACAATTGTGCTACCCACTAAATGGTCAGTAAGCAATAATTGCAACACATTTTTTACATGCCATAGATTTTTAGCACTTGCCTAATTAATTTGAAGTGCATGCAACACATAGTAAAGTACAATACAATAATAGCATGTGTTGCATGCACGTGTAATTAAGTCAATGCTAGTGTTACTATACTATTATTACTATACTGTTGATGTTACTATACTATTATAAGTATGCACCAATTATGTTGGAGTTGCCTATGCTAATATTACTGTTGATGTTACTATACTATTGTATTGTTCTTGCATGCACTTCTAATTACTTAGGCATGTGATATTGCAAACATGCACTTTTAATTACTTTACAGTAATACCAACATCACATCATAAGTAATTAGAAGTGCATGCATAAACAATACAATAGTATAATAACATCAGCAGTAATATTAGTATAGGTAGTTTCAACATAATTGGTGCAGACTTACAATAGTATAGTAATAATAGTATAGGCAGCTTCAAAATAATTGGTACAGACTTATTAATTGGTGTAGCTGATGCGAGTAACCACTGCAGGTATCAACCTTATGAACGTTAACATGGTAGCAACATCAAGGTAGGATCCTAATGCCTCCTGTACATAGGCGGGGGCCTGTAATATCTTTTCCTCCTTCTTCAATGAACTGTCTAATTGCTTTTTTACAATCAACAAAGGTTGCATTAGAATTGGGTGTAAATGCACTTTTGGTCTCTACATTTTGCACCTTTTTATTTTGGTCCATACATTTTATTTTTACCACTTTTAATCCCTAAACCAATTAATGCGTGACATTTAAGTCCTTACCGTCAGCCAACTAACGGGGAAAGCTGATGTGGCTAACGAAGAGAATTAAAAATCATTTAAAAACATTAAAAATCCACCGTGGCCAAGTCTGCCATGCCACGTGGCTTCCCGCCCAATTTACTTCGCACGTGTTCCTCACGTGACCACCACTACCACGTTAATCTCCCAAATCAGTACCAGAAAACCCAAAATCCCCCAAATCAGTACCAGAAACCCTAACAACAAAAAACATTCCTCACCTCCACCCACACAGCTATTCCTCGAAGTCTAGACCAGAATGGAAGCAAGCTCTTCAACAAGTTCCAACGTGAGGAGGAGAGCACCAGAGTCACCAGACCCAATATCAGTCCAGTAGTAGGGTTCCAATGCGCAGAACATAAGGACAGTTTCACTTTCACAGTTTTATTGACTGAGGAGTTAGGAGTTGGAACTTGGATGCATATTGTAGTTGTATTGATTGGAAACATGAGGTTTGGTCGGCTTATCAGCTGTCAGTCTCAAGATTACTCTAACTATTAAAAGTCTAAAACAACCCTCTCAATTTCTAAAGTAATGGTGGACAAGCTCTGCTACGTGAACATATATGTATTTCATACGAAAGTTTTTTTTTAAAAAAAAAAAAAAATTGTACTTCCGGGGTTGGAAATAAAAAAACACTCCAATTAAGCCTCTAGTGAAAAGTCTTAAATACATCTCTCATGTTTTAGAATAAACCTACCTGATAACCCTGAGAGAAACATTCTTCTTTTAAAATTAAAAAAAAAAAAAAAATGATTGGAGCTCATTAATGGGATGGTGGGGTGAAATCCTATAAATAATGGACGTAATTCTTGTTTTGAAAATTCTGGTCTGGAGGAAAGTTCTTCCAACTTTGTTTAATCACAAGATCTATACAATAGTTATGCAACTTTTTTAGATGAATTAATGCATGGATGATCTTTGAATCGCTACATAATGTATTGAGAATGTAAGCATAATGGTAGGTTTATTCTAAAACATGAGAGAGGTATTTAAGACTTTCCACTAGAGGCTCAATTGGAGTGTTTTTTTATTTCCACCCCAGGAAGTACAATTTTATTTTATTTTTTAAAAAACTTTCATATGAAATTACATATATGTTCAGGTAGCAAAGCTTGTCCACCATTACTTTAGAAATTGAGAGGGTTGTTTTAGACTTTTAATAGTTTGAGTAATCTTGAGATTGACAACTGATAAGCAGACCAAACCTCATGTTTCCAATCAATACAACAACAATACGCATCCAAGTTCCAACTCCCAACTCCTCTATCAGTAAAACTGTGAAAGTGAAACTGTCCTTATGTTCTACGCATTGGTACCTACTACTGGACTAATATTGGGTTTGGTGACTCTGGTCACAGCAACCCGCAACCCAGCCACTCAACTAGGACAGGTTTTTGATGACAGTAGCACCTCATTAGTGCTCTCCTCCTCACGCTGGAACTTGTTGAAGAGCTTGCTTCCATTCTGGTGATTAAACAAAGTTGGAAGAACTTTTAAGAACAATACAATAGTATAGTAACATCAACAGTAATATTAGCATAGGCAACTCCAACATAATTGGTGCATACTTACAATTGTATAGTAACATTAACAGTATAGTAACAATAGTATAGTAACACTAGCACTGACTTAATTACACGTGCATGCAACACATGCTATTATTGTATTGTACTTTACTATGTGTTGCATGCACTTCAAATTAATTAGGCAAGTGCTAAACATCTATGGCATGTTAAAAATGTGTTGCAATTATTGCTTACTGACCATTTAGTGGGTAGCACAATTGTTATAGGTAAGTCTAACGTTGAAATAGTTTTGACCTTAGAAGACTTAGAGATCTTGACTTATCTGGTCATTTTAGCATCTTTTTTGGGTTAAGTAGTTTGGGTTGAGTTATTTTGTAGACCTAAAGCTCCTGGTTTTCTTGACAACTCAGTAGTGGGAGCCATTATATGGGTTAGAGGAAAATGAGAATTATATGTTGGAACTGTCAAGGTATAGCTAAGGCATCAAAATTCTAAGCTCTAAGGTTGTTGAATAAGGAGTATCAGCCGGACTGTATTTTCTTATCATAAACCAAAGTTAGTGAAAAAAGGGTTGAGTATATTAGAAGGAAGGTGTGGTTCTTCCAGAGTTGTTGCTCTTCATCCTATGGCAAGGTTGGAGGCTTGGTTTTATTGTGGAAAGCAGGGGTGGATTTAGTGGTCGAAGTAGTTAATAGATAGATGATTGTTGCATAGATAAAAAAAGGGGAAGAACGTAGCTGGATGTTTATAGATAGTAGTGTGTTTAGAGAAGAGTACTCAGGCAATCTAAAGGGTGTAAAGATATCTAAAACAGCTCTTACAATTAGTCATCTGATTCCAAATACTCAAATCCTTAACAAATTCTTCATTTTAAAATTAAGTATATTTTATTTAAATATTAAACTTTCATAAGATTTTATTTAAAATTTTGAATTTAAAAAAAAAAATTCATTTAACTTTTATAATGAAACCTTATATCATTCTAAAAATAATAATAATAATAGCTAGCTTCATTGCACGTGCTCCGCGCGTGCATGAGGCTCTTTTTTTTGGGGGTTTAAATCATTAATTTCTATTTATTACAATTTGAGATTTAAGTGTATGTTTGATCATATTATACATTTGAGTAGTCATGAAGTCATAAATCGAGAAAAAAGAGACGTGGGGAAAATAATAAAGCAATTAGAGATATGAGTTTTGGAACCCATTCATGAATTTCGGTGTTCCTTTCGGGGCAGAGAAAGAAGATAGAATGAAGACCAACAGGGCAAGAGCAATAGAGCACTACAATTGAGAAACGAAAAAAACTCACCGATAATCTTTGATTTTTGCTAGAGATGGTCTTTGACTTTTGCTGGAGAAGAATAGAAGTTTCAAACTTTGCTTTCGATGGGTCTACGATCTAGATGACGAGATAGGTCTCTGTTTTCTGGAGATAGGTATTTGGGGAGATGGGTATTCGTTCTAGAGATGGAATATGCAGTGTGTTGGAGATTAGGGAGAGGAGTATTTGAGAGAGTGTGTTGGAGGTGTTGGAGATGGATTCAGAGAGTGTTGGAGATTTGGTGAGAAGGGTATTTGTTGAAATGCTAGAGTCAGAGTGTGTGGGAGAGAAGGAAATTGTTTTTAAACAATTTTTATATGGGCTGAGAGGACACGCAGGTTACACATAGGTTACCATTATGAGTATTTGGCAGGGTGTGAGCTCAACTAAAAAGGGGAAAAAAAATGAAGAGGAACAAAATCTGAGTTATGAACCAAACAAAGAATTTTGAGTTTTGGGTTGTTGGTAAAATAGAATTTTGAGATATGAGTAATGAGTTTGAGATATGAGTTTTGAGTGATGAATTTTGAGTAATGAGTTAGCCCCAATCCAAACAGCCTCTTACTTCTTCCTTCTTCCTTTTTGGTTTTCTTTCTTCTTCAATTGGTGGTGGGTTGGATTGCCTTGGTTTTGCTTTGGGTCGTCACTAGAGTGTGGGTCCTGTATTCCAATGAATTCTTTTATGGCTCAAATGGCTTTTCGGTTGGAGTTTTTGCTTTCGTTGCCCATTTTGTGTAAATAAAGGGTCTCGGGCCTTAATTAGAAAGGCTATGGGCTTCAAGCTTTGTTCCATGTAGTGAAGTAGTTTGGAGTTTGGAATCCAATGCTTTAAGAAAGATATCATGAGCTTATAACCCCATGTTGACAACAGTGGATCAGGAGTTAAATTGGTGATATATACTGAATGGAAAGAAGAACTTCACATATTTGAAGTTTAAATTCAATTAAAATTTTATTTTTATTTTTAAGAGTTCTTATTCATTATGGTGAAATTTAGGGAGTGAGTTTTGCATTTTAACCAAAAAATTAAAATAAGGCTAGTAAAATAAACTAATAGTTATGGTATGTTAAGTTGGGTTAGATGGATTGAAAAACTATCAATGCAAACTTGACTCAACCCAAGGCTCAAAATAAAAGTTCTACTCAATCCAACCCATCAACCCAAAAAAAATCAACTCAAGATGTCAAGTTGGATGGAATTGGTTTTGTCGGGTTAGTGGATTGGAAGCAAATCTCTATTAGAGACAATATGCGTTAAAAATTTAAAATCAAAATTACAGATTGTAACTACTTTAATAGAAATGAGAAATAAAATGAAAAATGAGAATCATCGTAGTTGGATTTCAATTTTTTACTTCTAAAAAAAAAAAAAAGAAAGAGAAATGGAACATGAATTCTCAATAAAAATGCATTTCACAAATCCCAAATGGCTAACTAAACATGCAAATTTTATTTTTATTTATTTTTGGCAAAATACATTATTGTAACTTGGTAAGCCATGCTAATTTTTTAAAGAAGAGAGTATCAAATTATACTTCAAATAACACACTTTCTTCCCATAGCCAAAAAAAAAACACACACACACATTTTTTTAAAAGACATGAGATAATTGTGTAAAAGGAAATAAATTGGAACAATAAAAATCTAAAAGTGAGAGAGAGAAAATTTGTATAGTGATGGACCGATCGGGATGAGTTAGGGAAAAAGTTGTATACTCTGTCGTGTCTTTACTCTCTCTCTCTATGTTGATAGCAAAAAAAATAAAGATCAAAACGCAGTGCGAAAATGGAGATTCGTTATGATGGAATTCAAGGTGGGTCTGCACAAATTTGCAGGAGAGAGATGGGCTTCACTAAGCCCAGATGCTTCGCTCGTAGATTCTCTGCTTTTGAGGTATCCAATTCTTGCTCCTCTCCTCCTTTTCTTCATGATTTACCACGTTTCTTATCAAATGCCTTACATTTACTGCTTTTATATATTGATGAAACCCAATTAGTCTACTTGACAACTCGACCAAAATTGGAATTTAACCAAGATTTCCCAACTATCAAGTTAGTAGGCCACGTTTTCAAACTATTTTTTTTACTAGCATCTCGAGTCTTAGAGACTCGATTTTGGCTAATAAATCGAGTCTCAAAGACTCGATTTTCAAGGGTTGATTACGTCTGATGTGGTATTTTTTTCCACGTGGCGTCTACCTAGAAATCTAGTCTCTAAGACTCGATTTATAAACCAAAATTTTTTTTTATGTCTCAAGTCTCTCAGCAATTCCCAGAAATACCAAAAAAAAAAAAAAAAAGAAATCCAAGAAACACAACAGTCCAACGCAATCAGATTAGAGACACTACAATCTCAGCACAATCAGATCAAAGAGAGAAAGATCTAGAGACCCAGATTAGATAGGAGGCAGCGCGACCCTAGGTAGCACGGCCTGGGTCGCGCAGCCTAGGCAGCGCTACTTGGGTCAGCGTGGGTCAGCCTGGGTCGGCGGTTGAGCTTGCATCTCCATTTCTTCTTCTTCTTCTTCTTCTTCTTCTTCTTCTTCTTCTTCTTCTTCTTCTCTCTCTCTCTCTCTCTTTCTTTTTTTCTTTCTTTCTGTGTTTTTGCTGTTTCTGCGTCTTTTGAGTATGAATGATTGTAATTATAAAATGGGTAATAAATCGAGTCTTAGAGACTCGATTTCCATGTAGACGCCACGTGGAAAAAAATACCACATCAGACGTGATCAACCCATGTAAATCGAGTCTCTCAGACTCGAGATGCTAGTAAAAAATATAGTTTAAAGACGTGGCCTACTAATTATAATGTTTGAAAATCAAGGTTAATTACCCTGAAATCCCTAACAACTCCATGCCCAACCTGATTTATTTGTAGTTAGATTAATTACTGAGACATACGAGAAAAAGAGTGCAAATCCAAATTGTTTTGTTTTACATATATTACCTTTATTGTTTTGTATTAAATGTGGTTCCATAGTGAATATGATCTTCTTCTTTTTTTGGATGAATCAAAATTTTATTCAATCTAAATGATAGTAGCATGGTTGTGTACAAATCACTCAATCATAATGTTGGAGCATTTTAATATTAAATAATTAAAATGAATAAATGTTATAACATAAATGTAAAAATGTGGGAGTGAATTTGGAAGATGAAGAGTTAGTGAAAATGTTTAATCCCACATTGAAAATGAGAGAGACTATTTTATTCTTTTTAATTGTGGTGATTAATGGGCTAAAATGAATTGTCTTAGATATTGGGTTAGATACGTGCGCAAGGGGGAGGTGAAGAGTGGAGGTATCACTATGGAAAAATGAAGAGCCATTAGCCCACTTAATGGATTATCCGTTTGGGCCTTTTCATTATTCAGAAACTCCTTATCTCACCATTAATTGTGTAACTCCATCCCATCAGATTAATATCTAGCAATTAATCTTGTAACACCCACTTAATCAGAATAATGGACCTAATTAATCATAATAAATTGGGTAATAATTTTGTGAGGCCCATTGAGCCTATAAATAGACTCATTCAGACCCAATCCATGTTACTACAACACACACACACAAAAAATATATATATATATATATATATATATATAGAGAGAGAGAGAGAGAGAGAGAGAGATTCTTGGCAAGGAAGAGTGTAATTCCTTTCTTTATACTAATAATATTCAGAAGTATTATTTAGTTTCTCGTTGTGTTATTTCCATTATTATTGTGATTGCACCAACACATAATCTATCAACTCCTATCAAACATATAATGGAGCTGCCCAAGCTACTTTACAAATCATAGGTGTCATTGTTTTGCCTTTCAAGCTAATAACTACACAATTCAGCATTCCAGCCTTCAATTGGCCTTGTAATGAGACATTTACCGAGAACAGTAAAAAACAAATGATCTCTCAACTCTGCTGTTTTTTTCTATAAAAAACATGTAACATATCCCCTCTGTAGACCAATTTGCAAGACTGTCTGTTGTTGATGACCTGTTTTGTCACTGAGCCAACAAATAGAAGCATGCTTTTGGCATTGATTTAAAAAAAAAAAAGGGCTTCCACCGATTAACGTTCTCTGGTTTGAAAGGCACTTCAGGTTTCGAAGCCAACAAATAATAGTAAAGTTTATTTTTCCTGTTAAACATTTGTTTCTCGATTCGGTTAGATGGCATCTTCTTTATGGATCCTTCATATCAAATACCTCTGAATAGAAAGATCTATATGAACTGATGAAGCATTGTAATGGTTGTTTATGTGATTTCACATATCGCAGGTCCTTGTATATCAAATAAATATTTATGGCAAGTTAAATGGTCATGAAGGTTGTGTAAATGACGTGGATTTCAACTCTACTGGTGATCTCCTTGTATCAGGTTCTGATGACAAACAAGTTATATTTTGGAATTGGGAAACTAAAACTAAACAGCTCTCATATCACATATTCCAGACCAGAATTATACCATTCACTGATGATCAGAAAATAGTAACTTCTTCCTCTGATGGCCAGGTCAATTTGTAACTAAATTCTTCTCTTCCGTTTTCTTGTTCATTTTGCTTTTTGGTGAAATGCACTTGCCAATGAACTGATTATCCATTTTGACCTCTTTATTGAATTTTCTTTTTCATTGGAAAAGCAATTTGACTGTTGACCTTTTTCATTATTTTATAGTTTTGTATTTTGATGTGCTATAATCACTTTGTCCAGATAAGCCTCAAATGTTATAGGCTGTTAATTGGAAAAAAGATTTTGAGGAAACTAAACTATAAAACGTGGAAGTTGTTTGCCTGCAGAAGATTTTGTTCATTCTGTCCATTTTGTCCACTGTGCTGCCTGAAAAGTAGTGTAAGAATTTTAGTAATTTCCATCTTAACAGTCTGAGTTTAAACTGTTCTGTCTTTACCCACTTGCTTAGATTTTGGCTTATTTTCTAACCATTCTGAACGTGTTGTTCCCCTTGCAGGTAAGGCTTGGCCAGGTCCTGGAGGATGGCAGAGTTGATACAAAAATGTTGGGAATGCACCAAGGCCGTGTGCAGAAGCTTGCTCTGGAGCGAGGAAGTCCACACATATTATATTATATAGCTGTGGTGAAGACAGTTTTGTTCAACTTGTGGGTTTAATTTATGATATGCTGGTTATTGATGCTCTTGTTTCTCCCTTCTGTTTTGAGATTTAGTTATTTCCTTTTCCCTTTCAGTTTGATTTGCGAAGTAGTTCTGCTACAAAACTTTTCTGTTGCTCCTCATTGACAGAAAATAGTAAGTGGCCTCCAAAGAACATAAGGTTGAATGCCATTGTAATTGACCCAAGAAATCTGAATTACATTGCTGTCGGAGGATCTGATGAATATGCAAGTGTTTATGACATGAGAAACTGCCAATTGAATGCATCAAGTAATCTAGATAGACCTGTGAACACATTGCGACCAACAACTTTCACATCACAGGGTTGTGTTACTCTAATACAAGTGAACTTCTTATCTTGTACAACGATGAACTCATTTATCTATTTCAAAAGTACACGGGGTTGGGCCCCCCATCATCATCTGCCCCAACTGAAGAGCCACAGGTTTACTTGGGCCATTGAAATTCAAAGACAGTTAAAGTAGTGAGTTTCTTTGGCCCCAATGATGAATATGTCTTGAGTGGGTCTGCTTGTGGCCATATATTTATTTGGAAGAAGAAGGGAGCTAAATTAGTGCGTTTAATGGTAGGTGATCGCCATGTTGTAAATCATCTTGTGCCCCATCCCCATATTCCTATTCTTGCTACTTGTGGGATAGAAAAGAATGTAAAGCTCTGGGCTCCTATGGCAAGTGATGCTCCTCCAATGCCTTGAAACTCGCTGGAACAGCCGAAATTCTGACCTTAGAGGCATAGTAATGTGTTTCTTGCCTTCTTCTTTCTTTGGTTTGTGAATCAAGGCATAGCAATGTGTTTTTTAAGAATATTTTAATAGTAAAAATATATAGAAAATATAAATAAAAATATTTTTAATAATTTTTTAATCGCCGAGTCCCGCCATACCCGCATCCTATTTTTTCAAAAATTGCCGAGTCCCGCACCCGCACCCGAGTCCCGAAACGCACCTGTGCTTCATAGCTCCTACATTGTTTAGGATTACATCAAACTTCCGCTAGGGCTAGGAAATCTAAATTACTATTTAAGACTAAAAATATCACATTATTTAGTCGCTCCCACAGCCACAATCAACTGCAGCTACTTCTGATTCTCACCAAAAAAAAAAAAACTGCGGCTACTTCTCACATTGTATGTATCTGATTTTTTTTTTTAATATTTTTTTTAATGTTTGTTGTGACTTGGATTTTTTGTTATATTTGTTTAGTTATGACTTACGAGAGACTAACTAATCTATTGGGTATGATTTTACAATTGGATGTAGTTGAATTTTATTAATAAAATCCATCAGTTTCTTTCTCAAAAAAAAAAACTAATCTATTGGGATTTATAACCGGGACTCAACCTTTCTTCTTGTTGTTGTTGTTATTATTATTAGTATTATTTTGATAATTTGATAGTTGAGAATGAAGGATTTGAAACCTGAATTTTGTTCTTGACTTTGTTGTTGTTGTTGTTAAATTTGTTTAGCTTTGAGGTTTTTTAGGTGGGTTTAAAATTTATTAGTGACTTTTTATGTGGATTGCTGGGGATTGATGAATTTTGTTGGCTTAGCGAGGGAGAACAGTAATTTTTAATATATATATATATATATATATATATGGTTTTGTTAGTGTCAATGTCTAGAGAATAAAGTAAATGGTAAAAAAAAATCATATGGATTATTACCGTCTTTACTACAATTTTTTTTTTCTTTTTGAAAATTTTCTAGAAAAATTTCGAAGAATACATGGTATTTTTTTTTACTTTAACTTATTTATTAAATAAGGATTTATTGCGTACACACACGACCTTAATAAATAAGGATTTAATGAAATTCTAATAAGTAAGGATTGAATCAAATTGTATTCCTCTTCAAATGAGAAAATTATTACTTTCATCGGGTTCTAATATTGGTTCTACTGCACGTTTTATGGTCTAGTTAGTTTATGCAATTTTTTAATTTTTTTTTAATTTTATGATTGTAAAACAAAAACCAAAAATTCACTTTTTAAAGTGTCTTTGATATTAACTTTTTTCAGTAACATACCTCAACAAATTGTCCAAATTAATTCTGAGAAGGACCAAGAGAAGAAAGAACTAAATGAATCTTGGTCTCAACTTCCACCAGAACTTCTGCAATTAGTGTTAGCATATCTTTTTTGCGGGGACTTCACTACTTTTCATGCAATATGCAAATCATGGCGATCAAGCTGTCTTATTAGCCGACCACTCTTGCCCTTATTGGATTCCCCACATTCTCAAACTCCATGTTTACTGTCCGTGGGCAACTATAAATGTCGTATTTTTCACCCAATATACAACAACGCTTATCATATGGACATTCCAGAGTTGTTAAATGCAACCATCCACTATTTAGAGTATGGTTGGCTACTCTTATCTCGGGATGATTGCAGCGTCTTTTTCTTTCACCATTTTAATAAGATTAAGATTGAACTTCCTAGTTGTCGTCCATTTGAAACAATGTGTTTTTCATCGCCACCAACTTCTACAAATTGTTTTGTTATTGTATTCACATTTGCAGCTATAGAAGTTGCCTTGATTAGGCGTGGTGAAGTGGATTGGACTATTAGAAGAGTTAAGGGGGGGTTCTATGCTATCCGGATGTAATCTTGTATTATACAAATGGAAGTGTTATTGTTTGTTTAGGTTAGGAGATGTGGGAGTATTTGATCTGAACGAGTACTTAAGAGAACCTAACCAACACTCATTATATTGGATTTTATTTTCTATCGGCTTTCCAGAGCATTTACGTGATTCACATGAAAGAAGTTACTTGATGAAAGGAAATGGAAAGCTTTTAGCAGTTTTTGAGGTCCATGATTGTAAGCAATGTGTTTACGTTTTCTCATTGAACTTCTTCACAAGGAGAACACGGATGATATGGCATAAAGTAAGTAATTTGGGAAATAAAATACTCTATACTAGTCTCAGAGGTTCATTCTCAGAATCAATTGTAGTGAAAGGAATGGATAACAAGATTTAATTGCCAGATGTTCTAGAGAATCAAGGCAATGGTCATGTATTCTTCTATTCTCTCAAAACAAATAAGTACAACTTATTTTTCAGTGATTATTCAACCAAAATTTCATCTCATGGAAAAGCACTAAACGACATCACTTGGATTATACCCATGTTGAC
Organism: Quercus aquifolioides; assembly: GCA_019022515.1. Classification (NCBI taxonomy): domain Eukaryota; kingdom Viridiplantae; phylum Streptophyta; class Magnoliopsida; order Fagales; family Fagaceae; genus Quercus; species Quercus aquifolioides. The sequence goes on from CM032326.1 coordinate 42,152,198, forward strand.
AACAATGGATCAGGAGTTAAATTGATGAAATATACTGAATGGAAGGAAGAACTTCACATATTTGAAGTTTTAATTCAATTAAAATGTTATTTTTATTTTTAAGAGTTCTTATTTATTTTGGTGAAATTTAGAGAGTGAATTTTGCATTTTAACCAAAAAATTAAAATAAGGCTAGTAAAATAAACTTATAGTTATGGACTATTAATTGTACATAATAAAAACTCTCCATATAATATTTATTTATTTATAATAATTGGTCCGTAAATACTACTACTCCTGCATTATAATTGTTCCAACTATTAGCTGCCTTTTCTAGTTAGCAAGTAACGAGTCTAACAGTCAGTTACTTCTTCCTTCTTCCTTTTTGTTTTTCTTTCTTCTTTAATTGGTGGTGGGTTGGATTGCCTTGGTTTTTCTTTGGGTTGTCAGTTGTCACTAGAGTGTGGGTCCTGTAATCCACTGAATTCTTTTATGGCTCAAATGGCTTTTCGGCTGGAGTGGAGTTTTTGCTTCCGTTGCCCACTTTGTATAAATAACGGGTCTCGGGCCTTAATTAAAAAGGCTATGGGCTTCAAGGTTTTTTCCGTGCAGTGAAGTAGTTTGGACTTCGGAATCCAATGCTTTATCATGAGCTTATAACCCCATTTCATGTAGTAGAGGCTTTTGTGTTCTTATGAATAATGCTTGTGGGCCTAGCCTGATTCATGTGATGAAGAAGCTTGGGATTTCAGGCCTAATTCATGTAGGCCTTAAAAAATTCTTCGTCTCTTTCCGTGGTCCTGGTAAATGCTTATTGTCATAATTTTTTCTTTTTGTTTGGGCCTTGTGGCTAACATGATGTGGTTAGCGCAACGAGGCTATGTCGTGTGTTACATGAAAATAAATAAATAAATAACCCCGAACAATATTGTTATATTCGCATAGAATATTAGGGTCTCATCATGTAATCTAAACTTCAATCATCAAGCTTGATTCTCATGCATAACTGGAATTAAAAATGCAGTTTTACTTGTAGGACTAAAAGTTGTTCAATTTCATTCGTAAACTAAGTTGGAGTTTCTTCATGATTTAATTGTATGTAGTTGTTCCAACTATGGAATATTAGTCCTAAACAAATATATATATATATATATATATATATATATATGGTTTTGTTAGTGTCAATGTCTGGAGAATAAAGTACATGGTAAAAACCAATATCATATGTATTATTACAGTCTTTACTACAAATTTTTTTTTTTTTTTTTTGGAAAATTTTCTAGTAAAATTTCAAAGAATACTTGGTATTTTTTCTGACTTGAAAGTAATAAATAAGGATTTACTGCATGCACACATGACCTTAATAAATAAGGATCGAATCAAATTGTATTCCTCTTCAAATGAGAAGATTATTACTTTCATCGGGTTCTAATATTAGTTCTACCGCACGTTTTATAATTAGTTTATGCAAAATTTTTCTTTTTCTTATTTTATGATTGTAAAACAAAAATCACAAATTCACTTTTTTATTTGCCTTCGGTATTAACTTTTTTCAGTAACATACCTCAACAAAAAGTGATAAAGGACTATATTTGGAGGCAACTTCCAGAGTATATGGCTAAAGAAATTGTCCAAATTAATTCTAAGAAGGACCAAGAGAAGAAAGAACTAAATGAATCTTGGTCTCAACTTTCACCAGAACTTTTGCAATTAGTGTTAGCACATCTTTTTTGCGGGGACTTCACTACTTTCCGTGCAATATGCAAATCATGGCAATCAAGTAGTCTTAATAGTCGGCCACTCTTGCCCTTATTGGATTCCCCACATTCTCAAACTCCATGTTTAATGTCCTAGAGAATTAAGACAATAGTAACAAGATTTATTCTTGTTACAAGATTTACTTGCCAAAGGTTCTAGAGAATCAAGACAATAGTAATGTATTCTACTCTCTCAAAACAAATAAGTACCACTCGTTTTTCAGTGATCATTCAACCAAAATTTCATCTCATGGAAAAACACTAAACAACAGTACTTGGATTATACCCATGTTGACGACAACAAACCAGGAGTTAAATTGGTGATATGTATTGAATTGCACGAAGAACTTCACATATTTGAAGTTTAAATTCAATTATAGATTTTGTAAAAATTATTTATTAATTGTATTGTGGTAACCATTCCTTAGTTTCGAGTTTTAACAGTAGTACTCTATTATCATGCGTCGATGCTATATAATTCACTTATACCAAAGCTCGATGAGTACGAGCTCAACTATCTTATATTTTCTACTCATTCTTCTCATCATTATTCAATATGAGACTTCACTCATATCTATATATCTAGTTGAGTTTTTCTCCATTTGATAACCTTTATAATTCTGGATAACACACAAAACATTTAGAACTTAAATTGGTTCTGATTGTACTGATCCTATTGTATTATCCATCAGTAGGGGAGCAAGATTGATCATGTAAATTAGATTAATCGAAAGTCATGATGAGAAGCCCTATGTTCTAATAAATCAAACTAAAAAATTAGGCTAAAATGCAAAATTTATCCTCTAAGTTTCACCATAATTCATTTTAGTCCTCTTACTTTCTTTTCGGTCAATTTAGTCCTCTAAGTTTCAAAAGTGTTGAATTCAAGCCTTCCACTAACTTCTGTTAATGCTTTATCATTAAGTGTAGTATTATTTATTTTTAAAAAGTTTCAAATTAAAAAAAAATGCAAAAATCTAATTTATTATTATTATTTAAAAAAAATGAAGAAATCTCATAAACAATACATGAATTCAACAAATCCAATACACAAAAAACATAAAATTTATTTATACTGATCACAACTAAAAGTGTCATCTAAAAACAAAATTTCAATACACAAATTCATAACAGAGCACATCAAGCAAGAACAAGAACATCCAACACCAATCATCACTAGCATATACAATTTTCAAATTTGTTACCCATAAACAATTATTGTTTATTTACCAAGGAAACAGTGTTTCTGGATTTTCCAATTTTGGGGTTCATTTGATTTAATAATAAATAAATAAATAAAAACTAGAATAAGAACCAATTTGACCAAAAACCAACCTTGAAAACCCAAAGTAGATTGGAGAGAAAGAGAGAATCCTAGTAGACCTAGATTAGATTGACGCGAGAGAATCCAAGGAGACCCAGGTCAAATCGAAGAGAAAGCTTAAATGGGTTGTTAATGAAAGATTGAAAGTGATGGACCGGTCGAGATGAGTTAAGAAAAAAGTTGTTTACTCTGTCGTGTCTCTACTCTCCCTCTGCTGATGGCAAAAAAGAAGAAGAAGATTAGAATGCAGTACAAAAATGGAGATTCGTTATGGTGGAATTCAAGGTGGGTTTGCACAGGTTTGCAGGAGAGAGATGGGCTTCACTAAGCTCAGATGCTTCGCTCGCAGATTCTCTGCTTCTGAGGTTTCCAATTCTTGCTCCTCTCCTCCTCTTCCATTTAAGAAAAAATTTGTGTATTAAAAAAAAATCAAATGATAATTCTTGAATCTACCAAAGGAATAAAATGGCTAGTAGGTAGAATTGTGTGAAAAGAATGAGTTGCTATAACATAGAGTTGTTCTTTAACTTTGTATACGTATAGAAAGTGCATACATCTTTTCAAGGATTACCGTCTCAAATTTCTCCACAATTTCTTTTAGATAATCAATCTGCAATTAATTACAAAATTTGAATGACAACATTCTAACTCTTGTTTTTGTTTTTGTTTTTTCTTTTTTACCTTTTAACTTTCTCAGCAATGATCTCTATTGGAAATTTAATCAGGTAATCCCGTATCACATGTTAAAAACCAAAAAAAAAAAAAAAATAGAAAAAAAAAACTGATGTTAAGAACAACATATTAATTTTAATTTCCTTTTGGTGTTTGAACAAAATTTCCTTTTAAGTTATATCTTCCTCCATTAAATCATGAGTGTAATTCTATTTTGAATGTGGTCATATATTAGAATTTAGCTAAATTGGTGGGTTCAAGACTCCGGTTAGCTCAACTGGTAAGTCTCTAATGATTGAATAAGAGATTTAAGGTTCAATCCTTACCTACACTAAAAATTAATTGATGTCCTAGTCTGATGATAAAAAGCTATTATTAAGGTTCAATCCTTACCTACACCATAAATTGAAAAAACTCTCTTTTTACTATTTTTGAAATTAATTCCGCATTCATGGGATTTGCATCCATTTCCTTATTTCTATCCCCTCCTTTTAACGCAATTCCCAGATTTTGCCCCCTAGAATCAAGTTTTAAATGCTCATAGTTATTGGGTTATAATGCATCTTTTGTACTCTACATGTCAAACTACTCAAACCTCATTAAATAATAATAATAATAAAGGCTAAATTGCAAACTACACCCTTAAAGTTTGGGAATATTTGGATTTTACACCTTGAAGTTTTACAATTTGAATTTTACTGCCTGAAGTTTGAGAGTGTTTGGATTTTACACTTTGAAATTTCAAAATTTGGATTTTACTCCCTAAAGTGTGGGAGTGTTTGGATTTTATACCTTGAAGTTTTAGAATTTGGATTTTATCCCCTGAAGTTATTTTTCGTTTACATTAGCAACCCCTTTGTCCATATTTTCTGTTAAGTGCCACATACATTTGCCACGCATGTTTAGTTCATCCAATCCAAAATCTAAAACTTTATGGTGTAAAATCCAATACCCCCAAACTTTAGGGCTATAGTTTGTAATTTAGTTTAAAAGAAAGGATAAACTTTCTATTCTATCATTGTTTCTTAAAGTTCAAAATTTATAAAAGAAAAATGATATATAAAATGAAAATAAAGAAATTGTTTTAAAACTTATGAGTGAATGCTCAAATAAATAAAACTAATTATATTCATCAATATATAAATTTTACTATTTATGGTTGAGACTTTTGGGGGTGTTTGGTAGGGTTTTTAAATAACAATTTTCAGTATTTAAATACTAAAACACGTATTTCCACAACATATAAACAACGATACTAGAAATCTCTAACCAAATGGACCATAACTTTCAGGAGGAATGACATTTTTCATTAGTGCACATTGACTAGGTTCCAAAAAGTTTGTGCATAAAAGGCAATTTCCTTAAGTAGGGTGTTAGTAAAGAGCAAGACTTAGGTACAGTACTTAAGTATTGTTCCTTAGGTTTTTCTTTTAAAGTTTTGCCATGTGACTTTTTTCTCGTGGATGGAAGTGTATTTTTTAAATTAAGTAGCCACATGGCAGAATCTTAAGAGAGAACCTAAGAAACAGCATCTAAGATACTGTACACAAGTTTTGTCTGTTAGTAAATGACTTAGGGGGCGTTTGGTAACGTTGTTCTAATAATGTTGTTTGTATTTTTTGAAAATACGTGTGGATGAAAAAGTGTGTGAAAATACGTGTAATGTTGTTTAAAAATTAAAAAATATTGCTTAAACTACCATACCAAACGACCCATTAATTAGTGGTACAAAATGTACTTGCTTGACTTCTATATAAGACATGTAATTATATTTATTATTATTTACATTTTCTTTATGTGTTACTCCATTTTTGTATTTAATTTAGTCAAATGGCATAACTTTGATACAATAATAACTCTAAAACTTAGAAATTTGAAATTCAAATTTTGCTTTGGAAGGAAATAAATTAAGAGGGGAATAAATACAGAATGCACATATGTAAGTGTGGATGACTTTCCGTGCAAGTTGGCGCAATTTAGAAGGAAATTAAACACCATATACATATTTTTATCTTGAAACTTAATTTCCTTTTTTTAATTTTTTTCTTAAAAAATTAGATATTTTTATAGTTGCACAGTTGGTCAAAGAGTCCCAAGAAATAATTATTACAATAATTCCCAAGAATCGTGCTTGTAATTCTATATTTGGTATTTGAATAAAATTTCATTCATTAAAGGAGGAATAAAAAATCTAAGAAATAATTACTACAATAATTAGTTTAGGCTTTTTGATATTATTGCAACTATAATAATATATAAAAAATTTTATTTTTATTTTTTAATTAAAAAAACCTTTCCAACCCAAGAGCAGAGAAACCTTACATAATTATTTTCGGGTCAAGTCGGGTTTCTGCCTTTCTGGTAGGTAAACCCGTTTTTTTACTGAGTGGTTGGGTTACGAGTTGCTGTGACCGGAGTCACCAAACCCAATATCAGGGCAGTAGTAGGGTACCAATCAGATTCATATCCCGTGCAATACCTAGGGTATTGCACGGGGTGCAATAGCTTTAATATCAGTCGTAGATTAAATCCAATGCTCAAAATATTGACATGCTATCTGTCCAAGCTGGCAATTCGCGTGCTTCAATTTCTCCCATCTATTTCTCTTCTCTTTCAATTTTCACTTAGCAACAGTTTACCCCAAATGATTTCAGAAAAACTCTCTCTCCTCTCTTATTTTTCTCTCACTCTCTCACTTCCACCAGGGGTTTTTCTCTCTCTACCTCTGTCTGCCTGACGCTCCTCTCAACCCAAACTATGCCTCCAACACAACCATTGCTCCGCCTCGCCAATTTTGACAAGAGTGGGCTTGGTTTGTCGGATTACCCTGAAACCCACAAATCTCTTTCCCCACTACCGCCCATACTATTCTCTGAAACCCACACTATGCTCTGAAATCTTCTAAAAGCAGTAGATGGTGTCAATCAACTGCTTATTGTTTGTCTCCATTGAAGTCCGACTGTTTTGGGTATGGTTGATTGGTTTGGATTTTTGGGTTTCAAATGAATGGCAGTTGGATGGCCGTTTACAAACTTGGAGGTTGATGTCAAAATGGGTTTTGATATGAGCATGTGTTTTATTGTGTAAATACTAAATACATGTCATTGTGTGTGTGAGTGATCGAGTGTGAGTGAAATTTGTATTTATGCTTAAATTAGTGTAAACACGTGGAATAGATTGCCAACCTTAAAATCTGGGTATGTAAAGGGTTAGTTCTATGAAATAACCTTGTTGTTGTTGTTTTTTTTTTTTCCTTTGCTCTGATCTTTGTTATTATCTTGCTTCTTTGTTAATTCAATCTTGTGCCGCTCTTTCAATGGCGAAAATTAGGGGTGTGCATGAGTCGGATTGAGGGGATTTTTTGACCCAACTCACCATGGTGGGTAAAAAAAAATTCAACCCAACCCAACCCATCACATAAGTCCAACCCAACCCAACCCAACCCACATGGGTTGGGTTGGGTCAGGTTGAACCCATGGGTTGGACAATTTTTTTATTACTATTATTATTAAATTGTGCAGAAAAAAAAAATATCACACTTGCCACCTGAGTTGATAACAAAATATAAATAAATTAGTATCATAATTCACTTATAAACAAAATATACATAAGTTTCTAACTCAATTATAAACAAAATATATCTAAAAATTTTTAAATTTTTTTATTAATTATATAATATATTTAAATATATATTAAAAGAACTAATAGAATTTTATATTATATATGATAGTAGGAACCAAGGAAGTGCCCTACAGTTGTTTTTTTTTTTTTTTTTTTTTTTAAAATTATTAAATATATAATATATTTTAAACATATATTAAAATATGGGTGGGTTAGGTCGGGTTTGACGGGTTTGTAATTTTATGACCCAAACCCAACCCGACCCGCTATAAAAAAAAATTTGTAACCCAACCCAACCCACCAAGCCCTAAAAACCGATCCAACCCCGCGGGTTGGGTTGGGTCAGGTCGAGTTTGGCGGGTTTTCTGCACACCCCTAGCTAGCAAAGATAGGACCTTAGGGTCTTTTTTTTTGGGCGGGGGTGAGGTTAAAATGTGAGGCGTTTGATTATAAAAGTTAAAAAAAAAGGTTTAGTTTGGTTTTTAAACAATTTTTAAAATTACTTTATTTGATTTTGAACTAGTTTAGGTTTATATTCTTTTTGTTTAGACTAAGTACATTTTAGTTAGCTTCTAAATACAATCATACACAAGGACCTTAGAGGCTATGTGGATTATGCATATTTAAGTTCAATTTGATACAGTAAAGAAGCTTGGCCTAAGAAAATTAGATGCAGCAATGGAATAAAGATGGATTTGTACATATAATATGAAGAGATAAGCAAAGAAAAAGAGAATGTTAACCTTTTTAATTTTTTTTTCTCCTTGAGGGTTGATTTAGGGATGTAATCTCACAAGTAAGTAAACTTGATTTGGTGTTCCTAGTTAAAAAGAGGGGAAAAGGAACACACACACACACACAGAAAGAGGCTTTGGAGAGAGATTGTGTATTTCATGATAATATGCATAGGGTATTTTGTGCCAGAGTTGAGACTTATTGAAAATGACAAATTGGGTGATAATGTTACTTTAATTATGACTACTGTATGGTTTCTGAAAAATTACTTTGATATTGATTTCATAGATTATGGTGTGTCTTCATATGATATTGGAATTGGTTTTGGTCATTTTGCTATTGCAACTCCAGATGTAAGTTTCATTTTTATATTCTTGGAAGATTGTTGATGTAATTTTTGTTTTAGTGTTGAGGCTGAATTATGCATTCCTTGAACATTTAGGTTTACAAATTGGTTGAAGACATCCGGGCCAAGGGTGGTGTTGTCAATAGAGAGCCTGGTCCTGTTAAAGGTGGACAATGTTAAAGGTGGACAATTTGTTATTGCCTTTGTGAAGGATCCTGATGGTTATGTTTTTGAGCTTATCCAAAGAGGTCCTACTCCTGAGCCACTCCGTCAAGTAATGCTTTGTTACACCCCAAACCCGATACCCGGATTTGTGACCATGACCGGCATGCTAATATCAAGCCTAAACCTGATATTAACAAGAACCAACTTAACTTTTACAAAACTTACAAGAACTTTCCTCTTTCTTATCATTTATGTTTCTTTACTTCTAGAAATAACTTTTCACTTGATATTCAGAGCATCTACATTGTACTCAAAATATAACATAATCCACCAGTCATTCAATTTCCACACTTTCACATAATACATCTCTTAATACTTTAGGTATACAACTTTCATTAAATCCTAAAATACACCATACGACAAATCTAAAGATCAAATTGCCAATTTAGGATCTATACATATAAAACTAAAACTAACTCCTTCCAAAACTCGACTAAGGCTTCCTCTACTCCAAAATAAACCTGCTAACTGAAAGAGTAGAAGGGGTGAGCTACACAGCTCAGTAAAGGTAAGATATATGAGAATTTAATATGGATGCATGTAAATCAAATCATTTCATTCTATAAATGTTCAAATAGGAGAACATCTTTTCATGCATAGTATTTTACACTATTTATAATAATAACTTATACGCTCTTTGTAAGATAATAATTGTTCTCCCTTTTTCTTATCAGAATAATATTACCAAATCTTTTCGAATTGAATTTCTTTCATTTCTTACAAAGTTACCATATATATATATATATATATATATATATATATATTCACGTTACAAAGTAATCATTTCAACTTAAATAAGATAATCGGTAACTTTGTCTTAAACTAGAAACCTCTTAAAGAATAATAAAACTTTTATTTATAAACTTCTTCTCGTAAAATATTATAACTTTCATAATCATAAAGCTTAACGTTTCATAAAGAACAGATATCTGATAACTTTTAACATAAACTTGTACTTTCATCAGAAGCTTTATCTTTATAAAACACTAAAACCTTTTCATCAGATTCTTTATCTTTAAAATGCAACAGAACTTCAAAAACTCTTATCTTTAAAAAACAGCTTTTCTTTTCATCAGAAACTTCTTCTTTTCATGAGAGCTTTTAACTTTTCACAATGCATTTAGCAAAATCATTCTCTCATGATTAATAATATAATATAGTTGTTCATAAATACATATTGGTTAGTCCATATCTGATAAGTCTGTACAGAGAAGGCCTCATCACATTTGGGTACCCCCGTGTGTATGATATTATCCTCTTTGGGAGGCCTGATGGCACATCTCCTCAAGGTTTTGTTCCTCTCCGCCGTCCGTACACATTGGGGAGAATGACTTATTCATATTAGAGTTACGGGCAGCCCCATTTCCTCTACTTTAAATGGCCAAACAGATAATATTTTTCCATGGAAAGCCAATAATTAACCCCTACTGGCCGAGTTTAGATCACCAAAGGACATAACCCGAAAATATTTCATACTCATACATTGTATTGAGATTCATAGTTTGCATAACATTTCACAATAATAGCATTTCCATTATTTTCTTTAAGCATCATGTTCATGGAAATTAGTAATAGCATCAATATGCTTAAATCATATATATAAGGTTTCGAAAGCTCACGAACATATCTTTGTCTAAAACATACTTATATGTCATATCTCTAATCAAAAACCTTTTAATGCATAATATACTTTAAAATAACCTCATGACTTACCAAATGCCCATATAACTTATCCCTTACCTGAAAGCAGAGGAACCGAGAGCCTAAAGTCGAAGGAGCTTAGACTTAGTGACTGGTAACACCTAAATCAAAATCAAAGCTTATTACTATCTATTATTCCTTATCATAAACTTACACATTCATCTCAAATCCTATCTCTTAGAATCAAGGAAATCCTAATCTCACCTCAACGAGGTTCCCACAAACACAAAATACATTCATCATACAACATGATGTACTAAATCATAGAAAACCAACATTCTCACATTAATCTCATATCTCTATAAGAGCCAACTTCATTTCAAAAGGCGCTTTGAGCTTAGGGCAATAATGCATGCATAAACATAAAATCCTTAAAACATGGTCATGTAACCATATACACTCATAAGGCAACATACAGCATATTGAACAAAACAGCTTTATAAATACAACCATCAGATGGTTTAGAACCCCTCCTTTAAGTACTAAACCTTAAACCCAGTTACACGAAATTAATTTATGATCTAGACATACCATAAGATAAGTATATTAAATTATAACTCAAAACATTCACCCTAACTTTAAAATTAAATCCTCAAATTTAGGCATGTCCCTTAGTGTTCACTGTTTTATTCCAGCAGCATATACTTTACTTATAAAATACAAATGGGCTATCAATTCACATCCAAAATTCATGCAATTTTACAGAGAAACTCCTCTGGATAACTAGTAAATACATATCAATTTTGGATTCAAAGCATAAAACCATTATTTAATAAAAATCATACAAGACAACGTGCTCAAATCTGTCATCACAGAATTTCCTACAATTTAGAAATTAAACCACTATTTTTATATTACTCCAAATGCTGTGAGACCACTTCCATTACAATGATATGTGTTTTAGATTTCATAAGAAATATCCCTAGCATCCAAATTCACTGTATACAATTTAGTACATAATTTATCATGCACAAACATAGAATCTGTCACAGTGACAGCTTTGCACAATTTTCTTGTAAATTCACAAACAGTTATTAAACGATGGTATTTTCATATGGAGACTTTTATATATTTATTAGACATGTTAGGAAACACTTATATACGGTCATTTAACCATTTTATAGAAAAATTAAACACAATAAAAATCCCAGCAGTAACATCAAAAGTACTCATCCTAACTTTTTATTGCTTCCTTAATCATATACAATCCTTTATTAGTAAAATCTCTAATCTACCTTCAACAATTCACCAACACAGTTTCAAAGCTTCCTAAACAGCATATATATATATATATATATATATAAACTTACAAGTTCATGATTTCCTAATTTCACAAACCACAAATACCAATACTAAAGATCTTATGAAGAAATTATGGATTCTAAGGTGAGAGTAGCTAGCCCTTTACCAAGTTTCTGGTTCATGAGGGGGGAAAATAGGAATAGAATCACTCTTACATGAAAAGATTTCCCTTTCCTAGTGGCTGAACCCGAAAGTATGAGAGGTAGAAGGCTTGAGAGAGTTTTCTTTCTTTTGGTGTTGGAGCTGTGGGCATGAGAAGGAGGGAGCTTCTTGATTGTTCTATTGGCTTGGAGAGAGTCAAGTAAGAGATAAGATGGAGACTTATCTTTCTTTGGTGTGTGGACCCGTGAGTTTGACAAAAGGAACTCAAGAGAGCTTCCTAGCTCTTTCCTTATGAGAAAAGGGAGCAAAGTAAGGTGAGAAATTCAGATTTTTCTTGGACCCGTGGAAAATGAGAGGAAGAGTTTCTTGGAAGTTCCATTTGTCTTGAGAAAAGTCAAAAGAAGAAACTAGGTGGAGCTTGTTCATTGCATGGCCGGCCAAGAGGTCTTTGGGTTTGTCAACATGCATGAAACTTTGGCATTATGTGTTGAATTTTCGTTGGTTGCATGTGTGGGTGGAATTTCTACCATAACATCATGCATCATACTTAATTGAAACACCACCAACTATGCATCTAATAACTTAAACCACTTAATATAATTTTGTACATACTTAATATATATACATCATACAATTAGCCATTCAAGTATTTATAATCTTTACAATTCTTATTCAAAGGCATTATAAAATAATGTGTTTATTAAATACTCTTCTATTAATTTAGAAAGTAAGTGATTAAAATAATAATTAACCACTTGAACACGTAGGTTAACTATAGAGTTGGGTTAGGGTGTTACATGCTTTGTGTTGGAGATTTGGAAACTGCTGGCACCATCTATTTTAAGTGAATCTTTGCCTATGGATGTGTATATTTTATTAAAACTCTTGTTATTATTATTATGTTCTTGTAATCAAAGTTTACATTTCAATAGAAGTTTTTTCATTCTTGGATCAAATCCTTTTCTTGTTTATCTTTCGTCGCATGTATCGATTTGTGATATTAATGCAACATCAAAATTGTTCTACTAGTTCAACTTGAAGCATTAAAAATTTAAAATAAAATCAAACAATCAATTGCATTCTCAAAATAATATCATGAAAGGATAAAACATGTTAGTACATTCTGTTGGTTTGAACTCTACATTCTTGTAAGATTGTTGTATAAAATAAATAAGGAAACTCTTGCGTCAAAATTAGAGAATACATTCAATGTTAATAGAAAATTTTATTCAAAGAAAGGTAAATCCGTAAATAGCCTGGGCACATACCCCAGGCTAGGCCAAGAGCCACTCAAAGAAAAAAAAAACTAGGCTATCCCTTAACCAAACAAAAACCTTTCGATGAAGATACAAGCCCAGGTCGTAAATAACTATAGCCCCATATTTAAGAATGTGCTTGAGTAGCCGATAGCTTGTGCTATGTCTCCAACATCACTAAAGCTCCCTCCAAAGATGGCCTTTGGTTGTGTCTAAATTTTCTAAAAGTAAGCTCTATTCTTGCATTCCAGATTAGACGTAGTGGCCCATTGTTCTAGCTCCCTTTTTGACAATTTCTCTACCATCTGACCAAAAAGCTGGAAAAAAATCAAGCACTCCATTGCTGCATTTTTGCACTCCATGCTGCATTAGCCTAGGTTGACTTCAAGATACATGGTGCTTCAATTTATCATGGAATGTTTCAAAAGCTTTTCTCAAAAGACACATTAAACTTTTGGCCAGTAAAGGCCAATTTTTTTTTTCCTATTAACAAGAAAACAAGAAAACAAGGGACATATGGTCATTACTCCATATAACATTTCAGCCTCAGTAAATGAAAACATAAAACAAATTAGGCAATTCATATGATCAACTATGCCTAACAAATTAGTTGCAATTCTTGCTTTATTGCACAAATTAAAACCATATCTGAACAAAATATAAATGTCCAAGTAGAATCAAAGTTCATCTAGAAATACTCGATGTTTTATTAGAAGAAAAATAGAATCACCAAATTTTGGAAGATTATTTCGAATCAAAAACCCAAAATATTTTGGACATGCACTAACAAACATATAAAAATCTGTAATTTATTGCTTAACATTTGGGCAAAACTTGTAAAGAATCCTAACTTTTACTTGTAAAATTCTCCATGATGGTACCAATCAAAACCACTGTAAAATGTTAACAAGGCTCTCATACTCAATCTATTACATGGAGTACTTTCAATAAAGCTCCTTTTGTTTTTTATAAGTAACATAAAGCTAATAGTTCTAACTAGAACAATGAACATTAATGTTGATGATGAGTATCACAGTTCATTAGCTTCTAACATGGACTGAGCAACAACTGAAAAGATATATTAAAGGAAAGAAAAATAATAAATTTTGGAAAAAGACTATAGACAATAGCTTCCATAAACTTTCACCAAAATGTATCATCAAGTATATATTCAACGTTAATTCATTCTCTCTAGCACATGCACAAACACATTGAACAATGTTATATGCTTAGTACTGGTCAATATTTAAAGGATTTCACCCCACCATCCCATTAATGAGCTCCAATCAACTTTTTTTTTTTTTTTTTTTTAAAGAAGCGTGTTTCTCTCAGCAGCATATACATGGGGAGTACCCATTTCGACAAGTTATCTAACTTGTTACAGCAACGACCTGCTCACCCCATAAACAATTAGTTATTTACTTATTTCCAATTGACCCTTTAAGCTAGGAAGCATGGGTGCGTTTCAGCACTCGGGTGCGGGACTCGGCAATTTTTGAAAAAGGTGGGTGCGGGTGCGGGTGCGGGTGCGGCGGGACTCGGCAATTAAAAAATTATTAAAAATATTTTTATTTATATTTTTAATATATTGCTAAGCATATTTTTTCACATTATATAAACATATACCAAATTTAAGAGCAATAGTAGATAATAACTAAAACATGATGTTCATAAATTAAATACAACCCACAAGATTGAAACTAAAACATTCCATGATGTTCGGAAATTAGAATACAACTCACAAGTTTGAAACTAAAACAAAATAAAAGATAATCAACAAGACAATCAAACACCAACGTCATCATCCTCAATATCAATAGCTTCACTTTGAACTTCACTTTCACTAGTAGTAGCACTAGTGTTAGCATTCCCAATAACCATGGCCTCCAACTCTGGCTCATCAAGTGTAAGGGTTGCATTCTCAAGAATTCCAACTCCTCAATGTATGTTGCTCTCATTCCAAGAGTCTCCTGCAATATCCCACATCTTTGTTGTTGTATGTACGTACTCCTCATTGCGCCTTGACAAAAGTCGAAGATTAGAATGCACATATATCAAATCCTCAGCACGTGTAGGAGCCATTTTGTTTCTTTTTAAGAAATGAATGAATTTGTATGTGCTCCAATTTCACTCAGCGCATGAGGATGAACAAGGTTGTCCAAGAAGTTTGAGGGCAAGGGTTTGAAGAGTTGGAAATGCGGAGCCATGGTATTGCCACCAAACCAAAGATTGTAAGGCCCACCTATCTGTCAAGGCATCTAGTGAAGGAAACCTCCCTCCTGAAAATGTAGCAAACTCAAACTTCACCACCGTTAATTCATTCTCATCTTCAAAGTATTGTTCCAAACACTTGCTTCTTACCATAGAAATTTCATGATCCCGATGTGGAGGGATGCATTTTGGATTCCCCGAAAGCCATTCAATGGAGTAATACCTAGTTAAAGATTAAAAAATAAATATAGATGAAACGTGTGTTTTACTAAAAGGGTGAACTAAGGAAAATGGAAAATAAATGTACTTACTTAGGATTTAAGGAATGAGCCAAGCAATGTAGTGGTGTACAATTTTTAGTCCATCGATCAATGAGTATATCATACACCACACCCCAAAATGAGCTATACTGAACTTCCAAGCCTTCGTGCCGATATATTACTGCTTTCACCTTCTCTATCATTGAATCCCACATCTCATACACAAGATGAAGACAAGGCTTATCTGTGTTGGCTATTCGTAGCATATCATAAATGGGTGTTGTGAATTCAAGAATATAATCAATATTATCCCACCAAAGATCACTTAGAATCATATCTTTCACCTTTTGAGCTTTTCCAACATCACCCTCCCTATAAGAAGCCCATTGGTCACTAATAGCCATGGCTTGAAGGCATCTTTTTATCAAATTCAACATTTTCAGCGTTACAACAACCGAAGCAAATCTAGTATCAGCAACTTGGAGCAGTTTTAATGGACAAAATTCATTAAACATTACCAACCCCATTGAATGGTTCATGATAAAAACACGTATAAAGGATGCATTATCAGCAATACGTGTAATCCAACTACATTCCTCATATGTAACTTCATTCTTTTCAGTGTTTTTTGCTACACGAATATTCTTCAAAGCTAGATTGAGAGTGTGGAAAACACAGGGTGTCCAAAATATTTTATGATACTCACCTTCAATAAGAGCTCCAGCAGACTTCATCACACTAGCATTATCAGTGATGACTTGGACAGCTTTTTCATGTCCAATCTCTTTTATAGCATCCTTCAACACCCCAGCAATATAATGTTTGTCTTTGAACTCACCTGACCCATCAATTTCCTTTATAAACACTAGACCCCCATCTGATACAACCATAATATTAATAAGAGGCCTCCTTTGTGGATCTGACCATCCATCAGAAACTATACTTACACCATTTTCAAGCCAAAAGTCCTTAATTGGTTTCAAAAGTCTTTCAACATGAGCTCTTTCTTTTTGTAAAAGTGTTGTTCTTAAGGCATTGTATCCAGGAGGAAGATAACCCGAAATTTTATGGGTAGCAGCATATGCATAGGAACTACGATAATGTGGGTTCCTAGCAAAGTTAAATGGAAGCCCACCAATGTAAAACATCCTAGCAATTCTGCTATCCAAATCATGTCTAGCATTATTCTGGAATGCTTTCTCCAAAGGGGAATTCGTAGTTACCTTCCTCCTCTTACCATCAACCAGATTTGTATTATCACTCCCTTCCTGTCTCCGAAATGGGGAAATAGGTATAGTAGGCCCACGGCCTGGGGGAGGTAGGGGTAAGGGAATTTGACTTCTCCATTCTCTCTCTAACTTATCATTCTCAACTTGATCATGCATTCGCTGCATTTCCAGCCTATGGCTCTTTGTCGCCTTAAGGCATGCTTTAATACCTTTGCCAGAAATTTGTAATAAATGAGTCTTAACCCTAGAATAGGATCCTGTATAAACTATACCACAATAGTTGCACTTAAAGTATGTGTTTCCACCTGATTTAACAGAAGCACCAGGTGGTTTTTCTACTTTAGTCACATACTGCCAAAGAGGAGATTCATCATTTGGCACTTCTTGATTAGATGAATGTGAAGTTTCTGTGCTAGTAACTTCGTCCATTGCAAATTCAATAGATTGAATTTAACATACAAATAATAACTATTAACTAAATAAATTAATAATAAATCAAACCCAAGTTCACAGATTCACAAATCACAATGAGTAATAAGTAATAACTATTAACTAAATAAAACTAAGATTGAAAAGAAACTAAGATTCACAAATCACAAATTCACAAGTTCACAAATCACTTCTAAATCCTATCTTATTCTAACTGATTTACAAATTTTATCAGTTAGGATAAGATTCTTATCCTAACTGATAAAATTTGTAAATCACAACAGCCATATTAATAACAAAACCCTTTAACTCCCACAAGAACCGAAAAAACAAGCAAAAAAACACAGCAAGCACACAAATTTTCCGATGCCCAATTCATTTCTAAGCAATTTGAAAGAGAGAAATCGTAAAAAACAGAGAGTAAAAAATAAAAATTCAAGAGAAATATACAGAATAAAGTTAAATAAGCAAGGATTTAGATTTAGTTACTAGAGCACAGAGAAGAGAGATGAGGGACGGAGTAAGAGAGAGTGTATGGACGAAGTGAGAGCGCGTGAGAGAGTCTTAGGGTTTTAGGTTAAGTTCAAACGGTGCGTTTTGCACCTTTTTTTTTTTTTTTTGAATTTCGGCCTGACTCGGCCGTTTCGGCTTGAACCGACCATTTCGGCGGTTTCGGCCGATACGGCCTGAGTTGGCCCGATTTGAGCTGCGTTGGTGCGAGTCGGGGAAACCACATGGCAGGACGCGACTCGACTCGCGGTTAGCGGCGTCCCTCCCGCGTCGCCGCGTCCCGCCGCGTTGGACGCGGGTGCGGCTCCTTTGGAGCCACGTCCATGCATTCTAGCCTTTAAGAGGGCTAGACTTATACACAACCCTGATGACCCCTCGTACCAAACTGAAATCTTACAAGAACATGCAATGACCGTAACCAAAACCTTTCAAATTCAAGATCTAGTAACTCTTGAGGAATTTGTCATTTTATCAACAAACTAAATTGTTTCACATTTTCAAAAAGTAAACAAATGGGTTTCTAATCCAAGATTCGTTAAAAAGCCAATGGGAACACATATATTTTTAATTCATGCAAATAATTGAATTCAATCATCAAGAAAGGGAACAAGAACACAACAGACCTAGGGAAATTGTATAAGAAGAAGAAGAAGAAGAAGAAAATGAAGGGCTGAGATGGGAAACTTACAGAGTTACAGTTACAGCTATTGAAGTGGTGAAGAAAGAAGGCAAAAGCGGCTCTCTCTCTCTCTCTCTCTCTCTCTCTCTGACAGTAACAAATTATTGCAAGTGTAGTGTGCACTTTGCTCACTGTTTCATTGTCAAGTGGCTTTTTTTATAGGTGGGTCGCTAGGCCCAATAATATTTAGGCCATTTTTTATTCGTTGCCAAGAGGCCCAACAAATGTCAATAAAAAAAAAATTTTGGCAAATTTTTTTTTTCCTTTTTCTTAAAAAAAATTGTTTGGCATTTTTTTTATGGGATAGTTATAATAATAGTGTTGGATATACATGTGTGAGTGAGAGTGAATGGTAAATATAATATAATTTAACTCATACTCATTAAGTTTAGGTCTTATATATATATATATATATATATATATTTCTTTTTTATAGATAAAGGTCATTTAGGTTAAATGTGTAGAGATATGGGGAATATAATATTTATTATTTTTTATATGGGGAATATAATTATTCAATTATTATACACCAAATATGTTTAACACTCCATTTGTTTTAAAGTAAAATGTTTTTTTTACATGTAAAACAATTTCAGGTGTTTGATAAGACAAGTAAAACTTTTCAAGAAAATTAGTAAAACCAATGGCTTTACACCAAAGTTGTTGGTGCCAGAGATCCTGTGACCAGACCACTAGAATTGCTAGTTAGAGCAGTGGCTCTGACAATCGAACTGCTAACGATCATTGTTGAAGCAGTATCTCTAATGACTGGATCACCAACACCGGTTCAAGAAAATTACGTTTTTGGTTATCAAACCTTCAGCGTCGGTTGTGGTGTGGCATCTCTGGCTAATAGACTGCTACCATTGGTCGTCAATGTAGTGTCTCTGACCATCGGACAACTGGCATTGGTCACCGAGTTGGTGTCTCCGGCCATTGGATTGCCATTACCAATCGCTAGAGAGGAGTCTCTAGCCATTGGGTCGTCGACGTTGGCCTTTGAATCGGTGTCTCTGGTCATTATCATCGGTTGTCAGAGCAGAGTCTCCTGCCACTGGACTATCGGCTCTGGTCCCCAAATTGGTGTTTTCAGACACCGAATCAGTGACTTAGCTACTAAAGGGAGAGGGGAAGAAAATGTTTTACTAAATTTTAAAAGAAAAAATATTTTACAACATTTTATGAAGGATCTTATGGTCAACAGAAAATATTTTTCAAGCTTGAATATATTTTATCTACAAAAAAAAAAAAGAAAAAAAAAACCTAAAAATGGTAAAACATTTTTCGGATAATATTTAGAACAAAGCATAAATTTATATTGTAATCTATCAAATGATCATAACTTCAATTTCATACAATCAAATGATCATAACTTCTTTTGTGTTTATGTTTAGTGTCATATATATATTCATAGTTGGTCTCAAGTCCAGGAAAATGAGGGGGGTAGCAGTCAAATGATGACCAATGAAAAAATCTATATGCTTTATTATAAATGGACACAATACAATTGACTAGGTCTGGCTCAATACATTATGAGGCTTAAGGAAAAAATATTTCGTGAACTTTTTTAATACTAAATATCAATATATACATTTTTTCTGGTTTGAAAATAATTCTTGATTTTTTAGTGTACAATTGCTAATTAAGTTTTTGTATTATGGTTCTTCTAAAAAACAAATTGTATTAAGGTTATATTTACTTATTTTTTTCACAAGTTATTAGGAAAGTTTTGTTAACAATTTTTCTGTAACACTCATAATAATTTTTTTTGATGAAATAGTTTGTACTTTGTAGTTTCAATTGAGTTAAACTTCTATTGGCTTAATATTTTGAGGTTCTTATAGGCGGTGGGGAAAAAAAAATGCAAAACCAGACTATGTATTTTTCTTTAAAAAAAAAAATTATGATTTTACAATTTTGAGACTTTCTTTTTATACAATTTTAGAATGACTAGGTGTGCTGAATGTTGGGAGGCCTCCTCTATTTGTAGAGGTGTTAGTTGCTTAGAAAATAAGCTAAGTTTGCTTAAAAATTAAGTCCAATCAGCTTAAAAAATAAGCAAAAAAGTATGGAGAAAATCTTTAAAAAAGGAGATTTGGATAAGAGTAAGCTGATTTTTTAGATCAGAACAAGTTTTAGTATTTTGATCATATCTTTTTACTCAATATTCGGATTAAGCTGAACTTTTGTGTTAGGACATATGTGATTCATGTTAGGAACATATGTCAATATTTATGTAGTTGGCTAATCCTTTGACAAAACGCACTTTACTTGTAATTGGGTAGATCTAGGATGTGTTTAATACTTCAAGAAACATGTTGTTCAAGTCTAGTATTAAAGCCATGAAGATTAGACCAAGAAACAAGTGAAGAAGGGCTATTCATTAAAGCTGGACAGATAGCTCGACACTTGCAGACAGATAACTTAACACCTGCGGACAGATAACTCAACACCTACTCGACAGATAGCTATCTATTGAGTTTTAATGAGGCTCGACAGATACTATCTATCGAGGTTACGGAAATCAAAATTTCCAGATCTGATTTTTGGGTCAGGCTTATGTATTTGTGTAGGGTTTCTTTTCTCACAACCCTAGACCTATATAAGGCTTATTTTAGAGGCCGTCACATAAGAGAATACAAGGAGAACATATTCAAAAGGTGATCGATGCCTTATTCTCTCTAAAAGAAGGTATTGCGTCTTTGCGCCTTAGGGTTTTGTAACCAAGTGCTTCTTGATCTTCATTGTTGATGAAGTGCAGAACTTTGCAGCCAACAATCTTCTTCTAGTCAGTGATTAAGTCGTGTACTGGGATCCACGCAATTGGTTAGTCACGTACTGGGATTCGTGCATTAAAGGGTGGCGTTCATATATTGAAGATTTCAGATGTTCTGAAGCGGTAGAAGGTTTCTGTTGTGAGTTCATCTACGGGGATTGTAGAGTCTAGGGACAAAGGTTTTGTACTAGATCTGAAACTTCTCTTTACTATAGTGGATTGCTTTTCGGGAAGGTTTTCCCTCAGGTTTTTTATTGTGAAACTAGTTTGTTTCATTGGTTTTCCTAGGTCATCATATCTTGTCTTGTTTATTTGTCTAATTAATAACTTGGATTTAAAACTTGTTAATTCTTTCAACCGGGGTCTAAATTTCCCAACATTTTGGAAGTCGTAGGGAAATTCAATTCTCTAAACTTTGTCAGAAATAGTCTAGTCTGAATATTGAGTTTTACTATGTCAACAATGCCCTAAAATGTGAATCTGAAATCTAGTACTTAATTAGCACGTTTTTGAAGTGTTTTTCAACTCTAAAACTTTATTTGGCCAAATTTTAAAGTTATTTTCACGATAAACTTCATCCCAAAGTGATAATAAGGATTTTTAAATAATTATTTTGAATATAATCTATATATATATATATATATTAATAGGCAAAGTTGAGAGAAAATCCAATTAGGTTTTAAATTAGATTCTACGATTTTTAAATATTATCAACTTAATTTTTTTAATCCCATGCAACAAATCCCACTTTATGAAAAATACTTAACCAATCACAAAAATTCATTTAATTAATTTTAATCATTAACCAATCAAAATTAATTTCAATTAATCACATGTGATCAGTCCTACCCAAATGAATGAATGCAAACTATGAAAACTTGATCTTGTAATATCTTTCACTCTGATGGTCCAATTTGGGAAGCAAGTATATTGTCGCAATCGTTAGAATCTCGAAATCATCTTTATGTTATGTGATGAATGATTTAATGCATGAAATGCAATTAAGATTTTTGGGTACTTAGAATGATTATTTTGGTCATCTTCCAAACTTAAATTATGGGAGCAAAATTGAGTGTCTACAGAATGCCCCTCATTGACAAAGCTTGAAAAGCGAATGTGAATATTTTAAAAAAAGACACTAATTTTAGCAACCATGATTTAATTGAGGTTGGTTTTTTCAACGATTTCCTAGCCCTAAAACCTAGGACCTTGGGACATAGTATTAGCGCTTTATTTTCTAACAAAAAAATGAGAAATGTTGACTTCTAGTTTGCTTAATGATTGATGAACCTTTGAAGAGAAAGAATGTCGATTATTGAGAACTATATTTGCATAATCTGAAATCTGGCACGATTGAGAACTATATTCGCTCAATTTGGAATTTGGAAGTCGACTGAAAACTATATTTACTCAATTTGGACTTTGGGGCGACTAAGAACTGTATTCGCTCAATATGGAATGGGGTGACAGAGAACTGTATTTGCTCAATTTGGAATCTGGGACGACTGAGAACTGTATTTACTCAATCTAGAATGAGGCGACTGAGAATTGTATTCACTTAATCTGGAATCTCAAAGGCGATGAGAACTATATTCGCTCAATCTGGAATCTGGAAGGCGACTGAGAACTGTATTCGCTCAATCTTTGAAGTTTGGAATTTCTTTGCAATAGACAAAAATTCATATTATATTTTAATAATTGAGAACCAGATTTATGTAAGAGATTTATCTATTTTTGCAAATTTGTGTTAAGAAGATTTATCATTTTTTTTTTGAAAATTTGTTCATGAAGATTTGTTCAGGAAATTTTTCTTTTTGAAGATGTGTTTAGGGGAATTTATCCATTGCAAATTGAGGTGTAAGAGATTTATCCATTTTTAAAGATTTGTTCATGGAAAATTTTCTTTTGAAGATTTGTTTAGGAGATTTTTTTTCATTTCAATATGTGTTCATAGAGATTTATCCATTGAGGATTGAAGTGTAGGAGATTCATCCCTTTTGAAGATTTGTTCATGGAGTTTGTCCATTGAAAATTTGTTAAAAGATTTGTCCTTTTGAAAATTTGATTTTAGGAGATTTATCCTTTTAAAAATTTAGCAGATTTATCTTTTGAAAATTTGTTAGGAGATTTGTCCTTTTAAAATTTTATTTTAGGAGATTTTTCTTTTTTGAAAATTGTTTTAGGAGATTTTATCCTTTTGAAATTTTGTTTTGAAGATTTATCCTTTGAAAATTTGTTAAGAGATTTGTACTTTTGAAGATTTGATTTTAGGAGATTTTTTCTTTTTGAAAAATGTTTTAGGAGATTTATCATTTTGAAATTTTGTTTTAGAGATTTATCCTTTTAAAAATTTAGGAGATTTATCATTTGAAAAATGTTTTTGAGATTTGTCATTTTGAAAATTTGTTTAGGAGATTTATCCTTTGAAAAGTTTGTTAGGAGATTTGTCCTTCAAAATTTTTATTTTAGGAGATTTTTTTTTGCTTTTTGAAAAATATTTTAGGAGATTTATCCTTTTGAAATTTTGTTGGGAGATTTGTTCTTTGAAAATTGAAGTTCAGGAGATTTTTCCTCTTTTAATTTCCTGCAAAAAGAACAAGATTTGGGGGGTGTTTGGTAGAGTAGTTTGAGAAAGGTTGTTTGTAGTTTTTTTTTTAAATACGTGTAGATGTAAAAGTGTGTGGAAATGTGTGTAATGTTGTTTAAAATGTGAAAATATGAGTTTGAGATTGATGACCAAACAGGCCCCAATTTCTAGTTAATTAATTTGTATAACTCATGAACTACCACTCTTTGATCTTTGCATTTGATGAGTTTGATATGTATGAACTTATTCTTGTAATAGCTTGATTCAAAAAAGTTTAAAGTTTAGAGTTTACCTGATGAAGTTTTGTGGTGCAAAGGTTTGAATTTACCTAACAAGTGTTGACATGGATAATCTTACCTGAATGAGGCATAGCTGAATGTCCCTAGTTTGGAAATTCATGCATAATTTTTGAAAATCTTGAGGAAAAGTCTTCTTTAGCAAAAGATGACCGATTTGTTTTTTTTGAAAAAAAAAATAGATGAGGCATAGCTGAATGCCCCTAGTTTGGAAATGGATGCATGGCTTTTGGAAATCTTGAATTTTCTTTTGAAAAGATTATGATGATGATGATCTTTTTTAGAAAATGAATTAGGCATGTCCAAATGCCCATAGTCTGCAAATTGATGCATGACTTTTGAAAACCTTGATATTTTTTGGAAAACGTGATTTAAAAAAAAAAAAAAAGGATGAGGCATAGCCAAATGCACCTATTTCAACAATCGATGTGAATTTTTAAAAATCTTATTGTGTAAGGACCTTCAATAAATAAAATTTTGAGTAAAACAAGATCAAAATCACAAAACTGGGCAAAATAATGACTGCTGGAATGATGTGCCAGTCGGCATTGATGTAGTGTTGATTGGCACTCTATAAATGCAGATTGGCACTCTTGAAGTGCCATGGCACATCTTGAGCCTTGCCAGTTGTTAGATTTTCAGTCTTTTTTTTAGGATATATGGTAGCATCTAAACTGAAGATTGATGGTGAAAGTTGAGTAGATGAAAGATCCATGTTCAGCTCCTGTAAAAGATTCTTTCCATGAGCTTATTAGTAATCAGTTATTATAAAAATGTTTTGCGCTAACGCCCCTAGTTTAGACATGCTTGCACAAAAAATTGACAATATGCTTGCACAAAAAAATTGATGACATGTATGCAAAACAAATACTTTTAGCCTAAAATTTACCTAAACAAATATCTTGATTTTGAGTATTTGTGAAAATGTTTTTTGAATAATTGTAACTAGGCCTTTGGAAAGGCTGCCTACGTATCTCTCTCATAAAGGATCAAACCCACACGTAATTCGAAGAAATTTTTTAAAAAATGATTTTTTTTTTTAATTTTAAAATGAAGATTTTTTTATTTTAAGGGTAATTGGGACTGAGCATTTAAAAAGGCTGCCTATGTACCTCTCTTATTAAGGATCAGGTCCAAACGTAGTTCAAAGAAAGTTTTGAAAAATGATTTTTTTTTAAAATGAGTTTCTTCTAAAAATAATAATAATAATTAGTGTAGAATGAGATTTTTTGAAATTTTATCACCTTTTCAATTTTAGCCAATATCTTATTACGAATAATTCTGACAAGTTCAGGAGAAAAAGAGGCATTCACCTAATGAAGAAAATGTGATCCTTTGAACAACCTCTTTGACCAATCATAATGTTTAATAGTTAACTCGATCTCATTGGCTAGGAAAGATTTGAAATCATTAAAAACATGTAATCAAATTTGCTTCTTCATTTTGAACATTTTTAGATTAAGTTTTCAAAGACAATCAAAGAAAAGAAATGCTTCAGAATCACATATGTTGGGAACAAGCAAGAAAGGGAAAAATCCCAAGTTTAAAGATTTGAAACTTTATTGAGAATTTTGAAATTTTGTTCTTTTGATAGTCATTCTTTGTTGGAAGCAAACAAGGGGGAGTATTCCAAGCTTGGAGAAAGTTTTTTCTAAGTCACTTGAGAATTTGAGAAATTTTGTCTTTTAAAGATATCAACCAGTGGGGCTTGATAATCTTGAGTAGTTTTCCTTCTTAATCTAAGAGAAAATATTATCAGGGTTAAAGGTGTGCCTTCAATCAGCAGGACTTCAAGGAGGTTTTTATTCGAAGGTTGTAATGTAGGCTAGGTTCAAGTTATTGAAATGAAAGATATAAAAGGCTCAAAACCCTTATGATATTTCCCTAAGTATGCAATACTTTAACTTCAAGAATTGGAAGTGTTTTTCCACATCTTCCATCATTGACTCTTATGCTAAAATCATTGTCATGTTTATCATCTTCTCATTGGTCTTCATCGACTCCTTTTATTTGGTTTTGATTTTTTATATTGACAGATTTTTCTTTTTGGTCTTCTTGGCAACTCTCATCATTTTTTTTTCTCTCTTTTTTTATTTATTTATTTTTTTTTTGTTGGCCCTAATTTTTGCCTAAACTGCCCTTTTAGGTTTTTAGCCTAGTGGGCTTTTTTTTTTTTTTTTTTTTTTTTAAATTCTATTGGTTTTCAATCAAATGCATTTTCCATTCTTTCAATTTGATAGAGTGTCATCTTTCTTGAATGAATTTGCATTTCTATTTGATTTCCTTTTATCTTTTTTAATGCACTTTCATTTTCTGGACTTGACCAAACACATTTTTTGATGAAATGTATCTTAGGATGTAGCTAATGTACTGCTATGGTTGTTTATATAATGCGTATTCCTGAAAGAATCAAATTTATTTGTCAGTGATTACACTTGTTTGTGAACTATGGGTATTGTGGTCCCTATAAATTTGTTGGGAATCTGGTTTTGCATGTGCTATATATGGTCCTTTGGCCGTGTGTTGTCTCTCAACAACAAAACAAATTTTATATGAAAACAAACTACTTATTTGGCTTGTTGTCTCTTTTGGCTTCTTGTCGTTTTCAGCATGTCAGTATGTAAACAAACTACTTATTTTAAACAGACTATTGAATTTAAACAAACTACTTATTTTAAACAAACTACCTATTTTCATTGCAGATGGTTGACTTCACATTTGACATTGAAATTCATGTTAGGGGATGTTTTGTGGAGGACCCAACCCTTGAATATGTGGGTGGGTCTGTACATACATTGACAAAGATTGACCCTGATAAGTTGAGTTTCTTTGAAATTCAAGATTTATGCCATCTAGTTGGTGCTCCTAAAGAACACAGTAGATATAGGTATTTACTTCCTGAAGGTAATGTAGAGGATGATTTAAGGGACATAGAAACAGAGGCAGATGTGGTGAACATGACTACCCTTCATAGGGCATGGCCAGCTAAGAAATCATAATCTATATTGACATAGATGTGGAGTCATTGGCAGATGAGCATCCTGATGGAAAGGGAGTGGTAGATGATGGTGTAGGTGTTGATGTAGGTGGTGTAGGTGGTAATGGAGGGGTGGATGAAATAGATGTGGAGAGTGATTATGATGAAGTTGTATTGGAGGAAGAAGAAGATGATGAGAATGTTTGAGGATGTTGAGGTTGGTGATAAAGTTGAAGAACAGGATGCTAAGATTGGTGCAAGGGTTGAAGAATAGAATGTTGAAAGAGATGATGATGATGATTGGCTATATGAAGGCCTAGAGGGGGATAACTTTGGTGATGACATATTTGATGCTCCAAACTCAGCTCCACAAGGTTCTACTCCAAAATCAAGTGATGCTCCTAATATAGCCCTAAAATCAAGCAATGCACCCCATGTAGCCCTAGAATCAAGCAATCCACCCCATGCAAACCCTGAGTGGGTTGAGCCAGCTCTTGAGGATGACCTGGTAAGCATGGATAGGTCTGATGATGAGCAGGTACCTGAGTAGCCAGAGTTTAATGCTAAAAGTGACATGAGAAATGTTGTACTGAAGAAGGAGATGAAGTTTCCTAATGCAAAGGTGTTCAGAGCTGCTTTAAGGGAGTATGCAATTAAAAAACCTATTGACATCAAATTCAAGCTTAATGAGAGGACCAAGATATCAGTTCACTATAAGAATGAGTGTGGGTGGAGATGTTATGTGTACGGCCCCCGCACCATGGCCCATAGTGGGCCTTGGACCCTGGCCTGGGTGTATGGCCCATGAGGCCGGTCTCCCTCTACCTAGCAGCCCACCCCCGGGCCACGCATGCTGCAGGCCCAAGCTTTGCCTTTTCATCGTTTCTCGGCAAACACCTTCCCGAGCAGTGATAAATATACGGCTCGCGGGACACCCCGCCCTGTACCTAACAGGCCGTGCCTCGGAGAGGCACCGCTGCCGAGAACTATCGTGGAGGTGGGAACCAAGTTCCAACGCCACCCTCACCGCTTCCCACACCCACCTAACCACCCACTTACGATCGATAATACTGGACCGCCGGTTGCACTTACTGGCAAATAATTATGACCTCTCCACTAATCTATGGACTATAAATACAAGAAGTTTTGAGAAGACAGTGGTTGGAGAATTGACAGAAAGAAGAGTGTAAATAGAGAGAAAACAGAGTGAGGAGGTGGTTCAGATCCCCGAGGAGAGGAAAGTGATTCCATTGAGCCTTAGCGTTAAGAACGACCCAGTGTAGGAAATCCAAACCCACTATACAAGTAAGTTGTGAGCCCAAGTGAGGCCCAGCCCAACGGGTTTCGGTTTTGGGTGCGCACAATTGGCGCCGTCTGTGGGAAATCCTACTAAGCAGTGGTTCCACCGAGACTCGTGTACAGGAAAGATGTCTAGAGGTGACGCCGAGAGTGGCTCGGCAAGGTCTTCCAGGGGCTCCACCTAGCGGGAACAGAGGCAGAAGAGACGCGAGGATCCAGCTTACGAGCAGCTGGAAGAGCGGTCCGGCCTTGGAGAAGGGTCGTATCAAACGGGGAGAACGATATCCCATGCTTCCCGGCATAGGCAGCCCGACGTCAGGGATGAAGAGCTTGAGCGGCTACGGAGGTTAGTACAAGACCTAGAGTTAGAAGCCCGAAACGAGCGCCGCCGAGCCGGTCAAGACGACCGAGAGAGAAGGCCAGACGCCGAGGAAGAGTGACGCGAGATGGGATCGAATCAATCAGGATCCCGCCGCCACAAGGAGCGCTCGCACTCGAGGGAGTCCCGTCGCCGCCGAGACCGCTCCCATTCAGCAGAATCTCACCGACGGCGAAATCGCTCTCGGTTGCGGGAATACGGGAATCAGGGCTCGGATTCTCCAGAGGGACGGCCAAGGAATGCGGCCATGGATGCTATGAGCCGTGCATTGCGCAGGGCGGCTCGGTCCCCATTCTCAGCAGATATTGAGCGAGCACCGATGCCGGACAGATTTACGCGCCTGTCGTTCAATTCGTATGGTGGGAAAACAGACCCCGTGGAGCATGTCAGCCACTATATCTAGATGATGTCTTTGCATACCCGCA
Source organism: Quercus aquifolioides (assembly GCA_019022515.1). Lineage (NCBI taxonomy): Eukaryota > Viridiplantae > Streptophyta > Magnoliopsida > Fagales > Fagaceae > Quercus > Quercus aquifolioides. The sequence goes on from CM032326.1 coordinate 42,181,275, forward strand.
ATGACGCTTTAATGTGCAAGGTTTTTCCCTCCAGCCTTGGTCCCACGGCCTTAAGGTGGTTCAACGGGTTGCGCAAGGGCTCCATTCATAGTTTCGCCGAGCTAATACAGGAGTTCGGTTCCCGTTTCGTGACATGCAGCCGGGAACAGCAACAGGAGGACGCGCTGCTGTCTATGAAGATGAGGGCAGGGGAAACCCTCCGTGATTATGCTAGCCGATACTGGGAGCTCTACAACGAGATTGGCGGAGGGAACGAGAAGATTGCAGCGAGCACTTTCAGAATGGGATTGCCTGACGAGTCGGGGTTGAGGGAATCATTAACTAAGAAACCTCCCGAGGATATGAGGCAGCTGATGAGGCGCATTGAGGAGTACAAGCGGTTGGAAGATGATAGAATACAAAGCAAGGGCAAGGCACAGGTGACAGATCGTCCCCGACAGAGCGGTTTCCAACAGAGGGCACGGGGAAATTTGAGGATTCAAGAGCCAGTAGCGCCAGTAGGGGAGGTGAACGTGACGTTCAAGGAGCCCGTGCATAAAATTGTGGATAAGATCAAACACGAGCCGTACTTCAGATGGCCGAACCGGATGGCTGGCGACCCCTCTAGGAGGAATCAGAACCTATACTGCACCTACCACAAAGACCGGGGGCATACTACCAAGCAGTGCCGAGTGTTAAGGGACCATCTCGGGCAATTGGCTAAGGCAGGACACCTCAAGGATTTTGTGACGGATGCCGGGGATCGAGGAACAGGGCATGGCGCCCCACACAGAGGGAATCCCCTTCCGCCCCCTCTTGGGATAATTGATGTTATTCACGTCGCCCCGAGGGGCATTTCAACGGCAAAGGGGAAGGAGGTGTTGACAGTGATATCGGTAGTGGGGAGTACGGGCGTGCCGCCTCCCGTGAAGAAGATCAGACCTACCCGAGAACCGATCTCTTTCGACGACAGTGATTTGGAAGGAACCATTCAGCCGCACGACGACGCATTGATAGTCACGGCAAGGATTGGCGGCTTCGTTGTGAAGAGAATAATGATAGACCAGGGAAGCGGAGCGGATGTTATGTACCCAGACCTATTCAAGGGGCTCGGGTTGAGGAATGGGGATTTGTCGAAGTACAACACTCCCCTGGTTGGGTTCGACGGGAAAATGGTGGCGCCCGAGGGGCAAATCCCTCTGCCCGTGAACATGGGGGGCAAGGAGGTGATGCTAAGCTTCTTCGTAGTTACCTCATACTCCCCCTACACGGCGATTCTAGGGAGGCCATGGATACATGCAATGGGGGCTGTCCCGTCCACTCTGCACATGAAGGTCAAGTTTCATACTGATTATGGTGTCACGGTGATACAAGGAAGTCAGCAGGCGGCCAGGCAATGTTTGATCGCCATGGTCGATTGGAATGTAACCTCACTAATAATAGATAAATTCAAATTGAAAAATTATATTAAAAAAAAAAAAAAAAAAGCTCTATCGCACGTGTGGAGCGCGTGTAATAAGGTTAGTATATATTAAAAGGATTCAAAAAATTAGTTATCATTTCAAAAAAATGTTAAAAATACCCATAATTAAGGGGTGTTCACCAAACCGCAAAAACCACACCAAAACTGCTCTCAAAATGATATAACCGTGCCATAACTAACAATGCACCGCATGGTGTAGTGCAGTTTGCGGTTTTATAATAAGAAAACCACACAAACTGCATCGCACCGCACCCTCTCTATATATTAATGTATTTATTTTTTTAATATTAAATATATTATTAATAATTTAATAACCCTAGTTTTCAACCAAAAAAAAAAAGTTTAATAACCTAAGCAAGTGTTGATTAGGAAAGCCAACTCAAAAAAAAAAAAAAAAAAAAAAAAGCTCGATAGTTTAAAAAGCTTAGCCCAAAACAAAAGGAAAAATCAGTTTTAAGTTGGGCAAAAAAACCCAAAATTTGAAAAATATACCAGCTTCAAACTGCATCTTATACATCGCATCGCATATGTGACTACAAAAATGAGATGTAGTGCGGTTATAGTTTGAGCTAAACTCTAAAGCACACTGTACTGCATCACACCACACATGTGATTGCAGAAATAAGGTGCAGTGTGGTTATGGTTTTGGCTAAACCGTATTGTAAAGTGCGGTGCTAAAAATGGCTCACACCGCACCGCAAATACTCCTACCCATAATCTAATTAGATAATCCTTATTCCTAAAAAATAAAAAATAGGATTAAAATTGTAATTCAACAAAATTCAAAAACAAAGAACTACCCGAGAAACTTTTCCTAAAAATTAGCACACACTCTATTTAAATATATCTTACACATGTTTGATATAGTTTTCCCTAAAAATTAGTACACACTAAACTCAGCAATTTACTTATTTTCAAAATCTTAAAATTTAGATTCTTAAAAATTCATTCCCGTGTAACCCCACTAACAATAGACAAATTCAAATTGAAAAATGATGACATTAAACTATAAATTAAAAAATTAAAAGAAAAAACCCCTCATCCCATGTGTGGGAGCGCATGTGATGAGGCTAATTTATATTATTATGGTAACCTTGACAATAAAAGACTTCTAAAAATGAAAATAATTCTTTTAAAAAAAGTTATATATCACTACACCAAAATAACTCTATTACATCAAGTGTTAATATAACAAAATATGTATAGTAATATTAGACAAAATATCGAATCTATAAGTTAAAATTATTGCAATGGTAACATAAAAGTATTAAATTATTGCATCAACAATAATTTAACTTGACTCATGAGTCAAGTATTAGTTCTAATGATACTTGACTCATGTCTACTCTTTTGACTGCAGTTGATGGTATGTATGACATACTATCTCCATAACTTTTTAGGCAAAACTGGTGTAGAATTGGATCAACTATGTTTCCAGTATTCTCACTTTCAATCATAGGGTAAACTCAATTAAGTATGTAAGTGTTTTTTTTCACATATTCTCATTATTGTTGGGTGACCCGTGATTAGCTCAAATAGAATAATACCAAAACTATAAACATCTCTTTTTTTGTTTAAGTTTTCGAATGCTTGATATCTACATGTAAAACATGAGTGATTTTTGTTGTGGTCACTACATCAAAATAAGTCTATTACATAAAGTGTTATTACAACAAAATATGTATGGTGGTATTAGACAATATCGCATCTACAAGTTAAAATTTTTGCAATAGTAACTCAAAAGTGTTAAATTATTGCATCAACAATAATAGTTGAAATAACTTAAAATTTTCGGTTGCCATAGAAGCTTTAATATATTAGGAAAAGTTATTGTAAGAGCATTACCATCAGGCTAAGGGTTGTCAATGGGCTGGGTCGGGCCGACCAAACCCATTTTTACTTGGCCCATGAGCACAATGGGCTATTAACTAGTTAATGGGCCGAGTCAAGCTGGGCCGAAAGAGAAAACCTCAGCCCATGACCCTACCCATGGGCAATGCCCATTTTGTATTTAGCAAGCTGGGCTATCGGGTTGGGTCTAATGGGCTACTTATAGGTTTGTGTTAGCATATTATTTTATTATTTTTATAAGGAAAGAATCAACTTTTTATAAGGCAATAATCAATCTATTTTTTTAAAGGAAAGAATTAAAGAATTTAATACTTAATTACAAATTTTTTTTACAGTCAAATCTATTTAATTTTTGTTTTGTTGATGGAAACCTATTTAATTTTTTTTATTAAGGCTTTAAATAGATTTTCATTTTTATCTTTAATAAAAAAAAATGTCAAATGGTTAATTCAAATTTGTTAGACTACTAGAAAAATATATATTTAGTAAACTAAGTTTAGCACAATTACTTTGAGTACCTTAGTGATTTAGGGAGTTCTCTTAAAAAATCTCTCTCTAATATTTCAAGATCAATTCTTCATACACTTCCTATATATTTTTGTTATATATTATAAGTTATTGGGCTGGGCCAATGGGTTAGGCCAATGGGTTGGGCTACTGGGCTAGTCCACCGGGTACCCATGGGCATAAAAACTAACCCATGGCCTGACCCACTGGGCTAGTGGGCTACCCATGAGCCTCAATAACAACGGGCCGGGCCGCCCATTAGCTCGGTGGGCCATTGGGTTTCTGGGTTGGGCTATGGGCCGTGGGCTATTTGATGACCCTTACATCAGGCGTTGTAAAATAATGCTATTTTGACACATCAAAAAGTTTCTTTTTCTATTTTAACACGCCACTTTATAATACACCATTTATTAGATGTTCTATTTTTTTACCACTTCATTTAAATATTATTTCTTATTTCTTATTTTATTCTTTCTTTATTATTTGTTCCTAATAGTCATATTTTCAAATATTTTTATTCTAACGGTAACATTCTCAAATAATCCTCTTATTCTAACTGTCATATTTTTAAAAATCCATATTTTCTTAACAAGCATTAAAAAAAAAATATATAAAAAAAAAAACTCAGAACCTGTCAACCTTAAAAAAAAAAAAAAAAAAAAACGTTGAACTTGTCAAGACTCATATCAAAAGCCAAAAACATATTTATAAATGCAATCTAAAAGTCAACCTATTAAGTTGAAGTTATTTCAATTGAACTAAACTACTAATGTAGTCCATAGAAAACTTACACACATAACTCATATCCAATAACATTAACTCACACTAAAAACCCATTGAATTAAACAAAGTTGAACTTGCCACTTCCTTGATGACAAATGGTACTTAAACTTAACATAATAAAACAATTGGCTAGTACTTAACACAACAAAACAACATAGCCAATGAGTTTTAATGGCAACTTCATAAACAAAATGAAACAAATAAGCCAAATCAAAAGTTTTAATGGCAACTCCATAAAGAAGAGGAGACAAATAAACAAAACCAAAAGTTTTCACGACTCTCCTTGTAATTGCCATAAATGTTGAATGAGATTCATTTGGAGTTGAGAATGAGCTTCTTGATCCCTAATGCATTGATGAACTTCAATGAACTCCGAAAATTCATTTGTCGGCTCAAGTGACATTGGTGTACATGAAATCTCATCAATTTGTTCAAAATCTAAGTCCACTGCTTCAGCTTCATCTCGCTCATCTTCAATAATCATATTATGAAGAATTATGCATACTTTCATAATGTCATGTAGTGTTCCATGATAGAAAAACCGTGCAGGTCCACGTACAATTGCAAATCGTGCTTGAAGCACTCCAAATGCACGCTCTACATCCTTCTTATATATATTCTGAGCTTTTGCAAATAATTTTCTTTTATCTCCTAGTGGAGATGGGATTGTCTTCACAAATGTTGACCACTTTGGATATATGTCATTGGCACGATAATATCTCATTGTATAATCATGACCATTGATTGAGTAATTAACTGCAGGAGCACATCCTTATGCAAGCTCAGAAAATACATAAGACCGCTCCAACACGTTAATATCATTATTTGACCCAGGTAACCCAAAAAAGGAGTGCCATATCCAAATATCATATGAAGCCACTGCTTCCAAAATAATAGTTGGCTCACGAATATGACCACAATAAATCCCTTTCCATGTAGCTAGACAATTTTTGCATTTCCAATGCATGCAATCAATACTTCCCAACATGCCTGGAAATCCACGGTTTTGGCATGGGCTAACAATCTAGCGATGTCTTCATTGTTTAGTGACCTCAAGTATTCCTCTGAGAAAATAGCAATCACTGTTGCAACAAATTTTTTTCAGACTCATCATTACAGTGCTTTTTTCTATTCTCACATATTCATCCATAAAATCAGCTGTTACTCCATAAGCAAGCATCCTAAGTGCAGCAGTCATCTTTTGAAGGGGAGATAGACTAAGCTTTTTGGCATTATTTATTTTTTGGATAAAGTAAGGTTCATGAGGTTCTACCTTAGATAGGATTCGAAGAAAAAGAGAACGTCTCATTCGAAATCTCATTCGAAATGGTTTGGGAGGATATATAGGTTCTTCGGCAAAGTAGTCATCATAAAGCCTTTTATGGCCTGCCACATGATTATGGTAGATATACCAGCAACGCTTACGTTGTGATGTCGAACCCGTTAGAAGTTTTATAATTGTCTCATCTTCATCTGAGTCATCATAAAGCAATTCACGAAAAAAAGAATGACCCATGGAGATAAACTAGAAGAAAACATTGGAAATCAATTATCAATATAGATGCAAAAAACATAATATGAAATGAAATCGATAACTTTAAAAGAAGGTTTGATTATTATGTAAAGAATATAAAATTTTCTTTAAATAAAAAGGTGGCCTAAGATGAGATCCTCTCCTATCTTCTTCTAGCACTTAAGAATTGTAAACCAATGAATACATTTTAGAAACAATTAGAACAGCCCAACAGTCAAGACAAGCATAGAAACTATAAGAAAATATAACCAAAAAAATGTATATAGTATTATATGTGCTGGCTCCTAGCTTTTTGACTGCTCACTAACAACTCAGTAGTTAGTCACAGGCTTATATGAATTATTATATGTGCTATTAGCAAATTAGTTATAGGTATATACATGGCAATATCCCCCATTTTCTATCATCTAGCACACACATATATCTAATACCTACTACACAACCTTAACCAATGCCAAACTGCACACTACTGCAATGCTCCATTGATACTACTACATTGCAGCAGTCACTAACACAACATACAGCAGCAAAGCAGAATCAGGGCACTTACACACTGGCCTCTCAGCCCAATCAGCAACATCAATAGCACAGCACCAGCATTAAGTATGACAGTAAGCTAAGCTAATGTCTCATAGTAGAAACAACCTTAGCACAACAACGCATTAGGTTCCTAACATCATTACAGCTGCCAATAATAATATGGATAAGGCCTACCAATGACAGCTTTGAAGAGAATAAACAAACAAACAATGTCGAAGTGAATTCTACTTATAGTGCATCCATTAAGTACTTGCTCAGACTAGCACTTGCCAAAATTTCCTCATTTTACAAGTACCCAAAATAGTTATTAATGATAATTTAAGATTTATAACTAGAAAATACACAATTATAGGCAACACAAAGTCTATAGTAATTCTCTTTTTCTTGTGTAGCAGATTCTTCAAGAATTTTCATTTTCTTTTTCAAATATTCCATTGCAACATCTTTCCTATCATCTTTTCTCTTTTGATTAGCTTTTTTAGCTTTTCTACCTATTGGTCTCTCGAAATCCATAGTGTCATCAACCCCCCTTCCTTGATCTATTGAATCTGGAATTTGAGGCATTTCTTTTCTTGAATCTTCCCTAGGCATAGTAGATGCCCACTTGGGAAAATCATTCAACAATAGCCAACAATGTTCATATTGAAAAAAGTAATCGTAAATTTCTTTAAACAATTCCCTTGCTTTCTCAATCTAAAAAAAAATTAAATAAATATAACATAATTAGTTTCTTCAAAAAATTCATTTGTGTTGTAAATCTAAAAAAATTAAAGACCGTTGCAAAATTTATACCTTCATTTCAGCAGTGGTTCCACTTTCATTCTTTGCTTCAATTTTAGCTAAGGACCCACAAAATTTAACTGTTTCTCTATTAATCATTCCCCATCGACTTGTTAGGGATGTTTGACTACGTGTAGAATCAGTCTTGTGGTCATTGTGAAGTATTTTGCAACTTTGCCATAAAATGTTGTTCTATGTTGCTCATTACCATACACAGGATCGACACTGGTATTAAGCCATGCTACTACAAGTATTTTGTCTTCCTCAAGACTGAAGTTGATACCATGTATTGTTTTTTTCTTAGAAGTGGCAACTTCATCATTCAGTGGAGAATCTTGGACTAACATGGGACTATTTTCAGATACACCGAAAAGTTCATCTTCAAGATTATATTCCCCCGTAAGACATCAGTGAACGATGAATAATGTCTTGAGTCCATGCTCTAAATAGATATGTAGATAAAAATAATTTAGGTAGTCCAAAGAAAGCCCCCCAAAAATAAAAAATCAAATGCATATCTGAATGCACAAAAACAAGAATTATTGCAAAAGATTTATTAATCTATATATATATATATATATATATATATGGCTTTGTGAAATTGTGACTGATAGGTTCACCTTTAACACACACACACACACACACACACACACACACAGAGCATGGACTATTAGAATTCCGTAGTGTCTCATAGATTATTTGTAGTGTCTCATAGCCTAAATGCTAGAATTAGAATTTAGAATCTGTAATGTCTCATAGTTTGCATCTAAGTAATCATTCGGTAATGCAAAAGAATTGAAAAAAAAAAACATAACACAGCACACAACACATATGAACTAAGAAGATAGAGAGAATAGAAGTAGACACCGAAATACCGAGAGAATCACAGAGAAGACAGAAAACTTACTTGTACGCAGTAGAGCGAATAGATGAAACCTTCAGAGAAACAGTGAAACTAAGATTGAATCGGTGATACCGAGATTGAACAACAAATCGGCGACTCCGAAATACAAACCCAATAAGCTAAGATGCTAGACGAAACAGTAAAATGCTTTGCTCTGAGATGAACTAAACCGATTTGGTGTATGAGATAGAACAGAGAGGAGAGAGCGAACAAAAAGGGGAAAAAAAACCGATGAAGGAGATTTTATAGATCAGTGATGATGGAATTTGTGATATGGTAGAGAGGAAATCGGTAGTGGCTCATGATTCATGAATGGGAAGAGAATAGAGCAAAAGGGAAGAGGGGAGAGGAAAAGAGTATGGGAGAGTGGAGATGGAGGCGATGAATCTGTGGCTGAAGGAGAAGATGAAATAGATATTTTAATTGGGATGAGAGAGAAAGATGAATAAAAAAATAATAAACAGATGTGTTATATTGGTCTGTATCGTGCCAAAGTTATCACGGTACTGTAGTATGTTATAAATTTTTGACACATTTGAAACACCTCATGAGGCTTGAATAGTGGTGTTTGGTGTGTCAAATGCCAAATATTTGGCATTTGACACACCTGATGGTAGTGCTCTAATAACTTAAAATGAATAAATCATTGTATAAACTGATATTAATTATTTTTTGTAATATATTGCAACGAAAATTTCGAGCCAATAGCTTATTGCAACAAAATTCTGAGTGGAATGCTTGAAATTGTTTGATTGAACTCAGTTGCCATACTTTGGCTTCTTCCATGAGCCATCTCTAGAGCCAAACATTCTTTTAGTTCTACAAACACTTGACTCAAGTCTACCCTTTGGATTGTAGTTGATGACTATCTCCACAATTTTCCAAGTAGAATTAATGTAGAATTCTCCCTATAATCTTGGATCAACTATGTTTCCAATATCCCCACTTTCAATCATAGGATAAACCCAATCAAGTACGTGAGTGTTTTTTTTTTTTTTCATGTATTCTCATTATTGTTGGGCTACCTTTGATTAGCTTAAATAGAACAATATCAAAACTATAAACATCACTTTTTTTGTTTAATTAAGTTTTTGAATGCTTGAGATCTACATGTAAAACACAAATGATTTTTGTTGTGGTCACTACACAAAATAAGTCTATTACATCAAGTGTTATTACCAAAAAAAAAAAATATATATATATATATATATATATATATATATATATGGTAGTGTTAGACAAAATATCGCATCTACAAGTTAAAATTGTTGCAATAGTAACTTAAAAGTGTTAAATTATTACAATAGTGATAGTTAAAATAACTTAGAATTTTCAGTTGCAATAGAAGTTTTAATACATTAAGAAAAATTGTTGCAATAACTTAAAATAAATAAATCATTGTATAAATTAATACCAATTATTGTTGCAATGAAATTTTCAAACTAATAGTTTATTTCAACAAAATTATCATTGCAATAATTTGATATAAATTCTTTTAGAATCTATAAATTATTATTATTGATACAAATAACAACTTATCATTAAAAACTTATTAATGAATTAGTTGTTATTTGTTCTCTTCATTTTTTTTTTCTTCTTCAATGAATTTTCTTTAGTAGTCTTGCAATGTTTGTGAAGCATTTGAATTGGCATACTATTGTTTTATGATTTTCCATCTTCAGCAATTATGGTGGTAGTTAATGGAGAACATTCAACAGAGGTTCTAGTCATTTTTTAGTTTTCTTACAAATTCCTCTTTTATGTCCTACAATAATTTTCACTTTAATTAAATGGTGCCTCAAGAAATGGAAGAATATATGCATATTGTCCAAATTTCATATTGTTGTTTAATTATCAAAATACACCAATGGCCAGGCAAACAGACAGTATCAAACATCTAATAAATCCTTAAGAATCTCATAAAATTTTATTATTTTTTGTATGACAACTTATTATATATCAATCAGATTAATGTCTATAAAAAGTAACATGCATAATTAAACAATTAGTGACGATTTAAACAAATATTTAAAAGGATATAGCAAGCAAGGTGAAGTGTATACTTCAATTTCACAAAATAGTATATAAAGTGTATTAGATATAACATTAAAAGAACACATAATTTAAAGTTAATATCTACATGCTCAGACATTTTTTGATTAAATATAATAATATAATTTATTAATTGTAAGGAAATGATTTTCAAAAGACCTCCAGGCAATTCTTTTTAGGAAAAGTTAATGTTCTTTTTAGAGAAAAGGCTAGTTATTCTTGATTGCATAAATCAAATGTTCTAATAATTTTAAATTTATTAATTCTTGCATAATTCTGACTATGAAATACCATTGTTTTAACTTTATATTTGTTTATTGACTATTAATGGGCTGTGCTAGCCTAAATGATGAAATCAGTTTGGTTCTATTAATCAATGTAAGGGTTGTTGTGATTCTTACGGTAATTAGATGCGATAAATATGCTAGAAATAAACTTATTATAAGAATGATTTAGTTTACTATCAGGGGCGTAGCCAGGAATAAATACATGGGGGGCCGGGTTGTAACATAAATATACTATTATCAAAAACGCCAAAAGAAACGCCAAAAAAAAAAAACAATCACACGCCTTAAAACTAATTCTTTTAGCTTTAAGAATATGACTCAAAAATTAACCTGAAAAGAATTTTTAAAAAATAAAATTTTAATTAGAAATTTTTACTTAGTTATATGAATGTTATTCATACTCAAGAAAAAAAAAATCCACTATAATTTAAACAGTCAACCCATTTTTAATACAACTTTAATTAATAATAACCCCTCAAATGAAAACAAAAATAATTTATTTAATTTGTCTTTTATAATGTATTGGTTAATTTAATTATATAGCTTTAATTATTGTTGTTTAGCGTAACAATAAACTATATTGCTTTAATTTATTTGTCATTAATTATACTGCTTTAATTTGTTATATTGTTTAGCCCCTTGTACATATTACACTAAAAGAGCTGAACATTATACATTCTATGTGCAGCACAATAATTAAAGCAGTGTAATGTGCTACACATTACATTGCTTTAATTATTGTTTACTCGGCCCCATAAGCCCATGAGCCCATCTACTCTCTCCCCACCCCACGGTCCCCACTCAACAAACAACAGATAAGCACAACATGTGCCCCAATCACAATAGCCAGCTGCAATCAGAAAATTTCACAATGCCAATCACAAATCACAACACATATTACACTAAATGACAATCAATATCCCATTCCCACCACCAACACCAACACACTGACCAACCCAAACGGATAAGATAAAGCCAACACCAACACACTGACCAACCCAAACGGATAAGATAAAGGCATAAAGCCAAATTCAAAAAGATAAAAAAAAACAACCAGCCAATCAGAGATGAAAGACCCACTGTGGGTCTCTCATCTCTGATTGGCTGGCTGACTTAAATTGGCTGACTTAGTGAGATAGCCTATTAAAGAATAGAGAGAGTTAGAGAGCCGTTCATAAATTTCATCTCATTTTTTCATTTGAGAGTGAGATAAAGAGAGAGAGACTGAGAGAGAGTTAGAGAGAAAAAAAACCTTGAGGGAGGGCCGGACCGGAGCGAGCAGATCAGACGGCGATCTGCGAAAATTTCGTTTCCAGTGAGAGTGAGATAAAGAGAGAGAGACTGAGAGAGAGTTAGAGAGAAAAAGAGAGAAATACCTTGAGGGAGGGCCGGAGGGAGCAAAGCACCGGAGCAGAGGCAGAGCTCCGATCTGCGATCTCCAATATCGGATCTACGATCTCCGATCTGCGATGAGGGGCGACGACGACAGCGACGTGAGCTGCGGCGACAACGACGAGCAAGCTGCTGCGGCGACAATGGCGACGTGACCGTGGTCCGTGGGTTTGGTTTGCTGGCAAGGGCAGTTTTGGTTTGCTCTGGGTTTTTTTTTTTTTTTTTTTGATAAACACCTCTGTCTTTGTTTGCTGGATTTTGTTTTGGTTTTGCTCTGTATATTGCTGTATTGGGGATTGGATTTCTCTGCCAGCGACGTGATGGCCTGACTGATAGGTTTGATTTCTGATTTTCTGTATCGGTGGATTTTTTTTTTGGTTGAGAATCCGTGGGCTTGCTGTGAGCGAGCTACCTCTGTAATGGGCTCGCCGTGGGCTTCCCTCTGTTACATTTTTTTTTTTTTTTCGGATTTTAGTTCAAATTTTTTTTGGGTTTTTTTTTTTTTTTTTTTTTTTATAATTTTGCTTGAAAGTAGAACAGATAATTTATTTTTTTTCCTAATTTTTGATTGAGGGTGTTCCTAGGCTGGGAGTGGGCTGGGAGAAATGGATAGGGGGGGCCGGCTGTGTAACGTTGGGGGGCCAATTTATTTTTTCTTCATAGGCTAATGGGAAATTTTTTTTTTTTTGCAGGGGCCACGGCCCCCCTAAGCCACTATGTGGCTCCGCCCCTGTTTACTATTACTTTATGTACTTCAACTTTATGTGAGTCAATCTGTTTATGTGGGATCTCTGGCTCCAAAATCCTTGAAACTATGTAATTCTCTCTTCCATATTTCGAACTATACTCATCAAGATGCAATTGGAAGAAATATTCATTTTCAACTATCTTCAAAATTTCCCTAGATAGGATATTCCTATGCAATTTCAACCTTTATATAAATAAAGAATCATAAATTTAGCAAAATATATATACATGCATCATGACCTGTACATTTAGTTTTTTTATTTTATTTTTATGAGTTAATTGCATTCTTAGTACTGTATTGACTTTCAAGCTAGAAATTCTCAAATATCTTGCTTATTCTAATGACAACTTATCATATATTAAGAAAATTTAAAGTCCTCTTCAATAATAGATAGTAATGTGCGAAATCAATTAATTAATACATATTTAAACAAATATAATAAAAGAAAGTAGCAAGTAAGAAGTAGTGAATATGCACTCTAACAAAGCATATAGGAACATGTGCAAACACTGACCTAAAAGTGTTTGGGTACTACTTTTTTTTTTTTTTTTTTTTTTTTTGAGTTTCAACCTACTTTTTGATTTTTGGTGTAAGCGGGAATTAAACCCTAAATCTTTTATTCAACTATAAGAGACTTTACCTATTAGTCTAGAGCTTCATGGCAACAACAGGGTGATCAAAATACGAAGTACCTTCATGTTATGGTGGCTAATATTGTTACTATTTTTTTCAGTCGTCTTCCAACTCTACTTTGAGTTGACGTATTGGTTTACAACTCTCTTTAGTTTGCAACTCTCTTTGGGCAACGTATGGAGTAAATTTTGTCAAAACAATTAATCAATAATTTAATAAAATGATGTGTAAAATTGTGGGCTACCAAGGCTTATTATAAATTTCTTTCTAAAATATCTGACATTTAAGAGGAAAAATGACTTGTAACTTGTAAGAGTATAAAAAATACATTTACACTTACATGTAATTGAGAATAGACTATTAAGCCATTTGACAAATGAACCTTAACTATATCCTATTTAGATTTTGTAGCTTGTAGTCCTCACCATGTCCACTTTCAGCATCCCCAATAGAGTTTGCGACAAGTTGGACCCGTTAGCTAGAAGGTTCTGGTGGAAACCAATTCAGCGGGAGGGTAGATTTATTGCTTAGAAAGCATGGGATAAACTCTGTTGCTTGAGAAGTGTTGGCGATCTCAGCTTCAAAAAAGCTAAGAATTTCAATAGTGCCTTGTTGGCTAAACTGGCCTAGATGATAGCATCCAAAAGGGATAGTCTTTGTATGAGAATTCTCAAATCAAAGTACAAGGTCAGGGAGGATTGGCTTCGGGCTAAAGCATTGAAGTACACATCCCCAATCTGGAAAGCAATTAGGAAAGCAAAGGCCATTGTTTCTAAAGGTGACTGTTATCTTATTCGAGATGGCAAATCTATTGACGTTTGGCTTGATCCTTGGGTGCCATGGATCCAGAGATTTATCTAGTCCCCAAAATGTGTCCCCAAACCCTAGACACCTCTCAAGGTATCTCACCTCATCAATCTAGATCTACACACCTGGAGAGCACCTCTAATCCTTGCCCTCTTTGACCCAAACTCTGCTAAAGTCATACTCTCCATCCATATACCATCAAGACCTCGTCTAGACAAGCTTTTATGGATACCCAACTCCAAGGGATGTTTCTCTGCAAAAATTGCCTACAAAGAGCTATCCCATTACCCACCCCAACCAACCCACGCCCCCTTGATGTGGACTGGAGGAAACTATGGAAGCTTAAAGGGCTTGAAAGGATAAAGATGTTCCTTTGGAGAGTTGTTGTCAATACTCTGCCCACAAAAGAAAATTTAATGTGTCACTTGGAGGTTGAAGATCCTTGTTGTGTGCTTTGTAATCAAGAGGTTGAATAATTTTTCTACATTTTCTTCTTATGCCCTATGGCCAAAGCGCTTTGGTTCTTTGTTTGCTGGGGATTTAGGTCCAATGAGGTGCCATTGGCAATCTCAGTTGATATCATAAACATGATTCTTAACCCTCTAGAGGCTATCTACCAAGCTCAAGACCAATGGCTGGTTTCCCTTTACTTGGCATTTACACTTGAAGAGATTTGGCGTACCCGCAATGTCGTGCTCCACCTTAAAGGCTCAGTAGACCTCCCTTCTTCAATCCACAACATCCATTCCAAGCTCTAAGAATGTTCCATCATCTTCTCCAATCTGGAGCTCCCCCCTTAGTCCTCATACTCTGTCTTGGTCTACCCCTCCTACGGGCATTATCAAGATCAATTTTCATGTGGTTATCTCCTATTCCAACTCAGCCTTAGCTGTCATCGCCAGAAACTTTCAAGGTGCTTTGCTATATGTTTGGGCTAAGATAATATCTAAGCGGTCTCCCCTCCAAGCTGAGACAGAAGTGCTGTTGTGGGCGATTCAACTAGCAAGTCGGGAAAGGTGGAGCCATGTCCAGGGGCGGAGCCACATAGTGGCTTGGGGGGGCCGTGGCCCCTGCAAAAAAAAAAAAATTCCACATTAGCCTATGAAGAAAAAATAAATTGGCCCCCCCCCCCAACGTTAGACAGCCGGCCCCCCCTATCCATTTCTCCTAGCCCACTCCCAGCCCAGGAACACCCTCAATCAAAAATTAGGAAAAAAAATAAATTATCTGTTCTACTTTCAAGCAAAATTAAAAAAAAAAAAAAAAAAAAAAAAAAAAAAAAACCCAAAAAAAATTTGAACTAAAATCTGAAAAAAAAAAAATGTAACTGAGGGAAGCCCACGGCAAGCCAAGCCCACGGCGAGCCCATTACAGAGGTAGCTCGCTCACGGCAAGCCCACGGATTCTCAACCAAAAAAAAAATCCACCGATACAGAAAATCAGAAATCAAACCCATCAGTCAGGCCATCACGTTGCTGGCAGAGAAATACAATCCCCAATACAGCAATATACAAAGTAAAACCAAAACAAAATCCAGCAAACAAAGACAGAGGTGTTTATCAAAAAAAAAAAAAAAAAAACCCAGAGCAAACCAAAACCGCCCCTGCCAGCAAACCAAACCCACGGACCACGGTCACGTCGCCATTGTCGCCGCAGCAGCTTGCTCGTCGTCGTCGCTGCAGCTCACGTCGCCGTCGTCGTCGCCCCTCATCGCAGATCGGAGATCGTAGATCCGATATTGGAGATCGCAGATCGGAGCTCTGCCTCTGCTCCCTCCGGCCCTCCCTCAAGGTATTTCTCTCTTTTTCTCTCTAACTCTCTCTCAGTCTCTCTCTCTTTATCTCACTCTCACTGGAAACGAAATTTTTGCAGATCGCTGTCTGATCTGCTCGCTCCGGTGCTCCCTCCGGTCCGGCCCTCCCTCAAGGTTTTTTTCTCTCTAACTCTCTCTCAGTCTCTCTCTCTTTATCTCACTCTCAAATGAAAAAATGAGATGAAATTTATGAACGGCTCTCTAACTCTCTTTATTCTTTAATAGGCTATCTCACTAAGTCAGCCAATTTAAGTCAGCCAGCCAATCAGAGATGAGAGACCCACAGTGGGTCTCTCATCTCTGATTGGCTGGTTGTTTTTTTTTATCTTTTTGAATTTGGCTTTATGCCTTTATCTTATCCGTTTGGGTTGGTCAGTGTGTTGGTGTTGGCTTTATCTTATCCGTTTGGGTTGGTTAGTGTGTTGGTGTTGGTGGTGGGAATGGGATATTGATTGTCATTTAGTGTAATATGTGTTGTGATTTGTGATTGGCATTGTGAAATTTTCTGATTGCAGCTGGCTATTGTGATTGAGGCACATGTTGTGCTTGTTTGTTGTCTGTTGAGTGGGGACCGTGGGGTGGGGAGAGAGTAGATGGGCTCATGGGCTTATGGGGCCGAGTAAACAATAATTAAAGCAATGTAATGTGCAGCACATTACACTGCTTTAATTATTGTGCTGCACATAGAATGTATAATGTTCAGCTCTTTTAGTGTAATATGTACAAGGGGCTAAACAATATAACAAATTAAAGCAGTATAATTAATGACAAATAAATTAAAGCAATATAGTTTATTGTTACGCTAAACAACAATAATTAAAGCTATATAATTAAATTAACCAATACATTATAAAAGACAAATTAAATAAATTATTTTTGTTTTCATTTGAGGGGTTATTATTAATTAAAGTTGTATTAAAAATGGGTTGACTGTTTAAATTATAGTGGATTTTTTTTTTCTTGAATATGAATAACATTCATATAACTAAGTAAAAATTTCTAATTAAAATTTTATTTTTTAAAAATTCTTTTCAGGTTAATTTTTGAGTCATATTCTTAAAGCTAAAAGAATTAGTTTTAAGGGCGTGTGATTGTTTTTTTTTTTTGGCGTTTTTGATAATAGTATATTTATGTTACAACCCGGCCCCCCATGTATTTATTCCTGGCTACGCCCCTGGCCATGTCATTTTTTAAGGAGACTCAAAGGTTTACATTTACGCTATCCTGGATTGCTCAGGCAACTCCGTTTGGGTCATTGATCATCTTATTTCTAATATTAGTTTTATTGTTGAATCTTTTATGTCTTGATCTTTTATTTGGGTCAATAGAAGTTGCAACTATGCTGCCCATGTAGCAGCAAAGTTTGCAATAGAGTCTAAGTTGTCTTGTTTTTTCAATTCGGGTAATCTTCCCCCTAATTTATTAGCTGCTTGTATGGAAGATGCCCCTTTGTGTTTTGATATTATTTAGTTTATATATTGCAGTTTATCCACACACAAAAAATTAGGGTATACTCCTCGATGATCATAACCAAACTGACCAGTGGTAAGTACTAACACTTCCTTGTAACCTTAGGATTTGTTTGGTATATTGTAATAGATCATGTAATGGCATGGAATTGTTACATATAAAATAGTTACTTAGTTATTTAGTTGAATCTTTATAAGGAATAATTATTGGAATAGATATTCCTTAAATTTAGGAAAAATTATTCCTTAATAGGTGCAATAAACTTTTACAATTAATATATTTTCAAAAATACAAACTCTTTCCCCCTCTCTCTAATTTCTACATACATAAACCTTTCTATTATAATTCATTAAATCTAATTTTAGTTGCATTACTTGCATATATTTTGTGTGTGTGGATGTGAAGATGCTTTCAATGTCTTTCTTTTTCTTTTTTCTTTTTTTTTTTCTTTTTTTTTTTTTTGAGAATCGATATCCATATTGATTTGAAATTGAGCAATGATGTCAATTTTTTTTTTAAATACTCATTTTTTGGGAAATGTAATTATATAAGTTAAATATTTCATAAATATATATTTTAAGTTTTATTTAAATTTTACAATAAAACTTATGAATATGAATAATTATTCCATTACAGTATCTTTTATTACTAGTAATAAAAATTATCTTTCGTATCGTATTTACTCTTTAACGTACCTCATTCTAAAAAAAAAAAAAAACTCTTTAACGTACCAAATGTTTCATTACTCATTAGTATAATGTATCCAGTAATACCATTAACATAAGGTATTCATTTTAGGACTTAGCAATGTAATTTTTTTTTTCTCAAAAAAAAAAAAAAAAGCAATGTAATATTTAAACCAAAAATTATGTACAAGTTGAATGGGCTGCTCTAGCCCACTAGAGCAAAACTATTGCAATATGGAAGCCCATGCCAGTCCAGCCCAATCGATGTCAACTTACCTTCAAATAATGTGCACGAGTTTTCTAAAACCCACAGATGTGAAGATTTTTTAAGCTAAAACAGATTTTTTTTTTTTTGGAGAAGAAGCTAAAACAATGTTCATTTAAAGCTTTCGAGTGTTGAAATGGATATTGCAGTTCTTTTGTAAGATTTTCTTTACAGGAAGATTTAACGTGGTTTTTAAGTGATAAATGGAAAACTCATTTCGAAGATTTTTATTTTTATTTTTTATTTTTATTTATTTTTTATTTTTATAGCAAAACCCATCTTTAAGATTTTATTTGTGAAAGTTAGACGTTATGGTTTTTTGCTGCTGCTCTCTCTATATATATATTTTAATTATTTTAATTAAACTGAGATACTTGACTTCAGCCAATACATGCTCTAGGGGAGATTGATGTTCCTTTTTTAACTTCTCCTCTTGCTCTCTGTTTTTAATCAATTGTGATATTATGTTCCAAAATGAGGGTAACTCTAGATCTCTTGGATTTGGATCCAAGAGATCTAGAGTTGGATTTGGATCCTTTTAAAAAATCTTTGAATAACTCCAATGCAGTTTAAAAAAAAAAAAAAAAAAACCTTCCATTATCCAATAAACCATATTGTATTTGTATTCATTAGAGACTTAGGAGTTGATTATATTATGACCCGATCTTATCACATTGCCAGACACATACCAATATTATTATTTATTAATAATACGAGGAAGTGGGCTCATTATTTTAATTGATATAGCAGGAGAGTAGGAATAATTAGTTAATTAATTATAAAAATACATCAATCTGTCAAAATTTAAAGTTGATTAAACTTAATTTAAATGTATTAGAGGCTCTCAACTTGAGGGAACAAGAATTCCCCCGCCACTTTTATTTTAAGAATTCTATTCAGAAATATTTTAATTAAGTTAAACAGTTAAAGTCATTGTTCTGTTTGACATTCCTGACCTCAAATTGCATACAAAATTATTAAAGATTACCGGCAAAGTTTTCTTAATGGATAATAGAAACGTGCTTAGCTCACCAAATTTGAACTCTAACAACCACTTCCACAAAATATATATATATATTCGTGCAAGAGACTCGGTACTTGGTAGACTTATGTCATCGCCATATATATTCGAACTATTTGTCGTTTCTTTCAGTTCCCATTTAAAAGCAATATGGACTATCATTGTCCATAAAAGCAGCTTACCAACATTCATCACGATAAGTAAGAATACTTCACCGTGAAGAATAGCATTTTCTTAGCAACTTTGCTCTTGCACATCACATGCAGCATGCACTAAAATTGTACTTGCCGTGGTGCCTTTAGCTTGCTTATATTATTTTACTGTAGTGACTGGAGGTTATTTTGTTGAGGGAACCATTCTCGATCTGGAGGGAAAGCCTTTAATAACAGTAGATGGGGATGCTTTACTATGCACTTATTATAATACTGTTCAATCCATGCTCCAATAATTGACTAGTCCAATATCTTATATACATATAGTAGTAGAAGAGTGACATGAATTATTTGCTATCTCAAAACTAAAAGTATGATGATAATGGGATCCGGGTCAGTTTTAACCTTTAACTTTATTTTCTTGTTAAAAATTTACATTATACTATCTTATTCTATTTTTTCATCTGCTTTACAAAATGATGATGCTGAAGATTACCGATCACATGCCCGTTTGAACCTAGAGAAACTTGCATCGATGAAGGATAGATTGCTTACAATAGACACTGGCTTGGTGATAGTCAACACTTCTTCGATACTAATTAATTCAGCTTTCTCAGAATTTTTTTGATATATTTCCTCATCAAAAAGATAAAAAAGAAAAAGAAAAAGAAAAAGATGAAGAAGTGTTTGATGTTTGCATAAAGAGTTTTTGTGGGGTATTTTCAATTTTTCATACCCCTCAAGTGTCTCAAGATATAAGTGTAATTTCAATTGTGGGTTCAAATTAGAACGAGTAACTTCCCACCTAAGATTTATAGTGAAAATATTATGAACGTATCACTTCTCTTATGAGATATGCTAATTTAGGACTTGGATTTGGGAGGCAGCTTTGCTACTGACTGCGTGTTACAGTTCTAGCATTTGAATATGCTATTTAACTGTGAGGTGTTTTATTTTATTTTATTTTTTTTTTTTTTTTGGTGTCTTTGATGCGTACTGCTAGGTAAGGACGAAATTAGTTTGTTTCAAAAATTTTAAAGGGCTAAGTTGTTTGTTTTGAGTAAAATTAGTTGATTGAGCTTAATTTTTTAATTTTTTAATTTTTTTTTTTTTTTTTTTTTGCTATTGGTAATTTTTATTGCTGGGCTAATTTTCTAGGCTTGTATATTTTGTTTTAGATTTTAAATCTATAAATTTTTATAGCCTTTAATATGATGGAAATGCAAGAATTACAAATGTTTTTATAATTAATGGTTGATGTGGTTATTGTTATGTAAAAAAGTTATATAAGTGGTAGTTCTAGATGCGAACCAATAAGAATTTGCTACCTTAACAGTTTGTACAAATATTGTAGAAAAGTTTGTTACTATAGTATTACTCTCAAAAGAATTGATGATATTGTTAATGAAGGCAAAGTATAATTTTATAAACCAAACATTATCTTCTTTCAAAACTATGGCATCAAAACTATGGCATTAAAAACATAATTTTATGGACAAAGATACTTAACAAACTTATTCCGATCACAAACCAAACATTAAAAAAGAAGAAGAGAATTTCAAAACTTTATCTTCTTTTCTTTCTACTAACGTGAATCAAACATGGCATTATAAAATTGTCAATTAACGGTAAAGGTCACCTTAAGTACGCTATTTTTATTATAAAAATATTAATTACAATATTTTTTGTATCATATATATGGGGTGATTTACTTGGAATCCATTAACAAACTCAATCAAGTGGGTGCAAAATCATTTAAGAAAAAAACCATTTCATTTTTTAAAACCCATTTTAGTTTTCTGTTATAAGACATACTCACATACTGAAGTTTTTAAAATGATGGTAAAAATGATACTTGAGCATGCCGCTCTTAATTATGCTTAGAACAAATTTAATTAAATTGACTTTACAAATGAAATTAAAATTAAAATTCATATTGAAATATCATTTTATTTGAAAGTGTCAGTTAAGAATTAATATAAATTTATTAAAATTTGATAATTGAGATCCTTTAAAAGTTTATAACATAACTCTCTTTGGCTTTACCATGAAATTTTTGCAATTTCAACCATTCATATTAAATAAGTAGTCACACCAACAACTTTTTATTTTTATTTTTATGCTAGATAGTTCAGAGTGAGTGAATTTGAATATTCTGAACCCTAAATGTCTTTATTAAAAACATAAAAAAAAAATGATAAATGAGCTACAATACTCTTGGTCATGCCAACAATTACTTCATTAGTATTGTTCTATGCAGAATAATATATTGTTTTAAGTTGTTGACATAAAAAAATTAAATAATTTATTTCACATAAATTATAAAAATTTTAAGAATTTCGAAGTAAAGTCACAATAAAAACTCTAAAGACCTCTGAATGAAGAAGTTTTATTTGAAATTATATGAGAAAACAAAAGCCACAATTTTAGAATATATATCATTTCCGGAAACATCTATAAAATAGAAAGTGCCCAATAAAGAGAAAAAAGAAAAGAACATAAATATACCTATTTCATATATATCTTGTTTTGACACAAGTCATGTTTATTAGAATGGGAAAACGGAACCCCAATAAAAGAGTGTGAATCTGTGCATTCTCTCTCCCTCTCAACTTTCATTCATCACGTTTGATATATCTCATCTGTGTCCGTTACCACAACGTAAGCTTGGAGTGTAGCAATTTAAAACGGATCTCATTTATAGCACCATTTTCCTATTGCTCTGTCCATATTATTCAACCGGCCGGACAAAGAACAGTCCGTTACCAAACCCTATATGACGTACAGGTGCAGCTCTCTCATGCCTCGCGTGACCTCCATTAGTTTCCCGCATGCTACATATACAGCCTCTTTCTAGTTTAGCAGGTTAGAGAAAGTTTATTTCTAAACTGGTTTGGAATTATCTTTCTCTAATTCACTATGTAATGATTGAAGTTTGAAGTTCCCACATGCCATATATCCAGCCTTTTTTCGGTTTAGTGGGTTAAAGAAAGTTTAGCTCTAAACTAATTTGGTACTATCTTTCTCTAATCCACTATGTGGCAATTAGAAGAACCTTTAATTGAGTAATTAACAAAACATATAGGAACATCACTTGAACAAAAAGCTTAAACATATGAGTTTTGTCCCAATTATAATATAATTAGTGTGGTTGTGGTTCCATTTGGACCATTTCCTATCTAGGCCTCCCCCCACCCCCCACCCCCCCCCCCCCCAATTTTTTTTAATCATTTGTTACAACAGTAAGGAGGTGGAATTTAAATTTTGGATATCTTTGTTTGAAATACCAGAGGATGTTAGTTGAGTTACAATACTCTTGCCCTCTGTCAGTTGAATTAGCAAGTTATGTTGTTCCATAGTTTCATCTCTTGTCTAGGTCTTCAGACAACAATTTTTCAACGGATAGGTGTTATTATGATCATGTCGAGACAATTTCAATGAACTGGTTGAGTGGTGCATCGTCCCTAACCTTCTTGTTTGAAGGAAGGGGGGGGGGGGGGGGGTTTATGTTATACGTGGTTGATTATACCTCAAAGACTTTTTTTTTTTATCAAATTATATCAAGGAAACTCAAACAAATATAAATAACTTTTTTTTTTTAGACAAACACATATATACACACAAAGGGAGAGGGGATGAGGTTTTAACATAATTATACACTACAAACTCCACTTAAAAGTCATAATAACTTTTAAGGGAGGGTAAAACAAGTTATACTACTCGCAAAATACTCTCTATGAGCATCCACATCGGTGGAGCTAAAAATTTTAGCATTTAACACCTCAAAAAACTATTTTATCTATTTTAACACACAATTTCACAACACACCATGAATTAATGGTCTTATTTTACCATCAGCCAAACATTAGTCATTTTTTTATTAATTTCTTTCACACTTCCTCTCTGCCACGAAACCTAAGTGATAAAATAATTTTTTTATGCCATCTTGCTACAGTGAACTGCCTACAGTGAACTGCTAATCTTGGCAGTTCACTATAGCAAGAAGGCAAAAATATTTACCTTTGGCTCTACCAATGTTGGGCACTAATTGGAGTTTGAAGTGGTAAAATAGCTAAAAAGCTATTTTACCACCACCAATGGTGATGCTCTAAGTGGATAATTATCATATTTTAGCAACATACACACATACAAGCAACAACAATAAACAACTTAGTACTAAAAGGAGAATTAAATTCAATTAAATTAGAATATCTTATATAAATATATGATGGGAATATTTCATGTGTTTCAAAAATTTCTATTCCTTTAATTATATGCAATCCCTCATTCTTATACACATCAAGTTATTACAGGGACAAATTTCTTGAGAGTGATTCCAAGATGCTGGTAAGAGATTTCGAATATAGATCTTATAGATACCACGAGGCTTTAGGAACTACTGAACAACCTCTTGGGATTATAGATAACATTTTTTAAAACTCATATAATTATATTATATATTACTATATGTATAGTTCTCGATTTAATGAACCCTACTAAAACAAATATTTTTAGAACAACTACTACATTTAGATTACACGTATGAATTCTTTGAGCGTGACTCTAAGAAACTGGTAAGAGATTTCAAACACTTGATCTCATGATTTCTTTTTTTTTTTTTAATTGTCACTTAAAATCTAAACTCAATTATATAATGTTGGTGTTTGTTTGGAAACCATAAAAACTCATCTAAAAGTTTTAAGACCTAACCCAAAATTAAGATCAAACACTTATTCTAAAAATAATTTAAACTAATAATTATGGTTGAACTTCTTTACTTTAAAATCCTCGAATCCCAATCTATCCCAATAAAGGATTTTTTTTTTTTTTTTTTTTTTTTTAATATCCCCCTCTATGATGGTTTTTGTTTTGTCTTGTTATGAGAGAAGAAGATTGGATTATCCTTTGCTTCACAAGGGAGGAGATGTAAGGGACCCACCGAAAAAACCCACTAGCCACCTCCCTCGAGGACTTGACAGTGACGGCTACTAGCTAGCTTAGAGTCTACTAGTCATTGCTAATAATATCCATTGCCAAAATCTATTGCTATCTCTATTCATTGCTACTTGTTGTTCCTAGCTTGTTCCTTCCTCGTAAACTGTAATATTCGTCTCGTAGCCGCATTTTCTCTGCCACGTGTCCGGTCAGACATCTGGCATCTACTGTGGACCCTACTCTACACCGACCAAATCACCTATCCCTCTGTCCCATCCATTTTTTTGTTTGCTACTTTATTTTGCTTATCGTAAACTATTACCTATCTTCTTTATTACAACTATGATTTGGCAAAATATAAGCAGTGAGGAAGAAAAAATAAGAAATTTATACTTAAGCAATGGACAATAACCCGTTGTCTTTCATATCTATGGCATCAAAAATGTAATTAGAAACTGTAAAATAGTTTGTAGAGTTGAATACCTTGCTTTCATTTCTTACTATTTAGGGGCGGTATAGTAATATTGTTTTAATAACATTATTTATATTTTTTAAAAATATATGTAGATAAAAAAATATATAAAAATACGTGTAATATTATTTAAAAACTAAAAATATAAGTTTAAACACATATACTAAACAGAACTATGATATCTAGTTTATCTCTTCGCCCCGCTTTAGTTCACACTACTTCACACTTCTCATTTGTCCTTGTGTTTTATCTTCTTAGTACATTTGTACCAATTATGGAGCGAAATTAAAATCCCTTATACCATTATGATCATTTCTGTAAAAAGGTTTCCAACATTTCAGTGATATAATTGAGTCTTCAAATCACTGAACTACGAGTTTTTTGCTGTTCTTAGTACGGGACAACAAGATCAGTATTTTTAGCTTTATTATTACTTTTTAATAAAAATTTGATTTTAGCATAAATTTACAGAAGAAATCTTTCTTTTTATCTTATTCATATGACTGTTTAATGACAAGACGACAAGCAAATGCTCAATTTTGCTTTTATAAAATATTTTACGTCAATATATATATATATATATATATATATATATATAACAACATATATAAAGGTGACTTATGTTGCATGTGATACTTAAAAAATTTCCCTAAATGGGATTAGACGTCAGTGGAATTTGGTTGATAATGTGCACAGTGCACTACTGCCAGTGACGGAGCCACACTTGGACTAAGGGGGCAATGGCCCCCCCTAAATTTTTTTTAAAAAATATTATTATATATATATATATATGTGTGTGTGTGTGTACTAATTTTAGCAATTTTGTTCTATAAAATTACATTGTGTTTCCCTTTAACAATATCATTGATTTTTTTAAGAGTAATGCTATACTCACAAACTTTTTTATAACATTTTTACAAACTGTTACGGTAGCAAATTCTTATTGGATCGCATACGGGCACACCACTCACATCATTTTTTTACTTACCAGTAATCACTTATCATATCAGTAATTTATAAAAAAAACTTGTAGCTCTAGCATTTTCCTCATTTTAATGACCATTAAAAAAAAAATTATAGATCTAAAATCTAAAACAAAATATACAAGCCTAAAAAAAATAACTCAACAAAAAAAATTATAAGTAAAACTAAAAATTAACTAATTTTATCCAAAATAAATAACCTTGCCTTTTAAAAAATTCTAAACAAAAATAATTTTGTTCTTACCCACCAAAAAAAAAATTAAAAAAAACTCAACAGCTAAGTAAGAGAATCAGAGGTTGAAATCGCCATACACAACCAACAGTAAAACTGCCCCCCTAACTCAAAGTTCTGGCTTCGTCCCTGACTACTGCTACCAAGCTATTAGAGTATATGAGTGAAAACAATCAAAGTATCTCCATCTAGTTTTTAATAATATTTCTCTTGTTTTTAACGGAGAAGGATTATGTTCAACTTGTTGTAACGTTGTCAATATTAAATATATTAGATAAGACGTTTTCCCTACCATTTAGCAAAAATAAAATTAAAAAAATGAAAACATGGAGTCTAGTAAGAGTTTGGTACACAGTTTTTCTTATAGACTAAACTGTAGTAAATAAAATCATCGTCCTTCACAAAATAGAACACATCATGAACTGGGGAAATATTATTCATTCACAGCAATTTTATTTTTATTGACTGGGTTTCTTTCAAAATGAGGCAAATAATTTTATCTTGGAATTCAAAGTAAAAATTATATTCCACTCCATTTGAGATTAACTATGCACTTTATTCAGCTAAATTTAAGCAAATAAGTTGGCTTATTAATAATGTATGCCATTTACTATATTCACGTATTCAACTACCACAATGAAGCCTATATAAGAATTACACTTTTTTTTTTCCACAATTATAATACTGCTCGAGACATGTCTTTTATTTTATCTCAACTGTAACTCTAGAAAAGACAATATAACCATTCCATTCAAGTTGATTAACTGACTTTACTTTCCCATTAAAACTATTATAGTAGGAAAAATTATTAAATATTTCGAGAGTACCATAAATGCATATTTTTCTCATCTCATATAAATTGTGAGTCATACTATAATTTTAATTAGTGGAACCTATAATTATATAAGAGTGAAAAGTATGCATTTATGGTACTCCGAGAGTATTCAATAATTACCCATTATAGTAGACTCAAATAATTATTGTCTCTTTTAACACAAGGTCATGGTTGCTACTTAGTACATGCTACAATATTAGTACCATTATACCTCCAATCCACACTCTAATCCTTCATTTAACTGTCACAATCCACACTAATCCTACATTGAACACAACATTGAGATATTAGTTGTTTTTTTTTTATGGGAGAGATATTAGTTGTTAGTACTAAGTAATTTGTTCCAAAAGCTTGCCCCGTAAAATGTAAGAAATGCCCAGTTCGAGGATTTATGTCTAAAATCCAAATTCCTATGTGGCCAAAGAAAGATTAAAAAAAAAAAAAAAGAGAGACAAAATTGAGGGTTGGAACATAGTCCGAGGCTCTGAGGCAAGTCAGTGTTGGTTGATTAACCGGCACAATCTTAGATGTGATACTAACCTTACCTCTTCTAAGATTCTGCAGAGTGGGAATTGCCAGATTCTTTTCTTCACAGAAGAGAAGATGCGCTATGCGCTATACTTAATCACCATATACTATGGAATGGTCTTATGGGGGCACAGCTTCCTATTCTACTTTCACTTTTCTTCCCTTATGTGTTTTTTCTATCTTTGACTGATAATTTTTGACCAGTCAACTAACTTGACTGATCCCCATAATGTTCAAATGGCCCCCACTATTCATTCATCTTTGCCTTGGCCCACACCACAATTTTTGCAGCCAAAGTGCGGTGCTGCTCTTGATTATCACAAATTCCTCTCTTTTTATATTAATTAATTCACATTTCACATTGCAAAAACAAAACAAAAAAAATAAAATGTCGTTGTTTGCTTTTGAAATAGAAGTCGGAAGAGGAGGAGGAGCTAATAAAGCAAAAATATTCATAGGATCCAAAGGGATCGATATGATATCAGAGTGGGATCAATCATTGTCTGTTTATTGTTCTCCTACTTCTCTAATATATAGATGATGACAGGTTAGAATTTTGGTTGGCAACATTGAGTTTCCCGCCAGCTAGTCCAAGGATCTTGGCCCATAAATGGTAATTTTCGAAATATGCACAATGGTGCATGGGAATATTAGCTACTAGCCGTGTGATTCTAATATTTTTGATTGATTGGATTGATTGGCTGACCACATTATTGAGTGGGTTGCATGTGGATTATATGTTCTTATTTTATTGAATATTTTTTTGGGAGACATTTACCTAAAGAACGGCACGCAATGATGCGTTTTATTTTATATGTTATTAAGGTTATCTGTTGTACTCATTTTTATTAAAGTTAGATAGACTTCAAATTATGGAAGAGGAAAGCTGTTTCCAACTGCTAAGTGACAAAGGCACTATGAATGATTAGTCAAGCCCAGAAATGGAGATATGAAAGAGAGTAAAACATAAAGATCATATTCCATTTCTTACGTGACATTCAATTAATCAAACACGGCTTAATAATTGTGTTGGTGGTCTTGATTAACAAAGAAGCCACCTGCATGTCTAATTTGAAATTATAATTGTCTCTCCCTAAATTCTCGTCCCAAAGATATAAATTATGATGTTTGCAAACTCTCGTGGTTGGTACTACCGTACAATAGAGATTTAAGTTTGATTCTCATAATTGAGGCGTTTGTCTTGTTGAACATACTTTATGTAAAAGAGAGATATTACAACTCAAATTACTTCTAACTTAAAAATGGGCGTGAAACAATTCATTTATATAATATATTTATCAAACAAAACTTAGATATAATGATTAAGTGTAATGCGTTAGGTGAGATCTCAAAGGGAGTTTACAACTCAAATTGCTTCCAACTTACAAATGGACATGAAACAATTATAATATATATATTTGGCAGGTGCTTTTTCTTGTGCGGATCCTATTTCAATGGAAACTTAATGAGTCAATTTGCCTACACGCCTTGTTTTTATTGTTATGTCGGGAGTTACTAGCATAGCTTGATAGAAATATATATATATATATATATATATATAACAAAACTTAAGTATTGTTTAAATTTTAAGTGAAATACATTATGTTTTTTTAATAAAATTCATATATATAGTTGTATTGATAAATAAAACATAAATATTTTTTTCTCTTCTTAAGGAAAATTAATTGGATAATACATAATTTTACCCTTATTCATTAATTTCTTTTGGTATTAAGAATTGAATTAATTTGAATCTATTTATGATTGTGCACTCCTTGGTGGTTGCATTCATCACTAGGACAGGACACGTTGTCATAAACATTATATCAGCTTTTAGTGATGGATTCCTTCCTATGTGAATGCTTTATACATGTAAGTTGACGTGTTATATTTTTGAATCGAAATACATGAAGATGTTTGCTTTGAATATATAAATGCATGCAATTGTGGTCCAACACAATGAAGCGATTTAAAATAATTAGTTTAGCGACATTATAAATCCAATTTCCTGCCTCCAACCCGTTTCACCATCTTTTTGTTTTGCCGGGGGGGGGGGGGGGGGGGGGGGGGGGGGGCGGTGGTTGGTGTCACATACAAACCTCCCATACGTATTCGAAGTGTTACCCTTTGGCTATATAAGCTTTCGGGTTAGTCTTTACCCAACATAACCATATATTCTATGAGATTATACCTTACACCGCACATGAAGAACACTTTAGACATGGATTTTTATATATTAAAAAAAAAAAAAAAAAAAAAAAAACTTTAGACAACAACATGGAGGCTCAAGTCCAAAGTGACTATAGTCAAATGATTATTATTATTTTGGTTAGCAAAAATATTATATATGAGGTGTAGTGACGAGGGGCATAATTAATGCAGATTTTTTATGAGAGCTTTTATTTTGCTTGTTTGATGTGCATCTTAGTGAAAGCGAAGATTTTTTTTTCTGCCGTCTTATGCTTTTAGTCATTTCAACCCTTATGAAACACATAAAAAGTTAGTCAATAGTTTGGGGTCAAATGTTTTCTCCATTCACATAATAAATAGTGAATTTCATTTTAAAGT
This sequence comes from Quercus aquifolioides, assembly GCA_019022515.1. Taxonomy (NCBI): domain Eukaryota; kingdom Viridiplantae; phylum Streptophyta; class Magnoliopsida; order Fagales; family Fagaceae; genus Quercus; species Quercus aquifolioides. The sequence goes on from CM032326.1 coordinate 42,211,515, forward strand.
TCACCTATGCATTCTATTTAGACAAAATTAAAAAAGAGGGGAAGAGAGAAGTCAACACAGAGAATTTACATGGTTTGGCAGTGATGATGCACAAAATCGTTAGTGAGTTGATTGTTCACGCGCAGCAATGAAGGTACCTAAAGAATAAGAAAACGAAGAATTAACAGAAAGTATCAGTGGAGTGCCGATCAAAGACCCTTCGAAGGTTAAGTCAGAGATAAGAATATTTCCAAGAAACTCAATAGTGTGAGAGTTAGGAATTTTCACGTACTTTAAAGAATAGGAGGTTTGGTGCTTATATAGTGGCGTAGAGCTAACCAAGATCCCTCGAATGTAGAGACTTTCCTTGTAGGGAAGATTTGGAGTTAAGGCTCCAAGATCTTAGGGCTTCTCTTCCTATATAGGGAAGATATGAACATGTAGTAAGGTCTTTGTACGTGGTGTGCAAGTTATTTCCATGTAGGGACACATGAATGGAGAATACGTAAAGGCTTGTGGGACCTAGTAGATCAATCGTCGACATGCCTGTTAGGATGATCCTCCATCTGTTGGAATACCCACCCATCCATCAGGATGATCCTCCATCTGTCGATATCCAAGCAAAGGATGAAGTGCAACGGGTCTTTGAGAACAGCGGACTACTGAACCGTCGTGATGTTAAGGCCTTTGAATCGGGAACTTATCCCGACGGGTCCTTGGTTTGTGGGACCATTAGGAGTGACTTCTACCTTGATGGGTCAAAATGTACTGATGACTTTTTTTATGGACTAAAATACCCTTATCAAGCAATGAGCTTAACTATGTTCATGGGAGCGAGCGACTAATAATCCATTATATGAGAAAATAGGGTTGCAATAGTAATTCACTATATTGCTCTTTTCCACTCCTCATTGCGCTCCACTTTGCTACGCGACTAATAATCCATTATATGAGAAAATAGGGTTGCAATAGTAATTCACTATATTGCTCTTTTCCACTCCTCATTGCGCTCCACTTTGCTATGCGACTAATAATCCATTATATGAGAAAATAGGGTTGCAATAGTAATTCACTATATTGCTCTTTTCCACTCCTCATTGCGCTCCACTCTGCTACACCCATAAGGTCCCCGACTTAGTGACCCAATAACAAATAGTAAAAAGTTTAACTCCAAATCAATTTGAAGTTATTTTCCCCGTAATTATTATGTGGTGATTGAAGAAATAATCAATGTGTAATTTTAGTCACATGACTTTTGTAATGAGTCATGTCGCTTGTTTAAATAATACACATAAATAGTTGTATAACTCGCCACATAATAGGTTGGAAAACATAGCTCCGGCTAAACTTTATCCTAACAAATATGAGTTAATACCAATACTAACATATTACGTGAGAATAGAAAATATTTCTTAAAATCAAATTAGTCAAATTCATCCATTATTAAAAAAAAAAAGTCAATATTTTAGGATGAAATATTTTCTCTTTCCATATAAATGATGATGGATGAGTTTCTTTATGAAGTTCACGTATACAACATATCATGTGAGACAAGAAAGTATTGCTCGAGAAGATTGAGTAAATAGGTAGACATGACTAAACTCAATGATAAGAACCAGTGACCAAATGCAACAAAATGATTCGGCATTTCACAATATGATCGTGCCGGTACACGTATCACAAAGAAACTGGTTCTTATTCCTCCCACAGCTAGCAATGATGCAAATTATAAGATCATATTGTTGTTGTAATAGGAAGATACAAGGGAATTAAAGGGTATACATCAGCAATAGCTTATTGCATATATAAAACATGGTATAGTAAATATTTATTGGTACACATTTTTCCATGAGTTGGATGACATACTTTCAGCTGACGTAGGAACGCACTAAATTGCAAAACAAAATGATGATGATGACTATAGACTATAGACTATAATATTGTTTAGAAGCCGGGACTAAATAAAGAGTTAAAGACCATATATACACACAAATCACAATGTTCTCAGCGGGACCACTGTCAAACCAATCCAAAGCAACTACATTCCTGCCCTGGTGGGCTATCTAGCATGTGTATGCATGTGTAACACAGACTAATGTTGTTGTTGTTGTTGTTGTTTTTTTTTTTTTTTTTTTAAGAGAGAGTATTTGGTTCTAATTGAGGCATACTTTAAATTTGGATTTATTATAAACACCAACTATTACAAACAATTCTCACCATATATCAAAGGTCAAAAAAGTCTTTATCACATGAAATTATTACATTTATTGAGTAGACTGTTGGAATGATCTTCTAACCAATAAAATATTATCATTTATACAAGTGTAATATTACTCTGGTGGTATTGTTTTGTGTTAATTAGGAAGTTGACTTACATTCTTGTATAAAATACTGTATTCTATTAGCAAAATTCAAAATTTTGCTAGCGCCGGTCTACACACTAATTGACTTCACAGAATATGTCGAACACCTGCTTCATGTTGAATGCTTTAATGGGGTTTTTGCAACCAATGAGCAAAGATTCAAATGATTTGAATAGCTGAACCACAATCAACGCATCTAGTTCCACAAAAAGATTATCAATCACAACAAATTTGACCATTAAAATTAATTTGACTATAAATGAATTATGTGAATAGAATTATTGAAAAATGTTAAGAATCTAGAACTTGTGGGCGTAAGTAAAACCCATGTAAGATGGATGAGGAACGAAGATGGTAAAGAGAGATCAAAGATCCTCTGTCACTGTCATAAGTGTCCCCCTGCCTGTCCTTGACATCATTACAAGTTCACATCATCAGAACCTTCAACAACAACAGCGGCAAACAAAAACCTATTGAATCAATCAACAATTTTACTTGTTCTGTGGGCCCCCCAAACAAAACACAACAAATACAACAATACAAAACAAAAAACAAAACAGTACAGTACTATTATTACTACTACTACTACGCAGCCTCGAACCCTTTCTTTCTTCTCTACTTATTATTAGACCAAATCTCCGTTTATCATTCTTTGTCAAAGCCTATATTTATACTTTAATGTAATACGTTTTTATTTTTAAGTTTTAGGAACACGAGAATTGCGATTGTGGGCGATGTGGTTCGCAGAGGGATTGGCGAGGAATTGGGGGGGTGGTGGTGGTGGTGGAGGTGTGGGGACCAAAGGCTAAGGCCTAAGGGGGGAGGTGGGTGTGGGGTCCACAAAATAGTTGCATCCACGCGAGAAAGGGACCCACAAAGACAAAGACTGTGTGTGGGGGCCCTGAAGGGTTTCTGGTCTCACACATGAAACCGTTGCAGAAAACAGATCACTTGGGAGAGAGAGAGAGAGAGAGAGAGAGAGGACTCGAATTTTCTTAAATGCTTTCTCTGCGTGCAAGGCTAAGCCAACTCTCATCTCGGCCATCCCGTACGGGAACCCCATCATTACTCTCTCTCTCTCACCCTCTCTCTCTCTAAAGAGCTCTCTCTTTCTCTCTCTCTTGGGGTTGCTTTATATATTCAGAGTAGTGGCTCTATTTCCTTACTTTGCATGACCGCTTAATCCATCTCTCTCTCTCTCTCTTTACTCTCTACAGAGTCTATACTCTTTCTCTCTTAAGCTCTCTCTCTCTCTCTCTCTCTCAAATACACACTTACAAGCGCAACCAAACACACATAGAGATACACAGATCTCTTTGAAATTCAGCAGTGGTGTTTAATTGCATGGGATGGATTCTTCAAGTGGACAACACCAGGTAGGATATTAAGCAAACTAGTTTGTAACAATAACATGGCTGTTCTTTTTCAAGTTTTTTTTTTTTTAATTTTCTCCCCACTTAGCCTTTGCTCTCTCTTTTCCTTTTATGGTTCTTTTTTCTAATTTGGTAAGTGATTTGGGGTTCTGGGTCTTACTCTAAAAGATGTGTAGTCTTCAGTTTTGATGTTGTTCTTATCAGTTTTGGGTACAACTAAACCAAAGGGCTAGAAGAAAAGATTTTAAAAAAATGGATTTTTTAAGCTTAATTTGTTTTCTGTTCATTGTGTTTGGTCAATTTTATGCGTACAAGTGGTTTGCTTTTTTGAGTTACAAACAAGTAAACCATTCTTTTCACACTTGTCTAAACAAGAAAAGGTTTTAGTTTTGATTTTGATTTTGTTCCTTTTTTTTTTGTCCTAAGAAGGGAAACTTGTGTGGCTTTGGGGTTTAGATTTTCAATGAAAATTGTACTAATCAAGAGAATATTTTCTGTTTTCTTATATATGATCCATTTGCTATCAAGAAGATCAAATTAAAAATAAAACACTAAAATTTTAACAAATTTTCCAATCTCAATTTTCATATTATCACTTATTTTCCTCAGTTCTCTAGGCAATCAATAGCATATTCAATGCAATTAGAGTAGTATTCAAATTTTTTTTGTTAATTCCTCAAGTGAACTAATATGAGCAGTAAGAGTTAGGGTTTTCAAATATTATAATTGTTTTCTTAAAATTAGATCAAAACAATATATGGAGGAAATAAAATAAAATTAAAAAAAAAAAAAAAAACTTTCCTTGACTTAATTAGAGATTGTGTTTTTCAAAATTTTTTGTTTGATTGTGTTTGTTCTATTGAACTGATTACTATACATAAAAAATTGATTAACACATATCCACTATGTATTCCTTCTATGCCTTTTTATCCTAGTATAACATGTAAAGAAAAAGAAGCACTCTTTTAAGATATTTCTGGTTTCAAGTTTATGATGTATTATTAAAAATATATATGTTTATTTAAAATCCTTTTGTTGGCCTCTTCAGGAAATGCCTGCTCATTCACTAGAAAACATGTTGGCTTGCTCAAAAGCACAGCCAGAGAGGAAACCAAGGCCTCAGCCAGAGCAAGCTCTAAAATGCCCAAGATGTGACTCCACTAACACCAAGTTCTGTTACTACAACAACTACAGTCTTTCTCAGCCAAGGTACTTCTGCAAGTCATGCAGGAGGTACTGGACAAAAGGAGGAACATTGAGAAATGTTCCAGTTGGTGGAGGGTGCAGGAAGAACAAGAGGTCATCATCTTCATCATCAAAGAGGACCCAAGATCAACCACTCACACCCAACAACAACAACCCACTCACTAGCTTCCCACCCCTAACTTATGACTCTACTAATGATCTCAGTCTTGCATTTGCTAGGCTCCAAAAACAGTCATGTGGGCAGTTGGGGTTTGATGACCATGATCTTCCTATTATGGGAAATGCTACCGGTTCCCATTGTGATATCCTTGGAAACCCTGGTCCTGGCTTTCTTGATGCTCTTAGGACTGGCTTTCTAGATAGTCAGAATAACAATTTTCACAACTTGTATTATGGGGGATATGGTAATGGGAACATGGGAGGAGAGGTGGATAATGGAGGTGGTGTTGGGGTTAGTGGAGAAATGGTGCAGATGCCATATGAAGATCATCAAATGAGTAATGCAACAACAACAGCCGTGACAGTGACAACTATGAAGCAAGAATTGTGTAATGGGAGAGAAAATGATAATAGGCCCTTGTGGGGTTTCCCTTGGCAGCTCAATGGTGATGCAAACATGAGTGAGGTTGATTCAGGAAGAGAAAGCTGGAATGGACTTGCTCCATCTTGGCATGGGCTTCTGAATAGCCCTCTAATGTAGATCAGGAAGTTCTTAAGTCTGAAAGAGACAAAGAATGCATAGAATTTCCTTTCATATTAGACTCAGTTTTAGTTCTTTGGGTTTTGTTAAGAGAGATTTGATTCACCTGAATCATCTCTAATTTTACTTGTATTTTTTTTTTTTTTTTTTTTTTTTTTTTTGGAAGTTCTAATTTTTTTTGTTTCATTTTTATTGGTTGATAAACAAATGAAATTTCAGATTTGTTTGCTAACCAACTCACAAGGATGTTGCCTAGGTTGATAGTGGTTGATAAAATACTATTTCATTATTGGAGGAAGGGGAGAGAGAGAGAGAGAGAGAGAATGAGAGTGATGTTTCATGGTTTCTGCAGTCTGAACTCTGAACTCTCTGAAGTATTAAAAGGTTCATGTTGCAGGACTCCAGATTTTTAATGAGTGGTTTTTCCAAGATATTCTGCCATGATTGCATCTTATTTTCAAGTAGATTCGAAGAATATAATAATAGAATATTAAATTGGAATAATTATATGATAATGGGGTTGATGGGCTTCTCTCTTCGTACTAAGCATTAGAATTTCAGTGCAGCATGTGCACCAAATTCGGGATGGATTTTCTTTATCTTGGCAGACAATATCCAACTTAGGATTTGAGCGTGAGATAATAGTCAGTAATCAGTTTGAAAATTATTGTATTGTACATATGTTTATTATTTTCTTGCTGGATCATTATCTGATTATTTTATTTACAGCAAACACTAATCAAATTTAAGAGCAACAATGGTCAATAATTTTCATTTCTTGGTGGACAATGGTCAATAGCCAGTGAACATAGTTTGGATTTTTCATATTCAGTGACCCAGATGGCAGTTCCTCATTGGCTTATTGGCCAACTGCCTTATTCGTTTACTGCTAAAATATGACTTTTTTTCCCAAACCCAGTATTTATTTATTCCAATTTGCCAATTCCACAAATTATTTTTAATTTTCTTAACTGTTCCCCTGAGAATAGTTGTATGCATTATAATTTAGTTGGATGAAATGACAAATTAGGAACAATTTTGAGTGTTTGCTTATTTGTGAAACGTCATGTCATTATCCATTATACTAAAGCTCGAAACGCATGGGACTTCAGTGTATTGTTAGTCAATGTTTCAAAATATTACATTTTGTTTGTATATGGAGTATGAACATTAATGGGTATCTGAGCTAGTCTCTTAGAAATTTGTCAATGCTTTTTCCTTAAAAGAAGACCTGAAATACGCCAAGTCTTCACTCTTCCAATTCCATCTTTGGATTTTATTTGGCATGTGTCTTTCACCGACTGAATTGTTAAATTCTTACTAATAGTGACATTTCACCTTGTTTTGAAGGGATGGTGGCAACTTCATGCTATATATGTTCACACTGAAAGTCTTAATTTAGAACTGTGTTTAGGTCAAGTGGTCATGCCCCCTGAAAATTTTATTCATTTTTTAAATGGTTATATGGATGCATAAATTTTCAAATTTTGGCCAAAATATATATATATCATTGGCCCTCCAAAATTGAAACTGGTCACTTCATGATTCCTGTGGCCAGTGGTCCTTCCCAAACTCATAAGTAATCCCTAAATGTTATTGGTATCAATTTTTTGGTTAAAAAAAAAATATATCAAATCAAATCACTTTGTATTTTTCCTTTTGTCTTTTTACTATGACTGTGTTTGAAATTTTGGTTATTTGCTATTTGAAACCCCAAACTTAGTTTGGAACTTTGAAATTTAGGTATTGTCTATTTAACAATTTATTTGAGTGTTTTTTTAATACTCGAAACTGAAAAATTAATTGGTGTAAAGAACAAGTATCAAAAGCAAACGCTATAGATTGAAACCATCTCTAAATAAAAATAACATATATAACATTTATTTGGTTTTATAATAATGGGAAAGTCAATTATACTATTTTTCAAAACCAAGTTTTATAATAAAACGAAAAATGAATTTTTAATGGACATTGAAATTATGTACACTAAAATAAAAATTATTTTCAAAGGCATAATCAATTATAGATGATTGTTAGGATTTTTAAATAATTCTATTTTAACAAATGAAGTAAAAAATAATTATTTTCTATTTTATATATATATATATATATTGTTCATACTTCATACTGAATATATGTTCTTCAGATTTTTATGTATTAATTTAGTTTTGATTTTTTAGTACATTTTTTTTTTTTTATTCTTAGACAGGAAAAAATTTTAGTTCATTCTTTGGCATTCCAAGAGAACAAATTATGGTACCGTAATCACACATTTGCCTATCAAGATTCAAGCGCAAATTTACAGCTTCCATTTTTATTTTTTTTATACTTTTAATTTGTCAAATAAGAAAAAAATTTCAATCAATAACTACCGATAATATACATAAAGAATTATGATATTTTATCCATTAAAATGGCATGTTAACTACGATCATGTTAAAATTAGGTTTACCAGTTTAAGACTCCAGTGGCCTTCACACACCTAAAACCTAAGAATATTTGAAATTCCTAACCTCAAAAACTCGTTGTGCCTAATGAGGATTGACAAGAGATAACTTAACCACAATGCAATCACTATTCCTCCTCCTATTTGTCACTTGATGATGAGCTTTTAAGCTACACAAAAAATTGTTCACCGTAACACGTGATTGACTTTCTACATTGCTACTCACTCAATGATTCCAACCTGACATCTGAGTCTCACCATAATGAAAATGCTGCTCTCAATTGACCAGTTCTCAATTGACCAGTGAGAAGGTTTTAAATTGGTAGCTGACAGGTCCCAAGTCCCAACTGATGGTGTAACTCAGAAATTCAATTCCCACTTTCATGTTGCCAACATTTGATCAAATTGCATCCCACAAAAGCCATGACACCCTCCATTATGTACATAGGGGGGGAAATACAGTCGGTAAAATAGTATGCAATTCAGAAATTCAATTCCCATGTTATTTACAGTTATAGCAATTCCATGAAAGGTTCAGCTATAACATAGTCCAAATTAAGTTATAACACTAAAGATAAACAATCAACATGATAGCATCAACTTTCCGGACCATTGCCTGCTATATGACAATAGATCTGTCAAACGGGTTGGGTCTATCGGATTTGGGTTCGATCTATAGCCTGGTTCGAGTTAGAAACGAGTCATCCTGTATAGGTTGTAAAACCTATTATTTTTACTTAGTCTTTTCAGGTTCAGGTTAATCCTGTATATTTCTTCTTCTTCTTCTTCTTTTTCACATGCTAAAAAATAATAATGATAAATAAAATGAAACTTGATAATAGCCTTTATCTTCCTTTCAATACGAATAGCACAACAAATATATAAAAATAAAAAAATAAAAAAACAAAACACTCGAAAAAAAGAGTTAAATAATATATAATTTATTAAATTTACACTGTCTAAGGTTTTGTAAAGTGAGGTCTTCAAGCTTTGATTTCATTAAGAAACAATTCATGAGTGTCTGTGAGTAAAAAGGAACTTTGAAAAATAAAGAAATAAAGAAAAGACAGTAAGTGAAACCATGAAATACCTTTACACAGGGTTTTAGAAACCAAAAAAAAAATCCCTTTGTACAAAACAAGTCAATCCATGTGAGTTGCAAGTCGACCCAACCGGCTCTATCATTTGAATGGGTTGGGTTCATATTAACCCCCTTTTTGACAGGTCCAAAAAATTATAACCCTACCCATATTTGATATTTCTCCATTGGGTTTGAATGGTCCAAATCCAATTTTACCAAGTGTACTTTTTGCATGATTGAAGGAACGTGCACCAACCTGAGTCAGATGAACAAAGCTATAAATAACTTTTTTTTTTCTCTAGCTTACAACCAATAGCAAATGGAATTTAAACTTAAATTCTCCTCATGGAAGAAGTAAGCAATGTCACCAACCTATAATAATGCTCTTGCTTAGATGAACAAATTTAATTGTGTTTAATCAACTTAATTAGTTAGAGCATTTACATTAGCCTCCTCAGATTTTTAGTTAAATTAATCTAAAAAATTCTACTTTTTCTAGTTTAACTATCTATATGTTTTATGCACACATATCAGACTCAATACTCTCTTTCTTACTTCATTGAAAAAAAAAATTCTCTCTCCTCTCTCATTTCTTTCCTCTTTCCACCCAAAAAAATATAAATACAAGTCTATTACCCAATCCGCTTACCAGCCCAGTAAGAATTGAAATTTAAAAGCTTAGCCCAAAGAAAATGTAAGGTGCTAATGTCAATATGATGAAACCCACATAGCTTGATGCTGGCCACAACCCACAATGAGCTGTTACCATCTTGCCACAATCTCCAAGGTACTCTTGTCAATCATCATTTAGCTATAAAGAGAGAAGAAAGCAACGGTTGAAGGTTGTAAATTTAGAAAATATATATATATATATATATATATATATATATATATATATATATAAAGAAGAAATCAAGTTGAGATGCAATGTGAAGAAATAGAAGAAAATGTTGATGGTAGTCGTTGAGAAACGAAGATGATCATGGTGCTGTACTAATGGTTTGTTTGGAATGAGAGGAGAGGGAGAAAGAGTAGAGTAGAGTAAAGTAGATTTGACCCAAAATTAATTTATTTATAACTAACTTTACTCTACTATTCTCCACTCACCCTTCTTCTCCTCTCAATCCAAATGATGTGTGTTTGGTATAGTAGATTTTAGGGAGGGTGAAAACAAAAAAATAAAAATAAAAAAGAGAGAGAATGAGGAGGAAATTTTTTTTTAGAGGGTATTTGGTTGTAAAGGGGAGAGAAAAAAATGTGGTGGAGAAGTGATGTGGTCCACCATTCCACTAACAAACTTCCACCTGTCTAAAATTGTTAGTTTCAAAATTTTTTTAAACATAAATTAATTACTGACTTAGCAATTTTAAACAAGTTGAAGTTTTTTAGTGGAATAATGAACAAGTGACGTATTCCACCAGAGAACTCTATAATTTCTCCCAAAATGGGGAGAAAACTAAGGGAGAGAGTGTGATTTGTTAAATGGACAAAAATACCCCTAGTTGCTTTCCTAGGCAACGTTAGCTCTTTTTTTCTTTTTCTTTTTTTTGGGGCAAACGTTGGTTTTTTTTTTTTTTTTTTTCTTCTTCTTCTTCTTCTTCTTCCTGGGACACTTTACCTCTCCTTTTTTTTTTCTTTTGATTTCCTGGGGCATGGGGTGATAGTAATTTGTTTTGTTTTTGTTCTTCTTTTTGTTTTTTTTTTTTTTTAACTAGACATGATTTTTATTTTTTTGATAAATTTGGGTGATTGCTTTTTTTTTTTTTTTTTAATACTTGTTTGTCACTTTTTTTGTTTTAATTAGGCATCAATTTTCAACAAGGGTATGTGAGTAAATTTATACATACTCATTTTTTTCATCCCTTCACTTTTCCATTTCCAACCAAACAAAAAAGAGAGAAATTAAAATCTTTTTCTATCCTCCCACTTTTCTATCCTCCCACCATTTTCTATCCTCCCACTTTTCCACCCCTCCAACCAAACGAACCCTAAGGGTCCGTTTGGCTAGGAGGATGGAAAAGTGAGAGGATAGAAAATGGAAAGAGTATGGAAAAGTGGAAAGATAGAAAATATTTTAATTTCTCTCATTTGTGTTTGGTTGGAGGGTGGAAAAGTGGAAAGATAGAAAATAGAGTTTGTATAAATTTACTCTCATGCCTTTATTACATAACTTATTTTATATAAATATTTTATAAAGGAAAAATAAAAAGAAAAAATTGGTTCTATGTAAATGTGAGTATCAAAGAACCCAGGAAGAAAAAGGTTCAACAAAACCAAAGATAGAGCCCAAAAAAAAAAAAAAAAATTTAAACAAAAAGAAAAAAGAAACAAGGTTCAACGTCAAACAAAGAACCCATAAAAGGGGGAAAAAAATGCAGCAAAGGAAAAAAAAAAGGTGTTAACATTGAATTTACTTTAGGAGAGTAGTAGGGGTAAAAATTTCATTTTCATTAAATCACTTCCCCTTCCCATTTTCTCTCCAATTTGGGGGAGCTGAAAAATGGTGGGCCATGGGAGAAAATAGGTGGGCCCCACCATTTTCTCTCCTCCAAAATCACTCTAGCTAAACACCCTTTCCACCTAAAATCTCTCATATTTTCTCTCATCTATTTTCCATCCTTCCTATTTTCACTCCAACCAAACATAGGCTAAGGGATTGTTTTGCGAGGGATTTATGATTTGTAATTGTCTTGTTGGTATGTTTTTTTTAGACTGGATTTGTCATTTGTCTAAAGGTTTTTTATATTATCCGGGTTTGTGAATTTTTTGGTTGGTTTGTCACTTTGTCTAGAGGATTTTCTTGATATTCTTGGGGCAATTGAGTAAAAGGATGGTCCGATAAAACTTTTTTGGGGTTTTTTTATGGGTCAATTTGTAAATCCCTTGTGTAACTATGTATACTATTTGGTAGTTTTTCATAATCTTACCACCCCCCCCCCCCTCCCCCAATCGTAGTTCCATCTCTAAACATACTTGTTTCCTTCTTTTTCTTTTTCTTTTTTGGTAAAGAAAAAAATTAAAAACAGCTAAACTGAAACCACAGCCTCAGGACAGACCCTGGGCATGGTCACACCAAACATCTCTGATCTAAAAATACCAGCAGCGTCCACAGGCGGACTTAAGAAAATAGCAAAAGGCCTTTCTTGAACAACACCCATCCTGGCAAGCTTGTCAGAACTCCTATTCGCTTCACGGTAGCAGTGGTTGAACCTAATCCAGGGAATACGGCTAGCCAACTGCTTACAATCATTCACCAAAGACGTGATTAAGCTATTAGAGCAAACCGGGGAGGTAATGACATCTAAGACAGCTCTCGCATCCAGCTCTACTTCCACAGTGCTAAAATTATGCTCTACACATAAGGTTAGGCCATCCTGAAGCACCCATAACTCAGCTTGAAAACTGATTGTGATGCCAATATTCCTTGCAAAACCCACAAGCCAATTCCCTTCCTCATCCCGAATAACTCCCCCACCTCCTGCCAAACCGGGGTTTCCTAATGACGAACCATCAGTGTTGAGCTTCACCCAACCACGTGTTGGTCTTTCCCACCTGATCTGTTTCACTATTCGAGCTGCTGCCACCTTTGGAAAATAAGCACAATAAAAATATTCCCTAGCCCTCTGAATTATTTCTTTAGCCAGGTTCAGATTGGAATTCTTACTTTTAAAAACCACCTGATTTCTATTATTCCAAATCAACCAAACAGCAAAAGGAAATAGCACCTTCCACGGGATTGCACATCTTGCATCCCCTCTCTCAACAGTGCAATTTTCTGCCAACCATGTATGTAAATTCTGAGAAAAGAAAGTGTTGCTACCAGAAGGTATTCCAATATCATTCCAAGTTCGCATACTGACTGGACAGTCCCTTAAAGCATGGGAAATAGTTTCGACATCACTATGACACAGAGGGCATGCTAAGTCCATAACCAAACCCCTAGCCACTAGGCGGTCTTTTACACCAATGCTGTCATGGCAGCACTTCCAAAGAAAAGACTGTATTCTAGGCAGCATATTGATAGTCTAGACCCACTTACCATGAAATTGACGCGGCATTCCTAACTCAGCAGCCTGTCTATAAGCACTCTTCAAATCAAATTCTCCATCTCGTGACCCCATCCATATCAATCTATCTTGACTAGTACCAGTCAGGGCAAAGGGGGTTACCTGAATTTCCTTCTTGATGCACTGAGGAAGCTCAAAAGGGATCCTTGCCCAATTCCATCCCACTGCGGTGACCATATCTTTTACTTTATCTTCTTCACTAGCTAGGGGCAGGGGTCCTTCTTATCATACCAAAAGCTGATGTTACTATTTCTCCCAGGCAGCCACCGAATACCTTGAAGAAAAACATTCTTCCCTTTCTTCATACCAAACCAGATTTGAGAATATGGCAATTTGTCACTACTTCTAGATCGGATTCTTAGCTGAGTGCAATACTTATTCTTTAAAACTCTGGCCCAAAGAGATTCACTCTTCGTATGAAATCTTCAATTCAACTTAGATAACAAAGCAATGTTCCTGCCCCTGGCCGATTGTAGACCCAAACCCCCTTCCGCCTTAGGTCTCGTTATCTTATCCCAACCAACCCAATGCACTTTCTTTGCTTGCTCAGTTGAACCCCAAAGGAAATTTCTGTTAACTCGGTCAATTCCATCTAGAATTTTGCTTGGGAGATGGGCACATTGCATCACATAATTTGGTATGGTAGATGATGAGGCTTGAACCAACACTGATCTTCCAGCAAGAGAGAGCAAATTAGCCTCCCAACCCGACAATTTTAGTTTGACCCTCTCTAGAACAAAGTTAAAATCCTGGTTAGATGATCCTTGACTTTTGATGGGAATTCCAAGGTATCTCCCCAAGTTGGGGGTAGACTGAATACCAAGAATATCACTGAAGGATTCCCTTGTATCCCTATCAACATTGGGCGAGTAAAAAACTCTCAATTTAGCTTCACTTACCATTTGCCCCGTGGTATCACAAAATTGATCAAGCACATCCCGAATAGTGGAACAGTTGGTCAGATCAGCTTTAGCAAATAGTACAATATCGTCCGCAAAGAAAAGGTGCGAAAAAGCTAGACCTCCTCTTGATGCCTTAACTGGAGTCCAGCACTTTGCCTCACATTTTTCAGCAATAAGATACCCAAGATAATCTATGCAAAGGATAAAAAGGTAAGGAGAGAGAGGGTCTCCTTGCCTAATACCCCTTGATGGTCTAAACTCTTCAAGGCAGCCCCCATTGAAAAGAATTGAAGTGCTAACAGAAGTGACGCAGCTCATAATAATGTCATTAAGCCTTACCGGTATGTTAGCTCGATGAAGTGTATCTCTAATAAAACTCCACTCCAACTTATCATAAGCTTTTTCGAGATCTATTTTAATAGCCATGTTCCCTACACTCCCCCTTTTCCTACTGATAGTGTGTATCAACTCCTGAACAATTACAACATTATATGTCCCCTTTCTTCCTGGCACAAAAGCTGATTGAAATGGGGAAACAATCCCACTCAGAAAGGGTCTTAACCTGGCCACAATTATCTTAGTAATTATCTTGTAGACCGTATTATAAAGGCTGATAGGTCTATAATTTCCAATAGTCTTAGGCCCTTGAATCTTTGGAATAAGGGCTATATGAGTCTTGTTTAAATAACCAGGGACTTTCCTTTCCTCAAACACCTTTTTAATTTCTGCCTTAACTGAATCTCCCACCACTAGCCAATACCTTTGGAAGAATCCTGCATGCAACCCATCCGGCCCCGAGGCTTTGCAAGCTTTCAACGACCAGAGAGCAGCTTTAATCTCCTCATCAGTCACATCACCATCCAAACTACTCTTTTCCTCCTTAGTTAGACCGAGCTGCCACTTAGATTGACTCGGAACAGCCCAAGAGACATGGCTGTGAGACGTAGTGTAAAGCTCCATAAAGCTTTTCCTGATGTGCACCATAACCTCTCTTTCATCTAACAGCCACTCACCAACACTGTTCTTGATCACTTGAATCTTGTTTCTTTTTCTTCTAACTATGGCTGACATGTGGTAAAACGATGTATTTCAATCACCGAAAACCATCCAATTTAATCTTGACTTTAAAGCCCATAATTCTTCTTCTTGAGCAAGCACTAACTCCAGATCAGATTGAAGCTTCTTCTCCAACTCAATGAGAGAAGCCAAGGGGCGCATTGCAATAGCCCGTTGGGTCCCATTCAACCTAACCATGAGCTTTTTCTTTTTTGCAAAAATATTCCCGAATTGAGTCTTACTCCAATGGTCCGCATTTTTTGAAAACCTTTCGATAGCCTCTGATAAAGGGGCTGAATTCTTCCAAGCATTTGAAACCACTGACGGGAAGGTTGGATCAGAAACCTAAAAGCTCTGAAACTTAAATGGCCTCTCCAAAGCCAAAGTAGGTCTAGGCCTGGACTCCATCAACACCGGACAATGATCAGAGAAGCAACGGGTAAGATGCATGACTCTGGCCTCAGGAAACAGATTATACCACCCTAGCTTAACGAAGAAGCGATCAATCCTCTCCTAAATTAGATCACTTACACCTCTACGATTCGACCATGTATATCTCGGCCCCGAAAACCCCAAATTAATCATATTGCACCTGTCTAAGCATTCCTTAAAAAGAAGAGACATGTTAACACTGATACTTCTCCCACCAAACTTGTCATTATCACAAAGAGGCTCATTGAAATTCCCAGCAATAACCCAAGGAAGATTATGAGAATCTGCTACACTACATAAATTATTCCATAATATAGACCTTTCAACTAGCCTAGGACTAGCATACACAGCAGAAAAAATCCAAGTAAAATCAGAATTACGGACCTTGACCGAAACGTGAATCTCCTACTCCATGGTTGCAAGCTGAGACACCTCCACCTTTTCCGAATTCCACAGCACCCACAAACCTCCGACACGACCAATGGTGTCTGTGTGAATAGCACCATCATACGGAAGCCTATCGGTTATTTCTTTGGCCCTCTCACCCCCTAGCCGAGTCTCCATTATTACAAATAAAGCTGGATCATGAACTCGCGTCAACTCTCGAACATGATTCTGAAAATTGGGCTTCAGAACGCCTCTACTGTTCCACACAATAATATTCGTGATGATGAATTGATGGTGGGAGTAGTGTACACATCAATCTGAAGACGGATGCTCGCATCCTTCCTCAAACTCCATCCTATCTGCCTGAGCATCACCTTCATCCGCCCTTTTCCTAACACCAAAGTCAGGTAAAAGACCCACATTCCCAGAATCATCTTGAGGAACATGATACGCAGATCGGACTCCAGAATTGTTAGACAAACCTGAACTATCATTGTGATCCCCCTGTTTCTCCAACGGTTGATCAACATCGGCACTACCTCTACAGTCTTTCTCTCCAATAGACTGCCTCTCGGACTCGCTCACGGCACAGCGATCACTAATTCTGGGCTCTCCCCCACCATCTCTTCTAGACTGAACACCCATCTCGTTCTCTGATGATGCTGAGAAACGGAACTCCGGATCAATGTTTGACTGGGAAATCTTGGGATTTTTTATAAAATAACTACAAAACCCAAACAATATTATTAGTTAGGAAACGTTTCAAACATATTGCATTTCTAACAATTCGACTTCAGAGGAGTCGATTTTACTGTTCATCGCCTATTTTTTGCATTTCTTATACACAGAAACCGACTTCGCTAGAGTCGATTTCTATACAAAGAAATCGACTTCAGTGAAGTCTATTTCTATGTGTAGAAATCAACTTCACTGAAGTCGATTTCTTTGTATAGAAATTCAAAGAAATCCTAGTGTCCATTCACGAAGTCATTGCCATAATTCCCTGAAAAAAAACCTCACCGATGCGGAACTCGAATTGCAAAACCCTAGAAGAACCCGAATTGCAAAACGGAACTCGAATTCCGAATTAGAACCAGAACCAGAACCCAAACCATCAGACCCACTGCCTCAGCCTGAATCACAACCAGAGCGAGGCTCCAGGACCGAAGCCAGAACCAGAACCAGAAATCACCAATGCGGATCCAAATCCCGAAGATCCGAAAAAGGCTCAAATTTCGAAGTCGGAGCTGCGCAAAGACGAAGGGAGCCGAACTTTCACAATGAGAGAGTTGCTCCACGGTTTGAAAACCGAAGAAACTGATGCCACCTCGCCACAGGTCAGCTGTTTTCATGATTGAATTTGAATTTCTATACAATGAAATCGACTTCATTGGAGTCGTTTTCGGTACATAGAAACCGACTTCACTGGAGTCGGTTTCTATACAGAGAAATTGACTTCAGTGAAGTCGGTTTCTACACATAGAAATAGACTTCACTGAAGTCGATTTCTTGTATAGAAAACGACTCCAGCGAAGTCGGTTTCTGTGTATAAGAAATGCAAAAAATAGGCAATGAACAGTAAAATCGACTACTCTGAAGTCGAATTGTTAGAAATGCAATATGTTTGAAACGTTGCCTAAATAATAATATTGTTTGAGTTTTGTAGTTATTTTCTAAAAAATCCCGGAAATCTTTGTCAAGGAGAAAACAGGACATAGTGGACCTCTGTTTGGTGAAGACGGTGCTTCTATATTCGAGAACACTCTCAAGCGGGCAATTCCCTTCTTACCCCTTACAGATCCATTAGCATTAGGCTTTAGCGTGGCCCCCGTACTAGCGGTCACTTCGGTCTGACCCACAACCTCAGGCCCATGAAAAACTTTTCCAAGAACTAACGGGCCTGCCTTTCGCTTCCCATCTCTCTTTAAGCAAAGCCCATCCTCCCTAGTCTTACTATTTAGCCCAGAAGAGTAATTAGCTCGAAAAGGAGGGTTTACCCGTTCCTGCTAAAATGCCTTGCTGGCAGATGTACTCCCATTCTTTGGACTTTTGTTCCCACTCTTCCTCCTGGTGACCACTACCCACGGTCCATAGTTGTCCTCATCTGTTGTACCAACACTACCAACCTGTACCGTATCACCTCCTCCTTGCGCATGCGTGGGGACCACTTCTTCATGCACCATGCATGTTGTCCTATCTACGTTACTTTGCGTGTTAGCCTCGACCCGCTCCTTTGGCGATGTGGCTCGGAGCAGGTACAAGCAATCTTCCTTCCGATGCCCAATCCGGCCACACGAGAAACACAATTTATGAATGCCCTCATAACTGATTGGCTGTTCTAATCCCCCAATATTCACCGATGTAATTAACGGCTTCTCAACGTCAACTTGAAGACATAATCTTGCATACCTTCCCCTCGCTTCTGTCGCCGTATGTGTATCTATCCTCAAAACATTCCCAATGGCCTTACCGATTTGCTTGAGCACTTCCAGCTCATAATATTCAATAGGTAGCTCTGTTAATCTAATCCAGACGGCAACAGATGAAATATTGGCTGTTGAAGGTTTAAAGTTTGGCTCCCATGGTCTAATGGAAAGAAAATGTTCTCCAATAAACCATGGGCCCTTCTCCAAAACTTCTGAGAAATCTTCCTTCAGCCCAAACCGGACAAGATAGTATTCCTTCCCTAAATCAATAATATCCATCCTTCCCGATGGTCTCCACAAAGAAGTAAGCCTAGCTTGCAAAAAATGAAAGCCCACTGACCTGCCATAAACTTTCACGATCAATGAGTTCACCCAGGGTGCTCTAATCCGTTGTTTCACCTCTTTGGATAACGTAACTGCTGCAAAACCATTTCGCAGTTCAGCCACCTCTTCATCAGAGTCTTCATCAGCTTCCATATGCCCATATAACTCAAAAGCCTGATTATAGGCTCCTGGTATTTCTCCCAAAAGTTTGTCTTTGAATGACAAACTACTCCTTCCAGCTCTATCCTGCCTAATAGATTCCTCTCCCCTATTTAGATTATATTCCGCATGGTGAACGTCCTTGACTTTCTTGTTACTACGGGCTAGCTCGACTTCTTCTTCCCTAGAGAGAAAACGGTTCTTTGAGGCGCTCTCCATTTTTCAGTCTGTGTACTGTACTTGTTTCCTTCATATCCTCGAAATAATGATGACCCCATCTTGAGAGCTCCAAAATTATAGTGAAGCGAGAGAGAGAAGTGGAGAGTGAGAAAGAAAGGGAGAGAAAAATAAATGCTTTTTTATTTTATTTTTATTGTCTAGCGAAGGAAAAAGCATCGCCAGTTGTGGTGGGGGTACAACTCTATGTTAAAATTGTGGGTTAAAATATTGAGACTAATGCGTGAGTTTTTTTTTTAATCCTTAAACTATATATTTGCTAAAATATTAAAATAACTACATTGATGTGAATGTTTTACCTCTCTCCCCGGCCTATGCCCAAATTAGAGCTATTCTATGTCAGTTGTTAACACTCAATGCACATGATCCGCGAATGATTCGTCCATCCCATAGTCCCACCTTAACGACTGACTTCATCTCATTTGCCTCTAGGAATTAGAATTCCGCAAAGGATTAATCCGGCAGGCCCATTATTTTGAAAATGGGGCTGGATCATCGGATCAAACTCCAACCACGAGCTGTCTTTTATGATTCTTCGATTAGTGCTTCACACCCTTCTTATTAAAAAAGTCATAAAGTTCTCAATTCTCAATCATGGTTTTGAAAAACGACCCAAACAACTAAAAAACGGGCCCTGGCCCGTTTGGTCATAGTTTTCAAAAATTGGTATTTAAAAAAATGTGAAAACTGTGGTTTAAAAAGTGTTGTTGAAAAATGTGTTTTTAGTGTGAATAAAACAAAAAAAAATGTGTTTGGTATCATGGTTTAAACAACATTTTTCAGTGTTCAAAAAATATAAAATATGTGTTTGGTATGTGCATTTTGAATGATAATATTTTAAGGTTAAACGGTTAAATTGTGATAATATCACAATTAATTAGAATATAAACAGAGGTTAAATTTATAAAGCATACATAAGAAAAGGATAAAAAAGAAAATCCAACATAACAAAGCATACCCAATAATACCTCATTTATTTAGAAAAAGAGAAGAAAAAAAAAATTCATAAACAAACATTTATAAATAAAAAAACAATAAAAGGGTACCATCCAATTCCCATATAATGTCACAATTCCTTGTATCTAAACAATACCAAATGATAAACTGAAAAACTCAGCATCTAGAAATTGATGGCACGAACCTGTTTGAACCTACGAACAGTTTGTTTGAACAGCTTGAATGTGTGCACATCATCTCATTCAGTTATTTGAGGCAACACCTTTTTCTTGAATGTTTTTTTCTTTCTTTCTTTTGGAAGTACATCTAATCATCTAAATGCTATTAGAAAAAATTGACAATAAGTGTGCACCACATTCTATATGACATCAAATCAGTGGCAACAACTTTTTTCTTGTATAACTATTTTTCCCTTTTTTTCTTTTCCTGAAATTATATCTAAAATGAAATGATTGTTGTGACTTGTGAATATGGATAATTTAATAGATATATTCTATTTATTTATAAAGTCATGGTCTACTGACCTCAAAATTAAGAACCACTTCTTTTTTGGTTCCCACAACAATTCTGTCTTTAAACCATAGATTTGAATTCTTTCAGTTAACATTTACAAACAAGCTTCAATCGCGTTGGAGGACACAAAATATTTTAAAAAAAATCAGAAACATGGTGGCATTGCTAAGAAAAAGTTGAGAAATAACCACAATATCCTTCAATTTATGATGACAAAAAAACAAATATCTAATTAATATCAAGGGAAGCTAGATTCCATTTAGAACATAAACAAGCATCTAATTTGTCTCAAAGGTTGACACTGCTCTCTTAACTCAAAATTGGAAAACAACAGATTATATAGGTTATAGAGGAGGTAGTTCAAGACCTTGGCTTCTCCTTCTTCTCCTTGAAGAGGGCCAAAAGAGACACCCCTGATACCTTCACAACCTTAAACCTGACTCCGGGAATATCACCAACAGCATGCCCCTTTCGTCCAAATCCTGCAATCAGCACCTCATCCTGCATACAGCAAATAGTATATAGTGAGGCCAAAATAAAAACTGTGCAATTAATTGATTACTACAAAGCCTAGAGCTGGAAAATAATCTCACATTCTCCTCAATATAGTTCAAGCAACCATCATTTGGTACGAAAGCTGCAATCTTCTTCCCATTCTTAATCAGCTGAACTCGAGCACATTTTCTAATAGCGGAGTTTGGCTGCTTAGCCTCAATACCACTATACAATTCAAACAGAACAACATGTTAGAAGCTATTTGAGATATTTAGACAGGATTAAGGGTAAAGCAAATCAAAAGAATAAGCATCTAAAGATTTTGCCCAACATTTTTTCGAGAACAATGCCCTTAGCATGTGAGGATCCAGCAAAAGGTTTCTTCCATTCATTGCCAAGGTGGGACTTCTTGTATGACTTGTCAGCCCACCTTTGCCTTCTGCGGTGGGACTTAAGCTTACGACCAGCTCCCATTCCACGTGTCTTCCTGTTACCCAATCGCTTATAGATTATAAATTCATTCACTAACTTATTGTTGCAAGAGAAAAGAAACAATAAATGTATATGAAACAAGTGAAACAGTTAATTAAGAGATAAGCATGACTATATAGAACAACTGAGTAGCAATGACATTAGGTGCCATGATACAAAATGTGTCATTACCATATTCCAAATGGAGCTTAAAAGTTTCTATTTATCAAATCAATTTCATGGTGTAGAAAAGCATTCAACAAATGGAAATCAGAACAACTAGACAACTAAAATCCTCATGCCTTCCCCCGAAGGGCCAAAGGGAAACAAACACATCTTATGAAGAACAGAGCATAAGTCAAACTAAGAGTCTCTAAAATTTTCTATTACCAGTTTTATTTCCTTCTTCGCATCAGACTAAAATTATGGTAATGAACATTGATAGACAAGCGAACATACAATAGGGACTTTTCCAACCACGGCAAGTCAACCACAAACCATTACAATGTGGAAGAACTTCACATTGGCAACATTATAGTCTAATTGTGCTCAAGTTAACACAAAATAGTTTACTGGATTTATGGACAGGACACTTTATATAGCTTAGATTTTTAACCGTAAGTTCCTTTGCAGGAAATTAACGCACCTCTACTATACATATTTTTAATCCAAAACTCTCACATGCACTGAAAGTTTAAGAGCAATATTCCTTATTCTGCTCCTCAGTCTCGCATAACAAGACACAAGGTCGAAAGCAGCACATTTGTTAAACTCCCAATGCTAAATTTAGGATGCAAACTTATAAGTGAATGCTCAATTGACAATATGAATTTGGAAGGATTTATTAACCCACTACATTACAAATCTATAGATTTAGATTTTGGGGTGAATTACACTCCCCCTGACCCCCCTTTTTTTTCTTATAAGTAAATAAGTATTTTATTGAACAGGATTACTTCACGTACATGAACGCAAAGAAGTCTAAAGAACTACAAAGGTTATGTACAGAAAGATAATGATTCTAAAAACTGAGGAATTGAGTCACAATCAGTAAAGCCCCATGCTCGAAACCAATCAAACAATGATCTAGCAAACAGTTCAATCAATTGGATTACACTTTTCCCCCCTTAGAAATTAAGCAGTGTTCCCCCTAACTATTGTTAATAAATATTTTCTAGTTCTACCCTATCATTAGAGTTTCTGTCAAAATTCATGGATAAGTCAATTTTTTGAAAAAAAAAAAATTGTCTAATAGAACTTTGAATTTCTCATTAAATTTGATGAAAATCTTATTGCCAGAGAGGGCAAGGTATTTATTACCAATAGTTAAAGGGGGCCAGTGCTTACTGTTGTAGTTTAGGAGGACATTGCAATTGCACCATAGTTAAGGAGAAGTGCATATTTTTTGCCCTAGATTTTGGCAATGCTAATGGTTCTAAATTCTCACAAAACTTTTCTTTCTCTATATTCACAAACCAAACAGATCCTACAAGTCGTGAAATTGGGAAAAAAAAAAATCACTGATTTTAAGACAGAGTAAGACAATCACATTTTCCCAACCAGGCATCAAATTTTTACACAAATTATGTTAGAAGAAATAAATGTATAGAAATATATTCTTCTCCAAATAACTGATGAATGTTCGAATCTAGATTATCGATCAGAACTAAAATGTAGCATAAGATAGACTAAAATTTTTTGTCTAAACAAACAGAGAGAGAGAGAGAGAGAGAGAGAGAGATAAAGGAAGAATTTTGAATAGAAATGGGAAGCGGAGCTCTGACCCCATGGTGACAGAACGAGGAGGCGCTTCGAATGTGAGAAAGGGCTTCGGAGCTGAGAGTGAGAGCTGTTATGGAGCTTAGGCCGCCACTACAAGAGACGTAAAAACCCTAACCTTCATGGCCTTATAAACTTCACTTTCACATCCTAAGATAAAGACGCCAAAACAAATTGCGTTTTTTATTTTTATTATTATTTTATAATATGAAAACGCTAGGAGTTCTAGCGTTTTTGAACTTATTATTATTCTTCTCTTTCTTTCTTTCTTTCTTTTTTATTTTTATTTTTATTTTTTATTATTTATTTATTTATTTTTTACCTGTCTAAGTCTTTCTCTTTTAAAGAGTGTGTGGATGAACTTATTTTTATTGGTTTTTTTTTTTTTTGTTTTAAAAAAAAATTAATTATCTAAAAGTAAAGTTGTATACATACTTTGCACTTCGCTTAAGCTGCGCAAGAAATGCCCAAAGCCAATCCTAAAGAACAATGAAGATTCTTAGGGTCTTTATGTTTTTTAAATTATTTTTAGGCTAAAATGTAAACTATGTTATCTAAGTTTGACTGAAATTTATTTTACTTTTTTAATTTTACTTTTTTTCAATTGAGTTTTTTAAGTTCAAATTTATTCAATTCAAACATTCCATCCAATTTCGTTAAAAAATTTCTATTAAACAAATATTTTTCTCACTTGAAAAAAAAAATACTATAAAATTAATAAACATTTTACAAATTTTTTATGCGAATTTTTCTTTCAAGAAATATTTTTTCATTAGTTAATTGCACACTTAACAACATTTAGTTTGTTCTTGGCCCACATTGGGAGACCCCAAGAATAGTCTGTCACGATGATGGACTGGGCCTTCCTATTGATCCACAATTATGCCTTGAGTTTCCAACTGAGGACACTACCCACTGGCCGAACTTCCCCTTCTGAGTTCCGAGCATGACCTTAGTTCCCCAAGGATTGTGCTCTTGCCTTTCTCTCATGTTTCTCACCCCAATTTTTCCAACCCCCAACACCATAACCTCCTTCCCCTTTTATACTTTCTTGTTGGTGGAGTCATCACGATGACAGAATCTACCACACGTGTGTGGGACCCACCGATTCTGGGTTTAAAGTGATCATTTAGGTCTATAGCACTATTCTTGCCTATCAAATTGGTTATCAGAAGTGGGACCTAGCCTTCTGACATTGAGAGGATTGCTTAGTAACTCGTGCTTGATACCAGTTATGTGTTCAGATGTATGTTCATCTTCGGGTCTCCTTGTATCTTTGGCTGAGGTTATGGCTCTGAACATTGGACCTTCTCCTAATTTGCCTATCCCCGAGCCGAGCATAATCTTTAGAATAAGCCTCCTCATCTCTTCCGCCCAACTTTAGAATAGGCCTACGACCTTTCCCACCACAATAAGCCCCCCACGATCCCATCGTTCAAACAGGGGAAGAGATTATGGTTTTGTCCTTGGCACTTAGGTAGGCGCATCCCCTCACCGTTTCACCTCGGGAAGACCAAATGATGGGCAATAAATGTGCCGTATTTGACAGCTCAGCTTAAACACAAGAGATGTAAAACCCTAACCTTCATGGCCTTATGAACTTCACTTTAACATCCTAAGATAAAGACGCTGAAACAAACTGTGTTTTTATAATTTTTATTATTGTTTTTTAATATGGAAACGCTGGGAGTTCTAGCGTTTTTGACCTTATCATTATACTTCTCATTTTTTCTTTTTCTTTTTCTTTTTTACCTCTTTATGTTTTTTTTTTAAATTTAATTATCTAAAAGTAAATTTGTATATAGACAGAGTAAATGTGATTTTTTAAAATTATTTTTAAACTAAAATGTAAATTGCCTAATCTACGTTTGACTGAAATTTACTTCAGTCTTTTAATTTCATTTTCGTTTAATTGAGTTCTCTAAATTTTAAATTTATTTAATCCAAACATTTCATCCAATTTCGTTAAAAAGTTGCCATTAAAAAATTATTTTTCTCCCATGAAAAAAAATCCTATAAAATCAATAAAATATTTTAGAGATTTTTTATGTGAATTTTTTCAAGAAATATTTTTTCATTAGTTAATTGTATACTTAATGACATTTTCTAACAAAATTGAACAAAATGCTTGAATTGAATAAATTTGAAACTTAGATGATTAAATTGAACGGAAATAAACTTAAAAAAATTGAAATAAATTTTAATTTCTGTCAAAATTAGATTGTGCAATTTGCATTTTTGCCTTATTTTTAAAATAGATACATAGTTGGAGGGGAGATAGAAATGGATTCCAAAATTACAGACACGTGACATGGTACTACTGAAACCCCTTAGGTGTAAAAATACTATACATACGTATAAAAATACCATACTCTTATATGTTGCACTTCCTTTAAAGTTAGCTAGATCTAAACTCTCTTTTATATAGAATTTTAATTTTAATTTTTTTTTGTATAAGTAGGAGATGGAGGAATTTAAACCCAAATCTGTCCATGAAAGCACCGAGTTTTTTTTTTTTTTTTAGAAACAAACACACACACAAGGGAGAGGGAAATGGTTCTAACACAAAGATACACCACAAACTCCATTCAAAAGTCATGGTAACTGTGTATTTAAGTTACATGCATAACTAATATATATTCTTTTTATTCTATCTTCTAAAAAAAAAATTATTCTATAAAAAAAAAAAAACTAATACTTTTTCTATATATGTTATTTGGTATCTATACTACTACTATTTAAGATATTTTCCATGTTTGGGATCCTCAATTTAGATGCCAAAAATACCCTCAAATTCATATGTTTCTAAGGCTTAAATAATAGGGTTAGACTTGTAAAATTAGTAATTTAAAAACTCCTAATTTTTAGCTAAATTAAAAATAATAAAAAAACAGTTTTTTCTCCCACCTCCACATTTCTCTCTTACGATAGTTGCCAAGTACTAATATTATAAAAAATAAAACGGCTTTTTTTTCTCACAAACATACCATTTTTTTTTATCACTAAACTGTTTTTTTTCACATACATATTTCTCTCTCACATTAGTAATCAAGTACTAATATAACTTCTTCTTAAAATAAAAAATAAAAAATAAAATAAAACTGTCATGAATAATACGTGTAAACCTAAAAAATAAAAAGTCTCATCGCACGCGCAAAGCGTGTATGATAAGGCTAGTGATTATTAATTATGATGATCTAACCGAAGAATTAGCCCTTATATTACGAATAATTTATGATGTACACATGGGCCGAGCAAAGTGGACCTCATCCCAAAAGAAAAACAGAATCATCTCTGCCTCACGCAAGCCTATCCTTACTCAAAATTGTCAGCCCAAAGTTACATTTAGTCAAAGAGAATCTACATTTCTCCTTAAACTCTCTTTTGTCTCCAGCTCTATTTCTCAATTCCTTTATTCTTCTTTGTGCTTCTATTGCTTCCGTAATTTCTTTTCATAGTATAGTCTATCAGTCTTAGCAATGGATTCAGCTTCGAGTACAATTTCAAAGTTCAAATGCTACTTCAAATCTGAACGCACCAGCACTTTTGTAACTTCTTGTTGTCCAATATGTCAAATTTGATGATGGTCAAGTTTGATCCAATCGATTATACTAAGGGTCCGGTTAATGTATGCCTTAGGGCATACATTAACAAATCCATTTTTGGAAAAATTTTATCGGAAATTAAAAAAGCTGTCAAATTTTTTTCAATTCCCGATAAAATTTTTTCCAAAAAATTGTATACTATTGTGTGTCCTTTGGATACACGTTAGTAAAATCCTTATATTAATTGGAAGCATCATAGTAACTTCCATTCTTAGCAGTTAGCACCTACTCACTGCTTGAGCATGTGGCTAGAACAGTGGTTCCACCTCCTCAATATCTCAAGGATTTAGATGGTAATCAACTGAGTGTCTTGAATCCAGAATTTCACATTTGAAAAGTCAATTATCAAGAATTAATAACCCTCATAAAAACTCAACCTTGTCACGTACTAGGCTACTACATTAGCTTTGGTGGTAGGACAGAAAACTGCAATATCAGTTCGGCTTACTCTGAAGAATAGGTACACCTTTATTCTATAATTCGTACCAGTATTACCAAATCTTAGATTTGAGATTCACACTGTAAGAAAGGAAAATGATTCAGTTGCAAGTTACTTCTAAAAAATCAGGGAAATTAAAGATAAGCTTGGAGCTGTGGGAATCGAGATAGAAATTGAGGAAATGCTCTACATTGTGTCGAAGGGACTGCCTAAGGAATGTAATCTTTTTTCCCCAACCATTCGAACTAGAGACAAAGTTCTCGCGTTTGGGCAACTTCAGGTTCTTTTAGAAGCAGAAGAAACTTCTTTGAGAGGTGACAAGTGCAAGGACTGATACACCATGGCCATGCTTGCTACAGCAGGTCATAAGCCATAAGTCTATCCTCTATTCCTGCTCCCAATCCACACTCAAATAGAGGCAGGGGCGGAGGCTATAATGATAGTCAGAGGTTGTAGAGATATTCCACAGCAAGGCTCTCCACAGAATCATCAATTCAGTCCACGTAATAACAGTAGCTCTCAGGCTAAGAATGAAACCCCTCAATCAGATTGTCAAATCCGTGGCAAAACTGGATACTTGGCTATTGATTGTTTCCATATAATGGACCACTTATATCAAGGTAAACATCCTTCTGCTAAGCTTGCAGCCATGGCAACTTCCTCTAATGTAAATCAAGCAAATGATCCTGGGCTGATACTAATCACCTTACTGCAGATTTGAGCAACTTGACTATGCAACAACCTTATGGTGTAACTGATCAGGTCATAGTAGGTAATGGTTCTTCTCTACTTATAACACATGTAGGTACTGGTCAATTACACACACATCAATTTAAGCCTACACTCATCCTTGGAGAGTTAAGAGTCCTATACATTTCTTCAAAATTTCACTCATAAGTTATGTAAAGATAATCAAATTTTCTCTCACTCAATCCAAATATGCATAAGACATCCTACAAAGATACAATATACAAACTTGTAAACCTTGCTAATCACTCTGCTTACCAGGCCAAAGACTCAATCCTCATGGGCATTCCTCTCAATGATCCTGGTCCTTATTGAGGCATGGTTGGAGCACTCCAGTGTCTAACCTTTATTAGACCTTACCTTGCTTTTGCAATTCATAAAGTCTTTAAGTTTATGAGTGCCCCTACTAATTTTCATCTTCAAGCTTTGAAACAAATTTTTCATTACCTTCGAGGAACTCTGCACCATGGTTTTTGTTATACTCGTGTCCCATTGGTTCTTTTTGCATTTACTTATGCAAATTGGGCAGGTGATCCATTTGATAGGATCTCAGCCTCTGGGTTTATTATCTTTCTTGGCCGAAATCCCATTGTCTGGTCTGCAAAGAAGCAAGCCACAATGTCCCAATCCTTCACTAATGCAGAGTATTCAAATTAAGTTTGGTTTCAACTCTAATCAACTAGCTGACATCCTCACCAAGGCTTTGCCCTCCTCGTTTCCTTGATCTTCAATCCAAACTCATGGTGCCTCTCTCCATTCATTTGAGGGGGACACTAAAACAGAGGATGGTTCCCAGGTAGAAGATGAGTGACATGCCGTTACAAGTTTCAACTAAAGAGCCAAAGCCTTGTCAACAACATGTGGGTCATCAATGGCTACAAAGCTTGATATACCATTTTAGAGAAAATTCTCTCTACTACGTGTCATTTCCAATTGAAGATATAGCACTGCTCTTCATAGTCAGCGACTTAGTTTCAATTTGTTAGATCTTAAGCTAAAATTAGTTTGAAGAAATTTTCTTCAGATTGAACTCTCATTTCCTAGAAAAGGAACACTTTATACAGATCATTTTTAATGAATGAGAATCTAATACATTTTCTCTGTAACTCTCATCTCTAGCTCTGTTTGTCTTTCCTTTATTCCTCTTGCTTCTGTAATTTCTTTTCAGTAACAAACCAAAAAGTTTTAGCATTTCCTTTGTTTCTGACACGGTATATTATCGACACAGATCAATTGAGTTATGACTTGAGGTAGCAGACCACCAAGGCATGATACCACAAGGAAAACCTGCCATTAAATTAAGCTTGCTGCTTTGTTACCAAATTTTTGGCCTAATTCTTCCTTTGATCGGTTCAATTCAACCTCTTGATCAAAATGATATGCTTGGTTATATTTCATCTCATTTTATGCTAAGATCCTCCCGAGTTTCATTTCATAAATTCCTACCTCTCAAAGATGTTTGGATTTTTCAAAATTAACATGTAGAAGAGAAATGCTATACCCCTGGGATGCATGATATGCTTACCAAACAAGAAAGATAGATGGAGAAGAAAACCCAATAATTCAAGGGGTTAATAGGGTAAAAAGAAAGAAGCTTCCAAAATTTTGAATATATACAGTCCCAACCATGAATTTACAAAGCAAGAGCCATGCTATAATAATCAAATACTCCAATGTATCCATAAAACGACTCCAAGTATATAGAATAGTAAATATTTTCTTACGGAGACAATTATATCAGGTGAAACCCATGTTTGTCATTAACTCCGTCATTGTCCTGGAGTACGATAATATTTCCTTACAAAATTAAGAGCAGCAATTGTCACATAAACAGGATATAGGATACTACAATATATATTCATGGGTTAACACAAAATGCCCGAGAAAAACTGAGTAACTACTTCCATTTCACCACCACTGAGAGCTTTGGAAGAATGCTAACACTCAATGAAATAACTGGGTTGAACATACCACCAAACTATCTGTCACAAGAAAGATACATGCAGTTATGGAAAAAAGAACGAATATGTATAACTGGAAAAAAAAAAATGGCACGACCATAGCTAATACAATCAACCTGTCCCATGGTGTTCCTATTTCTGTGGCTTCTTCCACAGCACTCCAATCTTCTTCAGCATGTTACCATTTTTTTTCTTCAGTAAATCATCTTCCATGTCTTCGGAGTAAGGTGAGCCTATCTTCCCTGCAATGGAATTATAGTTGCTGTCCAATGATGCAGTTCTCTCCATGAACTTCCCATTATTCCCAGCTGAAATCATGGCCGCAGCTGCCTCAGCAGCCTTCCTCCACTGGTCAGACTGCACCTTTAGCCTTCTCAACTCAGCCTCCATTTCTGAATTTGCTGCTTGTGCTGCCTCTAGCTGCTCAGTCACCCTCGCTGCCCTCCTGTTTGACTTATCTGCTTCCTCCATCACTATTCCAAGTTTCATAAGAGCCTCTCGCTCTGCAGCCTTTGCTGCCTCCACTTCTGCAACCACATGATCATTCGCTTTACCCCTGTCCATTTCCCTTTTCTTGATTTCCAGTTTCAGCATTTCATTTTCCTCTGATATACTCTGCAATTCTGTCTCCTTATCCATCAGATTGGCCCTCAACTCTGAAACACATTCATTTAATTTCTTCAGCTCCTTTTCCAGTTCATATTCCCTCTGGCATGACAAGCTCTTCTCAAGCTTCAAATTCAACCCCTCATTCTCCTCTGAAATACCCTGTAATTCAGTTTCTTTATCCATCAGGTTTGCTTTTAACTCCTCAACATCAGCTTTCTTTTTCTTTAGTTCTGCCTCCAGTGCAGCCTCTCTTAGACTTGATCCAGATTTTATCTGCTCCACAAGTTCATAAGCACTTCTTATCTGCACTGTGCTCCGAATTTGTTCTTCATGGTATTTGCTCTCAGCAATTTCTAATGCAGATCTTAGTCGAGCCACCTCAGACTTCAAAGAGTGAAGTTCTGCTTTATTCTTGATTGATTCCACTGTCTCTTTATCTTTTCCAAGTTCCAGCTCAATGTTATGATCACCTGCAGGATTTTGAGAAACCTCGCCACTAATATTTTTTAGGCCTGCCTCAAGCTTGCTAACAAGTTCTTCTAGGAAATTCACACGTGCCCTTGACTGGTCTAACTCTGAGGCAACAGAGTTGTAAGCTTCCATGGATTTCATGCTATCTGATTTGAGCACCTCTACAGTTTGTCTAGCAGTTTCCAGTTGCAGCAGAGTTTCACCAACCAGTGCTTGTGCCTGAGCTTCTGATTCTTTGCAGTCCTGTAGTTGGTTTTTCATGTTAGCCACAAGAGAAAGAGTTTCTGCAAGGTTTGCTTTCAAGCTCTCAAGCTCTTCATTTGCTGATTCTTTGTTCTTGGTTTGTGCAGAACCAGATTCAGCTACCATTCCAAGCTGGACCCTAAGTTGCTGAATCTCATTCATGGCAGAGGCCAATGCGGCTGAGTCGACTGAGTTCTGCCTCTGGACAGCCTCGAGCTCGGACTGCCATGCTAGATCCCTTTCTTTTGAGATCTTTTGTAGCTCAACAACACGGGCTTCCTCAGAAGCAGACAGCTCCTGAAGCTGCAGCTGGGACTCTTCAAGCTCTGAAGACACAACCAATAGTTTGTTTTTGGACTGCTCAGCATCTTGCTGGGATTGCTGCTTCCATAATTCAGAAGAACTCAGCTGGTCCTTTGCCTTCTTCAGTTCCTCCTGAAGATGAGAAACCTGGGTTTCCAATTCAGATATTCTGCTCGGGCGCTTCTTCTGGAGTAAGAAGGAAGAAATATGCAAACTTAGAAATACTCAAAAACTTGCAACTCCTGTAAGTTTGTATAGAAAAACATATAGGAACTATTACACAACACATTCCTATCATAGTAATATGTGGTGCTAAATCTATAGAAAAAGAGAAGGCAAAGGAATTTTATGCGCATTCTAATTTCTAATTTATCAAAGAGAGAGAGGTCCAAGCCAGGGCTTGCACAAAACATCCAAACACCAAGATCCTAAATGTCTGGGCTCTTACACTTTGCTTACAATTGATTTCAAAGGTATTGCAATCACTAGATTGTGTAAGTATAACTGCACAAGATTGGTGGATCCATTTATTGAAGTACCTCAGTCACTGGGCTTCTGGGTGACCTACGCTCAACAACTTTTGGGCTTCTATCTTTGGGTGCTCTACTAGTCTGAGCTGAAGCAGTTGCAACATCAGTCTCTATTGCAGTTGGCTTGAGTTGGCGTACAGCTCGAGGAGAAACCTTCTGAGGCACCTCTGAGGAGCCACTTCTGAGATAAAGTGACATGACAATCAGGTATATGTTATAGCAGTATCAACAATCACAACCTCATATTTAAAAAACACTTCTCAGTTTCTGCAACTATGCACTGTTTGTTTAAGATGACATACACGAGTGACACTCTCCTTAGACTTGCATAGTTTCTGAGAGTTTATGAATAAATTTATACCATACTCTAAGTCAGCCAGCTGATTGATGGACTAGCCGACCGTCATATCCTCAGTGTGATAAAACTTGAATGAAAGCATTATACTTTACCAGGAATTATATGGAAATGTAACTCATAAGAAATATTTCAAAAAGATAGGAAACTTATAATAAAAAATATTAATCTAATAACAGCACTGATTAGAATATAGAATTGAAATACTAGTTTTGGCATGTATTCCTACTCCCATGAAAATGAGTTCTTAAATTGGATTAATTGGGGAATTCAAATTCAAACATACATATTACATCTATATCTAAACTCTAATGATTAGAGTTTTTTTGTTCTTTTCAGAGAGAGAAAGAGCGAAGTCTAGGACAATCAGGTGGCTAATCAATGTTCATCGCAACTTTGGTTGTCTCTCTAAATTAAATATCAGTTATAACATGGGTTAAGCGACTAGCACTGTCCAAAGCTTATGGATATGCATGTTGGTTAGCACTTAAACCAAAAGCTTAAGCCTCTTAAGTTTTGGTCCAATCAATTTCTCACACTTGTCAGTATTTTTCAATTTAGGAGTCAAAACTTAGTCACTAAAACATGCACTCACAACACGCATGAAAACTGAACCAAAAAACCTATAAAGTATAACAAATAATAATTTTTTAAATATGACTTCTTCAAACTGGATGAAGATTATGGTCCATTCTAAGAAACCTGCCATTTGCACCTTTTATATGAATTCTCGAGTCAAATGTATTCCAGACACCACCATACTCATCATGAAAATGAAAATGAAAATCAAGACTTCACTGACAGTAAATACTAATAATTCAACTTAGTCACATCTTTTGTCACATAAAAACTAAGTGACAAAAACTCTAGTGTCCAAAGAGTTGGCAATTAGAAACAATAATTTAGATCAACGGGTCCATAAGAGGCCCCATAATAGCCACATTTCAGGGCAGCAGATAAGGACAAATAGCATATATTTGTTTGATGTTGAAATGGCAACTTGAAAGTTGAGATTCTTACCACCATAAAAGAGGGTCCTCAGTAGTAATTTAGTTGGTGAAAGTTGCATGAACTCATAGCAAACTGGGATACGTAATGCATATGTTGATATTTTAAATGAAAAAAGACAAACCCAAGAAAAAAAAATATATGAAAGTGAAAAATGCTAAAATATCAAGGATCTGGCAATCACAATGTTCAAACCACAACTAAAAATCCATCAAGAACCAACAAAGTTAGATGGCACTAATGCACCTCTGAGGTACTCTTTTAGTCCTTTAGTGCAGTTTTTTTCCTATTGACCATAAATGGCAAATGGGACAAGAACAATATACCATTAAGATTTGTAGAGCATTGTCTTGCCTCAAATACCAAAACAACCCCTTTAACAAGTCACATGCCAAGCAAGGAGCCTAGCTCCAAAAGAATGAGAGAAAACAAAAAAGTATTTGAGGTTACCTTGCTTTTGGGGTCTGCATTATTTAACTGCCTTTCTAGGAACAAAGTGAAGATGGGGTTGATGTATGAGCAAACTTACTTCAATGCTGCCTGTCCCACAAGACCCTGTAACAGTACAGTAAAAAAAATCACAACTGAGAAAAGAGGTATCCAATGTGAATTATGTACACGATGAAATTAATGGGTTCACGAAGAAGAGCATGTGCCCTTTACCACCGCATATGAAGCCATAATTGCAAGATATGCAAAGTTGCAAACCATAAATTTGATTGAACAGAAAAAGAATAAAAAATCCAAAGGAGAAACCCAAAAGGAAAATTTTAAAATTTAAAGGTAAAAAAAAAAGGCCCTTATTAGAAGGAGCGGATCTTATTCAGCTTTTACCAACTCCAACTCAAAACCAATTTATTCAAGTCAGAGGGGACCTACAGGCTACAGCACCAGGACAGAGTGGACAAAATCACAGAAATATCCCCTATCTATCTTTCTATCTACATAAAATACAAACATGAAATAGTGAATTCAGTGGCATTTCTGTAAATTTAAAAAGATGAAGTAGTATCCTTCCACCTCCATTTTTGCCGTGAAGAATGGAGAAACACAGTGCAGTGTGGGGAATTTGAAGGACCCCAAAAAAAGAAGGGTCTTTTAAGAAAATGCTCTTACACTGATTGTGTCTGCTAAAAGCCTTACCATTAATCCGTTTGTTTCTACAGAAAATACTTTCTCAGAAACTTTTTCCCGTGAAAAAAACTATCAGTCAATTTTGCTGAACCCCCCAAAAAAGAATCTTTGTTTAACTCTCAGAAACTTTTTCCCATGAAATAAGGAAAAGTAAAAGGAGAGAGGATATAGTACATGAAGTTACATTTTCCCGCACTATTTTCCCAGGAAACAAACAAAAGCAAACAGATCTAAAGCATAAGGAAATCACCACCGAAAGAGTCAGTAAAGGCAAGCAATGCAGCAGTAGATATCAACGAGAAGACGACCTTTGGGGGAAAATATTTTATAAAGAAAATTTTAGTTTTTTCTATTTTTAAAGAAAGTTGGAAAAATACAAACAACCTTTTTGAGATTCGATTTTCTTTACAAAGTGTACAAAAGAACAAAAAGCCTGGAATTCTTCCAGCTCTGGAGCTCGATGAAAAAGCAAAGGTTGTAATAAGTTCCCTGCATAATATGACTTTTCTATAAACTAAGATTTCATCCAAAAAGCTCCTCAAAAAGAAACATCATTACAGCTAGAGAAAGTGAAGAAGAAAAAGGTGATGGAATTAAAAAACCCAACAACAAAAAAGAACAAAAAGCATGTATTATCCTCGTTTGGTTGCCGAGAAAATGTGAGAAACCAGACTACAGAACACAGTACAATAAAGTTTTGCTTTTGTTTTACTAGGATATTCTCTTACTCTAAGCTTACCCAATGAAGAGTGTAGTGAGAGAAAAAGGAAAAAAACAAAAGTAAAGCAACATTATATATGTAGGTTTTGATTTGTACCTGGTGTATGTTTGAGTTTGAGACGAGGTAGGTGGGGTGAGCTTGGGAGAGACAGTTAGCTATTGTTTGAGAAGCACGGAAACAGCCATAAATATTAAGCTTTATCTTCTTCTTTCTTATTCTTCTTCTTCTTCTTCTTCTTGGAGTTGTTGTTGTTAGCGCAGTTTCCAAGGAGCTCACTCTTTTGGTTTTTGGAACAGTGGGATGTGAAGAGTGAGTAGAGAAGGAAGGCTTCGTGAGTGAATACAAAATGGAGACAGGCAAGAGACAACAGAGGTGTACTGTGTACACAGCTTTGTCTTGTTCTTTGTTGCACAAAAATACTACAAATTAGTTTTAACCCCGGTTTTACGTCCGTATTTTTTTTTTATATTATCCTTTGTCCAAAACTTTAGGTAGACTACTGACTTTTGTGTATTGAGTATTGACCAGTACAATGGTGTTATGTTTTTCAAAAGCAACTAATCAAATTTATACCTGTCAGTCGTCTGTCAGACTGTCACTATGGTTTAGCTAAAAAAATTTACTATGGTTTAATTATTTGATTTATTGATCAAAGTAATAATATAGTTGAATTTTATTAAATAACTTAACACAACATAAAATAAAATGTACCTAAATATTATTATGAGTGTCGCTATAACCTGATTCTCAAAAAAAAAAAAAAATTATCGTTATAACCTATGAGAAAGGTTAATGGATGTCTAAGGATGTTAATTTAGAAACTTTTTTATGAGAAATTTTTTTTTTGTTTTAATAGCTTTTTTTATTATATATATATTTTTTAACAGCTTTCCTAAAATAGTTTATTAATAATTGTTTTAATGACACTTGTAGGGTAAATTTTTGTAGCCCAAGCCCAATAGGTTCGGATTATGAGCCCAATGAACCCTAAACAATGAATTTGTAGAGAGTGGGTGAAAGAGCTGGGCTAGTAGTGAGTTAAACAGTAATGGACTATGGTGTTTATGGGTGAACGTTGATTACAATTCATAGAGCTACAGTAAAGGTATTTTCTTCTGCTCTCTCTTTTTTGTTCCGTCCCTTCTCTCAGAGGCTTTTTCTCTTTATATAGTACCCTCTCCCTTCATCTTCATCGTCCACTTGTTCACCATCTAAACATCTACTTGAGTACATGTCTCATCCGGTATCTTCTTTAGCCTTGTGTGAGTGGCGGTAGCTGAGGTTGTACTGTTCAGGGGTCTTCTCCACATTAATGCGGCCAGAAAAGTAGCTGCAGTGCATTTAATGTGGTGGTTGAAGTTTGTCTTCTAGATATTTCTTCGTTCCTACCATCTCCATGCACGCCTGAGGTTCACCTTTATCATTAGAATTGTTAAGAGGGTTACTTGAACCTCCTAGACATATGTTTGACCAAACTTCTTTGAATCCGAGGATAATGGCCTCTTCGGACAACTGAAGATTTCCTCGGACTATGCCTCTCGTTCACCTCCAGGTATGTTTCTTTCACATGGGCTTCTTCTTAAATACTTTCCTCTCTTCGAACATACAGTAGTCTTCAAATAGGGCCTTAGGCCTAATATACTAGGCTGGGCTTTCACCCCCCACAATAGCCCCTCAAAATTTTAGTTTTTCCCTCGCATCCGAGGAGAAAAAATAGGATTTTGACTTGTCACAAAACATAAGTTTAAAACAGCAAAAATATCTGGACTTACGTGTGTGGACATCGATGCTGGCGCTTCATTAATGCTGCTGTCGTTTCAGTCTTCCCAAAGCATTATCAACGACTCCAGGCGACGTTTTGTCTTCTGTATCCAACGGACGTGATTTTTCCTCAGAATTTGGGCGGGATGGCCCCTGACCCTTCGCTTATTCCCATATAAAGCCTCAGAAAAGGTTATTTCCTTTTTACTTCGTGAATTCTCAGACCATCGAGCAAACTCAAGCACTCGAAACCACCGAGTTCATTCAATCATCAACCTTAGTTCATCCCAGAGTCTGTGAGGACCCTTCCGCGAGTTCGAAGATCAATCCTCGATTTAGTTTGCGTAAGTTTCGGTGTTTCTAACCATCTATCTTCTTCTCGGCCGGTGTTCTCGGCTTTCAAACCCTTATTTGCCAGTTACTGTCTTGCGTCTCCCTCTAGTTAGCCAAAAATGGGTAGATTCGAGGAACTTGTTGATAGTCCCGCCCTAATAGAGGAATTTAAGGAGACCTACGGCATTCCACGGGGGGTAAATCTGAGGTATTGTCCTCCGGAGCGGATATTGACCGACCGAGGAGAGGGGGAAGTCGTAATCCCCATGATAGCATTCATAGAAGGGGGAATGACTCTTCCTATGGGTTCTGTCACCGGAGGCTATCTTCGTAACCACAGGCTTTCTCCTGAGCAATGCGCACCCAACCTCTTTAGGATCCTAGGAGCGATTGATGCCCTGAACCTTCACCTAGGATTAGGACTTACCTGGCATGACGTGGTGCATATGTACGAGTGTTATAGCCAGAAGGGGGCAGGATATTATCTAAAATCCTGGTCCGATGTCGTTAGGCTCGTCTCCTGCCTTCCCAAGTCCAATAAGGGGATGAAAGACGACTATCTGATCGTCTCGGGCGCATGGCATGATGGCCTTCATTGCCCGACCGAACCAGGAGAGCCAGGTGGGACCCTTTAGACCTAGGTTTCCTGACAATAGCTTTAGGATCTTCATTTTTTAACAATCTGTCTTCTCTTTTGCGTGTATCATTATCTTCAAGTTTCTGACCAAGTCTTTTTTGTTGTGGTGTTAACAGACAGAAGGCACGTTGCTCCTCGTCTTAGCCTTTCAAACGTCCTAGCGCTAAATTACTTGCTCCAATCGAAAATTTTCGTGAGCGAAGACGGGCAGCTCCGATCTGTTCCCCTTATTCTTGGTTATACGTCAAAGCGAAAGGATTTCCAGTCGGTCGGCAACGCCATTACTCAAGGGGACTATCGTCTCAAACGGATAGACGTTGGTCAGCATAACTTTTTAGCACCATACGATCTTGCGCCCGTGCCACATCCCAATCCACAGGGTGTACCCCTGCTCCTTCGGCCAATTCAGCAAGTTCCTTTCGGGGCAGCAGAAGCAAGAGAAGGAGTTGCCTCTTCAACCTCTTCACTTGAGGAGCAGATAGACAAGTTCAAGTTCGAAGGAGAGGCTTCAAGAGAGGTTGAAGTGATACCAGTGCCTGACGCCGAAGAGGAAGCTGACAGACAATCTGTTGTACACCCTCCTGTTCTAATAACTGCTCTCCCAGGAGACTCTTCTGACGAGGAAGATATGGCCGATTTAAGGAGCTTAATGAAGAATAGAGGTAAGAAAGCTGAGCAGAAAGGGACTGGCACGTCCCAACCCGTGGTGAGTCTGCCCCTACCACCATCCCAGGTTCCTGACCCAGGCCTGAAGCCCATGCAGGATTTGAAGAAGAAGAGGCCCCTCCTTGAAACTGAAGAAAGGGAGGCGTTGCCACCAAAAGGGACCAAGCAACAGAAGGTGGTGAAAGACCACCGGAACAAGAAGGCCTCGTCTACTGAGAGCCGAGATGAAGTCATCGTGGCTGATGTACGCCGGGGAGGACCTCGCATCTGGTCTCCAAGGTTGGAGTTGGATGGCACTTCGATCCCTTGGGACACCTTTCTTAGGAATTACGACGGGGGAAGGGCATGTTATGTTGCTGAGGCCTTGGAGCAGCCACTCCTCCTCCCCAAGGACATGGAATCTTATAGGCGCTTCAACCAACAGGAGCTTTTCCTATCCCTTAAGAGGGATTTGGCCATGGTAAGTGAACTGATCTACTTAGTTAAGTCGCTGAGCCTTTTTACTTTTCCCCTTTTTCTGTGCTTTACATTTGAAATTTTCGTTATGTAGGTTACTCAGCAAATCTTTGTGGCCGAGGAGTGGAATAAAAAGTCCTATCTTGAAGCCCAGGCAGCGGCCCAATCTCGGTCTGAGGCAGAGAGGTCTTTGGGCGGCCTGAAGGATGATTACTCTCTGCTGTCCGAGCAGTTAAAGGAGATGACTAACCAGCAGAACAGTCTGGATGCGGGCTTGAAGAATGTTGAAAAGCAGGCCGAAGAGCAACGCAAGCTGCTAAATATGACCGAGATTAACCTGGAAACTGAGAAAGCACTTGTGGGGCAACTTCGAGCTGAATTCCAGAAAGCCAAGGAGACTACCAAGCTAGCTCAGAAGGATGCTCAGCTGGCCAAGGAGGCTGTCGAGGCTGAAAGGAAAGCAGCTTATCAGCTGGGGGTGGACGAGACCCAACTCAACCTCACTGAGCAGTTTGCCTCGCTCAGTCGGGATTACTGCGACGTAACCTGGGGGAAAGCGTTGGATGCTGCTGGAGTCCCTTCGGACTCTGACTTGAGACTACCTGGGAGAGTGTACTATGATCCTAAGATCCGAGAACTCCCAGGGTCTAATCCTTCTCCTCCAACACAACTCCAAGAGGCTCCAGAGCAACCCTTGGTCAGCCAAGTCCCTTTTGCCAACCTTGAGGCCCCCAAGGAGTCTGGTCAGCCTGGGGACCAGAGCAAGCCGGTTGAGGCGCCCCAGGTGTCTGGTCAGCCTGTGGACCAGAGCAAGCCAGCTGAGGCTCCCAAGGACAAGGACAAGGACTTGGGAAAGAAGAAAACCGCAGTGAAATCTCAGGACCAAGCCCTAGAAGCCGCTGCAGCTCAGTCCAGCCAGGGTGCTGATCCTTTGGCTCCTCAGAAGAAGGCTTAGGCATTTAATAGTTTTCATTTTGCACCCTGTACTAGTTTTCCTTTTATATTAGGAACTGTAAACTATCCTCTTTTGATTAATGAAACAGTTTCCCTTTTAGTTCTGGTGCTTTTGTTGTCTGCCTTATGATTTATCATTGCTGAAATTGTTGTACCTTGTAATTACGGTAATGCGGGTAAACTTAACCATCATGCCATGCAGATGATGTAAACAACTAAAATTGATACTGAAAAGAATAATTTGTATAAGAATTACTAATAAGCTATGATAGCAGTGAGTGATTATGGAAGTTTCACAGGTCTTTCCGAATGTACAAAGAGAGTGTTATTACCCCTTGGCTTTGAATTAAACATAACTAAGAAGGCTTGTCATAAGTTTAATTTAAATACATTCAAGAATTTCGAAAATGGCACATTCTAAGGTTATGTCTTACTAATAATAACTGTATGGGGGTGTTGACGGGCCCATGTCATCTGGTCCGAGGACTACAGGCATGAAGGCATTTAAGTTTAAACGCTTATAGAGACAGTGAATGAGCGATAACTAACCCATATTATCTGGTCCGAGGACTGCAGGCGTGATTGGATTTAAGTTTAAGCACCTGAGAGAACGGTGAACGAGTGTTAACTAACCCAAATCATCTGGTCTGAGGACTACAGACATGATTGGATTTAAGTTTAAACACTTAGAGAACTGTAGCGGAGTGTTAACTAACCCAAATCATCTGGTCCGAGGACTACAGGCATGATTGGATTTAAGTTTAAACACTTGAGAGAATGCTTCATATAACGAATTGACATACTGGCTGAAGAAGAGATTCGTTTAATAAAAGTACCTTTTGAGGTTATTTACATTCTAAGGACGTGGTATTACATGACCATCTAGGTCTTCTAGGAAATACGCCCCAATGCCAGCTCCTGAAGTAACACGATATGGCCCTTCCCAATTGGGTCCTAACTTTCCCCAAGCTGGGTTCTTTGCAGTGCCCACAACTTTCCTCAGCACCAAATCACCAGGTTCTAGAGACTTTAGCTTTACGTTAGCATTGTAGCCCTGCCTGAGCTTTTGTTGGTAATGTGCCAGCCGAACCATTGCACTTTCCCTCCTTTCTTCAATCAGATCCAAACTCTTCTCTAGCTGCTCATTGTTGCCGGTCAGACTGAACGAGCTAGTTCTCAATGTTGGGAACCCAGTTTCTAAAGGTATGACAGCTTCAGCCCCATAGGTCATTGAGAAGGGGGTCTCTCCAGTAGATCTGCGGGGCGTAGTTCTGTAAGCCCAAAGTACATGTGGCAATTCTTCTACCCATTTGCCCTTCGCATCATCTAGCCTCTTCTTTAAGCCATTTACTATGACCTTGTTGACAGCTTCTGCTTGCCCATTACCCTGGGGATAGGCAGGAGTGGAGTATCTATTTATAATTCCCAACTCGCAGCAATAATTCCTGAATGCCTTGCTATCAAACTATAGGCCGTTGTCCGAGATGAGAGTATGAGGAACCCCAAATCGAGTGACAATACTCTTCCACACAAATTTCTGTACGTCCACATCTCTGATGTTGGCCAGTGGTTCAGCTTCGACCCATTTGGTGAAATAGTCTGTGCCGACCAGAAGGTACTTCTTGTTTCCTGCAGCTTTAGGGAACGGTCCCACGATATCTAAGCCCCATTGGGCGAAAGGCCACGGGCTGGATAGTGGATTAAGAGTTCCCCCTGGTTGATGAATGTTTGGGGCAAATCGCTGACATTGATCGCACTTCTTGACGTAATCCTAGGCATCTTTTTGCATCTTCGGCCACCAATAACTTTGAGTAATAGCCCGGTGAG
Source organism: Quercus aquifolioides (assembly GCA_019022515.1). NCBI lineage: Eukaryota > Viridiplantae > Streptophyta > Magnoliopsida > Fagales > Fagaceae > Quercus > Quercus aquifolioides. Next base: position 42,253,628 of record CM032326.1, read on the forward strand.
CCAAAGACCTCCCTCCAGTATGGCTCCCACATATTCCTTCATGTAATTCTTCTAGTAGTAACTCGGCCGCTTCAGGATGCATGCACAATAAGTACGGTCCCGAATCGGAGCGTTTATATAACTTCTGGTCCTCAGATAGCCAGAATCTGGTCGCATTCCTCCAAATTTTGTCAGCTTCCCCCCTTTCTTCAGGCAAGATGTCTTCTTTCAAGAACTTAATTATAGGGTCCATCCAGCAGAGTCCAGTTCTGACTTGGTGAACTTGAACTACTTCCCTTTTTGTCTCTGTAGGCCCATGCAAGTCCTCGACGAGTATGACTCTCGGCAAATTTTGCGCCGAGGAGGTAGCAAGAGTGGCTAAAGAGTTAGCATGTGCGTTACCACTTCTGGGGATGTGCAGCAAACTGAAATAGTCGAACTCCAACTGGAGACGTTTGACTTGACTCAAGTATCCCTGCATTCTTTCATCCTTCGCCTCAAACTCTCCTTGTACTTGACCCACGACTAGCCTTAAGTCTGAGAATAACTCCACGGACTTTCCTCCCATTCTCCGGACCATAGCCATTCCCATCAGTAGGGCTTCATACTCCGCCTTATTATTTGTTGCCTAGAAGTCCAGCCTTAACGACTTTTCAATGATGATTCCTTCAGGGGATATCAACACTAGCCCCACTCCAGAACCTTTTTGGTTTGCTGCGCCATCCACGTACACTTCCCAATGGGAGGGACTTTGTTGAGAAATCATGCCAACTGATTTTTCATCCATGTCGGATGTTGGCGTTACTTCTTCTAATCGGGGCTCCGTGAACTCAGCCACCAAATCCGCAAGGACCTGGCCCTTGACCGATGTGCGTGGCATATATTTGATATCGAAAGCTCCTAAGATAGTACCCCATTTAGCAATCCTTCCAGTGTAGTCAGCGCTTCGGAGTACAGCCTTGAGTGGGAGCTGAGTGAGAACGATGACTATGTGGGCCTGGAAATAGTGAGGCAGCTTTCGCGTACCGAGCACCACTGCTAAGATGGCCTTCTCCAGGGGTAGATAACGGGTCTCGGCTTCATGCAGTGACTTACTTACGTAATAAACTGGCTTTTGCACACCATGGTCCGTTCGTATTAACACCAAGCTCACAGCATAGGGGGCTACAGCAATGTAAGCAAACAGAACTTCATCTGGCTCTGGACTGGACATGATTGGGGGTCGAGCTAGATAATCTTTAAGCTGCTGAAAAGCCACGGCACATTCTTCAGTCTACTCGAATCCTTTCCACTTGTTGATCAAAGAGTAGAAAGACCGACATCTGTCTGCAGATCGAGAGATAAATCGATTCAGGGCAGCAGTCATTACAGTCAGTTTCTAAACTTCCTTGGGATTCCGAGGAGCCTGCAAATTGTTGATCGCCTTTATCTGATCGGGATTGACCTCAATTCCCCTGTGGGTCACCATGTACCCCAGAAACTTGCCAGACCCCACCCCGAATGAGCACTTGGAAGCATTTAGGCGCAGCTTGTATTTTCTTAGAACTTCAAAGGTACTTTCAAGGTCCTTCACATGCTCAATAACAACCTTGCTTTTTACCACCATGTCATCTATGTAGACCTCGATATTTTTGCCCAACTGTGACTCGAACATCCTCGTCATCATCCTCTGGTAGGTAGACCCTGCGTTCTTCAAGCTAAATGACATCACTTTATAGTGGTAGTTACCAATAGGAGTGACAAAAGCAGTCTTCTCCTGATCATCCAGGGTTAGTAGTATCTGGTGGTAGCCTTGGAAGGCATCCAGGAAGCTCATCCGAGGATGGCCGACAGTGGCGTCCACTAGTTGATCAATTTTCGGCATAGAGAATGGATCTTTGGGGCAAGCCTTATTCAAATCAGTGAAGTCCACGCACACTCGCCATTTCCCACTCTTTTTCTTCACCACCACAGTATTTGCCAGCCACTCAGGATAAAAAACTTCCTTAATAGCTCCAGCTTGTTTGAGTTTTGCTACTTCTTCTCTTACCACATCAGCGTGCTCCTTGGATGGGCGCCGAAGAGGCTGCTTCTTAGGGATGATCATTGGATTCACCTTCAAGTGGTGACATATGAGTTTCGGGTCTACTCCTGGTGCTTCGTAAGCACTCCAGGCAAATACATCAAGGTTCTGCTTGAGGAACTCTATTAGCTCTTCCCTCTCTTGAAGAGGTAGCTGAGATCCGACTTGAAAGAACTTTTCAGGATCATCTCCAATAACAACTTTCTCCAAATCTTCGCATCGAGTGCCTTCATCTAGATCTTCAACGGGCAATTCTCGAGGCTTTAACTGCTATAAACCCATTTCGGCCCTGGACGAGGACTCGGTTTCGGGTTCGTGTTGGATGGCAGCCATTAAGCACTGTCTGGCTGCGGATTGATCTCCTCGGATCTCACAAATCTGCCCTTCAGATGGGTACTTAACCTTCTGATGCAAAGTAGAGGAAACGGCCCCAAGTGTATGAAGCCAAGGTCTGGCTACGAGTGCCGTATAGGGTGAATACACGTCCACAACTATGAAATCCACCTCTACCACCTCTGAGCCGGTCTGCACAGGTAATCGTATCTGGCCCTTCGGGGTGACCGCCCTTCCTTCAAAACTCACAAAGGGAGAGTTGTATGGTGTTAAATCCTGAGGTTTTAGGCCTAGCCCCTTGTAGAGATCAGGATACATTATTTCTACAGCGCTGCCCTGATCCACCATTACCCTCTTCACATCATACCCTCCAATTCTGAGGGTGATCACTAGAGCATCATCGTGGGGTTGGATGATCCCAATCTTATCCTCGTCCAAGAACCCTATAACTAGTTGAGCACCCAACTTAGCTCTCTTCGGACAGTGGCCGAAATTTCCTGCAGGTGACCGGACAACCGACATGACTTTCGACGGCCAGGACCCTGTTCTTCCCGGTGCGGCGAAGACAACATTAATAGTTCCCAATGGGGGCTTCGAAAGGTCGTCTCTCCGGGGCCCCGAATTCATCTGGCCTCCTCGGCCACTGGAGTGGTGCAAGAGGTGCCTTAGTCTACCCTCACGGACCAGTTGGTCCAAATGATCCCACAGACTCCTGCAATCCTCTGTGGTATGCCCATGGTCTTGATGGTACTAGCAGTAGAGGTTATGATTATGCCTCTCAGGGTTCCCCACCATCTTGTTCGGCCACCTGAAGAATGGTTCATTCTTAATCTTTTCCAAAACTTGGTGTACTGGCTCTTTGAATACAGTGTTGACCGTTTGAGGATTTGTCGATCCTAATTGCCTAGCGAAATCTCTCTGTGGTTTATTAATATTGTAACGGTCCGACCTGAAATCCCTCCTCTCCTGGGGGATAACCTTGTTCTTTCCCTTCCCTTGCTGCTGATCTTTTTCAACTCTTTTGTACTTCTCTATACGGTCCATGAGCTGACGCATGTTGGTAACTGGTTTACCAGATAAGGACGTCCTCAAACCATGGTCAGTAGGGAGGCCGAGCTTGAATGTGCTGAGGGCCATTGCATCAAAGTTGCACTCCATATCATTGAACATCTCCCAGTACCTATCCGAATATGCCTTCAAGGTCTCACCCTCCTGCATGCTCAAGGATAGCAGCGAAGATAAGGGCCTGGCCACTCTTCGGCATGTGACAAAACGGGAGCCGAATGCTTGAGTGAGCTCTTTGAAGGAGTTAATGGAGCCTGCTTTCAGGCCGTCAAACCACCTCATCGCAACTGGACCGAGACTGGAGGGGAAAACTTTACACATCAGAGCTTCATCTCTGGAGTAGACAGCCATCCTTTGGTTAAAATGACTCACGTGCTCCACGGGGTCTGTTTTACCATTGTAGATGGTGAACGTTGGCTGGTTGAAATACTGAGGGAGTCTCGCTTCCTCAATTCTGCGCGTAAAGGGTGATCTAGAAATCTGATTCAAAGCCCTGCTCATGGCATCATTCCCTACGTCTCCTCGTGATGGGCTTCTGTGTTGCCTCTTATGATGAGATTCTTCTTCATAGGAATAGGATTCACTGGCTGGTGTCCGAGATTTCTGCTGATAAGTGACATCCTGCTCATCATCGGAATCCTCATCAGAATACGAGGAAATCCGTTTCCTTTTTGCATGGCGCAACTCCCTTTTTAGTTTTTCTACCTCCAGTTGCAGATCCCGGTTCTTTTCTGCATGGGACGCATGACTCCCACCATGTGACTAGCTGTGACTAGTATGCGTAGTGTGCGCACTATCCTCACGATCCTGTCTCCTCTCTAAGTTAAGAAAAGGGTCAATGTGTTGGGATGCCCTAGATTCTGCTTGATGTTGACCTTGTTCTGCCATTATCAACTATTGTTTTCACCCCTGCACAAGCTCTTCCCACAGACGGCGCCAATTGTAGGGTAAATTTTTGTAGCCCAAGCCCAATAAGTTCAGATTATGAGCCCAATGAACCCTAAACAATGAATTTGTAGAGAGTGGATGAAAGAGCTGGGCTAGTAGTGAGTTAAACAGTAATGGACTATGGTGTTTATGGGTGAACTAACATGCAATCATACTCGGACAAGTGCGAACATGAACGTCCGAAGATGAATTTTATTGAATGAACGTTGATTACAATTCATAGAGCTACAGTAAAGGTATTTTCTTCTGCTCTCTCTTTTTTGTTCCGTCCCTTCTCTCAGAGGCTTTTTCTCTTTATATAGTACCCTCTCCCTTCATCTTCATCGTCCACTTGTTCACCATCTAAACATCTACTTGAGTACATGTCCGATCCGGTATCTTCTTTAGCCTTGTGTGAGTGGCGGTAGCTGAGATTATACTGTTCAGGGGTCTTCTTCACATTAATGCGGCCAGAAAAGTAGCTGCAGTGCATTTAATGTGGTGGTTGAAGTTTGTCTTCTAGATATTTCTTCGTTCCTACCATCTCCATGCACGCCTGAGGTTCACCCTTATCATTAGAATTGTTAGGAGGGTTACTTGAACCTCCCAGACATATGTTTGACCAAACTTCTTTGAATCCGAGGATAATGGCCTCTTCGGACAACTGAAGATCTCCTCGGGCTATGCCTCTCGTTCACCTCTAGGTATGTTTCTTTCACATGGGCTTCTTCTCAAATACTTTCCTCTCTTCAGACATACAGTAGTCTTCAAATAGGGCCTTAGGCCCAATATACTAGGCTGGGCTTTCACCCCCCACAACACTCATTAACAAGATTATAAACACATATTTCTTCACAAAAAAGATCATAAATTCTAAGAACACGTTATTTTTACAACAAATCTTACATAGCAAATTGTTTATGATAGATAAAAAGATAATACCAATGGTAAGCCCTAATGAAAACCAATAACAGATTGCCACCTAAAATTTGTTATGAAATTATTGTAAAAATATTGTGAACACTTCTCCAAAAAGATTCACATACTATCTTACAAACTCATTTCTTTGTAACCCACCACAATACAAAAAATGCACAATTCCAAAGACAGAGTTCCAAAGAAAAAGTCAATGATAAATTTTGTGTTTGTTTGGGAATAGTTTATTTAGGGTCGGTTTGTGAATCGCTTATTTTGCTGAAACTGGAAACTTTTTACTGAAAGTACTGTAGATAAAGGTAAAAGTTAGTTGAAATAGTACAGCGGGTAGGGCTGTCCACCGAAAACCGAAAAATGACCCACCCGCCTAAACCGCCCAAGTTGACCTGAAAACCGGCCAACCCAACGCCGGTAACAGTCGACGGCGAGTCTTCGCTACCAAAAACCGACTTAGGCGGGTTGGATGGTGAGTTTTCTTCTCCAAAACCCGATGAACCCGATCCGACTGACGAAACCCATGAAAGAAGGACGAATCTACCTAGATCCACTTAGATCGAGTGAAGATTTGGTAGTTTTTTATTAGATCCGGCAAAGTTCTAGTTTTTTTTTTTTTTTCGCTTAGATCCGGCGATGAGATGGAAGTTTTCGCTCAAATCTGGGCTTGAGGTGGTGGTTTTTGCTTTGACCCCGTGGTTGTAACACAAATTTGAAGAAAAATCAATAGATCCAGCAAAGATTCGGCGAAGATCCAGTGGTTGAAACTCACTCTGACTTTGACCGACCCAACCGTTGTCCACCGGAGACAGATCCGACTCAACCCAAGGTTGTCTGCGGTCGGCGGCGGGTTGTTCAACCTTCCACCCAATGTGAGTGGGTCGGTTTCGGGTTGGGCACAAATCCGACTCGAACTGACCCGTGGACACCCCTAACAATGGGACCCATAAATAGTATAAAAAAGTGCAATGAGACCCATGAATAGTAACAAAAAAAAGTTATCCAAACGCACACTTAGCTTTTTACTAAAAGTATGATAAAATATACTTGTACTTTGAAAAAGTGAGAAAAAGTACAATTTTAAAAAACTGTACATAAAAGTTAAAAGTTGAGCTTATAAGCTTTAGCCAAACAAAAAAAGCTTGAATTTTTTTCCAAATTTTCCAAATTTTATCCTTATACACATTGCCAAAGCCAAAAAAAATTTCAAAAGGCAAAGCTATGTCACTTTGATATGCCTTAACATATACAATGTAATATAAGATAAAGGTAGAACATGTCACAAAATTTTTTTATTATAAAAATTATAGCATTTTATTTCTTAACGAAAAGAAAAATATGCATTTATATTCCCTACTCTACATAAAAAATTAAAAGAGTTCTAAGGAAAAAAGAAAAAAAAAGTTTGTTTTTAGAAAATAAAAATATTTTTTACTAAATAAATTTACTTAGTTATATACTTATATCTTTCATGAACATATAATCTAAGTAATTCTCGTTTCAAAAAAAAAAAAAAAAAAATCTAAGTAATCCTAAAATAAATGAGTTATACATGGGGAAAAAAAAGTGAATATTATAAGACAAAAATGAGACAATAATACTTTCTTTCTTTCTTTTTTTTTTGAGTTTGAGACAATAATACTTTAAATAAGTAATAGTATAATTTTTTTTTTTTTTAATATAAAGAAGATCATTAATACTTATATGTATTTATGAACATATGCTTTAAATACTCATCAAATTAATGAATTACATATGAGGGGAAAACATTAGATATTAATACTTATGAGTTTTTGTACGAATTTCTTAAATATGAGGAGGGCCAATTCACTAAACTTTATTAAAAAAATAGGGTTTGGCTTACCTTCATATTTTTTTTAACTGGAATCTCATTTTGTATTAATGAGAAACTGTCACATCACCCACTAACTAAATAAAATGTAGAAATTAAAACTCATAACCACTTGCTAATGTATATTTAAAACAACAAAAAATGTCTAATTAAAAAAGTACTGAAAATAAACTAAATTCATAAAAAATATTGGAGGGAGAATTTGTTTAAAAACCAAGTGTTCTTGGCTCTCCCCCACCCCCTCCCTTTAAACTTTCTTATTTTACGTTACAACCAACACGTTTAGTAACCTTTTTTTTTTTTCCTTTTATAACCACTAAGATGATGATGATGATATATTATGATTACAATAAAACAAAATTATCAGTGAGCAGTGAGCTTACGTGAAAGTGTGTTCACACTTTTTATTATTTTATTATATTTGTTATTCACAGCCCATAAAATTTCGTGTTATGCTTTTAGTTTTAATTTGGTATGTTGTAATGTTTTTAGTTTTTAGTTTTTTTATTTTTTATTTATGAAGTAATGTTCTCAGTTTTAATATGGTATGTTGTAATTGATTTTGGAATGAAATACTTATTCATGTGCAATAACTATTCAATTATATGGTTGCATCTTTATTATATTGAATAGTTATTCGTTAGGACATGTTTGATATGTTGTAATAGATTATATAATGAAATAATTATTCATAAGAAATAGTTATTCGGTTATTTGATTGTATCTTCGTTGTACGGAATAGTTATTTCTTTGTAACGACAATTCCTTAAATCAAGGAATAATTATTATTATCTAAAAGGTCTATAATAGTTATTGTAAGGACGTGAAATGAACTCAAGCCCACTAAGAACAATGGACAATGGCTCACTAAGTCCAAAACAATGTATTTGTAAGAGAATGGATCCAGGGAACGATTCTACAAGAAAAGTGGACCACAGTTGATAGGACTCAAGACAGTAGGATTAAAGACACATATTAATGGGAATAACGCTCTCGGTCAAGTCCGAGGATGAGATGTTCTTATATTCAATTAAAGTTTATATGAATACACTATCTTCCCCTTTTGCCTTCTACATGTTAATTTAGTAGAAAATTCCTTGGATGCTTGTCCCATCAGGACCTCCTGGAAGCTTTGTTGGTAGCTGTGAGCTGAGTTGCCACTGTTTAGGTGTCATTTCTCCATAAATGTGGCCAGTTCATTAGGTGCAGTGCATTTAATGTGGTGGTGGCAACCTTCTTCCTAGATATTTCGTCTTTCATGGTTAAGTAAGTTTTATGCTACTTTCCCTGGAGCTCTCCCGAGGTGGCCCAGATCCTCGAAAATTAGAGCTGGCCCATCATTCTTTTCCTCTGTCCTCGGCCCATTGACCCAAGCCCAGCAATCCCATTGACCATCCTAGGGCATATTATCATCCTCAGGCATGGCCCATAGCCTAACACACCTGCTCGGAATTCCTATCCCCACAATTATTCTTTAGTAGATATAATAATTTTTAAATTTAATATATTTTTAAAAGCACAAACTTTCCATTTGCACATAAACTATTATAAACATAAAAACGTCATAAAAAAACTAATCTCTCTGTTTTCAAATGCATAAACTTCTCATATTCATGTAACAATTAATTTTATTATAATTTTACAACCAAGCGTATGAATGGTAATTGTTATTACATTATATCGTTTTTATTACCTGTAATAAAAGATTATCATTCATTTTGTAATATCTATTCAGTGAACTAAACATACCTTTAGTAATAATTCTCCCTTATATTGAGGAATGGTTATTTTTTCTAAAATGGTTATAATAGTTATTCCTTAACATATTTTATTTTCAGTAATAAATATTACCATATTTTACATAATCTTTATTAAGCATACCAAATGTAGTGTCCGTTTGAAACAACTTATCTAACTCTTTACTGAAAGTATAGTAAATAAAATGTAAAAGTTAAATAAAATAAGTAGGTGACTCATGTAGGACCTACAAATAGTAGGAAAAATAAGCAATAAGATGGCTTATAAGTGCATCCTAAACGAGCATGTAAGGTTTTCAAACCATTACAAGGTAGATAGCATGTGTGAGCATGTCTAGTTTACTCAAATTGGGTCCTATTAGGCCATATGAATGGCAGTTTAGGTATGCATCTGTTGGCACACCCTAAGAGCATTCCCATTGATTTATGCAAAAACAAATACATTTTGCACCACTAAAACCCCCTTTATGTATTTTACATTATCACTTTTATAACACACTTGATATTCCATTCTTTATTTTGCATTTCATCACATTAAAATAATATATTTTCTACCCACAATTTTACACCACAAGGAGGAGACTAGAAGAGAGAAGAGATAATATAAAAACAATTAATTTGGTAAAGAATAATCCAACAATATTGTGCAACATATAGATAATACTATGTCAAGTGTGCAAATTCAAATGTAAAATGCATCTTCCAATAGAGTTGGTTCTTTGTGCATTTGTGTAAGTATTATGCATTTTGTATTCTCAAGGGTTTTGCATCACTCAATGTGAATGCTCTAAACATGGAATACAAGCTTTGTGGTATAAAGCGAGGAATTTGGAGTCACCACTTAATTTTACTATCCAAGAATCCACTATTGACCCCTAAGAGCATTAGCATCGGGTGTGCCAAATGTCAACAATTTGACATTTGGCACACCACACACACACACACACACACACACAATATATATATATCCTCATGAGATGTGTCAAATGCAAAATAATTTTGGCATTCGCTACAGTACAATTCTACTAACTATTTATTATTATTTTATTAAACTTTTCTCTCTCTCCTCCACTTCTCTCTCTCTCTCTCTCCATCTATTACTTCTCACAATCTCATACTTCTCTTTCACTGTCTTCCTCTCTCACCCTCTTCCTCACCTGATGTCGCCAATCTTCTACGCCTTGCCACCAATCTCACTCTCTTCCCCAGCTACAAGCCGCTAATCTCGCCCTCCTCCTTAGCCATGCCACTGATATTGCCCTCCTCCTCAAACCTAGCCGCCAATTGCCCTCCTCCTTAGTCACACCGCCCATCTCACTTGCTTCCTATTGTTTTTAGGTTATTATTGTGGGTTGTGGTAGCTAATTTTGGTGGGTTGCGGTGGTTATGGGCTAATTTTAGTGGTTGTGGTTATTGCAACATGTGGTGGTTGAGTTGATTTTGGGTTTTGGTTACAATGGTTGGTAATTGATTTTGGGTGATGTTGGGTTTGCAGTAGTGGTGGGTTGTGGGTGGTGGTGGGGTACTGATTCAGTGGGTGGGCTATGGGTAGTGGTGGGGTTCTGATTTGGTGGGTGGGCTATGAGTGGTGGTGGCTGTAGATTCTAAATTTATTTATTTATATCGTATGATATTTTTAAAGTTATTTTAATGTGTTGTGTGTGTGTATATATATATATTTTAATGTGTGTGTATATATTTTAGAGTTATATGGTGTAGGTGAATTGTAAAATAGTGTTTTAAAATAAATAAACTTTTTGAAGTGTGAAAATATAACTCTTTTTTACCATAATGCTATGCTCTAACGCAAAGTCATAACTAGAATTTCTAAGTTTTGAAGTTATGAGAAATTCGAGAATGTGAAACTGTTAAGAATATAGGTAAAAGAGTGAATAGAGCATCAATATCTGGGCTGGTATAACTCATAATATGCTATATTTTAGCATCAAAGCACAAAAATCATGCATTACCTGGGCTTCTAATTGTAAAATTTTTTATACTCTTGCTATAGTACTGACTTACTTGTATGATGTTACTATAGCATATTGTATAATATTAAAAAAAAAAAAAAATTCTCTCTTTGTCTCCCACTTAGCTCTGTCTTTTTTATTTTTTTGCTCTGATTCTCTCTCTCTCTCTCTCTCTCTCTCTCTCTCTCTCTCTCTCAAAGCTTGCTGCCACCAGAGTTGGGTTGGATTCAGAGTGGTCACGGTGTGGCAGAGATCGGTATGGCGAGTGGGTTTCGATGGAGTTTACATTGGATTCGAATTCCGATGGGGTTGTTTGATTTTTTGCTATGAATTTTTGTCTTTTGGGTTCGAATGGGTTGGATTTTGGATTCCGATGGGTTGGATTTTGGATTTTGATGGGGTTTGGGTTGGATTTGGATTGGTTGGTTGGGTTGGCGTGGTGGGCAGTGGGTTGTTTTTGCTATGGGTTTGCTGGGTTTTTGTGGGTTTTTTTTGGCCGGGGTGGGGGGGGGGGGGGAGGGTTTTGGTTTCGGTGGGATTTTGGTGGGCAATGGGCAGTGGTGGCATGGTGGTGATTGGGTTGTTTGGTTGTTGAAAGAATGATAGAAAGGCAGTAACATAAATTAGAAAGTGAAGAGAGATAGATAATTTGTTTATTATTTTATTATATAATTTATATTATTTTAAAATAAAATGATATGATATAATAGATAAAGTAATTTTTGAGATGGTAAAATAAGATATATTTTAAAAATTGGATGCTAATGTTAACACAAGAGAAATACACTAGCGGAAAGAAACTTAAAACATCGTCTTTGAGATGGTAAAATAAGACATATTTTAAAAACCGGACGCTAATGTTAACACAAGAGAAATACACTAGCGGAAAGAAACCCAAAACATCGTACACCCTTCACATCATAGCGTACGCTGTTCTTTCATACCCAAACATTGTTGTCTCGTGAATTCTCAAAAAACCCAAGAAAGACAACACTTCATCATAAAAGAATGGCTAGAAATCCAGTGGTGTACTCTATTCATTCCAAATGAAACGACGTTTCAAATTTCAAACCCAAAATTATGGTAAACTTGATTCGATGCTATATTTTTCAATCCAAAGTTACAAAGTCAAATATAATGATCGTAGAGGCTTGGAAAACAACTTAAATACCTAAAGACTAAAGTCCACTTTGCTAAAAAAAAAAAAAACTTAGAGCATTCACATTCAGTTTCTACAAAAAATTCTATTTTACCATCTCAAAAACTATTTTATCATTTATACCATACCATTTTACAACACACCTAACATCCCAACTTTTATTTTACCATACTACACATTAAAAAAATATAAAGTAAAATAAAAATAATATAAAAATATTCTCACTTCTCTCTCTAATCTCTATTTCTCTCTCTCTCTCTCAACCACCCACCACAGTCACCACCACGCCACCACCACCACCAAACCAACCAATCCGAATCCAAAATCCAAAGTATAACCATGTGGAATCCAAAATCCAACCAAAGTCCAACCAATCGGAATCCACCCCATCAAAAATCCATAGCAAAACCCCATCGGAATCCACCCTATCAGAAACCACATCGGAACCCACGCATAATCAAAAACCACTCACCTCTACCACGACCCACCCAATCTCGCTACGCCGTGACCATGCCCATCTCCACCACGCATGACCTCGCCATGACCCATGCCGTTCTCCACCGCTACACGAACCACTCGATCAAAACCCACGGCGATCTTGACCCACATGACAAAACCCAGCCGATCTCGACCCACTTGATAAAACCCATGCCGATCTCGACCCACTCAATCAACCACCATGCTGATCTCGACCCACTTCGCCAGGGCCACACTGCCGAACCACCAGATAACACTGACGACCACGCCAGAAAAAATGAACCACCGTGAAAGAGATGTGAGACCGAGAAGCCATGTTCTGTCAAGAGAGAGAAGATAAGACAATGAAGAGAGAGAAAGAAGCAAATATTTGTAGGTGAGAATAAAAAAAATATTATTTGGTTTTACAATGCTACTATAATACCATCGTAAATTTATGATGGTATTGTAGTAGTATTGCAAATTTTTTTAGGAATAGAAGACTGGGTAATTGCGTTTTTTGTGCTTGAATGGTAAAATAAGGCAACGTATGGCATATTGCATGCCGGGTACTAAATGCTCTTAAGTCTACATGTTCATTAGTTTTTTTTTTTTTAATACATGCTCATTAGAAATTAAGGACAGTTAAAAATCAACCAAAAACAAAGAAGAATTAGCTTTACCACAAGGGAAATTGAGGTACTGGTCTATAGGTTAGGTAGAACACAACTGCCTAGCAACTATTTGATTTTGAGCTGTTCCCTCCAAGATTCGAGGAAATTTCTTCTTTGGGCCTTTTTCCCTCTCAAACTAGACCTTTCAAACACTCAAAATAGAATGATCAATAAATCCATAAAAAAAAAAAAAGAAAAAAAAGAAGAAGAAGGGAATTCGGCAAACCAATTGAGCAACTTTAATCGGTTTTTTTTATATTTATTTTTATTTTTTTATAACAGATTTTAGTACATAGAAAGTGAGGTTTGCGAGTTACTCAAAGGTACTTTTGCAAGGCTTTGATCCCCTTTTTATAAAGAATTGTTGAGGTTTAGCGGACATCCAAGTTCATCCCCACATAGGGAGTGTTTTTCTGCAGTGTCCATCAACCCCTCCTTTGTGTGTAAACTTGAACTTTTCATGATTGATGCAAAAACAAGGTACGTTGTATCTATAACGAAGTACACTGTTTACCGTTACATAGACAAAAATATTATATAGAAACAAGGACAATGATAAGTTGTTTTTAAGGCACTTGGGTACCCCATGTTTTTTCAAACTGTGGCTCTACGGTTGTCATTGGGAACCAAGGGTTCAAATTGTATAGCTAGACACACGTCTACAATAAACTTTTGGTTATTAAGGATCCGTTTGAGAATAGCTTATTTAGTTGAAACTGAAAACTTTTTACTGAAAACGTAGGAAAAAAAAAAGTTAAAAGTTTGCTAAATAGTACAATGAGACTTATGAATAGTACCAAAAAGTATAATGAGATCCATGAATAGTATCAAAAAGAAGTTAAAAGCTAAAAACTAAGTCTTCGTTTGGCATGATTAATTTTGCAAAATTATTTTACTATTTAGCTTATTTTTACTACTATTCATAGGCCCCACTGCACTTTTTGATACTATTCATGAGTCCCACTATACTATTTTAGTTAACTTTTACCTTTATCTACGATACTTTCAACAAAAAAATTTTAGTTTCAGCAAAATAAATGAATCTCAAACTTGCTTGTACAAATTATCAATTTTTCTTCTTAAAACAAAAAATTATTAATTTAAGGCCAAACCTTCCATAAAAAAATAAAAAAGCCCAAACCTCTTTTTTTTTTTTTTGGGTTCATTTGGTCAACTTAGCCTCCCTGGTACAAAGTTAATACTGATGGGGCTGTCTTTGCACAGCAGCAAGCCTCAGGTGTGGGAGTTGTAATCCAAGACAATGAAGGTAGAGTTGTAGCGGCATTAAGCAAGAAGCTGCATCACCCTTTAGGTTTAGCTGGAAGCTGAAGCAAAAGCTCTTGAGGAAGCTGTCAACTTTACTTGGGATGTTGGTATTAGAGATGCACATTTTGAAAGCGACTCACTTCTACTATTCTATTCGGGGTTTGAGTTGTCCACCTCTGGTCATCTCTAATATTGTTTTTGGGATTTGCCATAGGTTACAAGTCTTTTGTTCTGTGTAAGTTTCCCATGTTAGGCGGGAAGGCAATAAACCTGCGAATATTTTAGCTCAATATGCCAAAAGGTTAGATAGTTTTGTAGTTTGGGTAGAGAAGGATCCAGTTATAATTGAGTTGGCTTTAACTCAAGATGTATTGAATTTATCTTTATCTTAATAAAATTACCAGTCTTTTCATTAAAAAAAAAAAACTTAGCCCATAATTTTTACAAATGTGAGCAATTTAATTCGTACGTCAGCTGTCATTAAATTAAATAGAATTAAAAAGTTCCATTTAAACTAGATTTTAATTATAAACGCTCCGTTTGTTTTAAAGTAAAATATTTTTTGAAAAATGTTTTTCCATTTTTAGGTGTTTGTTTGCAAATAAAATATAGTCAAACTTGTAAAATATTTTTCATTGAATGTAAAATCCTTTATAAAAAATTGTAAAATGTTTTACCTTTGAAAACTTGGTAAAACATTTTCCAAAAACACATAGTGGCTTCCTCTCCCCTATTTGGCCACTAGGTCATTGGTCTGGTGGCCGGAAATACCACTCCAACGGTTTGATGTCCAAAGACTCTACTTTGGTGACCGATGCCAGTAGTCTGGTGTTTCGACGACTAGTGTCAGCGATCCGATTACCAAAGACACCGCAACTGGTGCCAGATGTCTGGTAATCGAAGACACTGTTTTGTCGATCGGTGTTGGCGATCTGGTCACCAGAGATATTGCTCCAACATTGATTGTTGGTAGTTTAGTCACTGGAGCCATCGCTTTGACTCTTGGTTCCAATGGTCTAGTCGGACATACTGTCGCGACCGTTAGAATCTCGAGATTATTTTTATGATATGCAATGAACAAATTAATGCATGTAATGCAATGATGAAATTTTGGGTACATGAATGGTCATTCCATTCATCTTCCTTGATTAAATCATAGATGCAAAATCGAGTGTCTACAGCCACTAACAAATTTGCTTGAAAATTTTTATTTGTCATACCAAACACTTGAAAATATTTTACTTCAAAACAAACGAAGTATAAAAGAATTATGATTAATTAAGAAGAAAATATTACTCAGTGCAACTCTCTTCTCTTCATTAGATTATTTCTCTTCCCCCCCCATTTTAATTTCGCAAGACTTCTTAAATATTGAAGTTAATTTTAAAATCATTGCAGATATTATTTTTTGCTGGTGTATCAGTAGCATAAGAGCAACCACATCAGTTATTGTAAAAGATTCCATTTATTTTGCAAAAAGAACATGTTTTTTCTATTTTACACCATCACTTTTACAAGACAGCCATATCAATCTATCTATTATACATGCTATTTCATATAAATAATATTTTTTTTAATTCTTCCTTTAATATTATTTTATTTAAATAATTAAATTTCTCTTTTATCTCTTTATCTAAATTCTCACACGTCTCCTCCTCAAACTCTCCGGCCTCTCTCTATCCCTAACCCACAAACTAATCTTTAAACTCTTCGCCTCTCTTATCTCTCAAATCCATTAGCTCTCTCCCTCTCAGATACATCTCTCCCTCATATTTCTCTTCTCAGTTTTCTCTCATCCATCATCTCTCTCTCATCTTCCTCTAAGCTTGCTCTCACAAGCAAAGCCTAGCCCAGCCCAGCTTGTCAGCAGTAGATCTGGTGGCAGCAGCAACATCGGCAGTGATATTGGCAGTAGCAACATCGAGTTTGGGATGAGTTTTTCAGTGGGTTTGAGTTGATTTGAGTTGGGTTTAGTATGATTTTGGTTTTCCGTGGGGTGGTGGTGGCTGGGTGGTGTTGGGTTGGTGGCTGTATCTTCTTCTTCTTCTGTCAAGATCTAGGGCGATCGGCGGTGGCACGGTTGTGGCGAGAGTGAGGTGAGAGTGAGAGGGTCCAGAGAGAAAAAGAGAGTAAGGTGAAAGAGAGAAAAAAAAATAGTAAAATATTAAATGCAAAAGCTACCGTAACCGTGCATGTATGCACGGTTACTATAGCACTTTTGCATATGTGCACATTTTTACAGGGACTGATGTGGGTGTTTTTTTTATTATTAAAATGTGCAAAATTAAGCACTTTTTGTATTTTGTAAACTTTTACATCCACTGATGCGATTACTCTAAGTATCAGATTATTTCTGTTTCAGGGGTGTATCGAAGGTGTAACTTCTTGTATGTTTCGTACTGTTGACAGTCTTATTTATGGATTGCATGAAGGAAAATACCTTGTTAGGCTACAGTATCAGTGAATGCATTAAAGACAGTCTAAGAAGGAATTAAATCATAATAATTTTTTAGATTTTTTTTTTTTTTTTGGTCTTGGAGCACGAAATTGATAATAGTAAGACGATCAATTAATTGTGAAGCAGCCGCAAACCACCAACTTCCATAAATACAACCAAAATTCCACACCCAAAAATCTCTCATTCCACTTTTTTGGATAATGTTATTCTGCTGACCAATAGTAAAAAAAATAATTTGTGTGACTCACTTAAAATAATTATATAGCATCACATAAGAGCATCCCATCAAAACTTCTAAAAAATTTAGCGTTTACCATCCCAAATCCTACTTTATCTATTTTAACATACTACTTTACAATATACCCAACATCAAACGTTTTATATTTGTTACCACTTCATTAAAATATTATTTCTTTATTATTTTTTAATTCTTTTTTATTCTCAATCTATCTCTTCCTTTGTCCTCCGTATATGTCTTCTCTCAAACCCACTGCCACCACCGCCCACACACACTGCTACAGCCACCACCGCCCACAACCTCAACCCCCAACCACCAAAATCACAAACAAAAACAAACCCAAAATCAAATCTGATGAAGTGTGAATTCGTCAGTCACTGAGTGTTGCCAGGTGATGAACTTGGCCTCCTGGAAGGAAATCTCTTAGAGACGGTCACCGGTGTGGTGCCTGCCACAACACCTCCGATGCTCAAGTTAGAGTCAAGAATGGCACAAGAATATCTCAAGATAGTATAATTCTAGCAAAAATATCGTACCTCTCTCATGGGAGAATGTGGAGTATATATATATGTTCTTGTAGGTTCTAGCCGTTGTACCTTTTATGGAGGCTTAACTTCCCCTCAGGTAACGCTTCCTGGCCTCATCATGTGGCTTTAATTAGGTCCCAACGGTCTGTCCAGCTGGGTCTGTAACTGTCATTGTTATTTATTAAGGGCATTGAATAGGATGTTATACTCGTCAGTCTCGTGTTTCCTCGTCACTGAAGACTCTTCTCGTCGGTATGATTTACCTCTTGCAGAGCCCACTTCGTCAGTCCCATCAAAATCACAAGCCCAAACCCAAAACCAAACCATAAAACTCATACCCACCCACCATTAGCCACCACCGGTCCACCGCAAAAAACCATCAAACAAATACCCACCACCACTGGCCCACCACAAACCATACCCATCCAAAACCAAATCACAAACCCACCACCCAAAACCAAATCACAAACCCACCAAAATATGCCCAAATTAGAACCCAAGGCGTGAGAGAGAGATAATCATAAATCGGCGAATCGGAGACAGATCGGCGTGAAAGAGAGATAATCATAGATCG
Source organism: Quercus aquifolioides (assembly GCA_019022515.1). NCBI lineage: Eukaryota > Viridiplantae > Streptophyta > Magnoliopsida > Fagales > Fagaceae > Quercus > Quercus aquifolioides. The sequence goes on from CM032326.1 coordinate 42,271,855, forward strand.
GCGTTAGAGAATGATAATCATAGATTGGTGAGTCGGAGACAGATCGGTGACGAAGTGGCAGAGTGGGCGATGTTTGCGATGGAGGCGAATCGGAGACAAATCGACGACGAAGAGGCAGAGATCAACGACGACAAGCACAGATTGGTGACGAAGAGGCAGAGATCGACGACGACGAGGGCAGATCGGTGACGAAGAGGCAGAGATGGAGAGATCGATGACGACGAGGACAGATCGGTGACGAAGAGGCAGAGATTGACAACAATGAGCAAAGATCGGCGATGAGTAGAGATGATGAACCACGGAAGATAGAAGTGAGAGAGGAAAGAGAGACAAAATTTTAAAAAAGAGCTGTTGGTGAATATAAAATGATATATATATATATATATATATATATAATTTTTTTTTTACAATCTAGCTGCAGTGAGCTTGTATTGATACAAGCTCACAGTAGCTCTGTGTCAAAAAATTTGTAATTTGAAATCTTTGATGGAGTGGTTTTTTTTTTTGGTATGTTGATGGTAAAATTTAGCATATACCACTTTTAGCATTCTTAATGGGAACGCTCTAAGTGTAGTGTAGTAAATCTAATTTTCTTGTTGTTGTTATAACCAAAATTTGTAACTAATTTTTCCCCCCTTTCTTTGTGTTATGAGCCGCTTACACCCTCTTAAGTGCTACACATTGGCCACCACGTACGCAATCAAGCAGCTGAAGGTGTCAGTTTTAAATTGATTATTATAAATAAATTTTGCATTTTCTCAACAACCAAAAAAGGAGTCTTTTAGGTAAATATTGCTATAATCAAAACATATTTGCGTTATAGGTACTGTTTGAAGTTAATTGTGAAAATGAGGGGTGTTGCCGAAATTCAACAAAAGTAGGAGAGAGAGTAAAATGTTGAATTTCGGCAACACCGTTGCCGAAATTCATCTGCCCAAATTTCCTGTGCTGCCCGGATGTGTGAGAAGTGCAATAATGCGTGAGCGCCCAAACTTAAAAAAAAAAAAAAAGTAATTGTGGCAATGGTATTGCCGAAAATAGTAGGAAAAAAAAAGTGAATGCGGAAGAATTAAAGAAAAATATAATGTGCTACGTACACAATATTTTTACAATATTTTCACAATAAATCACAAGTAACTAGTTATTATTAGTTCAAATTTAAATTTGACATTGACATTACTATTTTAATTTAACAATAACAACAAGTAACAACCTGATACTTAGCATTTGTTGTAAAAATATTGTAAAAATTGTATGCACTTATTATTTCTTTAAAAAAAAAAAAAAAAAAGTTTTCCAATTGTGGCAATGCCATTGCCGAAATAGTGAAGAAAAAATTTTCCCCACTATTTCGGCAATGGCATTGCCACAATTGGGGAAAATTTTTTTTTTCCCTAATTGTGGCAATGCCATTGCCGAAATTGTGGGGAAAATTTTTTCCCCGCAATTTCGGCAATGCCATTTGGGAAAAAAATAAAAAAAACTTTTTTCTCAATGTGGCAATGGGAAGTTGTGGGAAAAAAAAATTTCCCCAATTTCTACCGCAATTAGAAAAAAAAATAAAAGTCATTGCCGCAATTAGAAAAAAAAAAATATATATTTTTTTCCCCAATTTCGGCAATGGCATTGCCGAAATTGTGGGGAAAAATTTTTCCCCACTATTTCGGCAATGGCATTGCCACAATTGGGAATTTTTTTTTTTTTTTTTAAGAAATAATAAGTGCATACAATTTTTACAATATTTTTACAACAAATGCTAAGTATCAGGTTGTTACTTGTTGTTATTGTTAAATTAAAATAGTAATGTCAATGTCAAATTTAAATTTGAACTAATAATAACTAGTTACTTGTGATTTATTGTGAAAATATTGTAAAAATATTGTGTACATAGCACATTATATTTTTCTTTAATTCTTCCGCATTCACTTTTTTTTTTCCTACTATTTTCGGCAATACCATTGCCACAATTACTTTTTTTTTTTTTAAAGTTTGGGCGCTCACGCATTATTGCACTTCTCACACATCCGGGCAGCACAGGAAATTTGGGCAGATGAATTTCGGCAACGGTGTTGCCGAAATTCAACATTTTACTCTCTCTCCTACTTTTTGTTGAATTTCGGCAACGGTGTTGCCGAAATTTAATCTCTCTTCTCATTTTCACAATTAACTTCAAACAGTAACTATAACGCAAATATGTTTTGATTTTAGCAATATTTACCTAAAAGACTCCCAAAAAAGAGTAGTTTACTTTTATCAAAAAAGAAAAAGAAAAAGCGAAGAGAGTAGTTTACTCTGTTACTATGTGCTATGGGAAACCCTTTTCATAAATTCTTTAGGATTTCATTGAATGCTATTCTGAAGTAGTTGGTCGCTACCCAAAAAAAAAAAAAAAAGGTATCTCTGTCTGACTGTCTCAATGAAATAATTCACAAGGAGAAATATGGAATTTACTAAAAATAACCTCTCTAAATTTTTTTAATAAATAATTCAAATACTCGGATCTAAAATACTAATTTAGCACTCGTTTGGAAGAAGGAAATGAAATAGAATGAAATGGAATAAAAAGAATAATTTTAGAACATTTTTCCCTTCCCTTATTTGTGAGTTTTAATAGAGGGAATGAAAAATTCATTCTCTTATTTAGGAGTTTAAATTGGAAGGAAATGAAATGGGTAGGAGGAAACACTTATTCCTCTCTATTCTCTTAAAATCTCAAATTTTCATTCCTCCCAAAATTGGGAGGAGGGAGGGAATAAAATTAGGGCTATTGAATTTTTTACTAAAACTCCTAAAATACCCCTAGATATTCAACCATTTATTTTAAAATAGGGGTCTAATAGTAATATTGTTATAAAATGATTCAATTTCATTTCATCTATATTACTCCCAAACAAGATTACTTATATTCCATTCATTTTCATTTCTTTATTTTAAAACATCCAATCAAGGTTACTTAATTCCATTCCATTCCATTCATTTCCCTTGCTTAAATACGTTCTGTAGGGTCTAATTTTGTAGCCCAAACCCAAAAGGTATGGATTATGAGCCCAATGAACACAGGACAATGAATTTGTAAAGCGTGGGTGAAAGAGCTGAGCTGGACGTGAATTAGACAAGAGTTAATTATGGCATTTATGGGTGAACTAACATGCAATCATGCTTGAACAAATGTAAACGTGAACGTCCGAAGAGGTATTTTATTGAATGAAAGTTGGTTACAATTCTTAGAGCTACAGTAAAGTTATTTTCTTCTTCTCTCCCTTTTTTGTTCTGATCCCCTTTTATCAGAGGTCTCTTCTTCTTATATAGCACCCTCTCCCCTCATCTTCATCGTCCACTTGTTCATCATCTGAACATCCACTTGAGTACATGTCCCATCAGATATCTTCTTTAACTCTCTGTGAGTGGCGGTAGCTGAGATTATACTGTTCAGGGGTCTTCTCCACATTAATGCGGCCAGAAAAGCTGTTGCAGTGCATTTAATGTAGTGGTTGCGGCTTATCTTCTAGATATTTTTCCATTACTATCATCTCCACATGTGCCTGAAGCTTGCCTTTATCATCAAAGTCATTAGAAAGGTTACTTGAATCTCCCAGGTGTCCGCCCGGCCAAGGCTCTTTGCATCCGAGGATAATGGTCTCTTCGGACCATTGATGATCTCTTCGGACTACCCCCTCGTTCGCCTCCAGGTATATTTCTTAAGCATAGACTCCTTCCTGAACACTTTCCTCTCTTCGGGCATACAGTAGTCTTTAAATAGGGTCTTAGACCCAATATATTAGGTTGGACTTTCACCCCCTACACATTCCATTCCATTCTCTTATGAAGTCATAGTAGAATAGTTAAGAAACCTAGGAAACCCTAATTCATGTTAAGCATGAGATTTTAGAAAAATAGGAAATTTTTTTTAAGGTTTTAAGGCCTGAATTAAACAAATAAAATGCCGCAAAATTGTAGAATGATAACTAATATTTTTAAAATAAAAAAATATTTATGGGTTTACATTCTTTCCTTGTTTTCAAGAATGCCCTCAAAATATTGAGTCAAAAGAATCCAACACCAACACTATTGAAACTCTAAATTGTTTCACAAAAAAAAAAAAAAATTTGTTATGAATGTACTAAATAATTATTGCAAATCACAAAAAAAAAAAAAAAAAAAAAAAAAACCAACTTGTAAAAGTCATATTAATAAAACCTAAATATAAAAAAGTATTAGCAATTTTGTATTTCAAAAAGGAAAGAAGAACAATTTTTAAAATATATGTATATAAAAAATTTGAATAAATAATATTTAATATTTAATAGTCCACAAAAATTTATCACGTTCGGCCTCAAAATGTATTGGGTCAACTCTCAACGGTTATGCCCCCAAATTTCACGTGATTATGTCTTTGGCTTGGCCCCATTGATTTTTAATGGTGCCTTTTACTTTTCGAACTTCTTGTAGATTGACTTGACTTTTGATTTTTAATTTCTGCTTCATAAATGCAAATTTGAAAAATGCATTCTAGGCTAAATGATTTTTACAAATTCTCAATTGTCTAAGAGCATTCGTAGTAGATGTTCTAAAAATTATGTCATTTTACCACACCAAAGGCTTACTTTATTATTTTACCACATCATTTTACAACATCCCATTTATCAGATGTTTTATAATTCAATTCTATACATTAAAATAATATTTACTACACATTAAAATAATATTTATTACAACTCATCAACACAATCTACACATTAAAAGAAAAAAAAATTTGCCACATGCATTCCGTACCGTAGCAAATTTGCCACGGTACTGTTCAATGTTGCAAAAAAAATAACATATGCCACATATACTAAATAGGCTAAAATTGGGTTTGGTGTGGGATATGTGCCAAATATTTAGCATTTGGCACATATCCCACATCTAGTGTGGATGCTCTTAAACACCTCAAATTTGTTTCAAAATGCAATGCTTAGAAATACGTGGGAATCCTATTTTTTTAATAAATCCAAACTCTGCCTAATGGTCTCTATGTTCAGTGAAAATTTGTGGTATCTCTTCTACATCATATTGCCTTATCTTTGACAATGCAGGTTGATTTGAGACATATTGCATGGAACCCATTTCGTTATCCTTAGATGTTGAGGTTATTAACCACTTTCCTTCACAAATTGCTACAAGTTTTGTCGAATAGTTTCAAAGAGAGAACTCAATTAGTCATAGGCTAATTTCTAAGAGTATTAGTATTGGTGGTGAAAAATATTTAGCAATTTAGCACCACAAAAAGTTATTTTATCTATTTTACCACCTCACTTTACAGAACACCCAACATCACTGATTTTATTTTAACATTCAACACAATAAAATAATATATCTACTACAACAAACAATAACCGCAACATATTATTTTTGGTAAGAGAATAAGAAAGGAAGAGAAAAAAAAAAATTAAATAGTTCTGGAGGCTTGCAATGGGAAAATAAGAAAGGAAGAGAAAAAAATAAAAAAAAAGGCTAGAGGCTTGCAACAGGAAAATAAGAAAGGAAGAGAAAAAAAAAAGAAAAAAAAATAATTATTTAAATAATTTGTGAGCTACCGTGGAACTTATGGCCTGTTTGGATGGAGGGGAGAAGGAGGGGGGAGTGAAGGGAAGTAGAGTAGAGTTGGCTAAAAATAAGCTAATTTTGTGCTAAATCTACTCTACTATACTCTACTCCCCCTTCCTCTCCCTCAATCCAATCGGTCATTAGGGTCCATTTGAATATCGTTTATTTTGCTGAAAATTGAAACTTGAAAACACTGTAGCAAAATAATTTTTAAATGTGTGAATAGTACTGTAAGACTCATTTTTTTTTCATTAAAGTACTTGTGGGTCTCGTGAACAGTACACAAGACCCACTGAACAGTGCATATTGTCTCCTAAAAGGTTGAAATGCGTCCATAAAAAAAAAAAAGGAAAACACAAACGCAGTAGACGAAACGCACAATTAATAAAATGTTTTTTTTTTAACATTAGCAGTTGGCTGTGCACTGTAGCTCAACAGCCAAAAAATTTGGCTTTTGCTCCACTAATGCAACCCACTTTTATTTTATTTGCTTAGTAAATTTAGCATTTTTGGCTATGCACTGTGGCTCAACAACAAAAATACATTTGACTTTTGTTCCACTTATGTAGCCCACTTTTATTTTATTTGGTTAATAAATTTAGCATTTTTGGCTGTGCCTTGTAGCTCAAAGCCAAATTTTTTTACTTTTGCTCTACTGGTGCAGGCATGCAGCTCACTTTAATTTTATTTGGTTAGCAATTGTAAATTTAGCATTTTCGCATTTTGCCTCCACCAATACTACTGCTCTAGTCTTATTGCAAAGAAATGGAAAATTGAAGAGTCAAGGAGAAACTTGTTAAATAAAAAAAGTATAGATCGGTGTATAGTAAAATGTAACAACAATTTAGGAAAGGATCACATTGTTCACATTTAAAAAAATAAGTATTTAAATTGAACAAAATCTAAAAGCTTGGGACCAAATTGACGATCACTACAAATTCAGAGGCCAAATCGTAGTGTAGCGTTGATTTTTTATTTTTATCCTTATATTTAAACATAATAATGTATTACGGCAAATTACAACTTACCCATTTGTGGTTTGATCGAAATTTAAATTGCTGACCTATGGTTTGAAATGTGACATTTTACCCACCTAAGGTTAGCTCAATTAGAGTTTCGTAACCCACCTCTCTTAAAAATATGGCTAAATATGTAATTTTTCTCAACTTTTATGTCTCTCTCTTTCCAAAACAAAAAACACATTAAAAAATAAGACAAAACAAGATCAACAGAAGTCAAGAACAATCAAGAACGGTGAACAGCACATAATTAGAAATGCAACCTAGCAATTGTTGTTCATCACTCATTCAGCTAGGGGCAGTTAGAATAGATTCTGCTTTTCCTTAGTACAGAATTCTTTACTGCCACATAATTAGAAATGAACTTGATGACTTGCTTGCACGCTTTATAGCCGAAGTATCTGATTTATTTTGATTATTCAGCTCTAGGGCCGAATTTGATCCTCTTGTTCTTGGATTTGTCCTCGAAGAAGAAACACTTCATTTCTTTTTTTGGCTTAATCTTCTGATATCAAACTCCAAAATTCAATTTCTTGTTGTAATTCTCAATCTAACCCTCCTCTTAGTTTATCTCAAAATGAATGGTGTCAGCATCAAAATTCAACCATTAGAGATCTATTTTAGAGAGAAAGAGAGAGACATAAAAAGCTACAAATAAAGACTGAAATTGATGGAAGGAAGAGAAGAAAAAGGAAACCCAAGAGAAAGAAAAAAAAAAGAGAAGAAAACAAGGAAAACTTGAAGAAAGTATGAGTCTTTTGGCTAAATATTGCAAAAAATTGAGTTTATTTGTGATATAAGTACTGTTCAAAGTTGTTTGGGAAATTGAGGAAAAAGAGTGAATTTCGGCAACGGTGTTGCCGAAATTCTAACAAAAGTATGAGAGAAAAAAGATAAGTGATGTGATGGGAGGAAGGAGAAAAATTTGAATTTCGGTAATCTCGTTACCGAAATTCTTGCTGCCCGAAACTCCTGCCCAGGTGAAGTGCTAGGTGAAGTGCCCGAAGTGCTAGGTGGAGTGCTCGAAAGGGAAACCAATTCTGGCAACCAAGTTGCCGAAATTGTAGGGGAGTGAGGAGAGAGAAAATAGAAATTGTGGCAACCAAGTTGCCGAAAATGGGAGAAAAAAAAAAAAAATTGTGTCAATCAAGTTGCCGAAATCTTGGGGAGGAATAATAGTAATTTTGGCAATGGATTGGAGGAAGAAATATATATATGTGGCAATGGAATTGCCGAAATCTTGGGGAGGAATTTAATAGTAATTTGGCAATGAAGTTGCCAAAAATGAGGGAAATTTTCTTTTATGGCAGCCAAGTTTGGAGAAAAGAAGATTTAGGCTGAAAATTGGAGGAAAAAAAAAAAGAATTGTGGCAATTGATTTGTGGCAATGTTGTTGCCAAAATGGAAAAAAGAATTGTGGCAATGGAGTTGCTGGAGAGAGAGAGAGAGAGAGAGAGTTGTCTGGATAAAAAAATTATTTTGGATTCTTATTCTAAAAAGTATACATATTCTTATTCTTTCTGTGTGTTAGTGTTTTTTTTTACCGAAACAGTTTGGTTTGTGTGTATGTCATGTTCTTTCATTTCGTATTTTAAAAGTATTCTTTGCATGATTTGCCCTATGAAACAAATAATGAATCTAGATTCAAGTATATTGATTCTTATTCTCAAAAAAAAAAAAAAAAATTATGTAGATTCTTACAATACGAAATGAAAGAAAAAAAAAAAGATTGATGTGTACACTATAAAAAAAAAAAAAAAAAAAAACAAAGAAACTGAGATTTTTGCAGAGATTCTTTGCAATGAATATATGTTTATAGTTAAGTAATTTGTTTGTATCAGAGTGTTCAATCTTGGTTTGTGTTGTGTTGTATTTGGTCAAGTGTATCTAGTTATACAGTTTAAAATCTAAGAATTTAACTTATATGAAACTTGCGTCCTATTTAAATAGCACTAATGTTACTGAAGTTTCCACGGTTCTTATTTTCTCTTTTTCCCCTATAAATTCTATCAACCTTCTTCTCCACTCTTATTCCTCTCATAATTCTATCAACCATTTTCAATTCATGTGTGCCATACATTCTTCAAACAACTATAAGGAACAACACTTACAAATATCTATCCGTTCTTTATCTCTTACAAGGTGAGTTACATCTCTTAAGTAGTTTCTTGTCTTTTTATAATATTCACGTTGATATGTTTTAGGGGCATAGCTAAGCATGAAAATCTTGTTTTTGTTAAATTATTTGTTCATAAAAATCTTGTTTTTGTATTATGTGTTTTGCAACATGAACTGATTTGTATGATATGTTTTAAATTATTTGTCCACGAATTCTTGCCTAGAATTTCATATGGCAAAAATATATTTCAAAATTGACATAAATTTTCCTTAAATAAATACTTATTTTGTTAGCCTAAAATATACACGTACGCTATAAGAAAACCCCAAAAAAAAAGGGTTAGTATATGCTCATAAACCTTAAAATCTAAGTTTTAGGTATAATAATAATAAAGAAAATTGTATGATATTAGAAATATTTATCTATTATCGTATGGATGCATGAGAACATCATATGATCTGTCTTGTTTTAGAAAAAGCAAAATGAAGAGCTACATAAAATAATTAACGTAACTATAACAGATCATTCTAAATGTTAATGTTATGCTAAGTTACTTAAGAAAAGGGAAACAAAAAATAATTTTAACTACTATGATGGACAACAATAAATTATCAGTGAACCAATCATTTTTAATAGAATTCTCTCAGCTCTAACCATAAAAAAATCATTAATCTAAAATTTGAATAATAACAACAACAATAATCATAATCATAATCATAGTCATACAAAAATTATTAACTACAACAATACATAATATTTTACAATGCATTAGCTTCTAATATTTACAAAGCATATTGTAGGGTCAATTTTTGTAGCTCAAGCCCAATAGGTTCGGATTATGAGCCCAATGAACCCTGAACAATGAATTTGTAAAGAGTGGGTGAAAGAGTTAGGCTAGTAATGAATTAAACAGTAATGAACTGTGGTGTTTGTGAGTAAATTAACATGCAATCATGCTCGGACAAATACAAACATGAACGTCCGAAGAGGAAATATATTGAATGAAAATTGATTATAGTTCATAGAGCTACAGTATAGTTCTTTTCTTCTTTTTTCTTTTTTTTTGTTTCGATCCCCCTTTATTAGAAGCCTCTCCTCCTTATATAACACCCTCCCCCTTCATCTCCATCGTCCACTTGTTCGTCATCTAAACATCTACTTGAGTGCATGTCCCATCGTGTATCTTCTTTAGCCTTGTGTGAGTGGCGGTAGCTGAGATCGTACTGTTCAGGGGTCTTCTCCACATTAATGCGGCCAGAAAAGTTGATGTAGTGCATTTAATGTGGTGGTTGAAGTTTGTCTTCCAGATATTTCTCCGTTCCTGTCATCTCCATGCGAGCCTGAAGGAGGATTACTTGAACTTCCCAGGCATCTGTTTGACCAAGCCTCTTTGAATTTGAGGATAATGGCCTCTTCGGACAATTGAATATCTCCTCGGACTATGCCCCACATTCATCTCCAGGTATGTTTCTTTCACATGAGCTTCTTCTCAAGTACTTTCATCTCTTTGGACAAACAGTAGTTCTCAAATAGGGCCTTAGGCCCAATATACTAGGTTGGGCTTTTCACCCCCCACACATATATTTATACAATAATAATAATAAATCTGTTAATTTCTAGAACTGTAAATTAATAAGCAAAGTAAAAAAACTCATATTAACCTAAAACTTACAATCCTTAGTTGTACACACTAAAGCAAAGCAAAAGAGTAATATAGTACTAAAGCAATATGAAAATGTAGGAGATGCAATGCTTTAGTGATGGTGCCTGCCTTTTATATCAAGGAGAGAAATGAAAAGACAAAAAAGAATCCATGACATAGATTCATATCACTAGGTTAGGTTTTATTGGTAATGATCAAATAATATATTCCAAAGTACTTGGAGAATAAGAATCAAGATGAAGAGGTGAGGTGATTGACTCCTCCAAATTTTTTTTTTTTTATCCGGACAATTCTCTCTCTCCTCCAATTTTGAGCAACTTTATTGCCATAATTCTTTTTTTTTCCTCCCATTTTGGCAATTCCATTGCCACAAATCAATTGCTACTATTTTTTTCCCTCCCATTTCGGCAATTTCATTGCCACAAATCAATTGCCACAACTTTTTTCTTTCCTTCAATTTTCAGCCTAAATCTTCTTCTTCTTTTTTCCCCTCATTTTGGCAACTTCATTGCCTAAATTACTATTAAATTTCTCCCCAAGTTTTAGGCAACTTGGTTGCCACAATTCTCTTTTTCCCCCCCCCATTTTCGGCAACTTGGTTGCCACAATTCTTATTTTCTCTCTCCTCACTCCCCTACAATTTCAGTAACTTGCCTGCCACAATTGGTTTCCTTTCAGCCACTCCTCCTTCGAGCACTTCACTTGACAGCTGGGCAGTAATTTCGAGTAGCAAGAATTTCGATAATGAGATTACCGAAATTCAAACTTTTCTTTCTCATACTTTTTGTAAGAATTTCGGCAACGGTGTTTTCGAAATTCACTCTATTTCCTCAATTTCCCAAATAACTTTCAACAGTACCCATATTACAAATAAACTTAATTTTTTGTAATATTCAGCCAAAAGACTCAAGAAAGTACAGTACAGTAATGGACCCCAGGAGGGGAAACAATAAGTTTGTAGGGAAAAATAATGAAAACCCAGATGCCAAATGAATAAGAAGAAGCTAATCATAAAGACGAGTAAGCAAAAGAAGGAAATTCCACACAATAATTGGTAGTTTGGAACACAAGGTGTGAAAAAGCTAGACACAAAGCTAGTTACGGATTGAATGGGACGCAAGGGGAAGAGATTACGATTACAATGGTCTTAATTTTTACAAAACCCTCCATTTTTTATCTTGTTATGTCTTGTTTTTGTGTGTATTTTTTGTTTTCGAAAGAGAAACATAAAAATAGAGCAAAATTACATATTTAGGTGGGTAAGTTGTAATTTGCCCAATGTATAATGTTTTCTTATCCTTATATTTAAACATCTAATTTTTCCTATAAATATACATAGCTATTTTTTTTTAATATATATTTAAAAAGATAGAAATAAATGGAATGAATTAAGATTATGAAACTCATGTTCCATTTATTTTGAACCTATATACCTCTTATTTATTAAGAGAAAATTACAATTTTACCTAATTTAAAGAAAATAAACGAAAAGGTGTATGGTAATAATTTTTTTTTTCATATATTGAAATATTTGCAAAACTTTAGAGACTAGTTTAATTAGTTTTTATTTAATTATTTTAAAGTTTAGCTATTTAGGGATGAAAACTATATTTTAACCTAAAATTTTAGGCACAACACTCATCATTCATTTTTATTCAGTATCATTCTATCTTAATTTACTCTTTACTTTATTTATATTAATTTTCTTTTCTATACTTTCAAAACGCAATCTTAGGGCATGTGACTTCTTGTAATGTTTCTAAAAAAAAAAAAAAAACTGTTTTTCTGTCTAATTATTACAGAGATGGGAGATTTGTACCAACTAACGACACAAATCCATTTATCTATTTATTTTGGGAATGATTTTGAGGATATTGTACCCCAATATGAACGACGTATTAAGAACCGAGCTCATTAAGCTTATTACTTTGAAGCAATTTATTGACTGGACATGAAAGATCTAGATTATTTATGATCAGCGCCATTAATTAGATCTTAGCTCTGTTCATTGCAATCATATTGTTGGTTGATAAATTGATAATTACATGTGATTCTTCAAAAGGATCAAGCAGAAATGGATGGTTACTGTTACCAATTGATAATTTGGATCATTACGAATTTACAGAGTTTTTTTACCAGCAAAACGTTGGCAACCACCATTTGCCACTAAATCATTACTTAACTACAATCGCTATCACTACGATAGTCTGAATTAGATTAACCTTCCATTAACCATCATTGACATTAAAACTGATGGATGACAAACTTTGCCCGCAAGTTTTCTATTTTTTACTTATTATAATAATTTGTTAGTTGGAGAGAAGGGATTTGCTCTTTAGATGTTTTGTTAAAAATATGAGTAAGTGCCGGTTGAGTTATAAAACGTGAAAGTTGTTGCTAATTTTATTTTGAATTTGTTTGCTTCCCAAACAATTTTGTTTGTAGACAACTAGTCATTCGTAACAGTTTGGTCCAGGTCTTCTTTGGCATTTGCTGTGTCCCAGAATCAATAGTGATTCATATTTGGGCTTGTCTATCTATAGCAACATTGCAAGACTGCGCCTGTACTTACCTTGAGCTAGAGACTTTGTAAGATTCTAGATGGCCCTTATAACCCTTAGCTCCAATTTCAGAATAGAGCCAACACAGTCCGATAAAAAGAAAAGAAATGAAAAGAGAAAGTGCATTGTTCATTCACTAATTTTCTGATTTTTTTTCATGACACCCCAAATTCAAATTTCTCTCTTGTTAGGCAAATTCGGGAGTGCAGTATACTGCAAAAGTATTATGTTATGGATGGTTCAGAGTCATGAGTGGTTATATTGTAAGCCAAAATTCAATGAAGTTGATAAAGAATATAAGAGGAAGTTTCTCAAAAAAAAAAAAAGAATATAAGAGGAAAGGCAAATGGGTGAATTGGAGTTGGGATGTGTCAAATGATATTAGATTCAACTCAGTTTACTTCTTGCTGGAGTTGGCAATCAAAATTATTAGGTTAGTACTAGTAGTAGGAACATGTCCATGTCAATGCATTCAGCCAAAAAAAAAAAAAAAAAAAGTCCACGTCAATGCAACAAAACGTGACCATTGTGTGAGATTCTCTGTCAATTCATCTTTGTGTCTACCATTACGTACACAAGCAACAAGTCTGACTTCTCTCTCTCCTTTTAAGGCCCATTTAGGTGCAGTTTGGATTCGGCATCCGCGTTTGCTGAAACGCGTTTTCTCTTTTTTTTTTTGGCCGCATTATTTGATTTTGGGAGAAAAAAATACTGTGCATAAACAGTGTGTGCACTGTTTACGCACTGTTTATGCACTGTTCATACAATAAAAAATATTAAAAATGGGTCCCACGGTAATATTTACACATTTAAAAATTATTTTGCTACATTGTTTTCAGTTTTCAGTTTTCAGTTTTCAGTTTCAGCAACAATAAGTTCAATACAAACGGACCATAAAGTCCATTTGGCAAAGATTATTTTTGCCAATTTATTTTACTATTTAGTTTATTTTTGTTACTATTTATGGGTTCCACTGCACTTTTTGGTACTATTCATTGGTCTCACTGTACTATTTCAACTAACTTTTACATTTGTTGAGGTTCAAAATAATTAAATATCCATAAATAAGCCCAAAGAGATGGAAAAAACATTGGGCCCATTTCACACAAAAAAAAGAGAGAAATAATAAAGGGTGGGCTCTCATAATAAAGAAAAAAAGAGAAGAAAAGATAAAAAGGGAAGAAGCCCAGAAGGACCTGATCTGGAGGTCCACGAAAAAAGGCCCAAGAAAACAGGTAAAGTCAGCAAGCCAAAGAAAAAAAGCCCAGAAAGCAGAATTGGGTCAGGACGTCCAGAAGCTCCCCAGGGGCAGAGGATCCCTGGACACGCAAAGTGAAATTAAAACAGATTTGAAGAGAGAAAGGGGACAAAAGGCACGCAAGCCTTATGACCCAGACACGCAGTGGAAGTACAAGGCAAAATGCAGAAACTTGGTTCTAACCACTTGGAGAAAAAAGACAAGGAGAGTGCCACTGGAAAAGCTGGAGCAAAAAGCCAAAAAGCCTCAGGACAGCCAACGGGGAAATCTGGAAATAGGAAGCTAGCTGGGAGACTTTCATCTGGTCGCAACAAAAAGAGAGAAACTATGAAGAAAAGGAAAAGACATGATCCTGAAACAATCAGGCACGGGACAGACTTTAAGGGGCAAAAGGGAGAAATCATCAGTACCCCGGGAGCCCGAAACTGTGCTATAAAAGGAGGGAGGGATCCATGCTACAGGGGAGAGGAAGGATAGAGAATTCATTTACGTTTAGAGCATTTTAAAGCATTCACAAGTGTTTTCCTGAGGTCTCATAAAATTGTAAAAAAGGGACTCTGTAAACTGAAGAGAAAACAGGGGAATTTGTTCCCGGTATCCCAGAGATAGCCACTATAGTACACGCTCGGATTCAACAAGTTCAAACTTTGCAAGTCTTTGAAGCTTGAATAGCTATCAAAGTCTGTGACTTTTGAACCCAGTTGAACCTTGCATCATGTCCTAGTGAGCCATTGTAACCACAATTAGAGGAAACTAATGAAATACACCCCACTAATCAAGGGATCCCCAACGTGTTCGTTACATTATATTTCATTTACTGTGCATTTCCTTACTGTTAATTTGTCATTCAATACGAATATGCTTTTTGTTAGCTATTTTCTATTGTAGGAAGTTTGTTCTGTGCACCAATCGGTTCTTAAAACAGCCCCTTTAGCTGCGGAGAATTGATCCCAGTCCACCAAAAAAAAAAACATCTCATACGGCCCAGGATCCTTAGGCCATAGTGCTAAAAAAAGGCACTCTCACATTTTGGCGACTCCGCTGGGGACTGGGTAAAGAAAAGGGAAGAAGCAATCCCTTCGCAGAACATGCCTCCAAGACAAAGGAACAGTAAGGGTGCTAATATGCCACCCACGGCCTCTGAGCCCGTGGGAGAAAATGAAGTGGCCTCCAGACAAAGAGGCGAGGTGCCCCTAGCAGAGCACGAAGCAGTATCAGAACAGAGGAATGCAAGGCAGGAGCTAGACCCTGTAGCTCAGATGACTGCAATGTTGAAAGATTTACAACAAGGAGTTCGCCTTCTTAAAGAAGGCAAGACACAGGAAGTCAGAGACAATGCCCCCCATGTGGGCAACCAAGATGGAACCCAGCCAGAGGGAGGGTCAGCAGTGGGAGGAGGAACTAACCCCTAATACCTAACACTGGCAGATGTCAGTGCTCTCTTGGAGCAAGAAAGGGAAAAACTTTCTGGGACCCCCAAGCAATTTTCTCGGGATCCCCCATTCCCACCAGAACTCCTTGGAAAGCCATACCCCAAGAGATATGAGCCACCAAAGTTCCATCCTTTTGATGGAAGGAATGGAAGTGCAGTAGAACACGTGAGTAGGTTTGTCCACACTATGGGTCCCTACGCAGGAGACCGGGAGCTGTGTCTAAGAGAGTTTACTAAGTCCCTAGTGGACAGAGCATACACTTGGTACACCACACTAAGACCTGGGTCCATTAAGGCCTGGGACGAAATGATGGAAAGATTTTGTGCAAAATATTACCCTGGTGAGGACAAGGTCACTTTCCAAAGCCTTCAGATGGTAAGGCAGAGGCCTGGAGAGGATCCTGTCCAGTTCATCAAAAGATTTGAAGATGTGTCCCTAGACTGTTATGGGGACCATGAGAAAAAGAG